>CM066159.1:5005000-6255000 GCA_033617975.1 Populus alba x Populus glandulosa
AGCTTACATTTTTGTATTGATTAGTATTCAGATTCTGAAAGAAATTATATTATTCCTCTAAATTATGTTATAAATAATGAAGTTCAAAAACTTTTTCCAAAAACTTTTTTTTTTTTATCTCATATTGGAATAATACTATTTTATTTTTTTAAGTTAAAGTGTTTAACCAAAAAGATTTCTTATCCCACGTTGAAAAAACACAACTTTTTTTTTGTGAACAAATAATATATATACTAGTGGGCTTCCAATACCACGTTAGAAAAATAAAACATTCTTCTAGTTTTGATATAGTGAACTTTGATATAGATTAGAAACAATAAGGAATGGGTGGTAGGCTTATACATATAAGGTTGAGCTAAACAAGCAGAAAACCTCTAGTCCCCCTTTGTGTATACAAGACAATGCCTATATTTTCTAGACTTTTTATCTTCACTAATAGTTTTCTTTTTCCGTTAAATAGAAGCCACTATATTTAAACTCGTAAATTAATTTTCTAACAACTTTTGAAATTCATTCTCTAACAACTTTTTAATTCTCTCATTTAGTTTTCTTGCTTATATAAACCCTGCATTATTGGAAACAAACAACACCAAGAAAAGAAATATTTAGCCTCTTAAACGTTGCTGTGCCTTTTGCTTTCTTTCATTCTTTTGCTTGTTGTTTCTGCATCCCTTATTTAGAGGAGGAACCTGTTGAATCTTAGGGGATGATAACCTTTTCTTAGGGAAATATCCTTAAGAATAGTGTTTATAAATGCCATGGGTTTATTTGTTGTTTCTGTTCATCATGATTTTTTTAACAATCTTAATGATATTTAGTATCATTGATGAAAACATTATCACTAGTAACGTTGTCGCAAATAACGCTTCTGTTGTTTGAGGACAATGATGCTACAATCTCTACTTTCATGGCTCCTGTTGTGACCTCTTTTATTGCTCCACCTGTGTCGTATGCTAAGCCTTTCCCTAATATTTTAAAGATTGAACTTTTTGCTAGAGAAAACTTCATAAGGTGGAAAGAGAGGATCTTTAATGTCCTTGACATGCATGTAGTTGTTTAGGTTTTTACCGATCCTAAAACCAATGACAATGTTGAATCATGAACACATGAGAATAAAGTTTGTAAACATTCCATTTTAAGCACTTTCTCTAATGAGTTATTTGATGTGTTTTACTGCTACAAGAAAGCGGAGGAGATATGAAGCAATATGATAACAAAGGATACTGCTGAAGATGTGAGAAAACAAAAGTTTGTCGTTGGAAAATTTCACCAATGGAAAGTTATGGACAATAAATACATCAAGACTCAAATTAACGAATATCATAGAATGCTAGAAGACATGAAAGCTGTAAATATCAACCTTTTTGAAGGACTCATCATTGAAATATTAATAAAAAAACAACTCAACTCATAAAGCAACTACAAAAAACAACTGAAGAACAAACATAGACAATTATCTTCGATCGATCTCATTACCTACATCATCATTAAAGACACAAATAGAAAGAAGTTGCAAGCTACTAAAAAAAATGAGATAACCACCAAAGCAAACTTAATAGAAGGGAGTTCACATTAGAAAAGGTATGAAAATAAATTTAAAAATAATTATAAGTTCAGTGGTAATAATTATGTTTAAACCCAAACCCAATAATTTTAAGAATTTTTTTTTATGTGGAAAACATGGCCACCTCTCATGTTAATTTCAAAATACAGTAAGAGACAACAATCCTCCTAAAATTAAGGTCAATATGGTTGAGGGAGAAGACATCATTGATATAGTTATTTCTCAAGTCAATATGACATATATCTTTTAAGGAAGGAGAATAAGTGGTTTTTCCATGGAAACTCAAGAACTGTAAATGTTTTTGATAAAGGCAAAATCCTTATGTAATTGACTTCGGGTAAGATACTGGTTTTGATGGGAAAATTTAGGATCAAAGTGTCATTTGAATCTGATAAGATTGTAACGACTAGAAATTATGTGTTTGTGGGGAAAATCATGGACCTTTTGTACTCAATATTGCTAATGTAATGAATGAAAATGCATCTTATTTTGCTTGCTTGCTTACTTGACTCTATTGATCTATGACATACTAGATTAGCACATGTTAGCTTATCTTATCTTAAGAAATGAATTCATTTGGTTTAATTTTTTACTTGAATTCTTCATCCATGAATAAATATAAAATATGTGTTAAAGCTAAAATTACTAAGAAAATATATGCATATGTTAATAGAGAAACTAAAATACTTAGCTTAATACATAGAGACTTAGGAGATTTAAAACAAATTATGATTAGAGGAGGTATAAAATATTATGTGACTTTCTTAGATGATTTTTCAAGATATACCAAAATTTATCTAAATAAAAGTAAAGATGAAACTTATAGCATGTTTTTATTATATTAGACAAGAGTAAAAAATCAACTAAAAAAATAATAATAAAAAAAGTTAGATATGATAGAGAATGTGAATATGTTACGATGAATAACTATTGTGAGAAAGAAGGTATAATACATGAAGTCATTCGAGTCTAATGGGATAGTTGAAAGAAAAGGTAGAACTCTAAAATAAATAATGAATACTATGCTAGTTAATTTTTTAGCACCTAATAATTTATGGAGTGGAGCTATTTTTTCTTCTTGTCACTTATAAAATTGAATTTCTTATAAAAAAAATGGTTTAATACCTTATAAATTATGAAAAAATTACTCTTTTAATTTCAAATATTTAAAAGTATAAGGGTGTTTAGCTAAGATTTTTCCATCTAAACATATTCATTTGGCCCCCAAACTAAAGTTGCCGACTTTGTGATCACTGCCTATATTGCATGGCCTGTTTCTACGATCACTTTATTCCCCACGCATACTCAAGCATCTTTAGTCACATCACACGGCTTCCAGCAAGGTGTACAGCTAGTTGATACACTCCTTTTCCTACTAGCGAGCGAATCGTACAAGCAACCTCTTTGTACTCGGTGTTCGGACGGAACACTCAAAATTAGCAATAATATATATGATCGAAGAGGAGATCCTCTGCATACTGTGGTTCTAGCAGGCGCAGTCCTTGTTCAATTGAATTGACGAGACGTGGAGCATTTATAATTATTTATAATTTCATTTGCATTTATAATTATTTATAATTTCATTTTTTAAAAAATACATTTTTAAAATATATATAAAAAAAGCTCGAAGTCAACTAATATAATTTCATGTTTTTTCTTCGGCATGTGCTATCTTCAAGTCTTTTTATTTTTATGTTTTAAAAATATTTTAAATTAATATACTTTTTATATTTTTAATTTATTTTAATATACTAATATTAAAAATAACTTCTAAAAAATAAAAAAAACATTATTTTAATACATTTTTTATATTAAAACTTGTGTCACAGGTAAGCAATTACGTAGATGAAACGCATTTAACTTACGCAAACCAGATATTCCCCTTCTATAATAATTGTCAGTCGTCAAGCAATTTCTATAATTGTTGAGAAAATCTTGGACTAAAATCTATGTTTATGTCTAAAAGTGATGGAAATCGAGTATTAGAAATATACCTTAAAACTCAATCGAGACATTATACCAGGGATTGCAATCCTACTACGCTTGATTTGTATGTAGTTTTTGGGCTTTAAGCAAAAAAGCAAGACATTTTAACTTTTAAATCCTGCCATTAGATTTAGGACCTGCGATTTAACTCGTCTTTAGACTTCAATGATAAATAGGATTTGTCTGCTAGCTAGGGTTCAGGCAAAACATTGAAATATTAATATAATCTATAATTCTACCGAGATGGCAGGCAAGGTTGAGATGGCCGAGTTGGTCTAAGGCGCCAGATTAAGGTTCTGGTCCGAAAGGGCGTGGGTTCAAATCCCACTCTCAACATGTGTATTTTTTTGTTTTTTTTTCTGTTTTTTTTCATATATGTAGGTTTAAAAATCATATATACCCTATATATATATATATATATATATATATATATATATATATATATGATTTATTTAATGAATGCTCATAGTTTATATGGAGTAGTAAAGTAGCAATTAAATTGATTTCATAAAATCTACAAGCAGAATTCCTTCCAAACATATTAATTCATACTATAAATTTCCTTTTTTTATGTTATAGGTATTAGCTTGTCTGAAGATATATGCACGATTTAATTCTATAATCTCAGTGATCATTGCGAGCAGCGGCTACTTGTAGGATTTTATTAGGATATTTCAGAATATAGTTTTGATTATATTTTAAAGTGTATTTTATTTGAAAATAATTAAAATAATATTTTTTTATTTTTTAAAAATAATTTTTGATATTATCACATCAAAATGATCTAAAAAAACTAAAAATATTAATTTAAATAAAAAAAATTTTAAAATAAAAGTTACATGAAAGTCATTTTATTACCACTAATAAATATATCAATTTGCAATTCCTTTTCCGCGAAGGCAATGTATTCAATTATTTTAATTTTTAGGCTCGGGCAAGTCGGCCATGCCGTACAAAGCAATGGACATCTCGAACAAAATAATTAGCAGAATACCCCACATGATGGAGATCATAATATGCTGCAATCATTTATAATTATTTACTATTTGAAATTATCTTTTAAAATACATTTTAATTTAAAAAGCATTAAATTGATATTTTAGATGATTTTTAATGAATTTTCACTAAAACTAAATTGTTTTTTTTTTTTGAAGCATGCTTTAAAATTCATCCTTTATTTACATGTATAGATTTTCCTTCTTGCTTTATGAAATACTAGTTTTATGCTTATCATTTTGTGTGTTGAAATATTTTGATTTTTAAAGTGTTTTTCACTTAAAAATATATTAAAATAATATATTTTTTTATTTTTTAAAATTATTTTAAAAATCAGTGCATTAAAATAATCTAAAAATACTAAAATAATATTAATTTAAAGTAAAAAAAAATTTAATTTTTTTATAAATGCTTTTAAAATATAAAAATAAGCTGTACTTAAATTATCAAATTATTGAGAACTAATTTAAAAAGAGCACGAAAAAGTGAAATGAACAGACAATATTTTATTTTGAAATGTGAACAAGTTAATCGACAACATGTTTTTTTCAAACAGATTTCATATCACTTGGAAAACTTTGTCGTAAAGTTGCCATCAATTTTATTAACAATAAGGAGCCATCATCCCACGGACAATTTTGAAAAATCTCAACACATGTGAAATGCCTTTTTCACGTGCCAAAAGTTTCCGATGATTCTGTTGTAACACAAGTTGAATCATAAGAAGTAAACTGGTAAAATCACCGTAATTTTATTTCGAGGCATGTGATTTTTTTTTTTGATGAGCAATTTTGAGGACTCTGATCATAATACAAAACCACAGCATTGGTTCGGCATTTCGTCCACAGTATTGGTTTGGTATGGAAACAGCAACATGTTTGTATTTATATTTTAAAAAATTAATTTTTTTTATTTTAAATGAATTTTTTATATGCTGTTAGATTATTTTTATGTGTTGTTATTAAAAATAAAAATCCTTCTTCTCTCTCTTTTTTTTGGTGAGCTAGACCTTGCCCAACCTATCCGGATTGGGGTGAAATAAATGGGTTGGGTTGAAATAACTGCAGCCCACAACCCACATGGTTGCTGGCAAGGGGTGAAAGATGAACATTTTATATTTAACAATGCCAAATCTTAGCTCTTGATTAAGCCTCTAAGGATCTTAATTAGGGGGATTATTTTTTGTTCGGTTCGATTTTTACCTATAAAATAATCAAGCCAATTTTTTTTAAAAAAACTGAAACCAGTTCAAACCGACCGGTTTCGATTTGGTTAGTTTAGAACAAAAACCAAAACCCAACTGACCGGTTCAGTTATTTTATATTAAAAACAAAAAACTATATTGTTTTTTAGGTTTTTTTTTTAAATTTCAATGGGTTTGGTTTCGGTTTGGCTCAGTTTTTTTTGTTTGACTCAGTTTTTTTTTTTTGGTTTGGCCTATTTTTTTTATTTATTTTCTATTCAGTTTGGTTTCAGGCTTATGGAATCAAAATGAATCGGTTGGTTTTTTAAATATTATAATCGGTTTTTTGTCACGATTCGGTTTTTTTGGTTTTTTTTTTTATTTTCTTGGCTTAATCGGTTTTTTGCTCACCCCTAATCCCAATTGTTGGCTCAAAGTGGCCATTATGAACTTTCAAATTTGGCAATTAAAGGCTGTCTAAGTTGGCATTTTTGGGTCGGCGCCACGACTGCTATGGTGTCAATCGGCTAGAAAGGACCATACCGAGGTGTAGTCAAATGTCAGGTCATCATTTCGTGTAAGTTTTGTCAAATTTGGTGGAGGGATGAAGCATTAAGGCTCCATTTGTTTCCAGGAAAGTGAATTCCGGAAAAATATTTTTCGATGTTTGGTAATGTTATGGAAAATAAACTGGAAAACATTTTCCAGTGTTTGGTTGTATTATGGAAAATGAACTGGAAAATAATTTATTAATGAATTTTTTTTTTAAATTTATCTAATATATATAAAATATTTAATCACTTACGATAAAAAAAATGAAATCTAAAATGTATAATGATGAATTTTTTTTATTATATTCTATATTCATACATAGCTTATTTTATAAAATATAACTATATATATCTTATCATATTATAAAAAAATAAGCTTGTGAAATATTTTTTACTATTCCATAAAACCATTTATAATTCTATTACGTACGAAATACATCCGACAAAAACTATAGTTTTAATAATATTTTTAGCATATAATAAAATTGGATAAAATATTAAGGTATAAAATTCACTCTAAACTAGTTTTTTTTAAAATGTTAAAAAAAATAGCACACTTAAAAAAAAAAAAAAGAGAAGGTTTCCGCAGGCAAGTGAACAGTGCAAGAGAACAATGCAATTAACATGAACAGTTAAAAAAAAAAGCATGAAACCGCAGGATTGGGCCCACCTCTGGCCACTGTCTTTATGAAAGGAAAAAAAAAAGAAAAGTGTTTTCCTTCTTTACAGAAGGAAAACACTTTCCTTTGACAACGTTATAATTTTTTCATTGACTGAATTCATTTTTCTTTAATTATTTTTTTTTGTTGTCGCCAAACATAAGAAAAGTAGGAAAGTGAATTCCAGGAATTCACTTTTCTGCAATCAAACACGGCCTAAAAAGTAGTCCACTAAGCAGTATTTTCATGAAGAAGAAGATGAACAGTCACCAAAACGATATTGTTTTTGTAAAAATCAGTTTAGTCCTTTGATTTGTGATTTCTTTTAATTACACTCTTGATTGGCTTTAAACTTTTAATTTTGTGCAATATTTCCCCTGATGAACTTTAATTTCATCCTAGATTTTAACCAATTGGATCCCTTGGTTGTAGATTTCTTCAATTTAGCCCTTAGAGAAAAATATAGGAAAAAGAAACGGGAGAGGGAGAGGGAGAGGGAGAGAGGAGTATTGCATGTTGGGTCATAAATTAAATATTATAAATGGATTTACTGATGAATTTAAATCTATTGATAATTCTGTTTGTAAAAATAATATGTCATCGTATTTTTTGGCTTTTTTTTTATTTTTTTGTTTTCCACTGTAATTACTAAAAAAATATTTTCACCAGTGTTTACCGATAGCTACTGTGAGGGAACATTAAGTCGGCAAAATTCAACTTAATTTACTAACAAAATATTTCATCCTATGTGTTTATTGGTATCTATCAATTTTCTTGTAGTGATCTTACAAAAAATGTTTCAAAATGATCATGAACTCTAAATTTTATTGCAACTAAAAAGCAATTAGATCTCATATACTTTAGAACTAGCTTGAAGTCCTAGCTGGTGGAATATACAGGGAAAAATTAATGAAAAATAAAATAAAATCATTATAAATGGTGAAGGCTTTGTCTTGAATGTGAAAAACACATAATCATTTAAAGGTGAGGGGTCAATTGGTTTTATACGTTAAGATTTAGACTTTTTTTGACAAGAACCTTTTTGTGCCTCTTGAAGACCTTACCTGACAAGAGGAGAGGTAGAGAGAGCCTTACAAGAACCTGAAGATCTAGAATTCTTAACTAAGCTTGACCGATGAACTGGAGTTGGACTAACTAATTTTGAAGTTTATGAATTTGGGCTTATTGACAAACATGACACAATGACTAAGTGCTTCATTAGTATTTGTTTTATTTAGTAATGAGCTTTTTTTTTTTTTTAATTATTATTGTGGTGATTCAAGTTAATGGCTTGATAGTGTTATGTGTATCCTATACTTAAGTTATGGAATTTTTTTTTTAATCTTATTATTTGATATGGTGAAAAATTATTGGTGGACTATATTGTGGTTTTTTTTGTTCACAATGTAAAAAATCTATCTATTGATTGTGTGGTTATACATTTTATTTTTAATTATGTAGAGAGAGAGAAAAGCATAGAATTTGTGTTTTTAAATGCATTTGAAAGTTGAAGGCCTTGTTTTTTCTTTTTGCATTTCAAAAGCGTTTTTGAAAAAAATTAAATTTGTTTTTACTTTTTTTTTTTGTTTCAAAATAATACTTTTTTGGTGTTTTCAGATCATTTTAATGTGCTAATGCTAAAAATAATTTTTTTTAAATATATTTTTTATTTTGATGCATTTTATAGTAAAAAACACTTTGAAAAGTAACTATTACCGCACTCCTAAATAGCCACTAAACATGTGATTTTTCCCAATGCATTTTTAAACAACTTTCAAGTTATTGATTTTAAATATTATGGTTTATAAGTTGATATATTTTTTTACATTTATATCATTTTGGATTTCAATTCAAGCTAAGAAATAAATTTTTTTCGTGAATGTATGTATGGGTGTGAATTATCTATTGAGAATTCCATCAAAACAGGATTTGATCCCAAAACATCAAAACCTAAAAAACCTTAACCATTTAAAACTAAACTAGAGGGAGGAAAAAATCATCCTTATACCATGCAAATACATGTGCAGAGTGCTATTGGACAACAGCTAGAAATGGACATTATTAGCAAGAAAAGTTCAGACTAGAAAGTGTCAATTTATTGGATATTATATGATAGTTTTTATTTTTCAAAGTATTTGAAACCCGAACCAGCTCGGCAGGTTGACTCGGGATCCGAGACTAGAATCAAGCTGGGTTGAAGAAAAAATAGAAAAAGTCATGACTCGGCGACCTGGTTGCAACCTATTGATTTTTTTTTTTTACTAAAACGACGCCATTTTGAATTTTTTAAATAAAAATTGACTCGGCAGATTCGGTGATCCAGTCAAAACCCGGTGACCAGACAATTATTTTTGATATTAGTATATAAAATATCTAAAAACATAAAAAAATATTAATTTAAAACAAAAAATAAAAATAAAATATTTTTAAATATTTTTAAAACATAAAAACAAATCAACTTAAAAATAATAATAATAAAAAGTCAATTTTGAGAATTCCAGTCGACAATGGGAGTTCCTCGATTAGGACCTAGCTTTATTGCAAGCTAAAAAAAAAAAAAAAAAAACGCTGTGCGATCAGAGCAAATTGAACAGACAAAACTAATAAGTAAATGAGAATAAGCCAAGCCTTTATCCTTAAGAGCAATCGGCTCCTGGTGAGAACTGAAATCTGAGATCTTGGAGCTAAGGCTAAGGCCCTTCCTAAAGCCGATGGGGACGTAGTTTCTTGATCAAATCAAAAGTCTTACGTCTCCGCTAGGGCTAAGGCTGATCCAAAACGAAAGAAAAGCCAAAATAGATGCGGCAGCAGGCGGCCGCGGCTTTAAATATAAAAAAGCCAAGGAATCTAACGTCCTCGCCTACGTTAAAAAGCCACATGGATTAATGAATATAATCATTCATTTCATCCCTTATTTTAAAATAATGTTATAATTTGATCCCTTGTGTTTAAAAACATACATATCAGTCCCTTATCGTCTTAGCACTTGACGACGGTTTTCTTGTAAAATGTTTCTCCATGTTTATTTAAGGTCCCGTTATGATTTTGTTTCTTCAAGAACTTAATTCTCAAATGATACAAAGAGTAAAAAAAGAGGGATTAAATTATAAAATGAATAAAACATCAGTGACTAAAGAATAATTTACTCTGAACTAAGAAGACAAATTTTCTTTCTGCTTACATGTAGACAATAGGAGAAGCTAAGCTTGAACACTTCCTACGAAGCAGCCAGTCCCACCAGGCAGACAAATTTCATTTGCTCCTTTAGAGTGCAAATATTATTAATTTATTAACCACTAAATAAATATACTAGTGAATTCAACTTAAGATTGATAAATTTATTTCAAGAACAATAATTGGAGACTGATAGAGAGTGAGAAAGATGGGTTGGAGAGGGATTCTGGGTTTTGAATATGGGATTGTACAGGCACCATTAGGACCTGATATTTCAGGTCCAGAGCTTGTTGCTGCTGTTGCTAATGCTGGTGGGCTTGGTTTGCTTAGAGCTCCTGATTGGGTATGTTTCTTCTTTTGTTTTCTAATCACTGTTATCAAGAAATGTGTTCTATGATCAATCAATGGTGTTTAGTGAATGGTGTTGTTTAATTTTTGTCTTCTGATATTTGCTGATCATTCCCTGAAGTATGTTTTGAAATTTGTCTTTTAAGCTATGAAAGTGCAAAAATAGGGAGCATAGAGCTGGGTTTTCATTGGATAGCGAGTGAACAGACACTAACAGCCTGGGAATGGACTGTGGTTGGTTACCTAGGTTGATTCATCCTGGCATTGGAATTCACTCTTGGTCTAAAATTATGAACTTTGATGAATACTTGTATAAAGGAGCTTATCAATTTAAAAAAAAAAAAGGAAAGGAAAGGAAAGGTAGCAAATTTATATACATCTAATGGCCTTAAGTTTTTCGCGCAGAAAAAAAACTACAAGACTATTTCATAGTTTTATACAAATAGGACAATTATCTTTCATGAAGAAAGGAAGATTGAGGTTTGAGTCCTGGAAGTGATTGTAGGGTTATTAGCTTTTAGATGGCCAAACTGCTGATTAAATGTAAAAAGTTGTACTATTTGGGATGTCTCTACTTGTACAACAAATTGGAAGAGTTTTATAGCGGCTATGCAGTGTATGTCTAGAAGATTGTTCTAGCATGCATCCTATTTTTCTAAATTTCCATATCCTACAAATAACAGCACTGCAGATGATGTAACTGTATCTCATTTGCCATGGGCCCCTATTCGTAATGGGAGAGTGAGTTAAGGTCCAGCTTCAAATTCTTCATGTATTTTGAAAAAAAAGTTACGTTCTTAGCATTACACGCAGAATAGATGTTTGAATATTGCAGATTACTTACTATGTATTCTAATTTTTAGCACAGAATCTATCACTGAAAAGAAAAAAAAACAAATCACAGTAGATGATAGTCTCAAATTTCTTTTTATCAGGAATCACCTGATTACTTACGGGAACTGATAAGGAAAACACGAAGCTTAACTGACAAACCATTTGGGGTTGGTCTTGTTCTCGCATTTCCACATGAGGAGAATCTAAGAGTTATATTGGATGAGAAGGTAGCCGTTTTGCAAGTTTATTGGGGTGAATGTTCAAAAGAGCTTGTGCTTGAGGCTCATCTTGCTGGAGTCAAGGTTGTTCCACAAGTAAGTCTCACATGTATTTTGGCCAGCATGAATAAGATTTCTCTATCCTGCAAATCTTGATTGGTTATATATCAAAGAGGCACTTAGACAGCCACAGTCATGATCTTTATATATCTTATTTTTAGACACCCTTGTATTCATAACCAGCACAATAATCATGCTTTTTTGGATACTTAATGGTGAATCGTGAACCAGGCTACTAAGATGCAGCTTAAACGGAGATAATATTCCGAACATGCTATACTGTAATATGATTTATAGAATTCAGAGGAACAGAGTTATATTACGTCATTGCTTTCCTTGATTTGACTTTAAGCTAGTTTCTATTGAATATTGTCTTACATCGCCCTCTGTTTTCTTGTTGATGTCTAACAAATCATTTGTAAATCCATTGGAGGTTGGTAGCTTTGAAGATGCAAGAAAAGCAATAGATGCTGGTGTAGATGGAATTATTGTCCAAGGACGTGAAGCTGGAGGGCATGTTATTGGTCAGGTATGAGAGTTTCTGCTGTTCATAATTTAATTACTATATTTGTTCAGAGATTGTATGGTTATTGCTTGCCATTGTTTGGGGAGTTGATGATAGTGGGGCAGGGATGATCAAGTAGTAAAACTAAGGGCTGAGAAAATTACTTACTCCCTTCTAGAATTCTCTGCCATCAAAATGTATTCTGCCCAAATAAATTATTTTGATGATCCAATGATTAAAGTGTTACCAGAGATTCAACTTAGCTGGTTTCACAAATCAGCAAACTTCATTACTCATAATTGAAAACATTGTGATATATTGGAGATCTTTTTGAGCACAACGTATGTCAATCTGTATATAATTTCTCGATCTGCTATTCTGTTTTTCTCCTTGTTTGTTACTTCTCATACTGCTTTTATGATCTTATATTGTTGAATGCCTTTCTAACCTTGACTGTTCAGGAATGTTGAATCCCTTTGAATTTTTTGTTGATATACTTTTAGGAAGGTTTAATTTCAATATTGCCAAGGGTAGTAGACCTTGTTGGTGATCGCGATATACCTGTAATAGCTGCTGGAGGTATTGTTAATGCACGTGGCTATGTCGCAGCTTTGGCTCTTGGAGCCAAAGGGGTCTGTCTGGGCACGAGGTATGAAGAACCATCCTCTCACATACTTAAAACTTTGCAGTTTACAGTCTTTCATGTTCGTTATTATCTTTACGGTCTTAAAACTAAAATCATATGCACAGGTTTGTTGCGACTGAGGAAAGCAATGCTCATCCCACGTACAAAAGGAAGTTAGTTGAGCTTGATAGAACTGAATATACGAATATATTTGGTCGGGCGAGGTGGCCGAATGCACCACAGCGTGCTCTGGTTACTCCTTTCTTCAATGATTGGAAGTCCCTTCCACCTCATGAAAAGGAGATCAACCAACCAGTCATTGGTCGTTCAACAATTAATGGAGAGGTGAGTCTTTCCGATCGTGATTCGAGGTTTTAATCCAAAACACTTACCATTGCTTTCAAGGCCATCATAAATCCCTTCTTGTTAATATCTTATCTTCACAAATAGGAAAAAGAGATTCGGCGTTTCGGAGGTCCTGTTCCTAATATGACCACGACAGGTGACATTGAGAGCATGGCAATGTATGCAGGTCAAGGAGTAGGCCTTATCAAAGAAATTTGGCCTGCATCTGAAGTGATTAAAAGGCTAGTTGAAGGAGCTCAACAACTGATCCGTGGAGAATTTGCTGGTCTGTAATTCAACCAAGTTACAAAGCCCTGGTTAGCTTTCAAATATTGGTTGATCTGGTTTCTTACATTGATGGATTTCTCACTCAAGCTTGCAAGGATGTTAAGAATTTAACCATTTTGAAATAATGCACGAAAATGTTTGGCAATCTGCTGATATGTAATAACCCTTTCCACAAAAAAGTGTAGCAATAATTTTATCAATTCCTTCCAAGCTTGTTTGATTTCTCAGAAAGGCCATTTGTTCACCAGAATACTCTGTAATAAGTTTGGAGGAGTCGTCCAATGGTGGAATTACATGTTCATACTCAAGTGCTCTCCATAGACGCTTTTTTTCTCTAACATCAGTTTCTTTACTAAATGTTTGGCAGGCAGACGAAGCTTCAGTGGATGGAGCTAACGTTGGCTCATATTCCTTCAATAAAACGTTTTCTCTGCACTATGTAATAATGAGTTCATATTCCTTTGTCTTTGACTGCATTGATGAGAAATTTGGAATTTTCATAAATCCTTCAATTTGGATATGAATGGCCTGCCTTTATTGGACAATAGTGGCTATTTCGTCTGCACTTGGGAATGCTACACCATATCGTACTAGCCTTTTTGGTCCACATTTGAAAAACCCTATCCTCAGGAATCAGGATACAGGGAGCCTGGATTTCACCCCATACTGATGCATCTCTCAACTGTCTAATGCACTCATGACTGAGTATTGTACAAATAAAATCTCCCATATTAAAAAAATACTACTAATAATAATAATAAAATTATAACAATAAATTAGATTACAAGAAAAAATGGAAATCACCCCATGCTGATACCCTCACATCTCTCAACTGTCTAAAGCACTCATCACATGCACAAATTCTTTGATTAATGGTTAAATCTAGAACTTGTTTCGAATAAGAAGATATTCGCACGAGTTTGACAGTTTTAATTGTGCTAGATCTTAGATTTGATTTGGAAAAAGAAAGGACTTTGATCCTTTGTTTTTTTAATTTAATTTGATGAAGGAAAGGACTTTAATTCCTTACTTTTTGATTTTATTTGAATTTTTTTATTATAAAATTTTCAAGTATTTGTGCTTGGTCTTTAGTTTCTGCATTTTCTTCTCTTATGTCTTGTTTTTGTCTTGCTATTATTGTCTTCTTTGCTTATGTCATTCTCTTTGATTTGATAGATTTATTGTTTATTTATAGATAACTTATGTGTAATTTACCTCAAATATCCTTTATTTAAAATGTATTTTAAAAAAATTAACATGAAAATGACTTGAAACACTCTTAGTTAGAAGGATATTAAAGTAAAAATTATAAAATATATTTGAATTGAGTTTTTAATTTAAATTGAGCCCAAACACAATAAATTCAGTAGACCCAAATCTCAATAAATTCATTTTGTTTTGTCAAAAGAGCTTTGAGTCATAGGCCAGACTTGTAGAAATTATAATGTCTACAAATGCCCCTAAGATTAATTTACTTTTTGTAGTTTTGGTGCAATAATTTAATTTGTCTTGAAATTATCCTTTTTCACTTGGAATTAAGGTGGGATCAAAATGTTGGCGTGAGTTGTAAATTGATAGGAACAAATCAGAGTGATTTTGGGAAACAATCATAGATAATATAAAAATAAATCTCAACCTTGATTTTAGCCTTAAACTTTGTATATCCAAGAATAAAATTGTTAATAGCTATATATATGTACACAATATCACTATAAATAAATAAGAAATAAAGGAAAAGTTATCATGGTGTCCAAACAATGTATGATCCTGTTTCTTGTTCACGCCCATCATTAGGGTTTAGACTTTGTTCTACCACCACCTTCGCCTATGGCAACCATTGGAACACCAACCCATACAAATGAATCTCTCAGTGACTAGACTATTTCTAAATTAGTCACCTTCAAAATGGTTGAAGCTTTGTCCAAAGCTCAGACCCCAACCATGATCTCTAAACCTATGGCTTTACTGATTGGCATAAAGTTGGATGGTTTCAACTATGGCATTTGGTCCTACCTTGTCGAGACGTACATCTCTAGTAAAGATTAGTTGGGTTACATCAATAGTGAACTAACCATGTCTTCTCCTATTGATTTGTCCTTTTAAAAATGGCGTACTAACAACACCATTATCGAAGGATGGCTGATCAACTCCATGGATTTAACTTTAATTGGAAATTTTATTAGGTTCATTGTAGCAAAACAAGTCTGGGACTCTGCTTCCACCACCTATTTTTATGACAGGGACACCTCTTAGGGTTATGATTCTCAAAGTCATGTCTAATATCTGTACTCACACGATTAAAGAGTTGATGTCTTTTCTCAACTGTAGAAGTGTCAAAGTAATAAATAACTCGCAAGACCAGGGTCGAACCACATGGAGGTTGACTGTATAAACTACAAATAAAAAAATAGATAATAACATAAAAGGAGTTGAAGAGAGCTTTGAGATGTGATATTGATGTAAGGATTTACACAAATATAAAACAATTATCAAGGTTAGAGGATCCACTAATGGTATTTCAAATAAGTATAATATAAACTCTTTTTATTATTCAACTGGAAACCACACACAAAGAAGGTTCTAATCGGATTATAATTTATTAACATGATTATATTAATTATCTTATTTGAGTAATGCCAATACTTGTAAATGTTGTCAGGAATTCATGGTGATAACTTATGTTAACAACAAATCAAGTTCTTTTCATAGCACAGGTGTCGGTTATACCATACAGTTGGGCTATGAAAGTGCCAAGTATTTGTTGTACCAAGGGTTTTTCAACACAAATCTAGATTAACCATTTAATAAGCAATATACTAAGAGTAAGATAATAAATACACAAATCTAGTCTCTATTTTACAAAATAATCCTCCCTTAAGTAGACAGTTTACATTTAAGTACTTCAATAACTATATTATTAAAAAAAGAGAAATAGCCTTGCATGAAATCTTTAATCTTTGACTTAGAGGAGCTAAATTACTGAAATAAAAACTTGGATGTTAGTTTAGATGTTTCGGAACATAATTTGGACTTGTTTATTCATGAAACCTATTTGCTGGCAAAATTCAGTTGTCATCTTTGAAAAATCATATCTTCATCACATGACATCTTTGTTGGCTAAAATTTGGAGTGTTGATAGGTCTTTGAGTCAGAAATCCAAAAACATTTAGTTTGCATTAATTAGACTTCTGTGGCTCTAGATATTTAAGTTGGAATAGCCGAAGGTCAACATTGGCAGATTGAGAGATTTGACTTTGAAGGTTGCGATTTCCATGCTCTTTCTTATTTTATTTTCTTGCCTTAAATTTACAGAAAGGTATGGATGTTAGCTTTTTAATGCCACTGGAATCACTTCATTTCGACCTCTAGAGCTCACGCTTTGCACAAAACATCGACTGAAGGTCAAATATGCCAATTACCTTCAATTTACTCCTTTTTGCATCTTTCATCCAAAAGTGCCTTCAAAACATAAAACAGAGAATATCAAGGTATTATATATATAAAACATAGGCAAAACACTAGTTAAATGTGGGTGAAATTATCGAATAATATGATTGCATCAAATACCTCCACACTTAGCTCTTGCTTGTCCTCGAGAAAGGATAGGTAAAATCAAATTAAAATTAAATCAAATCAAATCACTATGACTAATCTCCTAATCTCCCATCAATATCCAAGAATATATGCATTATAAATAAGAATACAATCAAGAAGTATAAAGATTATGAATTTTCATGAATTTATCTATGTGCAAACTTCAAAACTCAATTAATCATCGGGATTTAAATGAAATCTATGACATGCCAAATTGATAGATTCTCTCATTGATATACACTCCAACACTCATATGTTTATGGCTTATGTGTTTAAATCTCTCAAATTCAATCAATGAATATGTTCTACCATAAGCTTGCTCTTCAATTTCATCTCCATTACTAACATATTACAAGCAATGCATGAATCAAAAGTCTTATTTTCCGGTTGTAACAGGGCTAAGGTTAAGGTGAGGTAAAAGAGAGTAAAACAAAAGGTTCAAACCAAAAAAGGTAGAGCATTATGAAAAATGATGATATTTCAAACAAGATATTCCAGCAAAGCATATAAATTTTTCATCTTTAATCACTAATGTTTAACTTCTTTTGATTTCAAGCTCTTTTAACATAAAATATTAAGAGCATAAAGAAACACCTTTTTTTTTTTGGTTTTTCACCTTTGGCAACTTTGCCCATCTTTTCATCAAGCATCACTTCTTCTTTCTTTTCACATAATTTCCACCTATAATTCCATGAGATATCACAAGTATATGCTCTACTAATCCTCGGCCACGGGAAACGGAAAACATATAAAAAGTTAAGGCTTATATATGGATAAAGCAAAGAAAAGATAAACAAGCTAAAAAGCTTTAGGTTGGCTTTTTGGCTCAAGTGATTAAAATTTCTAATGCCTTTATCGTCTTCATGTATATATGTAATGCGAATGTAATCTTAATAAGATTTGAAGTAAGTTCTAGAGATACATATCATTGAAAGAATGCACAATCAAAGAATATAATGTTGAAGGCTCAAAAGCTTGCATTGGTGTAACACTATAAAGTCAACATGATATATTTTCAAAGTTAATCCTTAAACCAATTAAACATTAAAACTTGCATGCACACTCATTCATTCAATTTATATCTTCATCCATCTCAATGAATTCTCATACATAATACTCATATTCTTATAAACCAATGGGAGTTCAACATAGATTTTTTTTTTTGAAAAATAACAAAGAAAACCAAAATTCTCTTAATACCCCCACATTTTAAACACAATATTGTCCTTAATATTGAAATAAAAGAAAAGGAATATAAGAGAATGAAAAAAATAAAGTAAAATGCAATAAATAAAAGATAAGGGAAAAAGAAAGCAAATCTGATTTTTTTTTTCTTTTTGTGCTGGGTTGCCTCCTAGTAAGTGCTTTTGTTTTATGTCATTGGTTCAACTTGTGGCATGCTCATTCTTCATAGATTGGTTCAGCTAATTCCACAGAAACAGTGAGTTCTGCCGTCCAACCTTCATATAGAGGTTTCATGCAATGCCTATTGACCTTGAGCACTTCGTTTGTTTCTAAACTTGTAATTTGAACTGCACCATAAGGAAAAACATTAGAAACAACAAAGGGTCCAATCCAACAAGAGCACAACTTTCTAGGAAAAAGTTTCAAACACAAATGATAAAAAAAGACTTTATCTCTAAAATTAAACTCTTTTTTTCTAATCATTCGGTCATAAAGACTCTTAGTTTTTTCTTTGCAAATCCTTGCATTCTCATAAGCATCATTATGTATCTCTTATAATGTGGTTCCATTATTTTTGGGTACCAAAAGGATAGGCGCCACATATTTACTGTCTGTGATGGGGTAAATGACTCTTGCATTATAGGGGACAGTTTGCAAAGCTTGCAAAGCCAATGCTGATTCATGCTCGTTTTGGGGAACATATATATATATATATATATGTGTGTGTGTGTGTGTGTGTGTGTGTGTGTGTGACTCTTCATCTCTTCTATCTTGGTAAAATCATAGCCATAGCTCAAAGCTACACTTAATCCATCCCCACAATCAAAATCACAAACTAGCTACACACACTTATCAACTTGGTCATATCATGTGATATAATAAACATTGCTATAAGAATATGTCATTGCATCATGAAAATTAAATTTAATTTTTACATCTCCTACCTCCATAGACAAAATATCTTTACTACAATCAATCTTTGTATTGGCAAATTTCAAGAATGATCTCCTAAATAATATAGGAGTGTTGTTTGATGAATCACAAGAATCATGTTCCATATCAAGAATATAAAAGTTGCATGGAATAACCAAACTATCAATCTTGACTAGGACATCTTCTATCACACCAAGTGATAAATACAACTACGAATCGCAAGTTGTAGTATAATATTAGTTTTATTCAAAGGTTCTATAATAAGAGAATCATGAACAAGTTTAGGCATAACACTAATGGATACACCTAAATCACATAAAGCCCTTTAAAACTAGTATTACCAATAACACATGGGATAGTAAATGCACCTAGGTCTTTTTTCTTCAAAGGCATATTATTTTGAATAACAACATATACAACTTCACTCCTTCAAGAATTTGGCATACTTGAGAATTTGTTTGATAACATCAAGTAAAGGAATGTTGAGTTCTACTTTCTTGAAAACCTCTAAAATATCTTTTTCTTTTTTGTCTTTCTTTGACCTATAAGAACTCACAAGAAAGGGTGGAATAGTTTTAAAATTGTAATTCGTTAAGTGAGGAGTTACTTTTGGAGTGTTGGTCATTGTTTCAATTTGTGGAGGAGGAGGGTGTTTCTTCTTTGTACTCAATTTGGTTTCGATCTCTTCTTCTTTCTCCATCTCAATTTTTTTTCCTTTGCTCTTCAAGTTCTTTCCCACTCGCAGTATGATGGCACTAACATTCTCTTTTGGATTCAATATATAGGAGGACAATTTTCCATTTATTTGTGCTTTTAATTTCCCTACACTTGAAGCTACTTGCCCCATTTGCTTCTCCAAGTTGTGAATACTTGACCTTGTTTCTTGTTGAAAAGATATTAAATTTTGTTGCAAGGTCACGGTGTTAGAAGCTAAAGTTTTCATCATCTCACAAAGATCATTATTGGATGATGACCCCATAACATTGGAGTTTGTGAATGAAGGGGGCTGTCTCGCTTGATAATTATGTTAGGGCTGAAATCCATGGGGATGAAACTATCAGCCTTGATTGCCTTGTTGAGGTTGATGACACGACTAAAAGATTGATGTCTTCTCCCAAGTGCAGGAGTGTCGAAGTAATAAATAACCTGGCAAGACCGGGGTCGAACCACAGAGAGGTTAATTGTATAAATTATAAATAACAATACACCACCAACAACAATAATAACAATAATAGTAATAGTAATAATAATATTAATAGTAATAATAATAATAATACTTAGTACGTGGCGTTGTTATACCTGAGAATGATTTAAAAGATCGGGTCACAGGTTTCCAGCCTATATACTGAGTTTATGAAAAGATCAAAGAGATATATTATATAATATAAATAGATTTTTGATGCGAATGAACAAGGCAAGACCAACAATGTCAGGATCCTTGATCAAACACAGAGTATACTTAACGTACACAAAATATGACAAGAATGTAAATAATAATAATAGTAGTAGTAGTAGTAAAAAAAGAGAAGAGGAAGAAATTAATGAGAACTTTGAGATGGAAGATTACTGTAAGGATTAAACAATGATAAAAATAAATGTCAAGGTTAGAGGATCCACTAATTGTATTTCAAACAAGTATAGTATAAACTCTTATTACTCAATTTGAAAACCACACACGAAGGAGGTTCCAATCGGATAATTTGTCATTAATAGCTCATTATAAATTGTTAACATGATCATATTAATTATCTTATTTACATAACACCAAACTTTTAAATATTGTCAGGAATTCATGATGCTAACTTATGTTAACAACAAATCAAGTTCCTTTCATAGCACAAATGTAGGTAATACCATACGGTTGGGCTATGAGAGTGCCAAGCATTTGTTGTACCAAGTGTTATACAACACAAATCTAGATTAACCATTTAACAAGCAAGGTATTAAGAATTAGTAAGATAAAAAGATAAGACATGTTAATATTAAACATTAAGGTCCATGTTGAGTTTACACTATACTTATTCTTACACCATTAGTGTAACCTTTTCACCTTGACATAATAAACTTAGCTAAACATAATGAAGAAGAGAAAGATAAATAAATAAAACAAGAACATAAATAAGATACAAGTTAACTAAGGAAAGGAAAGGAAATGAAAAGCATAAACAAGATATTAATGAAAGAAAAACTTAAGAATTACAAAAAAAAATATAAAGAGAGAAATAAAGAGCATGATCTTGATCTACACAACCAAGCCCCTAAATACATGGAAAATGCCTCCTTTTATAGGCCAAAATTCGGAATTATTGATTTGATGACTAATTGTTGAGTGGGTGGTCATCTCTTGACTTGGTGAAAATCCTTATCTTCTTGTCTGAATAAAACAAAATTTCTAGCATCATAACTGGGACCACTTGAAAACATGAAAGTTGTAGGAAATTGTTTCAGCTTTCCAGAAAAAAAAAATGGAGGTCATTTGGACTTCTAGAACTCTAGATATGGGCCAAACACTGAACAATGTTTGGGCTGCAGGACAGATTCAGACTTCTCCGTTGTTATTATAGTTTGGACTTGCAAATGGCCTTCTTAGATCTTGGTGTCCACATGAAAGTTGTAGGTCTATGTCTTACTGAATCTGTGAAAAAATGTGAGATCATTTTGACATCTAGAACTCAAGATATGACCCAATTACTGAACAGTGTTCTAGTTTGGATTGCACCAACATCTCTTTTCTAAGTTTGGCCTTCTCTTTGTCCTTTCAATTTCCATACTTGAACTCATCAATCAATCCTTTGATTTATGTGATAGGCTTGCATTTAAGATGAATATTTACCATATATTAAGGCATTTTATAGTATTAGACTTGTTATTATAAAACATGCTTTAGTTAAGGAGTTATTGATACTTCAAGTGCAAAATGATGATATAAAACCTTGATAAAAATGCACTTTTAAGTACTAATCAGCTGGTTCCCATAGCGTAAGTTGGGATGATCTCTCCATCCAGAATTGTACGAGTGGAAAAAAGGATCATACTTATGCTGAGGTTGTCTATTGAATCCTCCATCAATTGCATGAGCTTGTTCAATGTAATCTTTATGCATTGTTGGGCACATATCTGAGGTATGTCCTTGTAAGGATCATATGCTACAGACTTTCACCTGCTATATATTTCCACAAGATAAAGAACACACAAGAGAAGTAAGATCATTAACTTTATTCTCAAGATTAGAAATACCTACCTCATTTACTCGTTTGCTTAGGAAATCTCCATGCGTGTCAAATTGTTTCGAGTTGGCTGCCATATTTGAGATCAAGTGGCGTGCAACCTCGGGTGTCTTATCTACCAATGCCCCTCCACTTGCTGCATCAATGATACTATAATTAGTAGGCATCAATCCTTCATAGAAATATTGAATGAACAGCTGATCGAGTATTTGATGATGAGGGCATTGAATGCATAGTTGCTCAAATCCTTCCTAATATTTAGAGAGTGTCTCTCCATGAGATTGCCGAATCCCACATATTTATTTCCTTATATTAGCAACTCGAGATGCTGGGAAATACTTCTCAAAGAAAATCTTCTTCATGGCATTCCAAGTTCTAATGAAACTTGGGAGAATAGAGAAAAACCATGCTTTTGTTGACCCTTTTAAAGAGAAAGGAAAAGCTTTCAACTTAACCTATTCTTCATTAACTCCATTCGGTTTCATGCCTATGTATACCATATGGAACTCCTTGAGATAGGTATGAGGATCTTCTCCTGTAAGACTATTGAATGTTGGTAGCAAATGTATAAAACCAGTTTTGAGCTCTAAGTTTACATTATTGTCGATGATTATGCACAATGGTTGATTTTTCACGTTAGGAGCAGCAAGCTCCTTGAGTGTTTGTTGTCGTGCAATAGCTATGGTGTTGACGCGAGCTTCCTTTCGTAATCTGCGTAAAGTGTTTTCTATTTCGAGATCCACCTGTACTTGACTCTGGTTAGTAGAATGGGTTACATGCATAAATCATCAAGAAAACTTAAAAGAAACCAACCACACAAGAGATCGAAAACAATGCAAATTGTACGAAAATCCTACACTAGAAAACTAAAATTGCCTAAAACCCTATAAAACAACGGAATTTGGCCTCGATAGGGTAGGGATAATGGTTAACCAATAGTCTTGTTCAAAATGTCGTTTCCTTCCAGGAAACAAAAGGCTGATACCTAATTCCACCAAAAAATCTATTTTGAATAGTACCGCTGCCGTAAATGAATAGTACCATAAAAAGCAAAAATTATGTTTCTCTCTCTGTTTTTTTTTTCCTAAAAAATAAATAACAATCATAGCAAATAAAAATAATAGCACAAGAATCAACTAAAATTACTTCCCTAGCAATGGCGCCAAAATTTATTGCGATGTCGCGGTCGCACAAATTAATTACCCTAGCTTAAAACACAACACACAAGATAGTATATAGTAAGCAAGGGGTCGATCCCAAGAGGAAGGTTGAAATAAGATTTTTATGCTAGATGATATGCAAGTTTGGGGGGTATGGACGTTATCTAGGCTAAAGCAAAAGAAAATAGAAAACTATCAAGCAAAATTAAATAAAATCAGAAAATTATCAAGAGAACAAACCTTGGTCGTAAGCACACATCCGCCTATGGAAATCTGAACTGATAAATGGAAATGAAAATCAATTTATATTCTAAATATTTATCTCTTCATAACATTAATTAATTAACGGATCCGCCATATAACTAACCATAACTATCAAACAACCACAATGTCCACACTAATAATTTAATTCAATGGTAGCCTTAAGAACTAGGTAAGTTGATTAATCAAGAAAACATAAATGTCCGCAATCTATGTTTGATTTGATGGAATGTTCTCCCTAAGATTAATAATGTAGATCCGCCAGAATTATTAAAAAGTTGCTTCACAAGTTCATATACCACAACTTCGGTTTTGATATCAAACTTAGCAATAGATTGTTTACAATAATAACTTAGAGGCCGCTCTAGCAATTAAAATAAACAATCATAGGAAAAATAAGCATTGGAGAACAAACATATTTATCATATAAACTAAAAAGAAAAGGTAAAATAAATCTCACAGTTCTTGAAATTTGAAGGTTTCGTGTCCTTGCAACTAAGAAAAAGAGTTTAGCCTTGCATGTTTGTTGAACAAGTATTCAGAAAGAAGGAGGAATGCATGATTTCGGGTTTTTTTTAGAGGAAGGGGGTGTTTTTCTCTTCTTGGCTGGCTGCCCCCCTTCTCTTCTCTCATTCTTTATATATCCTAGGAAACCCCAGTCTTTATTTTATAAAATAGTCCCCCTTTAAGTAGACAATTTACATTTAAGTACTTCAAAAACTATATTCCTAAAAAAGGAGAAATAACCTTGCATGAAATCTTCAAGCTTTGACTTAGAGTAGCTAAATTGCTGAAATAAAAACTTGGATGTCAATTTAGATGCTTCAGAACATAATTTGGACTCGTTTCTTCACGAAACTTGTTTGCTGGCAGAATTCAGTTGTCATCTTTGAAAACTCATATCTCTATTACATGCCATCTTTTTTGGCTAAAATTGGAGCGTTAATAGGTCTTTGCGTAAAAAATACAATACAATTTAGTTTACATAAATTAGACTTCTGTAGCTCCAAATATTCAAGTCGGAATGGTCAAAGGTCAACACTAGCAGATTGCGAGATTTGACTTTGAAGGCTGTGATTTCCATGCTCTTTCTTATTTTATTTTCTTGCCTTAGATGTCCAGAAAGGTATGGATGTTAGCTTTTTCGTGCCACTATAATCAATTCATTTTGACCTTTAGAGCTCACACTCTTCACAAAATATCGACTGAAGGTCAAATCTACCAATTACTTTCAATTTACTCCTTTTTGCATCTTTCATCCAAAAGTGCTTTCAAAACATAAAACAAAGAATATCAAGGGATTTTGTATATAAAACACAGGAAAAACATTAGTTAAATATGGGTGAAACTATCGAATAATATGGTTGCATCATGCGCCTTTGAGCTCTCACTTCTTAGGTAGTGCGTTTTTTAACCCTATATCCTTTAAAGTGCGCCTTTAAGCCCTTATTTTTCAAGTAGTGCATTTTATAACCCTATATCTTTTTAAGCTCGCCTTTGAGCCCTTATCTTTTAGATAGTGTGTTTTTTAACCCTACTTCCTTTCAAGTGTGCTGTTAAGCCTTCGTCACTTTTAAAACCTTCATATTTTTTCGACTTTGGTATGTCACCTATTACAAAGAGACCACTCTTCCATTTTTCCCCTTAGGTAGGTCACCCATTACAATGAGACCCTTATTCCACCTGGGTAGGTCACCCATTAAAATGAAACCACTCTTCCCTTTTTTCTCTTGGATAGGTCACTCATTACAATGAGACCATTATTTTTTCTAGGTAGGTCACTCATTAGAATGAGACCATTCTCCATGTTTTTTTTACTTGGATAGGTCACCCATTATAATGAGACCATTCTTCCACTTGGGTAGGTCACCCATTAAAATAAGAACACTCTTCCCCTTTTCCTTTTGGGTAGAATTAGTACATATTATAATAAGACCATCATTTTTTCTAGGAAGGTCACCCATTACAATGAGACCATTCTTTCACTTAGGATAGCTCACCAATTAGAATGAGACCATTCTCCTTGTTTTTTTTTTTACTTAGGTAGGTTACCCATTACAATGAGACTACTCTTCCTTTTTTCCCTTTAGGTAGTTTAGTACCTATTACAATGAGACTATCATTTTTTATGGGAAGATTACCCATTACAATGAAACCATTCTCTATTTTTTTTTAAACCTGGGTAGGTCACCCATTACAATGAGACCATTCTTCCACCTGGGTAGGTCACCTATTAAAATGAGACCACTCTTCCCTTTTTTCCCTTGTGTAGGTCACCCATTATAATGATACCATTATTTTTTTGGGTACTTCACACATTAGAATGAGACCATTCTCCATGTTTTTTTTACTTGGGTAGGTCACCCATTACAATGAGACCACTCTTCCGTTTTTTTCTTTTAGGTAGGTTAGTACCTATACAATAAGACCATAATTTGTTATAGGTAGGTCACCCATTACAATGAGACCATTCTCCATGTTTATTTTACCTCAGCAGGTCACCCATTACAATGAGACCATTCTTCCACCTGGGTAGGTCACCTATTAAAATGAGACCACTCTTCCCTTTTCCCTCATGGGTAGGTCACCCATTAGAATGAGATCATTCTCTATGTTTTTTTTACTTGGATAGGTCACCCATTATAATGAGACCATTCTTCCACTTGGATAGGTCACCCATTACAATGAGACCACTTTTCTTGTTTTCCCCTTGGGTAGGTCACCCATTACAATGAGACCATCATTTTTCTGGGTAGGTCACCTATTACAATGAGACTTATTCTTGGTCATCCATTGCAATGAGACTATTCTTCCATCTGGGTAGGTCACCCATTACAATGAGACCACTTTCAAAACCATCATATTTTTTCCACCCAAGTAGGTCACCTATTACAATGAGATTACTTTCCATGCAGACTTTGGTTCTAGTTAAAGGGATCGCTGGAAGGGATCTTAGGTTAGCCTAACTACAAATAGACTTTGGTTCTAGTTAAAAGGGATCGCTGGAAGGGGTCTCAGGTTAGCCCAACTACACACAGATTTTGGTTCTAGTTAAAGGGGATTGCCACAAAGGATCTCTGGTTAGCCCAACCACACATAAATTCCAGCTTTGGTTGAATGGAGTCGCCAGATGGGATTTCAAGATGATTGAGCTACACATTGACTTTGGTTTTGGTTAAAAAGGATCACCAAATGGAATCTCAGGTTAACCGAGTTGCCAATGTTATCTCAGTTTGAAAAACAAAATGAGAAAAACCCTACCATTAGGAAATTCTCAAAAGAAAGAAAGAAAAAAGAAGGCCCTACCATCTTGAAGACCAATTTTAGGTTTTGGTTAAAGAGAATCGCTAGATGAATTTCAGGTTAAACCAATCGAAGACAGAATTTAGAGGATCGCCATATCGGGATCTCAAAATAACCAAGTTGTTTATGGTTTTGATCATTAGTTTCTGGTTGAAAGGAATTGTTGTAATGATAGAGTTTCAGATCAACCAAGCTTTAAGAAGATCAATTTTGAAAGTTCAGTTTTGTTTATCTTTACAAAACTTACTATGCAAGTCTTTGCTCTGTAAGCATTATAAAGAGGGGGGCAACTGTCATAACTCACTTTTGATGTTACCTGAACCCAAGTAACATCGAAAACAATACAATCTCCCGCACCTTTCTCACAACATTATCATTTGTGCTATCCCACTCAAAATTTGTTCTATGTATAAACAATTTATAAAAAATAAATAAATAATTTCAATATAAAATAAAAATAGTTAGAAAATAAATTATATACATATACATATACATATACATATACATATACATATACATATACATATTAAAATCTAATTTTTCATTAACTCATATAAAATACATTTATATCATGTAGGTTACAAGACTTTTGGTATGAAACGCATAAAAAAGCTAAAAAAAATATGCCAGAGATAACACTTTACCAGGCTGGAATAACGTGAAGGTTTGGAGGGATTTAATGTCACCATTAATCCTTTCAACAAGTGACATTGAATGTTTTTAGCAGAGAAACAAAGGACTAATGAATGATCTTCGCAAAATGATCAAAGAGATAAAGAATATCTAGCAAGTAAATGGGTTGTGATGGGCACCATAAAAGTTGAGCTGGGTAATAATTGCAAATATTCTTGTAAAAGACCTATATAAGCCAACTCGAATAGGTTAGAATCCGAATGATAAAAAGGACTCCAAATCAAAAGTGGCAAGACTTCATCAATGAGGAGATTGAGGAGAAATGGATATCTATATTTTAAAAACAGGTAAGATGCATTGCATGTCATTTAACCCAATGAGCATTGTATATTTTTTTTGTAGATATTTCAGGAAAAAAAAATTCCCAATGGAATCCAACGAGAATCAAATGAATTAAAGTTCTTCTAATTCACATCAAATATGGCAATTCTACAAAAAGAAAAATTCATAATAAACGAAGACAAGAAAGATGGATATTTATTCATGAAAAAGGGTTTACAAGTATAAATGTTGAACAATGTTACGACGATTAGGGACATTTCCATCATGATGATCAATCATGCCTTGAAATTCCTCAAATTGTTTATGCATTCACTCCATCTCTTCCTCAAACTCGTGGTGTCTTGTGTGAACGTAGTCCCTCCAAAAATCAACACGTGCATTTAGCTCTTGGTTTCTCCTTTCCAAGTTGTTTCTATGACATCTCTCATCATAGAGTCTATTCCTTAAATTCTATATCTAATGATGGAGATCATGAACCTGATTGTTCAACTTAAATCTTTTAGCATGAAGACGCTCTACAATGGTAACCAAAGACGATGTGGCTATAATACTGAGAGCAAGTGATTGATTCACTACTTCAATGTTGGTCCTGGTTGCCAGCATTGTTTCATCAAAGGAAAGGATCATGCCTCTAGCAACGACCACTGCAGTATCTTTATTGCCATTATAGTATCCTCTATTGTAACTAGACGACCATTCACTTCAAAGGTAGTGTGCTAAATTGTAGGCTCAACTGCAAGAACAAGGTTTGGGTTAGCATTGGAAGAAAAGGAAGACATGGTTAAAGCTTTATGTATTTGACAAAACCAATGTTGGAATCACTTTCGTGTATTTCACAAACAGGTTGGTCACCTGGAAAATAAGAACAATGTTGGAATCACTTTCAAGTATTTCACAAAACCAATGTTGGAATCATTTTCATGTATTTTACAAATGGGTTGGTCACTTGGAAAATAAGACCAATGTTGGAATCACTTTCATGTATTTCATCAAACCTATATTGTAATCACATTCATGTATTTCATAAACAAGTTGGTCATCTAGAAAATAAAATCAATGTTGAAATCACTTTCATGTATTTTACAAAACCTATGTTGGAATCACTTTCATGTATTTTTATAAAATCAGTGTTGAAATCACTTTCATGTACTTCATAAATGGTTTGCCCACCTAGAAAATAAAACCAATCTTGGAATCACTTTCATGTATTTCATAAGACCAATGTTGAAATCACTTTCATGTATTACACAAACGGGTTGGTCACCTGGAAAATAAGACCAATGTTAGAATCACTTTCATTTATTTCATAAACGAGTCAGTCACTTGGAAAATAAGAGCAATGCTGAAAACATGTTCATTCTTTTCACCTGGGCAGGTTGCCTATAAGAATTAGACTAACTAAAAAATCTTTGTATTTTTTCAACTCCTAGGCAGGTCGCCCATGATATTTAGATCAACGAAAAAAAATCACTAAGATGATACGACTCTTTTCTTGATTTTTTTTATATTTTTTATCATGGTAAATCACTCAGATGATACGATATTGTCTCAATCCAGGTAGATTAGTGGATCGATACTACCTCAGTATATAAAACATTTCTTAACTCCATTGTTTTCTTTTACTTACAAGCTTCCTATGCAAAGTCTTTTTCAAGACTTTGCATTGTAAGCGTTGTAAAGAGAGGGCAATTGTAATAGCTCAATTTTGAATTCTCTAATTTTTTCTTGAATGTTATTTTCTTGAATGTTATTTTATTTATATTTTTAGCTTATAAAAATAATCCTATTCAATTTTAAAAGACATTTATTTCATGGAAAAAAAGATCACCCTATCTTGAAACAAAACCATAGATAGATTAACTAAAAAACAATATAGGATCAATCATAATGAATAATAAACTGTTTTAAGGATTGTTTGGAAGTATGATTGCGATTACTTTTCAAAATACTTTTCACTCAGAAATACATTAAAATAATATATTTTTTTATTTTTAAAAAATTATTTTTGATATCAGTATATCAAAATAATTTGAAAATACTAAAAAAAATATTAATTTAAAATTAAAAAAACAAAAAACTTTTAATTTTTTTTCAAAATATTTTTAAAATAAAAAACAAATAGCTGTAAAGCACGTGAATTTAATTCTTTTGAAATTATAGAGGTCTTGTAGTAACTAGCGACAAAACTAGCCAGCTGTTGTTAGTGAATTGAAACGATAGCAGGTTACCAGGAGCGTCCTGGCAGGTAGTTCTCAATTTTTAGGTGAGCTTGCATTGACGTTTAGGAGAGCAGTGAGTGGCTGAAGGTCCACAACAACAAAAAATAATTCAACGACATAAACGTGTTCATTATAAATTATTATTATTATAAAAAATAAAAAAAATATAATTTTTAAAATTTTATTATTTTTATCAAAATAATTGACTCTCATTTGAGTGTATTTAAAAAGTGATTATAATTATTTTTAAAGTATTTTTTATTTAAAAATATATTAATATAATATTTTTTTTAATTTTTAAAAAATATTTTTAATATCAATACATTAAAATGATATGAAAATACAACAAATATAAATTTCAAGCAAAGAAAAAAATAAAATTTATTAAATTTATTTAAAAATATTTTTAAAATACAAAAATAATAAACAAGATATCAACCACAAAAACCCAGACCAACACTATTCTCTCTTCCATCAAACGTCAGCATAATTTTGCCTTCACGATTTTATAAATTATCCACCTCATGTTGTTAAAAGTTTGATATCGTGGAATGTTACAGGCTACAAATTTATCCACCTTATTCTCTTACGAGTAACAATAATTTACAAGCTCTTATTTTTTATTATTATATTAGAGTAACGATAAGAGTAACAATAATTTATCCACCTTATTTCGAGTGTTCTTCTAGAATATCCACCGGAAAATATGGGGAAAAAAAGTCACTTAATTATATATGATGCAAATCACCTGCCAGGACATAGATATTGTTGAGGATTCCTCACCATTATCTTGATTGCATAAACTTATATGATAAATAATTCAGTGCAATATAATTACCACTATAAGATTTCACAGTTTTACCAACAAATATAATCTGTCAGTATAAGATTCAGACTCCGTCGGTAATTTTTTTACTAACTCACTAACTTGAAAGATTTTATTACGAGGGCAGCTTTGATGTGGACTATTAATGATTTTCCAGCTTATGGAATGTTTTATGGTTGGAAAATGCATGGAAAACTAGCTTGTCTATACAACATGGAAAACTAGCTTGTCTATACAACATGGAAAACAATAAGACATTCACGCTAACAAACGGAGGTAAAACTTTTTTTTTTATTATTGTCACTGTCGTTTCTTGCCATCGAATCACAGGTATAGAAAGAACATAAAGGATTTATTTGTTGGTAGAGTTGAAAAGGATGTTGCACCCCCGCGTCTTTCTAGTGAAGAATTGCATGATGTTGTATCAGAGTACGGTGACATTGTGTTTGATCTTCAATTAGGTAAGCAGAAGTTTCCTAGTTTTGATTTGACCCATAATTGGGTAAAGCGAAGTATATTTTGGGAGCTTTCTTTTTGAAAGACCAATCTCCTCTGCCATAACCTTGACGTCATGCACATTGAAAAGAACATGTTTGAGAACATTTTCAATACCGTCATGGATGTGAAGGGGAATACAAAGGACAACATCAAGGCTAGATTGGATATAGCTTTGTTCTATAACTGTAAAAATATGGAGTTGGTTTGTGATAAGTCATGGGTCGCAAAACCAAGAGCAATCTTCGTGTTAGAGGAAAACGTACAACTACTAGTCTACAAGTGGCTTAAGAGTCTATGTTTTCCCGATGGACATGCCTTGAACAATCAAGACTGGTTAATATGGAGGAATACAGATTGTATGGAATGAAGAGTCATGATTTCCACTTGTTTATGCAAACACTCATCCCATTAGCTTTTTGTGATTTGTTGCCAAAGGAGATATGAGATGCACTCACGGAGATCAGTCATTTCTTTAGAGATATATGGTCCAACAAGTTGAATGTTGATCACATTGAGAGGCTTGAAATGAATATCGTCAAGACACTATGCAAACTTGAGATGATATTCCCTCCATCATATTTTTGACTCAATGGAGCATCTCCCCATATATCTACCGTTCGAGGTAAAAGTTGGAGGACCGGTCTAGTATAGATGGATGTACCCATTCGAACGGTTAGATATTATAGTTGCAATGTAATTCATATATAAAAGTATTTTCTTTGTTTTTCTTAATTGAAAATATTTGATTATTTTAATGCAAGTACATGTTCAATCTCAAGAAAAAGGTTAAGAACAAGGTGCATGTTGAGCCTTTGATATGTGAGGACTATATTGTTGAGGAGATCTCAACATTTATCTCGTACTATTTCGAGCCTCATCTGAGAACAGGAATCAATTGCGTTCCACGACATGATGATGGCAGTGAAGTGCCTTCTAGTGGGAACTTGTTAATATTCTCCAATCCCGGACGACCCATACCTAAAAATGCCATAAGAGGAAGATATTTGTCGGAAATAGAGTTCAGACAAGCACACAATTGTGTTCTATTTAACTATGATGAGCTGAGACCTTTTATTCAGTAAGTGTGTGTGTGTGTGTGTGTATAATACTAATTAAACTTTTTTAATAATATATTTTTTATATATTGTAATATCATACACTCATTATCACTTATAGGCAACATCAACAATATTTGTTGTCCAATAACTCACAGCTGATCGAATCCTAGATCTTTCAATTACAAGATGAACAATTTGCCTCGTGGTTCAGAACACATGTAAGTACTATCACAAACTTATTATTACTTGCAAAATTATTGTACGAATGTCATTACGAGATTCTTGTTTACTATTCATTGATGTACATTACATACAAGGTTTATCAAATGGGAAGGAATGTTGCTAAGTCATTGTCTTCACTAAGCCTGGGCCTTGAAAGAAAATTTAAGTGCTACAACGGGTATTTTGTCAATGGATATGTGTTCCATATTGAAGAATACATGCATTAAAGAAAGACATACAACAACGGTGTTTGTGTTAAGGGATCGACTAGTAGTGAGTTAGAAGTTGACTACTATGGTAGATTAGAAGAAATTGTCGAACTGCAATATCATAACGAGCAGAATAGAGTGTTTTTATTCAAATGCTATTGGTATGACACGAATGACAGAGAAATCAGAGTTGCTCCGCACTATGGTCTGGTTGAAATCAACTCAAAAGCTAAACTCCGCAACATAAACGATGTTTTTGTTATCGCAAAGTAATGTCAACAAGTTTATTACACATACACCCCTTCCTTTAGAAAGGATCGATCAATAGTTGAATGGTTATATGTTTTAAAAATGAAACCTAGGGGTTGTGTCGAGGTTGTTCAGGATAAGAATGAAGACACAAGTGTGCGAGATGAAGTATTTCAAGTTAGTGAGTTGGTTAGACCATATATAGTTGCTCCTTTGATTAACTTGGAAGAAAATTCAAATTTTGTGTTTTCGATGATAGTCTTATTGATGTTGACGCGGAGGAGTTGAATGTTGTTTCGATCTCCACAAATGTCAATGAAGATGATGATATCTATATTGAAGATTGCGATGAAGGTGATGACTATTCAATTGACGACAAAGAAGAAGAAAATTCTGACTAACTATCAGAATGAAGCCATGTGTAAAATATTTTTTTTTCATGTAATATATATTATGGATGATATATTTTGTAACATGAAATATTTATTTTATAAGTTTGTATTGTTTAAGCATAGTTGTTATTGTTTTGTGCGCTGGATAGTGTGCATGACATTGTTGTGAGGAGGGTGTGGGAAAATCACGCGGCAACTAGGTAACATCGAAAATAATACAAGATCTAATTTCTAATTTCTGTTTCAAAATCTAATTTCTCACTATGGAAGTAGGTTGTGTGATTTTTGGTATGAAGCACAAAAAAAGGCAAAAACAAACACGAGATATAATGGTCTCCAAAGCTAGAATGATGTGGCGGTTTGGAGGGATTTCAAATCGATATACATCCGGGAAGATATTTGGCCGCAATATCTTGAGCACGTGATGTCTGAGCGGTTCACACAACGCTCACAGTTCGGTGCTGGCAACTAGAATCGGCCAATTCATGGCTTGGTGACAATGCACATCGGCTGCTCCATTTCATTTGCTGCACATGCGAAACAAATGGTAAGATTACTTTAAATGAAATATATCATTAAATTTATTTGTTGTTAATTAATGTTTTTCTTTACAAGCTACGTCTCTTGGACGTGAGCCGAGCCCAATGGAGTTGTTTGTTGAGACGCACATGCGGAGTTAAGACCGCCAAAAAGGGGGACAACAGTTCGTTGATAACCCTGCTCAACACTTTGTGGTATGTTTGTTCAACCATTTTATTTTGGGAGTTATTATTTTTATTGAATTGAATATGATAATTTCTTTTTTCATTTTCAAGAGACCTATAATAACCGGTTGAGGGAGAGACGGGAGAGATATAGGGACAATCCTTCGACCCATCCAGATTTCGATCCGGATTTGTGGATGGAGGCTGGATCGTTCGATGGACCCGATAAAATCAGGTGTATGGGCTCTCTAATACTAAGGCTGAGAACTTGCGTGCGGCCCGTAGTGTCTCAACCATTAGGAGCTCACCAATCTAAAGAGTTTGTGGCCTTGCAGCAACATACGACTCAGCTCACCGAAAAATACGAGCACCTATCGACGACTTATGAACAGCTTTGCCAAATGGTCATGAACATGGCATCACAGATTGGTAATACATATGCTCCTCCTTCTTTTTGGCCGTATAACAACTAGCCTCCTCCCCCTCCTCCTCCGGCTCCACCATTATGTTAACTTGTAATGAATATTATTTAACTTTAATAGTTAATTTAATATTTTTTTTGAAACACATTCAATTTGTAATGAATATTATTTATCTTTATTTTTTTTTGTTTTTGATGTTTAATAAAAATTTTATTTGCATAATTGGTTTTTTTTAATTAATTTATATAATTTTATATTATGTATTCTAAATAATGTTTTTTAAAATAATCACCAAGGATTTTACCGACGGACTGTATCTGTTGTCATTTGAAAGAGAGCGGGAAATGCCAATCATACTGATGAATTTACAAACGGAGTGTTTTCGTCGGCATTTCACAGTAGCTTGGGAAAAATGCCACAATCACTGACAAATTTACAAATGGATATATTCTGTTGGTATTTCACACACACATTGACAAAGTTACCGAGGGTTGTAGTCTGTTGGCATTTAACCAGGAGCTGAAAATGTTTTACTGGATATGCCACTATCAATTCCATCAATATATTTCAAGCGGGAATTTTTTTCTTTGCACTCAATTTCTGTCTATAAAACCATCGATAATTGTTTGTTTTTTACCGACCGATTTAGCGACCGATTTAGGTATTACCGACAAAAGGAAATCAAACAGACAATTTCCGTCGGTGATGTTATCGGTAAAAAAATTATCGACAAACTCTAAATCACAGACGTACGGAATAGTTCCGTCGGTAAAACTATGAAATCTTGTAGTGATAATAATATTCCAAAAAAGGGAGCACTCACCATTTTTATATCTATAAGAAGGGGCACGGCTTTCTCTCCTTCCTCAACATCCAATATTTTTGTGTGTGATCGGAGAGATGGTGTCCATAGACTTGGCAAATAAACCCCATGCCGTGTGTATCCCTTTTCCAGCCCAGGGTCACATAAACCCAATGCTAAAACTAGCAAAACTACTCCACTTCAAAGGTTTTCACATAACCTTTGTTAATACAGAGTATAACCACAGACGCTTACTCAAGTCTAGAGGCAGCAGCTCTCTCGATGGCTTGCCAGACTTCCAGTTTAAGACCATTCCTGATGGTCTTCCACCATCAGATATTGCTGATGCCACTCAAGACATCCCATCTCTCTGTGACTGCACCTCCACGACTTGCTTAGCCCCATTTCGTGATCTTATTGCCAACCTCAACTCCTCCAGTATTGTGCCCCAGGTGACATGTATTATCTCTGATGCTTGCATGAGCTTCACTCTTGACGCAGCTGAAGAGTTCGGAATTCCTGAAACGTTGTTTTGGACACCTAGCGCCTGTGGTGTTTTGGGCTACGCACAATATCTTTCTCTTATCGAAAGAGGCTTGACACCTCAGAAAGGTACACCTCTACAGCTTTTTAAAACCGAAAATTCAAAATGTGGGTGCATGAATTTATGATCAAGTTTTCCTTTTCTTTTTAGTTCATTAGAAGTTTAAATTTTACCAAGACTCAGAAGGTCAGAGCCTGCATAATTTACCAAGAATGAAAATTAATCTTCATTTGTAATTTTTTTTTTGCAGACGCGACCGATCTAACAAATGGGTACTTAGAAACATCCATAGATTGGATTCCAGGAATGAAAAATATCCGTTTGAGAGATCTTCCAAGTTTTGTCAGAACTACAGACATAAACGACTTCATGCTTCACTTCCTGATAAGAGAAATAGACAGAACCTCAAGAGCTTCTGCTGTCATTATCAACACCTTTGACTCCTTCGAACAAGATGTTTTGGATGCTTTATCCCCAATGTTTCCTCCAATTTACACACTTGGTCCTCTCCAGTTGCTTGTTGATCAGATTCCAAATGGTAATCTGAAAAATATTGGCTCCAATCTTTGGAAAGATCATCCAGAGTGCATTGAATGGCTTGATTCAAAAGGACCAAACTCCGTGGTGTATGTAAATTTTGGTAGCATCACTGTAATAACTGCACAGCAAATGATTGAATTTGCTTGGGGACTAGCCAACAGCAACAAACCTTTCTTATGGATAATAAGGCCTGATCTTATTGAAGGTGAAGCCGCGATGTTCCCACCTGAATTTTTATCTGTAACAAAGGATAGAAGTTTGCTAGTAAGCTGGTGTCCTCAAGAACAAGTCTTGAAGCATCCTTCCATAGGAGGGTTTGTAAGTCACATGGGGTGGAACTCGACATTGGAAAGTATCTGTGGCGGTGTCCCAATGGTTTGTTGGCCATTTTTCGGTGAGCAACAGACCAACTGTTGGTTTGCTTGTACTAAGTGGGGTATTGGAATGGAGATAGAAAGCAACGTGAAAAGAGATGAAGTGGAAAAACTTGTGAGGGAGTTAATGGAGGGGGAGAAGGGAAAAGATATGAAAAGGAAGGCAATGGAATGGAAAACCAAGGCAGAGGAGGCAGCTTGGACCGGTGATGCTTCTCATCGGAATCTGGATCGATTGGTAAAAGTTCTTGCAAGCGAGCAAATACGTTAGAAGCCTGAATGGCAAATAACTTCAAGCATTGAGTAACCTACTGTATTATTTTTGGCAGAGAAATATAATCTCTTAAAAAAATATCTTGATATAATAAAATCATCTATTATTTGGTACATTTTCTTAATTTAATTTGCTTCTATTACATTCAACATAATTTTGGCTAAGATCTTAGCAAGAAAATATATGTCCATAGCTGTGTGTCTTTCACGCGTTTATTGAAACATTAATGCCATAAGAAGAAGAGATAAATATGAAAAAAGAATTCTTATCATTTTTTTTTGGGATAATATATAATTTTCTCTCTTGAATTTTTCTTTTCTTCTTATATCTATATATTTTTAAATATTTTAAGTATTAATAGTTATGACATAAATACCATAATTTTTTTCTTGAAAACCATGGTCAATTTTGATGAATTGTTGAGCAACTACAGGCATTCACGAGCTCCTAAACAACAAAGTAATCTCACCACATTACTTGGAACAGGCAGGTAATTAACCTGTTGTCGTCACTATTCACTAACAACAGCTGACTAGTTTTGTTAGCTTGTCACTAACGAGAAGTTTCTGCTCTTAAGTAGTCTTGACGGTTTCTTACATTGATAATCAACGTGTACTTACTTTCTGCTCTTTTACGATTTGACATTTTCTTACATTGATATTCAGAATTTTCTTACACGTAGAAAATTGTTCATTGATTGTTTATTATTCTAACATGGAAAAGCAATTATTCAATCCACGTTTTTTCGCTACTAGTATTAGACACCTTGACCTTCATGATTTCAAAACAGTAAGCCTAACCTCACTAGAATAACATGAGCATAGGTGTCGCATGTGTATGATATTGAGGTGATCATTCATCTTTTTTTAAAAAATATAGGTTTATTTTTATTTGGTAAATATAGGAAGACAAGAAATTCTTGTCTTTTATCAGTGAAAAATTCTTATATAGTTTTGTCCTTAAAGAAAATACGGAAGTTGCCACCTAGTATTCTAGTAATTAGAAGCCTTAACTAGTTTCAGAGATAATGTATGGAGATTGGTTACGTAAAGGGAAGATATTAGCACTCTAACTATACTCTACCTAAGATAAGTTACATTGTTTTGTTATCTGATAAAATTTAAGGTCTTAAGGGCCTCACCATTGCTAATAGACAAGTTAATTTTGTAATTTTTCTTTACATATCTTTTATTACTAGCTATTGATTGTTGATTTCTCAAGAGAGAATCTATTTATCCTCTTTTCCAAGAGCACGTCATATTTTGTGACCTCTTCCAGCTATGGTTGCTTATTAGCACATAATAAGCAAGTAATAATTCAAACTTGTTACACTCTAATACCACTTTACACATACAAATCAACATACAAGAAGACAACAATCAAAGAAAGATAAAATTGCTGTAAAAAAAGGTTATCACTGTTGTAACCTATTTTTGGGTCCCCATATAAAAAATAATAAAATACAAAAAAATCAAAAAATATATTATCAAAAAAATATAACAGTGAAAAAATGTCAGAGCGCCCTAAAAATGTTCAAAAATTGATTGAGGATGTTCAAAAATATAAAAATTAATTTTTGACAGTATATCATTGATTGATGAGAGCCCCGATGGTAAAAAAAATTCAATTTGAGGAAGAAAAATGCAAAATTAGAAGTTTATGGACTCAATTAAATTTTATTGAAGGTTTAATTGAATTTATGGAGTTTTTAATTGCAAGAAAATTTGATTTTGGAGTTAATTCGGGCTTTAATTGGAAGAAATTGAAGTTCTGGGGTCAAATTATAATTTTTGGAAGTTAATTTGGTCAAATCAGGGGCTTAATTGCATAAATATTGAAGTTTGATGGCCAATTAGGGACTTAATTGAAGAAATCCGAGACCAAGGACTAAATTGAAAAACGCGCTCAACTTAAAGGCCTGCTTTGAATCACGCGTTTTGGCGCCTTTTCCTTTTAAATGAAACGGCGCGTTTTGACCAAAACGGCGCCGTTTCATGCACTGTTTAAAAAAAAAAAGAAAAAAAAAGAAGGAAAACCCAAAACGGTGCCGTTTTGAAACGGCACCATCATCTTCTTCCCTGTGCACGCAGAGAATAGGGGAGAAGAATTTTTTTTCTTCTCCACTTTTCGCCGAACTTCTTTCCCAGATTTGGCGCAATAAGACGCCTACCATTCGACGCCCACTTGCCTCCTTTTTATCCATTGAACGGATAGTGGAGGGGCGGCCAACAGTGTCCGCCCCACCATTCGCCCCCCCTGTTTTTGGCTATAAAAACAGGGGAGGAAGAGAAGAAAGAAAAGAGGGAGAACAGAAGAGAGAAGAAAAAAAGGAGACCTAGGGAGGGAACAGAAGAGGGAATAGAAGAGAAGAGAAGGGAGAGACAGAGAGAGGAAAGCAAGAGAGAAGGCAGAGAAGAGAAAGGAAGAAGCAGAGAAGAAAACAGAAAAATACAGAGGAGAGAGAGAGAGAAGGAAAACCTCCGGCCACCGCGAACCGCCAGCACCACCACCACCACCCCTACCGCATCAGCTGCTGCCAGCATCTACAGCGTTCCAGGTAACTTTCTCCACTGTCATTTTTTTTGCTTCGGCTTCGGCTTCATCAACGTTCTGCAGCAGATGAAGTACTGTGCTAATTAATTCACGGGTTACTGTGTGCACAGTAACCAGGTTACTATGCACGCTAATTAATTCTCTAGTTACTGTGCACACAGTAACCCCCGGTTACTATGTGCACAGTACCAGCCCATGCATTTGGGCCATGTTCGGCCCAGCCCATGTAAAAGGGCCAGGTTTGGCCCAGCCCATGCAATTGGGCCTGATCCGGCCCATAAAAAAAAGAAAAAAAAAGAAAAAATATTATTGTTTTAAAAAATATTTATGATGTTCCCATTTTTTATTTATGTTATTTTTATTAATATCGGGTAGTATTTTTATGTCGTAAAAATACAAATCGGGTATTAAAATACCCGGTTTTTTTGTCACAAACTTTCAAAAATACAAAAAAATTAAAAAAAAACATTCTTGTGCATACGGCCAAGTGTCTCAAATCTAAAATATCATATCATATTTTTCATATGTCAAAAAACAATATTTTAGCATGCATTTTGGCTTTAATAACCAGTTTATTAAAGTCAAGAGAACATTGGCCAAAATCTCAAAAAACAACAAAATATTTTATTTTGTTTGATTTTAGTATCAGGGATTATGAATTTATACGTAAATCGTATTCCTGATATTAAAAAGATATTTTCTTTTGACGGATTCGAATAGTTAGTTTTTTACCCGATAAAGATAAGGATCTCCTTACAGGAGGACTTTTCTTAAACCGTAAACGAACCAACAATTCAAAAACCACAACACGATTTTAGATTTTATCAGACATTAAAACAATGCAGCCTACCTTAGGTAGGGCGTAGTTGGGGTGCTAATACCTTCCCTTTACGCAACCAGTCTCCGTACCCGATCTCTAAAGACCAGTTAAGGTTCCTAGTAACCAGAATACTAGGTGGCGACTCCCAGTCCATATTTTCACTTGTAGAGACAAGAATTCCATGTCTCTCCTTTTTTAAGGAATAAATATTTCCGATTTTTCCTTGAGGGTGGACGATCGTCGCGCCGCCGCACACGTGCGACATAATGGCGACTCCACTGGGGACTTTGTGGACTAAGCTTTGTTTTGTCTGATGATTGTGTTTTATTGTTGTGGTTTGCATTTTTATTTTTAAATATGCATTTTCTTTATATATTTGTTCATATTTAGTTGTGCGCTTTAATTTTTGTACATATTTATCTCATGCATCACATAGTTAATTTTTTTTAAAGCACACATAAGCTTCAGGTTAGGGGGGAACTAGCAGCTTACCTTATGACTTTTAGTCAAGGTTTAAGTTTGTGTAAACCCCAACTCTTCGTTGAGTGCTTAGATTGGTAATAGTTGGACACGTGCCATCTCACTGCCTACAAGCCCCCATATTGCCTCCACGAGGGCGATCACTGGGACAACGAGAGTCCTTTTTTAGAGACCAAATAGTAAACCTACCTGTTGTCTCACTTAAAAACATTAGAACCTGCCTTTAGGATATATGCTCCGTATACATTGTTTTGCATCCAAGCAAGCCCTTCTTGAAGCATCTTGAACTCCAGACTTATGGGTGACACAATGACCGTCGCTCAGAAAATTTTCATTGTAGAGTTTGTGCAAGAATCAAGATTCTTGTTTCATCATACAAGAGTTTTTTTGGTGTATTAAAGTGGGTAATTGTTTTTTTGGCTCGCATATTCTGTTTGTAAAAACATCAGGTTTTGTTTTACCGATAAAAATGACATTACCGACGAACGATTGTCATCCGTAAATCTGTCAGTAAAAATGTTGCCGACTGAATGTTAGTGTAAATATCAACAAAAATTTTATCGACAAAATTGTTAAATCTGGTAATGATACATGATATACATATACAGAGGTGAATGGAAATTAAAGGTGTTCCCTTTTAATGATCTCTTTTTCAGTATGAGTTTTACATTGTTTAAATGCTTTAAATTCAAATTGAAGAAGCTACTAAATAGAGTGATTGATTTTACGTGTCTTATATTTTCGAGCTTGAGTTGATGTAATTTTGTTCCACTGGTTTAGATGGCTTTTGAGGTACATTTCCAAATGCTTTCCACCATGATCCTAAGCCTTATTACAAACATTGAAAAGTCTTTATGATTCAAGTTTTGCATGTGATCCTAGTGGTAGAGAATAAGAAGATATTAAAGTATGTGGTACAACATTTATGTTGGAATGAATTTGAGTGAAACACGTACCTTTCAAATACATGAAAGTCGAGTGTTTATTTCTATGAGTGTCTACGTATTTAGCTTATTCTCGAATAGGAAAAACCCGAGAACAAAATGAGAGGTAGCTAACCAACTTCTAGGAGAGAGATAATTGACTGCATTGATCTCGGCACCACCTACGGAATTTAATGAACCTAAAGGCGCATGGGTCATACGCAGAACGTTGTTCTTGCCAAGATCTTTAAATGAACATGCTTGTTAATAATTATAAGTTGTCTAAGAATGTTTATTCATGATATGTTATTATTTTTTAAGAGCTTGATTGTTCTTTGTTGATGACATTGCAACCTTTATTTTTATTTTTTTTATGGAAAGTGAATTTCAGTTTTGCTCGAGGATGAGCAAAAGTTAAATATTGAAGAATTTGATGAGAATGCAAAATGTCATAATTTTCTCTATTAATGTTAAGTATTTTATACTTATTTGATGCCTAAATATACTTATTACTTTTATATTTTTATTAGGATGTAAATGGAGGCGTTAATGGCTAAACAATTTAATTAGGTGATTCTAGACAATTTTGACACAACTTTGTAATCGAGGTATAACTCTCTCATCCAAGCTCCAATTGAGGTGATCCAAATTGCTATAAAACCCTAAGAAATAGATCTACAACTTTCATGTTTTGAGCTTGGAAAGATACTAGCTACATCGAGTTTGCAATTAGACATAAAAACGTTGCACCTATGTTGCCAACATGCTGGAATGTTCTTAAGCATGCAAATCTAATATTATGTGATTTATTTTCGGATGCTTCAAAACTTGATGCATGAATTATAGATGAAGACATGACTTTTCTTGTTATATTTTAACTCTTAATAATTTCATTGAATATTCAGATTTGGTGGTTATTATTAGAGATTATTTTAGAAGATTTTATAGGCTTCTAAAGAGGAAACAAAAAAAGAATGTGTAAAGGAGAAAAAGGGAGATCATATCGGATTTTGTCTCCTTTCTCTCTTTTTTCTTAATTCCTCTTCCCCAATTTCTTTCTCTTATTTATGATATTCATGATGGCACTGTGTAACTAATTTTGCTTTGAGTATTGGATGTTCTTTTATGTCTATTTTTCATGATTTTCTTGTTTAATTAATATGAGACCTCTAGTTTATTATTTGTTGCAATCTACTGTTGGGTTAGATATTAAATATGCAATTATTTTATCTCTCTAATCTATGAAACAACTGATATTTAATTATTTATTGTGTTAGAAATTAGTAAATTTTAGAAAGATTTTTCAACTAAATTAAATGTAACTACTTGTGCTTGTGTTGGTTAGCTTCATCAATCTCTTTAATTTTAAAAGCCGATACTAAATTAAAGATAATGGAGGATTCGTATGTCACACTTCTAACCTTTTGTGTAGTTAATGTTATCTTAAATGATTGATTTCAAACCAAGTATTGTTTCGAACCTTTTTAAATATTCATAAATCACGAGGTCACTTTTCTTGTAAACACAACCCTTAAGTGTTATTATTCTTACAACCTCACTAACTATAGCATCTGAGAATCATCTAGTTTACAGGTTTCGCGATTTCTGATGATTACTAAGCCCAACAAGTCTATTTCAACATTTCATACCATTACCAGAAAGGTTAGAAGTTTTCCTTAAACCTCGTGAACAATGAATTCTGAAAAGTTTTGTATTTTTTTTTCTCACATCATTGAACCACCATGCTAATGCGAATGGATGAGGAGCATGGGCATGCGCGTTAATGGCTCCTTGTCGTGGAGATTAGCAGACTATATATTCAATTGGCTGAATGGAAAAGTGGAGTATGTAACAGAATGTAAAAAAGCTAAAGGGAGACAACCTGCAGATGTCACAACAATTTCATCAAAGAAGCTAATTCAAGGTTTCTGGAACCGGAGCACGTCGTCGACAAGTTTGTCAAAATTCATGGATGATGAACCATTAACACCCGTTGTCGCTTCAGCCTTTGACTTCCATTCCATTGCCTTCCTTTTCATTTCCTTACCTTTCTCCCCATCAATTAACTCTATCACAAGCTTCTCCACTTCATCTCTATTTGCATCGCTTTCAATTTCCATGCCAACACCCCAATCAACGCAAGCAAACTTACAGTTAGTTTGTTGTTCGGAGAAAAAAGGCCAGCATAGCATTGGCACGCCGTTGGACAGGCTTTCAATGGTGGAATTCCACCCCATGTGACTTAAAAACCCTCCTATCGATGAATGCTTCAGGACTTTCTCCTGCGCACACCAGCTCGCCATCAGGCCTCTCTCTCTAGTCTCTTCAAGAAACTCTGGAGGCAAAACCGCTGATTCGCCCCTGACAAGATCAGGCCTGATTATCCATAAAAAATTCTTCTTGCTGCTAGCTAGTCCCCAAGAAAACTCCTCAAGTTGCTGTGGATTCATGACAGTGATGCTTCCAAAATTCACGTAGACAACGGAATTGGGATCCTTGGAGTCAAGCCAGTGCAGGCATTCAGTCTCTTCTTTCCACAGACTGGATCCAATTGATGCTAGATAATCATTCTGTGTTTGATCAAGTAGCAAATTAAGAGGACCAACAGAATAAATCGGAGGAAACATAGATGAGAGAGCAACCAGAACATCATGATCTAAGTCATCAAAAGTATTCAAAAGAGCAGCTGAAGCTTTTGAAGCTCTATCAATTACTCTTATCACAAAGTTTAGCATAACGTCGTTTCGATCTGTTGTGCGAATGAAGGTCGGAAGGTCCTTCAGACGAATATCTTTCATTCCAGGAATCCAGTCTATTTTTGTTTCCAAATATCCATTTGTCAAATCGCTTTCTTCTGCATCATTGATATCAAAGATAAAAACACGTTACATGAACAATTTACTTCGAAAAGATTCATGATAGTATGAAATTAGTAATAAATGTATGGAGTATGTACCTTTGAGTGGTGTGTAACCTCTTTCAACAAGATGTTTGTAATGTGCATAGCCCAATGTGCCACATGCACTTGAAGTCCAGAAAGTGACGACAGGGATTTGAAGTTCCTCCTTCACATCGAGAGCGAAGGACATGCCACTATCTGCTACTATGCAAGTTACAGGCGGGACAACATTTGATGAATTGAGTTTGGCAAGAAGTTGGCGAAATGGGTCTAAGCAAGCCTTTGAGGTAGAGTCACAGAGAAATGAAATGTCTTGGGTAACATTAGCATCAAGCTGATCACCTAGACCATCTGGAATGGTTTCAAACTGGAAATCAGGCAAGACATCAAGGGAGTTACGGCCTCCGGACTTGAGCAAACGTCTGTGATTGTATTCAGAGTTGACAAAGGTGATGTGAAAGCCTTTGTGATGGAGTAGTTTTGCTACTTTGAGCATAGGAGCTATGTGACCTTGAGCTGGATATGGGACGCACACAGCATGAGCCTTGGTGCTCTTTGGAAGAGATCCCATGTTTCTCACTGAGTTTTTGTATTTCACACCTTCTGTGAGTTAGAAGGCTGAATTTATTGGTCACCAGTTATATAAGGAATTGTGATTATTTCTTATATGGTCGAAAATCAACGGAATATGATATCCCTTATGAAGGGGATATCAATGAAATCTTTCTGTCGATAATGTAAGCCATGTTTGTTTTTTAAAAAGTAATTTTTAGAAAATTATTTTTTAAATTTTTTTGTGTTTGTTTGTCATTAGAAAAGTTGATCAACGGAAAATACTTTCCAGTCAACGGAAAACACTTTTCAGTCAATTTCAGTCAAAGAAAAATTTGGCTTGGTTTTCAGGAAAGTGTTTTACCTTTAGCTGTGTTTGTTTGCCATTAAGAAAGTTGGTTAATGGAAAACACTTTCCAGTAAAAGGAAAATTTGGCTTGGTTTTTAGGAAAGTGTTTTCCTGAAAAATTTGGGGGGAAAACACTTTCCGGAAGTTGTGAAAAATTTAGAAATATCATTATTTGCTGATTATATCAAATTTAATCCTCAAACTTTTCATTGCTATATATATTTTGTTTTGAATATTTATTTTTCAATTTCATCTCTTAAAATTTTATTTTTATATTAACTATGGTCCTTATTTTTATAATTGCTATTTGCTTTTTCCTTATCATTTTTTTATTGAATTTTTTTATTTATCAAATTTGGTCCTCATTCTTTTGATTGTTACTTATTTTATTTGAAATAATTTATGAAATGTTGATTATTATTATTTTAATTTCTTCATCTTTCATTTTTTTTTAATTTTTAAAATTTGATCTATATTATTTTGATTATTATTTATTTTATTTGAGATAATTTATGAAATTATATATTTATTTTCAATTTCATTCTCATTCAACTTTTTAATTTGTAAGATTTGTTCCTCATTATTTTAATAAACTTGATAAAAATAAAATATTAATAAGTTATTTTTCAGCTCATTTTCCATGACATAACCAAATACAGGAAAATGTTTTCCAACTTATTTTTTATTACACTACCAAATATCGAAAAATACTTTCTCGAAGTTCACTTTCTAAAAAGAAACTACTTTCCAGTAAACAAACGGGGCCGTAATTGATAAAAAAAATTACTGATGAAATCTGAATTTTATATTGATGGATTATATCCTGTAAAATTTTGTAGTGGTAATTATATTGCACTGAGTTATTTATCATACAAGTTTATGCAATCAAGGAAATGGTGAGGCATCCTCACCAATACCTATGTCCTGGCCGGTGATTTGCATCATATATAATAATTTAAGGTGGATAGCTTATTGTTACTCTTATTGTTACTCTAATATAATAAAACAAAATAAAATAAGAGCTTGTAAATTATTGTTATTCGTAAGAGAATAAGGTGGATAAATTTGTAGACATTCCACGATATCAAACCTTTAACAACATGAGGTGGATAATTTATAAAATCGTGAATGCAAAATTATGCTGACGTTTGATGGAAGAGAGAATAGTGTTGGTCAGGGTTTGTGATTGATATCTTATTTAATTTTTTGTTTTAAAAGTATTTTTAAATATATTTTTTATTTTTTATTTTTTTTATTTTAAATTAATATTTATTATTGTTTTCAGATATTTTAATATATTAATATAAATAATTAATAAAAAATACTTTAAAAATTAATCATAATTATATTTTCTAACAAGGGAGAGCGAATTATAACCATAGTTTAATAAAAATAATATTTTCTAAAAAAATGTATTTTTTTATTTTTAAAATTAATAATAATTTATAATGAACTCGTTTATGTCGTTGAATTATATATTCAAACGTACAAGACAGTGCTGATATCTTATTGGTTGTTGTGGACCTTCAGCCACTCACTGGCTAGTTTTGTCGGTAGTTACTGCATGACCTGTATAATTTCAAAAGAATTAAATTCTAGTTGTTGTACCCAGACATGGATTCCATTAAAAAATAACAAGCTCCTCCTCCTCCGTCATTGTGCTAATTTAATATTGTTTTGGAAATACATTCAATTTGTATGAATATTATTTAAGTTTGTTATTTTTTTAATGTTTAATAAAATTTTATTTGCATAATTATTTTTTTACTATTAATTTATATAATATAATATTATATATTCTAAATAATTTTTTAAATTTTTTTTAAAAAATACCCACCGAGGGATTTACAGAGGGGATATAGCTGTCGGCATTTCATAGAGAGTGGTGGAAATGCCACACTCACCAACGAATTTACAGACAGATACAATCTATCGACATTTCATAGAGAGAGGTGGAAATACTACATTCATTGACGAATTTACAGACGGATATCATCTGTCAGCATTTCACAGGAAGTTGAAAAATATTTATTGGATATACCACTATCAATGACGGAATAAATCTGTCGGTATATTTCCAGTGAGAATTTTTTATTTTTTGGCGCGCATTTTCCATATGTGAAACCATCGGCAATTTTTTTTAATTATATCATTAGTAATGGAATGTGATATTACCGATAAAGAGGATGCCGATGAATTCTTTCTATCGGTGATGTAGTGAGTAAAAAAATTACCAACAGAGTCTAAATCTTTTTTTTTATGACCCTTGGTGTCCGAACCAGCTTACGCGCACCACAACTAATCCCAGGGTCTACTGAACATCCTGTAAGCCCAGTAGGCATGTAAGACACCGCAAGGGTGACATGCTGGTACTCTTTAGGATCGAACCCAGGATCTTCGCAAAGGCAAGCCTTGCAATTGACCAATGGGCTAGACCCTCAAGTGTAATCTAAATCTTATACTAACGGGTGATTTGCATCATATATAATCAAGTGACTTTTCCCCCCCTATATTTTCCGATGAATATACTAGAACACTCGAAATAAGGTGGATAAATTATTGATACTCTTATTGTTACTCTAATATAATAAAATAAAATAAGAATAATTTTATATATTATTTTAATATATTAATATTAAACATAATTTTTAAAAATTAAAAAGTATTATATTAATATATTTTCAAATAAAATATATTTTAAAAAATAACTGTAAATAGACTTTTAAACACGATCGAAAATAGAGTCAATTAGATTTTGAATTTTATACTTTTTATATTTTAAAATAATAATAATTTATAATGAACTCGTTTATGTCGTTCAATTATATATTCAAACGTACAAGACAGTGCTGATATCTTATTGGTTGTTGTGGACCTTCAGCCACTCACTGGCTAGTTTTGTCGGTAGCTACTGCATGACCTGTATAATTTCAAAAGAATTAAATTCTAGTTGTTGTACCCAGACATGGATTCCATTAAAAAATAACAAGCTCCTCCTCCTCTGTCATTGTGCTAATTTAATATTGTTTTGGAAATACATTCAATTTGTATGAATATTATTTAAGTTTGTTATTTTTTTTATGTTTAATAAAATTTTATTTGCATAATTATTTTTTTTACTATTAATTTATATAATATAATATTATATATTCTAAATAATTTTTTAAATTTTTTTTAGAAACACCCACCGAGGGATTTACAGAGGGGATATATCTGTCGGCATTTCATAGAGAGTGGTGGAAATACCACACTCACCAACGAATTTACAGACAGATACAATCTATCGGCATTTCATAGAGAGAGGTGGAAATACTACATTCATTGACGAATTTACAGACGGATATCGTCTGTCAGCATTTCACCGGAAGTTGAAAAATATTTATTGGATATACCACTATCAATGACGGAATAAATCTGTCGGTATATTTCCAGTGAGAATTTTTTATTTTTTGGCGCGCATTTTCCATATGTGAAACCATCGGCAATTTTTTTTAATTATATCATTAGTAATGGAATGTGATATTACCGATAAAGAGGATGCCGATGAATTCTTTCTATCGGTGATGTAGTGAGTAAAAAAATTACCAACAGAGTCTAAATCTTTTTTTTTTTGATGACCCTAGGTGTCCGGATCAGCTTACGCGCACCACAACTAATCCCAGGGTGTACTGAACATCCTGCAAGCCTAGTAGGCAGGTAAGGCACCGCGGGGGTGACAGGCTAGTACTCTTTAGGATCGAACCCAGGACCTTCGCAAAGGCAAGCCTTGCAGTTGACCAATGGGCTAGACCCTCAAGTGTAGTCTAAATCTTATACTAACGGGTGATTTGCATCATATATAATCAAGTGACTTTTCCCCCCTATATTTTCCGATGAATATACTAGAACACTCGAAATAAGGTGGATAAATTATTGATACACTTATTGTTACTCTAATATAATAAAATAAAATAAGAATGGTTTTATATATTATTTTAATATATTAATATTAAACATAATTTTTAAAAATTAAAAAGTATTATATTAATATATTTTCAAATAAAATATATTTTAAAAAATAACTGTAAATAGACTTTTAAACACGATCGAAAATAGAGTCAATTAGATTTTGAATTTTATACTTTTTATATTTTAAAATAATAATAATTTATAATGAACTCGTTTATGTCGTTCAATTATATATTCAAACGTACAAGACAGTGCTGATATCTTATTGGTTGTTGTGGACCTTCAGCCACTCACTGGCTAGTTTTGTCGGTAGCTACTGCATGACCTGTATAATTTCAAAAGAATTAAATTCTAGTTGTTGTACCCAGACATGGATTCCATTAAAAAATAACAAGCTACTCCTCCTCCTCTGTCATTGTGCTAATTTAATATTGTTTTGGAAATACATTCAATTTGTATGAATATTATTTAAGTTTGTTATTTTTTTTATGTTTAATAAAATTTTATTTGCATAATTATTTTTTTTACTATTAATTTATATAATATAATATTATATATTCTAAATAATTTTTAAATTTTTTTTTTAAAAACACCCACCGAGGGATTTACAGAGGGGATATATCTATCGGCATTTCATAGAGAGTGGTGGAAATACCACACTCACCAACGAATTTACATACAGATACAATTTATCGGCATTTCATAAAGAGAGGTGGAAATACTACATTCATTGATGAATTTACAGACGGATATCGTCTGTCAGCATTTCACCGGAAGTTGAAAAATATTTATTAGATATACCAATATCAATGACGGAATAAATCTGTTGGTATATTTCTAGTGAGAATTTTTTATCTTTTGGCGCGCATTTTCCATATGTGAAACCATCGGCAATTTTTTTTAATTATATCATTAGTAATGGAATGTGATATTACCGATAAAGAGGATGCCGATGAATTCTTTCTATCGGTGATGTAGTGAGTAAAAAAATTACCAACAGAGTCTAAATCTTTTTTTTTATGACCCTTGGTGTCCGAACCAGCTTACGCGCACCACAACTAATCCCAGGGTCTACTGAACATCCTGTAAGCCCAGTAGGCATGTAAGACACCGCAAGGGTGACATGCTGGTACTCTTTAGGATCGAACCCAGGATCTTCGCAAAGGCAAGCCTTGCAATTGACCAATGGGCTAGACCCTCAAGTGTAATCTAAATCTTATACTAACGGGTGATTTGCATCATATATAATCAAGTGACTTTTCCCCCCCTATATTTTCCGATGAATATACTAGAACACTCGAAATAAGGTGGATAAATTATTGATACTCTTATTGTTACTCTAATATAATAAAATAAAATAAGAATAATTTTATATATTATTTTAATATATTAATATTAAACATAATTTTTAAAAATTAAAAAGTATTATATTAATATATTTTCAAATAAAATATATTTTAAAAAATAACTGTAAATAGACTTTTAAACACGATCGAAAATAGAGTCAATTAGATTTTGAATTTTATACTTTTTATATTTTAAAATAATAATAATTTATAATGAACTCGTTTATGTCGTTCAATTATATATTCAAACGTACAAGACAGTGCTGATATCTTATTGGTTGTTGTGGACCTTCAGCCACTCACTGGCTAGTTTTGTCGGTAGCTACTGCATGACCTGTATAATTTCAAAAGAATTAAATTCTAGTTGTTGTACCCAGACATGGATTCCATTAAAAAATAACAAGCTCCTCCTCCTCTGTCATTGTGCTAATTTAATATTGTTTTGGAAATACATTCAATTTGTATGAATATTATTTAAGTTTGTTATTTTTTTTATGTTTAATAAAATTTTATTTGCATAATTATTTTTTTTACTATTAATTTATATAATATAATATTATATATTCTAAATAATTTTTTAAATTTTTTTTAGAAACACCCACCGAGGGATTTACAGAGGGGATATATCTGTCGGCATTTCATAGAGAGTGGTGGAAATACCACACTCACCAACGAATTTACAGACAGATACAATCTATCGGCATTTCATAGAGAGAGGTGGAAATACTACATTCATTGACGAATTTACAGACGGATATCGTCTGTCAGCATTTCACCGGAAGTTGAAAAATATTTATTGGATATACCACTATCAATGACGGAATAAATCTGTCGGTATATTTCCAGTGAGAATTTTTTATTTTTTGGCGCGCATTTTCCATATGTGAAACCATCGGCAATTTTTTTTAATTATATCATTAGTAATGGAATGTGATATTACCGATAAAGAGGATGCCGATGAATTCTTTCTATCGGTGATGTAGTGAGTAAAAAAATTACCAACAGAGTCTAAATCTTTTTTTTTTTGATGACCCTAGGTGTCCGGATCAGCTTACGCGCACCACAACTAATCCCAGGGTGTACTGAACATCCTGCAAGCCTAGTAGGCAGGTAAGGCACCGCGGGGGTGACAGGCTAGTACTCTTTAGGATCGAACCCAGGACCTTCGCAAAGGCAAGCCTTGCAGTTGACCAATGGGCTAGACCCTCAAGTGTAGTCTAAATCTTATACTAACGGGTGATTTGCATCATATATAATCAAGTGACTTTTCCCCCCTATATTTTCCGATGAATATACTAGAACACTCGAAATAAGGTGGATAAATTATTGATACACTTATTGTTACTCTAATATAATAAAATAAAATAAGAATGGTTTTATATATTATTTTAATATATTAATATTAAACATAATTTTTAAAAATTAAAAAGTATTATATTAATATATTTTCAAATAAAATATATTTTAAAAAATAACTGTAAATAGACTTTTAAACACGATCGAAAATAGAGTCAATTAGATTTTGAATTTTATACTTTTTATATTTTAAAATAATAATAATTTATAATGAACTCGTTTATGTCGTTCAATTATATATTCAAACGTACAAGACAGTGCTGATATCTTATTGGTTGTTGTGGACCTTCAGCCACTCACTGGCTAGTTTTGTCGGTAGCTACTGCATGACCTGTATAATTTCAAAAGAATTAAATTCTAGTTGTTGTACCCAGACATGGATTCCATTAAAAAATAACAAGCTACTCCTCCTCCTCTGTCATTGTGCTAATTTAATATTGTTTTGGAAATACATTCAATTTGTATGAATATTATTTAAGTTCGTTATTTTTTTTATGTTTAATAAAATTTTATTTGCATAATTATTTTTTTTACTATTAATTTATATAATATAATATTATATATTCTAAATAATTTTTAAATTTTTTTTTTAAAAACACCCACCGAGGGATTTACAGAGGGGATATATCTATCGGCATTTCATAGAGAGTGGTGGAAATACCACACTCACCAACGAATTTACATACAGATACAATTTATCGGCATTTCATAAAGAGAGGTGGAAATACTACATTCATTGATGAATTTACAGACGGATATCGTCTGTCAGCATTTCACCGGAAGTTGAAAAATATTTATTAGATATACCAATATCAATGACGGAATAAATCTGTTGGTATATTTCTAGTGAGAATTTTTTATCTTTTGGCGCGCATTTTCCATATGTGAAACCATTGGCAATTTTTTTTAATTATATCATTAGTAATGGAATGTGATATTACCGATAAAGAGGATGCCGATGAATTCTTTCTATCGGTGATGTAGTGAGTAAAAAAATTACCAACAGAGTCTAAATCTTTTTTTTTTTTATGACCCTGGGTGTCCGGACCAGTTTACACGCACCACAACTAATCCTAGGGTGTACTGAACATCCTGCAAGCCCAGTAGGCAGGTAAGGCACCGCGGGGGTGATAGGCTGGTACTCTTTAGGATCGAACCCAGGACCTTCGCAAAGACAAGCCTTGCAGTTGACCAATGGGCTAGACCCTCAAGTGTAGTCTAAATCTTATACTAACGGGTGATTTGCATAATATATAATCAAGTGACTTTTCCCCCCTATATTTTCCGATGAATATACTAGAACACTCGAAATAAGGTGGATAAATTATTGATACTCTTATTGTTACTCTAATACAATAAAATAAAATAAGAATGGTTTTATATATTATTTTAATATATTAATATTAAACATAATTTTTAAAAAATAAAAAGTATTATATTAATATATTTTCAAATAAAATATATTTTAAAAAATAACTGTAAATAGACTTTTAAACACGATCGAAAATAGAGTCAATTAGATTTTGAATTTTATACTTTTTATATTTTAAAATAATAATAATTTATAATGAAGTCGTTTATGTCGTTGAATTATTATATATTCAAACGTACAAGACAGTGCTGATATCTTTTTGGTTGTTGTGGACCTTCAGCCAGTGACTGCTCTCCTAAACGTCAATGTAAGCTCACCTCAAACTTTGGGACTTCCAGCCAGGACGTTCCTGGCAACGTGTTGTCGTTTCAATTCACTGACAGCAGCTGGCTAGCTTTGTCAGTCGAGGCACAACCTGTGAAGCTGGAAGTTATTTTAACAGCTGGCTAGTATTGTCGCTAGCTACTGCATGACCTCGATAATTTCAAAAGAAATAAATTCTAGTCGTATGTGCCCAGACTTGGATTCCATTAACAAATCTAAAACCCACGCTGGTACTGTAGTGCTTTAAGAAACAGTTTATTATTCGATTGACCCTATATTGTTTTTTACTTAATTTATCTTTGGTTTTGTTTCGGGATAGGGTGATTTTTTTTAATTGGAATTTATATTTTATTTTATTATTAGTTATTTGATTTTTGAATTTGTTTTTTAAATTTAGTATCCATTTTTTAAATTATTATTTATTTTGTTTTGAATCATTTTTTTAATTGATTGTTTTTTCAATTCTATCCCTAAACAGTTATTTTTATTTACTTTTTGCGTCAAATTCGATCATGCTTTTTTTTAATTATTTTCTTAAATGGTTGGTTTTTTAGAATTTCATCCATAAATATTTAATTTCATTTGATTTTTATGTCGAATTTAGTTCTAATTAATTTAATTGCTATTTTTTTGTATCGTTGTTTTTTATTGATTTTTTTTTCAATTTCATGTCTCGATGTTTGTTTGGTTAAGAACTTGGCTTCTTTACTTTTTTAGGTTTGCTTTTAATGAGGTCACACCGGTCTCATTACCCGATTCATAGATTTAAAAGTTTAGCTCAAGTTGACTTTTATCTTTTTTAAAGTATTTTATTTAAAAACTTAATGGTATGTTTTAAGCTTTTGTGTTTATAGCGTCATTCAAGTCACATGTATTGGGTTTGTTAGCTTGAGTTGGTTGTCGGGTTCGCTCGAGGTTTTTTTTGTTATTTATTTTGGCTTTGACAAGTTATTCAACTTTGTATTTTAAAATTCACAATTAATAAAAAATTTAATAGGATTTGGATCCAAGTTTTCATAGGTTGCAAGTTTTTTAAGATTTGACCGTATTTAGGATGTTTCTCTGGGTTTGCTTGACTTGGCTTTTATATATGTTTTCAATTTCACCCCCATGATTTTTGTTATCTTTAAAAGTTGATTCTTATTCTTTTGATTTTTTGTTACTTTTGCAGGTTTTTTAATTAATATATTTCTAGCGATCTCATCCTCTAAAATTAAGGGGGCGTTTGTTTAATGGAAAGTGATTTCCTGGAATGGATAAAACATTTTAGTTTGTTTTCAATAATTATTTTTATATTTCACCCCCTTTTATTTTTTAATCAAAAAATAATCAATCATATTACAAATGATTTTTGATTTCACCCCTATGATCTTTTAATTGCAATTTTTTTTAGGACATTTTTAATTTCATCTTTATTGGGTTTTTTTTTTTTCAAATTGAAGTGTCAAATTAGGAGATCGAAACCATAATTGAAAAGATGGTCAATCCAAGTAAAAAAGATTAGAGTTTATGTTTGGATAATGCTTCATAGGAGTATAGGACTGCATATAAGACACCTATGAGTATGTCACCTTCTAGTTGAGTTAGTACATAAGGCTTATTGGGTTGTCAAGAGTTTCAATATGAAGATGGATGAAAGTAAAGAACATAAGAAGTTGCAACTATTATAGTTAGAGGAAATATGAAATGATGCATGTAAGAGTACAAGGATTTACAAGGAAAAGACGAAAGCTTTTCATGACAAAATGATATTTAGGAAGGAGTTTAAAATTGGTCAAAAAGTCCTTCTATACCACTCATGACTTTATTTGTTTCTAGTAGGGGTGTTCACGGTTCGGTTTAGACTTAAAAAACCAACCGAACCGAATTACAGTATTTTTGTAAAAAATTAACCGAACCGGACCGGAAACCGGTTCACACCGAACCAGTCCGGTTCGGTTAAATCCTGTTTTTTTAGGAAAAAACCAGGAAACCTAATCCCATAATATATGGGTTTTTTTTAATTGGCTTAGCCTTACATTAAACAACGTGTACTCCATTGAAATTGAAATAATATTGGCCTGCACTGTTTCCATGGTCTAAGATTGAGTGCCTAGTTCTTCACTAGAGAAAACTTCAAATTTAGTGGATGATGGCTGAGTAGAAACAGAGGGTTGATCAAACAAAAAAGAAGAAATACAAAATATTTGGCTTAATCTTATATGATAATTATACACTAAGCGACCCTATTTTCATTTTCAATCATAATCCTTTAGCCTTAATTTTAAGCATTCAAGAACTAGGGCCATTGCAAACTAGGGCTAGTCCCAAAGCTTCAAAGAAATTTATTCTAGTTGAGATGAGCATTGATGATAGTTGAACTGTCAAATCTACATGACACGGTCTCCAATTGCTTCTTCAAGATGACTGTTTCAAACAACAAGCTCTCGAGGGTCAAGGAGGGCTACTTTTGCAGATGACTCTCTTATATATATATATATATATAAAAGAAGAAGATACCCAAGTATTGATAAACAATAAACTTTACCTCTTTGACTCTTTCTGCTGCAAGTGAAGATTTTATTCAGGTTTGTTTACGGCTGCAAGTATACTAGATGGATGCGGAGGTGTGAGTTATTTACTTACTGATCGGCTAGAGAAGAGAGAGATGTGGGGGCAAGAGGCAGAGAAAATGAAAATTAAAGGGGAAAGGAAGAAGAAGATAAGACTTTTGTTGGTGTGAGCGGCGGCTTTAGAAATAAATTGTAATCTCATTTAGGTTTAGGTTTACTCACTGTGCTATTTATACTAGGTTGTTTATAACTTTATTTTATGGGTAAACCGGTTCGGTTCACCGGTTTCAGTGGTAAAACCGAAACCGAACCGAATCGGAAAGATTTCTTGTTTTAGTAATCGGTTTAATCAGTTTTTCATCTCGGTTCGGTTTTCTTGGTTAATTTTCCATCGGTTTTCTCGGTTACTCGATTTTTTTGAACACCCCTAGTTTCTAGGTAAGTTACATTCTCACTGGATTAAATATTTTATTGTTACTAATGTTTTTTCTTATAGTGTAGTTGAAATTCAAAGTTTAACAACTTTAAAAACATTCAAGGTGAATGGCTATAGACTGAAGGCTTGTTATGAAAGATTCCAAGTAGAGAATGTGAGAACATTGAACCATGAGGATCCAATTTATACTAATTAAAGAAGGAAGCATTAAGTTGAGCTAACAACAATAAACAAAGGTCCTCATTGAGAGGCAACTCAAAAGGAGTTTGTAATTTTGTTCTTCTTCATTTCTCATTTATATTTTGGTTAGTTTTGCCTTTTCTTTGCATTTAACCTTACATTTGGGACAATATAAGTTTTAAGTGTGGGGGAGGGGATTTAGTTGTGTTTTAATTCTATTTTAAATGTTTTGTTTTCAATTAAAAAAAATAGTTTTTCTTTCTTTTTTAGTTCTTGTGGTTTTCCATGAAATTTGGTTTTGTATGACATGATCAAGATTCAATTAAGCTTGCAAAAATCATAACATAATTGAACAACTAATTTTCCAACTTGGAATTAATTAGTCTAGTTATTTTCATTGAGAATGGTTGTGACTAAATTTGATAGACCAGAAACCGGTAAGAATTTAAGCCTTTAGTTATATCAATCTCATTATTTTCTTTCATGTGAGATGTTCTTCAATGGATTTGTTTCTTTAGAACTTGTCATGATTCTCATCAAGATCACATTGACACATGTAAGCATAAACATGATTAAGGCCCTCTTTGTTATAAGCAACATAAGCCAAATAACCTACCTGGTAGTTAATTTTTTTCTTTGTTGAACACCTTCAAGCTTTTTATTGGAAACCATTTTACAAGCTTCAAACTTGAAAAAAAAAAAAAAACATTACCGAAGTCATAAAGCTAGTGGAGCATTGTTTATTATTATGATATGTATGGGTATTCAAGAAATAAATGTGGGGGTGTCTAGATTGATGGTATGGCTATGCCTACTGAGCATATTTTCATTCTTAATTCATGAGTTATGTTGTTAGTGTATTAAGTTAAAAAATAAAATTGATGGAGGAATTGTTGTTAATGTTATAAATTATTCATGTTCATAATTCCTCCTAAAAATCCAAAAAAGGGGTTTGTTCATACATGATATACACAAAGGTGCAAGGAAATAAAACATATTTCTTTTTAACAATCTCTTTTTAAATACAGGAGCTTTACATAGTTTAAATTATTTAAAGTCAAATTGAAAAAGCTACTAAATGGAGTGATTGATTTTACATGTCTTATATATTCGAGTTTGAGTTGATGTATTTTTGTTCCCTAAGCCTCGTTACAAACCTTGAGAAGTCTTTATGATTTGAGTTATACATGCAATCCTAGTGGTGGAGAATAAGAAGATATACAAGCCTATGGTAAAGGATTTCCATTAGAATGAATTTAAGTGAAACACATATCTTTCAAACACATGAAAGTCAAGTGTTTATTTATGTAAGGGTCTACTTAATTAGCTTACTCTATCTTAGATTGAAAATTCTTGTTAATAATTATAAGTTGTCTAAGAATGTTTATTCATGATAGATTATTATTTTTTAAGAGCTTGGTTATTCTTTATTGATGGCATTGCAACCTTTTTTTATTATTTTCATGGAAAGTGAATTTAAGTTTTCCTCAAGGACGAGCAAAATTTAAGTGTGAGGGAATTTGGTGAGAATACAAATATCATATTTTTCTCTGTCAATGTGCAGTATTTTATACTTATTTGATGCCTAAATATACTCATTATTTTTATATTCTGATTTAGGGTGTAAATGGAGTCGTTAATGGCAAAACAAAGTTAATTGGGTGATTCTGGGTAGTTTTAACACAACTTCATAATTGGGGTATAACTATCTCATCCAAGCCCTGATTGAGGTAATCCAGAATGCTATGGAACCCTAAGAAATAGATCTACAACTTTCATGTTTTGAGTTTGGAGAGATGCTAACTACATCGAGTTTGTAATTTGGCATAAAGACGTCGCACTTGTGTTGCTAATGTGCAGGAACATCCTTATACATGCAAATCTAATATGATGTGATTAATTTTCTGAAGCTTCGAGACTTGATACATGAATTATAAATGACGACATCACTTTTATTGTTATATTAAGAAACTATTTTATTATTTAATAATTTAATTGAATATTCAGATTTGGTGGTTATTATTATATAGTATTTTTAGAAGATTTTGTAGACTTCTAAAATGAAAAAAAAAAATTGTAAAGGAGAAAAAGGGAGATCATGTCGGATTTTGTCTCCCCTTTCTCTTTTATCTTCCTCTTCCCTCTTCCCTATTTATCTTCCTTTTCTTTATGATATTTGTCGCACGTCACCCACGCGGCGTCCGAGAGTGATTTTTTTTGTTTATTATTTTGCTTTATTAGTTCTTTGGAGTCGCCACCTAGTATTTTGGTCACTAGGAACCCTAACTGGTCTTTCAGAGATTCTAAGGCAAGGGACTGGTTGCGTAAAGGGAAGGTATTAGCACTCCTAGTACGTCCTACCTAAGGTAAGCTGCTTAGTGTTTGGTTTGCTTTATAATTGCTACGGTGTTGATGTTTTGTAATCCCATCAATTTTCCTAGGTTTGATTCAAACTAAATTTATTAGGATAGAAATCTAAAGAGATTCCATGTGCTTCGAAAGCTCATTTTTCCCTTAGTATTTCAAGGGTTTTGCGACTCGTAAATCACAAGGAGAAGGGACAAAACAAAATTAGAAATCTAAGGAAATTCAAGGTGCTTTAAGAGCGTATTTTTGCCTTAGTGTTTCATACTCTCACGACTCGTAAACCATGGAGTAAAATTGAAATGTCCTCAATTATAATCAAGGCTTTTTTCAAGGATGTTTGATGACTTATTATTCCTAGAAAATTATTTTGGATATTTACCACTTAGGGTTTCTTCATCCAAATATTAATAGTGAATAATAACAAGTTATTCCCAATAATATTTTGGATATTCATCCCTTTGGGATTTCTTTATCCAAACATTAATGGTGAATAATAAATGAATTCCCCCTAAAATAAGATTTTTGTATTTTTTTTGGAATATTGGCCAACACCCTTTGGAGTTTTACAAACATGTTGTAAAATCCAGAAATGCAAGAAAATAATTTTTGTGTTTAACAAATCCATGCGAAAACACATTTTTCAAAACTTCCAATATTTTTTCTATAAAAAAACATTCGAAACATGTTAGGGTATTGGCCGTATGCAACACACAAAAAATATTTTTTATATATTTTTGTATATTTGCCGTATTTGCATTAAAAAAACCGGTATTCTAAATGCGAGATTGATATAATTGTTTTATTATATATAAAAAAATACAGACCTTAAAATCATCAATCTCTCTCTCTCTTTCTTTTTTTGAAAAAAAAAAAACCAGTACATCCGGCTGGGTCACTTGCCTAAGCAAGTGACCCGGCTTCACAAAAAAAAAAAATCAGCTACTGTTCAAGTGAATTATAAGTCACTTGAACAGTAAACACAAAAGGTATGCACAGTAGGTAAGTAATTAAAATGCAAAGTGAAGAGAATGCTTGGAAACTTACCTGGCACTAAAACGGGCGAAGATGATGCTGCTGCTGTTTCTTGCGCACAACCGATCATCACTGATTCTGAAGACAATGACGAATGCTGGTAACTGGTGTTGGTCTCTGTCTTTCTCTTCTTGCTGACGCTTTCTCTGGAGACGGCGAAGACGATGAAGGTTTGATGTGCTGGTGAAATGGATGTTCTTCCCTCTGTGCTTTCTTGCTCCTTCTCTGTTTTCTTGTGAGCTGCTGCTTCGGCTATTACATATGAAAGAAAACATTGCACCGCTGGAGGAGAAGAAAACTGGAGACGGAAACGAAGAGACGAAGGCGATGGCGAGGGCGTGCTGGTTGGTCCCTCTGTGTTTTCTTCTATTTATGTTCTTTCCTTCTGCTCGTCCTTGTTGTGCTCTTCTTTGTCTGTTTGTTTCTCTGGTTTTCTTTCCCTTGCTTCCCCTGTTTGTCCCTCTGTATTTTCTGTTCATCCTCCCTCTCACTCGCGTCCGTTTTTTGTCTTTACTGAAAAGAGATGGTTGCTGCTGCTATAGCATGCTCACGGTAAGAAAAGGGGAGTGAGGGCTGGTGCTTACGGGGGAGATGGTGGTCTTGGTTTGGGGAATATGGTGTGGGTGTAACAAACCGGGGCTGCTGAGGGAGGCTGGGATGGTTGGAGATGACGGGTCCAGCTACAGGGAGAAGAAATCGATGGTTCAAAAACCTAAAACAGGGTTTCTCCTCTGTTTTTTTTTAGAGAGTGAGGCGGCTGCAGACAAGATGGTTTTTTTTAGGTTTAGGTTTTTTCTTTTTTCCCTAGTCAATTTTTCTCCCCCTTTTTATTATGACTGGATTTTCATTTATATAGAAAATCTCTACACATGTTATTTAAGGAAATATTGCAATACTTATTGTAGAGATTGTCTTCTATAACCAGCACCAACAAATCCCATATATATGGTATTTTATACTGCAGTGATTATTTTCCATAACCAGCACGAATCAAATCATATATCTATAGTATTTTATATTGCAGTAATTATATATGATTCAGTAATTATCTCCTTGACATATTGCTCCCTTAATATTAACCCTAATGCTCTATGTTATCGCCACATGTAAACCCTTTTTTATTATTATTTTTTTTTTGAAAATTTATCAAAACATGGGTCAAAAATTGGATAGCAACAATATTCATTATGGTATTGTGTAACTAAATTTGACTTGGTCGAAGGAAATGAAAGTCTCAGAATCAATACAGTTGTAAGATCTAATTTGTTTTCATTGCTTAATGTATGCTTTGTGTATTGGATGTTCTTTGATGCCTATTTTTCATGATTGTCATGTTTGATTACTATGAGGCATCTGGTTTATTATTCATTGCAATCTACAACTATGTTAGATATTAAATGTGTAATTGCTTAATCTCTCTAATTTATGAAGGAATTGAGATTTAATAGTTTGTTGCGTTAGAAATTAGTAAATTTTAGAAAGAGATTTTGACTAAATTAAATGTAATTGCTTAGGCTTCATCAATTTCTTTAATTTTTAAGGCTACTACTATATTAAATTTTAGTGCTTGTTTTAATTTGTGTAGTAGTTAGGATTAATTAGATTGCTTGTTTTCTAATTAACTAGAACTAAGGAGAGATAATAAAATAGTTTTAATTATAAATATTCAAAGTATGAATTGATATATATGTATCGATTATTAGTTATAAAACACTTTATGGTTAATGTTGATTTAAACCAAGGTTTTTTTTTTATAATTGATTTTGATATTTTAAATTGAGTTCTTTCTTATTTTTTTTTAAATTGTTTTTGTTATAATATGGCTTCGTCGAGGAGTGAGTAGGGCAGGCCCATATCTAGTCAACCGTAACAAAATTATTTTATGTACACAAACCTATTGCATAACCCATATGTACACATGTCAAGGGTGTTTAAATGCTCGAAAAACTATTTAAAGTGGACTCGTCCCCTTAAGCGAAATGAAGTAGAATTTCATCATAAATTTTCATTTGCATCTAGTTTACATGTGAAGATTTCACTTCATTTATAAGGATTTTAAGCTCATTCTAACTTCTCAACAACTTAGAATAACATTTATTCATTCATTTTTATTTATTTATTTATTTTTGATATGGTTCATCTAGATAGAGTAGCTTTTAATTATGGAAATACCATCATCATTTCTTTTTTTATCAATAAAATAATGGTATAGTGGTTAAGAAACTGCTTAGTCTTTGTTGGCAGGAGTATCTAATGTACCTAATGTATGACATTTGCAATTGCGACACAAAATATTGTATCTAATTCTTCTAGAGAAATTGACCTGCAATAATACATAATTATTATATCATAAAAATGAAAATAACAAAAGAGAGAGAGGATTTTCATATATAGAAAAGGAAAAGGAAAGTGCCCTGCAATCCATAATTGTAAATTATAGTTTCTTAAGTTTTGGCCTTCAGCCCCCTTTTTTATTATTAAAAAAAGGGAGATATTTTATAGCATTTTCAAGAAGCCAATTTAAATATAAAACGTCATCCATGCTAATGCGAATGGATGATCAATAAAAAAGCTAAAGGCAGACAACCTGCAGATAATTCATGGATGATGAACCATTAAGACCAGTTGTCGCTTCAGCCTTTGACTTCCATTCCATTGCCTTCCTTTTCATTTCCTTACCTTTCTCCCCATCAATTAACTCTATCACAAGCTTCTCCACTTCATCTCTATTTGCATCGCTTTCAATTTCCATGCCAACACCCCAATCAACGCAAGCAAACTTACAGTTAGTTTGTTGTTCGGAGAAGAAAGGCCAGCATAGCATTGGCACGCCGTTGGACAAGCTTTCAATGGTGGAATTCCACCCCATGTGACTTAAAAACCCTCCTATCGATGAATGCTTCAGGACTTTCTCCTGCGCACACCAGCTCGCCATCAGGCCTCTCTCTCTAGTCTCTTCAAGAAACTCTGGAGGCAAAACCGCTGATTCGCCCCTGACAAGATCAGGCCTGATTATCCATAAAAAATTCTTCTTGCTATTAGCTAGTCCCCAAGAAAACTCCTCAAGTTGCTGTGGATTCATGACAGTGATGCTTCCAAAATTCACGTAGACAACAGAATTGGGATCCTTGGAGTCCAGCCATTGCAGGCATTCAGTCTCTTCTTTCCACAGACTGGATCCAATTGATGCTAGATGATCATTCTGTGTTTGATCAAGAAGCAAATTAAGAGGACCAACAGAATAAATCGGAGGAAACATAGATGAGAGAGCAACCAGAACATCATGATCTAAGTCATCAAAAGTATTCACAAGAGCTGCTGAAGCTTTTGAAGCTCTATCAATTATTCTTATCACAAAGTTTAGCATAACGTCGTTTCGATCTGTTGTGCGAATGAAGGTCGGAAGGTCCTTCAGACGAATATCTTTCATTCCAGGAATCCAGTCTATTTTTGTCTCCAAATATCCATTTGTCAAATCGCTTTCTTCTGCATCGTTGATATCAAAGATAAAAACACGTTACATGAACAATTTACTTCGAAAAGATTCATGGTAGTATGAAATTAGTAATAATTTTATCAAGTACGTACCTTTGAGTGGTGTGTAACCTCTTTCAACAAGATGTTTGTAATGTGCATAAGCCAATGTGCCACATGCACTTGAAGTCCAGAAAGAAACGACAGGGATTTGAAGTTCCTCCTTCACATCAAAAGCGAAGGACATGCCACCATCCGCTACTATGCAAGTTACAGGTGGGACAACATTTGATGAATTGAGTTTGGCAAGAAGTTGGCGAAATGGGACTACGCAAGCTCTTGAGATAGAGTCACAGAGAAAAGAAGTGTCTTGGGTAACATCAGCATCGATCTGATCACCTAGACCATCTGGAATGGTTTCAAACTGGAAATCAGGCAAGACATCAAGGGAGTTGCAGCCTCTGGACTTGAGCAAACGTCTTTGATTGTATTCAGAGTTGACAAAAGTGATGTGAAAGCCTTTGTGATGGAGTAGTTTTGCTACTTTGAGCATAGGAGCTATGTGACCTTGAGCTGGATATGGGACGCACACAGCATGAGCCTTGGTGGTTTTTGGAAGAGATCCCATGTTTCTCACTCTCTGAGTTTTTGTATTTCACACCTTCTATGAGTTAGAAGGCTGAATTTATTGGTCACCAGTTATAAAGGGAATTGTGATTATTTCTCAATCTTGAACCCCACTTGCTAATGAAGAAAGAAGCTCGTAGAAGAAAAAGAAATTGCAACCAATCAAAATTTTCCATGTTTAATTTTTTATTTTACTTTTTCAACATAAAAATTATATAAATTACATGGAAAATAAATTGATCTTTATATGTGTTTTGACGACTCAAAGATTGATACATGAGATTGAGATATTTAAGATGTTTTTTTTATAAATATAAATTTCATAAATAAAAATCAACCAATAAAATAATATCATATAACATTGACAAAAGATCGGGGTATAGAGGGCCTCACACTAGACAAAAAAAAAATAATTATTGGAGATACAAGTTCTTCATGTTAGAAAGTTCTCTCAAAAGCTCTCAAGTATTTTTTTTTCGCACTTGAAGTCTACAAAGAACAAAATTTTATTGGATCAAATCTAAACACTTTGAAGACAAATCAAAGGTACTCTTAAGAGCACCAAATCTCATTTAGCAATTTACATCTAAATTCATGTTCTTACAAAGCACAAATCTTAATTTGATTTCACAAATAAATTAAGTCACCATATATTAAGTTCAAGAGAAAGAGGATTGTTATATTAAATAGAGATTGTATGTGGTCATATGTTTTAATAAAATCAAATATTTATACACGTGTTTTTGCTTAATTTTCAGGTACTCAAAATTATATCTATACATTTCTAGCGACTCCATTGGGGGTATCTCTACCTCTTATCTATTCCATTCAAGAAAGAATTTATAACAACCTTTTAATGACAACTAGGAAAAACATGATCACTGTTGTTGTTTCTAGAAGCAACAAAATCGCGCAAACTAAGTTGATTCTTAAGATGATGTCAACGTTGATTCTTGAGATGATGTCGGTATTTCACAGAGAATTGAAAAATATTTATTGGAAATGCCAAAATTATCGACGATGTTGCGGACGGATTCCATTCCGTTGGTATGTTGTCGGTGGGTTAAAATTACAGAGAAAATCACCGACGGACGGTGCAAATTCCAAAGGGCGAGGCATTAAATGCATCTCTAACCGCGTCATTTTGCTGACAGAATTACCAACAAACGGTAAAAAATATAGTGGGTAATTAAAAATGATGGTGAGAAATTCAAAATTTACTAATGGATTTTCAAAACATCACCGATGGAATAATTTAAAATAATATATTTTTTTAATTTTTGTCGGTGAATTTGTCGGTAAACTGCGCTATAAATCCCAGCGACCACCTTTTTAGTTCATTTTTTCATGTGCTCCATTATTCCCCTTTCATTTTCGATTTTTTTCCTCTCATTTCCTTCAAGACTTTTCATGTGTTTCCTTTATTTCATGTTACTTTAAGGATTTTTTTTCTTTTTTTAGCTATTTTTATTTTTGTTATGTTTTTTGTTTTGGTGTATTTTATAATGTAGATAAAGTCTTGAAATAAACACATTATTAAGGTAAGCATTATCATTCCTAAAGTCTATAGTTTTTTTTTTTTAATTTATTGAATATGTTTTATTGAATAATTTGTTGAATTTACCTTGTAATTAGTAATTGAATATGTTGGAATAAATTTAATTATTTTCTCTCAATTTTACTGTATTATTGCATGATTTGTGTTTAATTATTTCCATTAATTTTAATTGTTAGTCTAGAGTTTTTTTTTTTGAATATATTTTATTGTTTGTATTCCCATAATAATTGAATAATTTGTTGAGTTGTAATTGTTAATGTTGAATTTACCTTGTAATTAGTATGAATGTTATTTGTATTGATGTTATGTTATATACAAGATTAGTATACATGGGGTCAATTGATTGTGTCTATTGTCAATATTTCCAGGTTTGAAAAGTTTGGGTAGTCTCTAGTACAGGGGAGGTATTACCGAATTTTGTTTAACATTCGAATTTAATTATATAATTATTCGTATAAAATTATGTAGATGCGTAGACCAAAATCCACAGATTGTCGCTCATGTATGGTCACAGCTAGTTCTTATAGCAGCGAGGATGACATATCCTTAGGTGCCTATCAAGAAGAGGCACCTGCACTGTCAACCAATGCTGCCTCTTCTAGCGTGTTTCACAGCGCAGAGGCGGCGTGCCTTTGCAGCTGAATCAATTCACCCGCAAGTACGATGCACAATGGAAGGACAACCTTTCAACGTAAGTTTGTTAAGGTTTTAGTTTTGTTTAAAAAAACATTTTTAACATAATTTATGAACAATTAATCAATATTTCATTAATTTAATTTATTTTCAGATTCACAAATATTAAGGCCGCCCGAGAAATATCATCGGCGTTTAAATCATCAATGGAGATTCCATTATTTCAATAGAGTCAAGTATCCAGACATCCGAATGAATACCTCAAGTCGATGCATGGTTTGACAGATTTGAGATTGGTGTTAATTTCTAATTTCTAGCTTATTTCTAATTTATATTTCAAAATCTAAATTCTCGCTATAGAAGTAGGTTGTGTGATTTTTTGTAAGAAACACAAAAAAAGGCAAAAAACACAGCGAGAGATAATGGTCTCCAAGGCTGGAAAGACGTGGTGGTTTGGAGGGATTTCAAACTGATATACATCCTGGAAGATATATGGCCTCAATATCTTGAGCACATAACATTTGAGCGGTTCATACGACACTCACAGTCTAGTGCTGGCAACTGGAATCGACCAATTCATGGCTCGGTGACAACGCACACCGGCGACTTTATTCTGTTTGCTGCACATGCGAAATGGATGGTAAGATTAATTTAAATGAAATATATTGTTAAATTAATTTTTTGTTAATTAATTTTTTTTTATCACAAGCTATGTCTCTTGGACTTAAGCCAAGCTCAATGGAGTTGTTTGTTGAGACGCACGTGCAGAGTTAAGACCATCAAAAAGGGGCATAACAGGTCGTTGACAACTGTGCTCAACACTTTGTGGTATGTTTGTTCAACCATTTTATTTTGTAAGTTATTATTTTTATTGAATTGAATATGATGATTTCTTTTTTCATTTTCAAGAGACCTATAATAGCCAGTTGAGGGAGAGATATGGGGACAATCCTTCAACCCATTTAGATTTCGATCCGGATTTGTGGATGGAGGTTAGTGACACAACTAAAAGATTGATGTCTTCTTCTAAGTGTAGGAGCGTCGAAGTAATAAATAACCCGGCAAGACCGGGGTCGAACCATATGGAGGTTAACTATATAAATTATAAACAACAACAACAACAACAACAACAACAACAACAACAACAACAAGAAGTTAAAGAGGACTTTGTGATGTAAGATTAATGTGAGGATTAAACAATAAAATAATTGTCAAGGTTAGAGGATCCACTAATAGTATTATAAATAAGTATAGTATAAACTCTTTTTATTAATCAACTGGAAACCACACACAAAGGAGGTTCCAATCGGATGATTTATCCTTAATAATTCATTATAAAATTTTAACATGATCATATTAATTATCTTATTTAAGTAACACCATACTTTTAAATATTATCAGGAATTCATGATACTAACTATGTTAACAACAAATCAAGTTCCTTTCATAGCATAGGTGTAGGTTATACATGCTATGAAAGTGCCAAGCATTTGTTGTACCAAATGTTATACAACACAAATCTAGATTAACCATTTAACAAGCAAGGTATTAAGAATTAGTAAGATAAAAAGATAAGACATGTTAATAACAAACTTTCTTGGATATAAACATTGAAGTCCATGTTGAGTTTATATTATACCTATTATAATACCATTAGTGAAACCTTTTCACCTTGACATAATAAACTTAGCTAAATATAATGAAGAAGATAAACATAAATAAATAACATAAGAACATAAGTATAGTAAAGGAAATGAAAAGTATAAACAAGAGATATAACATGAAATAAAACTTAAGCATTACAAAAATATAAAGAGAGAAATAAAGAGCATAATCTTGATTTGAACAACCAAGATGTCTAAATGCATGGCAAATGCCTCCTTTTATAGGCCAACATTTAGAACTATTTATTTGATGACTATTTGTTGAGTGGGTGGCCACATCTTGACTTGGTGATAATCCTTATCTTCTTGTCTGAACAAAACATCATTGATAACGTTCAAATTTGAACCACTTGTACTCATGAAAGTTCTAGGAAATTGTCTCATCTTTCTAGGAAAAAACAATTGAGGTCATTTAAACTTCTAGAATTCGAGATATGGGCTGAACACTGAATAGTGTCTGGGCTGCAAGACATATTCAGACTTCTCCGTTGTTGCTATAATTTGGACTTGAAAACAACCTTTTTAAATCTTGGACTCCATATGAAAGTTTTAGGCCTATGTCTTATCTTTCCATCCATAAAAAGAAGACCTAAATCCGAGATCTATAGCTCTAGATATGACCCAATTACTGAACTGTGTTCCATTTTGGACTGAATCAGCATCTTTTTTCTAAGTTTGACCCTGTCTTTGTCATTTCAATTTTAGTACTTAAACTCATCAATCAATCCTTTTGTTGTAACCCATTTTTGCGTACACCCCACAAATAAAATAAAAATAAATAAATAATAAATTAAGTTTTTTAAAATAATAATAATAATAATAATGAACAGTATTATTTTAACAGACACTGTTCATCTCTCTCTTTCTATTTCCTCACGCTGCCTAAAGCCCCACACTCCCTTAAAACAAGGAAACAGTGACCGCATGCTGCTGCTAAAGCCCCACACCGCATGACTGGAAAAAAGCACAGGCATGCCCTACAAAGCCGCCCGACAGCAGGCCGCTCCCCTACTCCCCATGCGTAACAGCAGGCCGCTCCCCTGCTCCCCACGCGCAACAGCAGCCCGCTCCCTTCTAGCCTATAAATACTGGTCTCAACACCAGCAGGAAGAGGTGGAGGGGAATTTTTGGGACGAGAGGGCTCTTTTGAAACTGAAAGCAGAGGATTTTTCAGAAACAAAGAGAGCCACTGTAAAGAGGGTAGAAACAGAGGAAACAAAATAAAAAAAGAAGGAGGGGAGAAAACGGGGAAGCTATGAAACAGAGGGAGGGAAATACAAACACATCAACACTGCCAGGGATCGTCGTTTTTTTACTCATCAGCTTCTCCCACCCGTTGCTGCACCATTTGAAGAAAAGGCAGCACCTGCTCCTCTGGACGGGGAAGAAGAAGGAAACAGCTGCTGTCCTCAGGCTTCCCAACCACTGTCACCTTGATAACCACTTGAGGCATCATCGGCTTCCTCTCCACCACCACCAGCATCATCAGCGCTGCCAAAAAACAGCAGAATCACTATGAGCAGGAAGAGCACTGTGAGAAACAGAAGAAGAAAATGTGCATGTGCACAGTAACTGGCTAATTAATTAACTGGTTACTGTGCATACAGTAACCCGGTTACTCTGTGTACAGTAACCAGTCCAGGCTTGTTTCGACCCAATTTATTTTGGGCTGATTTCGGCCCAATTTCCTTTTGGGCCGAGTCTGGCCCATTCGAAAAACTTTTCTTCAAAGAATTATTTCAAAAAATATGTGATTTTCCACAAGTTTGTTGCTACATTTTGGTCAATATCGGTTTGTATTTTTATACTGTAAAGATACAAATCCGGTATTAAAATACCCGGTTTTCATCAAGTCATCAAAAAATAAAAAATGTTTTGTTTCATGCATGCGGCCTAGTCTCTCCAAAATAAAGAAAAATCATCGCATCATATTTTCATACAACAAAAGAAATTTCGAAAACAATATATGTATTAGCAAGCATTTTGACTTTAATAACCAGTTTATTTAAGCCATGAGAACTCGGCCAATATTTCAAAAAATATAAAAATCCTATTTTTTGGGAATTTCATCTATTATTCACCGCTAATGTTTGGATAAAGAAATCCTTAAGGAACGAATATCCAAAATATTATTGGGAGTAATAAATCCGCACACATCCTTGAAAAAAGCCTTGATTATAATCGAGGACATTTCAATTTATTTGTTTTTGCTCCACGGTTTATGAGCCATGATAGTATAAAATACAAAAAAATAGTTTTTTTTTAGCGCCATAGATTTCTAAAATTTTATTGGTCCCTCTTCTTTGCGATTTACGAGTCGCAAACTCTTGAAATACTAAGGGAAAAATGAGCTTTCAAAGCACATGGAATCTCCTTGGATTTCTATCCAAATAAATTTTATTTGAATCAAACCTAGGAAAACTGATAGGATCAGAAAACACCAACACCATAGCAATTATAGAGCAAACCAAACACCAAGCAACTTACCTTAGGTAGGACGTACTAGGGGTGCTAATGCCTTCCCTTTACGCAATCAGTCCCTTGCCTTAGAATCTCTGAAAGACCAGTTAGGGTTCCTAGTGACCATAATACTAGGTGGCGACTCCTTTACACAAAAAGAAAAAAAAACCCTGAAATTCAATCGAATGGTCGCCGTGATGCCGCGTCCCTCCACGAGGGTGCGACACCTTTCATTTATGTGATAGGCCTGCATTTAAGATGAATATTTACCATAAATTAAATGTATCTTATATTATTAAATATGTTGTTATAAAACATGCTTTAGTTAAGGAGTTATTGATAGTTCAAGTGCAAAATGATGATATAAAAACTTGATAAAAATGCACTTTTAAGTACTAATTAGTTGGATTGTCCGGTGGACCCGATAAAAATCGGTTGTACGGGCTCTCCAACACTACGGTCAAGAACTTGCAGATGACTCGTAGTGTATCAAATATTGGGAGCTCTCAATCAGTATCGAGCACCCAATCTAAGGAGTTCATGGCCTTGCAGCAACACACGACTGAACTCACTAAAAAATATGAGCACCTATCGGTGACTTATGAACAACTCTTGGCGAATTATGAACAGCTTCGCCAAATGGTCATGAACATGGCATCACAGAGTGGTGATACATGTGCGCTTCCTCCTTTTTGGTCGTATAACAACCAGCCTCCTCCTCCTCCTCCTCCATTATGTTAATTTGTAATGAATATTATTTAACTTTAATAGTTAATTTAATATATATATTTTTAAACATATTCAATTTGTAATGAATATTATTTAATTTTTTTTTGTTTTTGATGTTTAATAAAAAACATTATTTCCATAATTGGTTTTTTTACTATTAATTTCTATAATTTGATATTATGTTTCTAAATAATTTTTTTAAAAATATTTAAAATAATCATCTAGGGTTTTACCGATAAATTGTATCCGTCGGCATTTGACAGAGAGCGAAAAATGCCAATTGTACCAACAATTTACAGACTGAGTGTTTCCGTCGGCATTTTACAGTAGCTTGGGCAAATGCCACAATCACCGATGAATTTATAGACAAAGTTATCGAGGGCTGTAGTCCGTCGACATTTAACCGAGAGCTGAAAAATATTTACTGGATATGCCACTATCACCAACGGAATCGATCCGTCGGTATATTTCAAGCGAGAATTTTTTTTTTGGCGCGCAAATTCCGTCTGTAAAACCATCGACTTTTTTTTTACCGACTGATTTAGCGATGGATTTAGGTATTACCGATGAAAGGAAATCTGACGGACGATTTCTGTCGGTGATGTCGTCAGTAAAAAAAATTACTGACAAACTCTGAATCACAGATCAATTGAATAGTTCCCTCGGTAAAACTGTGAAATCTTGTAGTGCTAATAATATTCTGAAAAGGGGGCACTCACCTATGTTGCACCTACTAATTTTTCATTTGCATCTAGTTTACATGTGAAGATAATTTCACTTCATTTATAAGGATTTTAAGCTCATTCTAACTTCTAGCAACTTAGAATAACATTGATTCTTTTATTTATTTATTTATTTTTGATATGATTCATCTAGATATAGTAGCTTTTAATCATGGAAATACCATCATTATTTTTTTTTATCAATAAAATAATGGTATAGTGGTTAAGACACTGCTTAGTTTTTGGTGGCAGGAGTACCTAATATATGCTTAATCTTTGTTGGCAGGAGTACCTAATGTACCTAATATATGACATTTGCGATTGGGACACAAAATATTGTATCTAATTCTTCTAGAGAAATTGACCTGCAATAATACATAATTATGATATCATAAAAATGAAAATGACAAAAGAGAGAGGATTTTCATATACAGAAAAGGAAAAGGAAAGTGACCTTCAATACATAATTGTAAATTATAGTTTCTTAAGTTTTGGGCTTCATCCCCCTTTTTTATTATTAAAAAAAAGGAGATATTTTATAGCATTTTCAAGAAGCCAATTTAACTATAAAACGTCATTTTAAATAAGTATTTTCTTACCACATGCGCGCAAACCTTTTTTTTTTTACCCTCTGAAAACTTGTAAGATCTTATAAAAGGTGAGATTTACGGGTGCCATGTGTAAAACTTAATATATTTCTCACCAGCAACGAGAATTACTCAAACTTTGTACCCCGGAAGCAATTTTGTTTTTTAATTAAAGAAGTATAAAGCAAGTTATGCATAATTATAAAATTTACCGAGGAAGGAAGGCATTTCACTGACCCCTACCACCCACGTGCATTGTAGAAGTCGTCGTAGGGGGTGTTTAATGTCATTAGTTCGCTTTGATTCTTGGAGTTTGTTTTTTAATTTAGTCCCTAGAGTTTTATATTTTTATGTTATAGCCCTCAAACTTTATTTTCATCAAGTTTAAGTTCTTGGGTTATGAGAGATGAAAGAGAAAATCAACCAAAAAATTAATAGGAGAAAGAATTCATCTGGTCATATTTTGGCCATAAAAGTTCAATCACGGTTTTTCACAACAACCATGCCGGAAAAAAAAAAGATCAAAACCAAGCAAAGGGTAGTCAGTATTCTCCAAAATGGTTTTTAAATGCACACTCGGAGAACAAACCCAAACAAAGACCCGAAGGCACTAGGCAAGGTTTGATAAGAACCTTTAAAGTGTTGTTATTCATATAACCGGTCTTCTAATCCCAAGATAGTACGGTCAGAAAGGTTAGAAGTTTTCCTTAAACCTCGTGAACATTACTGAACCACCATGCTAATGCGAATGGATGAGGAGCTAGCGTGGGCATGTGCGTGAAAAGTGAGCATTTAATTTCAGTTAATGGCTCCTTGTCGTGGAGATTAGCAAACTATTCAATTGGCTGGATGGAAAAGTGGATTATGTAACAGAATGATGTTCAATAAAAAAGCTAAAGGTAGACAACCTGCAGATGTCACAACAATTTCATCAAAAGAAGGTAATTCAAGGTTTTTGGAAGCGGAGCACGTCGTCGACAAGTTTATAACATTAGCGCTGCCGTTCATGACCTCTATAATTTCTTAGACCACTAATGTTGTTTCGGACTGTGTGGACTGTAACGTTTGACTATTGCTGTTATTATGATTATCCTACGACTTGAGAAACAATAAAGGAAATTTACAGAATCAAAACCATCACAGCTACGCAAACTTCCAATACTGATCAGTTCCATAGCGAACCATATTATTTGCGAAACTCAATGTATCATGTGGATCACCAATCACCATCAATCTTGAACCCCACTTGCTTTTTCAAAGAAGAGTAGCTTTGGACACCGGCTTAGTAAACAGATCAGCAATATGATGTGTAGTGGGAATATGATGTGTAATAAGTTTCCCAAGAGCTACGCGTTCGCGTACAAAATGATAATCAAGTTCAATATGCTTGCTACGAGCATGGAAAACAGGATTGACCGTTATATGAAGTGCACTGAGATTATCACAATAGAGTACTGGTGGAGATATCAAGGGAATGTGTAAATCATGTAGAATGTAGGTCAACCAGGTAAGTTCTGCAGCTGTGTTCGCCATAGCACGATATTCAGCTTCAGTGCTAGAGCATGAAATAGTATGTTGTTTCTTAGCACACCAGGAGATGAGATTACATCCAAGAAAGACACAGTAGCCAGTGGTAGAATGTCGTGTAGTAAGACAACCAGCCCAATCAGCATCTGAAAAAGCAGAGAAATTAAGATTAGTTTAAGAAGTGAAGTGCAGACCATTATTAATAGTACCTTTGATATATCTTAAGATACGGCGGACCATTTTTAAGTGAACAGTTGTAGGAGCATGCATGAATTGAGAGACATAATTAACACTAAAAGAGAGATCTGGTCGAGTAAGGGTGAGGTATTGGAGGGAGCCAACAAGCCCCCGGAAGAAACTGGCATCCACTAAAAGAGGAGCATTTGAGGAAGTTTTAGTTCGTGCTTCAAGTGGTGTAGTCATGGGTTTACAGTCAACCATATCAGCACGTTCTAGAATTGTAAGAGCATAATGTGATTGTGATAAGTGAAGTCCATTTAGCATAGGCAAAATTTCTATGCCAAGAAAATGATGAGCAGGGCCTAAGTCCTTCATGGCAAATTCTTGACTGAGTAGAGTAATGAAGTCTACAACAACTGTATCTATAGTTCCTGTAAGAATTATATCATCAACATAAAGTAGGAGAATAAGAGAACCATGATTAGAATGAAAAATAAATAGAGAAGGGTCTGCTAAGCTGCAAAGAAAACCGTATTTGAGAAGAAAGGAACTAAAACGATCAAACTAAGCACGAGGTGTTTGTTTAAGGCCATAGAGGGCACGTTGGAGCTTGCAGACATGTTGTGGATGATGAGGATCTGACATTCCTGGTGGCTGATCCATGTAGAGATTTTCAGAAATCAAACCACGCAAAAATGCATTTTTGACATCAAGCTACCGTAGGGACCAATTATGAACAAGAGCTATAGTGATAATTAGCCGAATGGTGCCGGGCTTTACAACTGGAGAGAATGTTTCAGTGTAGTTGAGGCCATCAATTTGGTGGTATCCTTTGGCAACAACACGAGCTTTGAGACGCTCCAAGCTGCCATCAGATTTGAGTTTGGTTTTAAACACCCATTTGGAACCTATGATATGCATATCGGTGGTACGAGGTACCAACTTCCATGTCTGATTTTGGTGTAAGGATGTAAGTTCATCCTCCATTGCTTCTTTCCATCCTGGATGAGCAAGTGCAGCTCGCACAGATCGTGGTTCACGTGGTATCCCAGCAGAGATGACAGAGGTTAATGCATACTTGGGATTTGGCTTTATGATGCCATGTTGGGACTGAGTGGTCATGGTGCGAAGAGCTGAAGTAGAGGAATTGGGAACAAGCTCATCTGCGGAGGCATCACTACAGGAAGGTTGTGCAGCTTTGTGTAGAGCATGTTGTGAACGAGTAACCATAGAGTGAGAAGCTATATTTGGGTGGTCCTGCTGCTGCTGAGTAGTTAAGTTCTCAGGGAGTGGTTGCTGGTGATCGGAGGGAGGAGGAATAGAATGTTGTGATGTAGGATTGCAAATATCAGGGTAGAGATTGTGGGCAATCTCCTGCTGTGTGGAAGCTGCCATCTGTTGAATATCATTCTCCGGACTATGGTATTGTTCAGCCGCAGAGTTAGAGATATCAGTGCAAGAAGTGTGCACTGTCTCCTGTTGGAATGTCTCTAGTTGAGTAATTGAAGTGTCATACTGCTGGTGAAGCTGCTAGCGGGCTGAAGTACTGTCACCATGGAGTTGCAAATCAACAGAAGCTGGAGAAATATTTGTAAAACACACTGGTGTATCTGAGATCATGGTAGGAAGCAAGGGTATGGGAAATGAGTTGAGTTATGGTGGCGTTGTTGGTGTTTCAGAGATATATGCAGGAGAACATGAAGCAAGAATAGTTAGCCAAGAGTCAAATATGCTAATCACATGATTAGAGTGATCAATATTTGTGGTGGTATTAGGTTGTTTATATGGAAGGATAGATTCACTAAAAACCACATGTCGTGAGACAAAATTTTTTTTGCTTGTTGGATGAAAACATTTATATCCCTTATGTTGATCACTATATCCTACAAAAATACATGGAACACTTTTTGGATCAAATTTATTCCGTCTTGTGTCCCAAGTGTAAGGGAAACATCGAGAGCCAAAAATACGAAGAGATGAATAAATAAAGTGTTTACCATGTAATCGGAAGTATGGAGTGTCAGAGTTAAGAGCAGAAGAGGGTAGACTATTAATGAGATAAACAACAGTTGAAAAAGCTTCAACCCATAAAAATAAAGGAGTACCACTATGAAATAACCTTGTCATACCTAGTTCTCTTATAATTCTGTGTCGCCTTTCAACCATACTTGTTTGTTCAAGAGTGTAAGGACAAGATACCTGGTGAACAATTCCTGTGGAGCGAAAATGACTTGATAATTTTGAGTTAATAAATTCTCCTCCATCTGAGTGAAAGACTTTGATCTGTTTATTGAATTGCCTACTAACATACTTTTTGAATGATATAAACATTGTTAGAAAATCAGATTTGTTATGAAGAGGGATTATCCATGTATATTTAGAAAAATCATCTACTAGGTAAGCATAATATTTAAATTTTCCAATTGATAAAATAGGGGTAGGTCCCCATAAATCACAATGTATTTTTTCAAAAACATCAGTACTTGAATGTTCAGAATGCGAAAAAGGTAATTTGCTAAGTTTTCCTAATTGACAACTATCATAAAGGTGCTCAGTCTTCATAGCTCCCGTGACGTCAATCAATCCTTTATTTTTTAATAGTTGCACTGTAGAAGCTTGAGGATGTCCTAGGCGTTGATGCCAAACTTCTGCTGATCCAGTTTTAAAACAATAAGAAAAATGTAATTTTGGCGAGTTGTGCAAGACATAAAGATCACCCTTACATCTACTTGTGATAAGAGGTTTTCCTGTTTTCCGTTCCTTAACACAAAAATCGACGTCAGAAAACTCACAGTTCACAGGAAATTGTTTGGTAAGCTGACTTATTGAAAGTAATTTTTTAGTTAATTCAGGAACAAGGAGAACATCATTAATAGGTAATTTAGTATTGTTTTGTTTAATAAATGAATCTCCAATACCAACAATCGGTAGAGACGATCCATTTCCAATAACAACAGAGTCAGTTCCAAAATACTTACGAACATCAGTTAACATACCTGGCTTACTTGTCATGTGATTTGATGCACCAGTGTCTGATGTCCATTCTGTGTCAACTACGGTGTTGTCTAGCGTAAGGGCTGCTAGTCCTTGTGGGATTTCAGTGTCCTGAGTAGTATTTTGTTTAGGTATCCACCAGCATATTTTAGCAATGTGACCCGTTGTGCCACAATATTGGCATTTGTCTTCACGATACAAATCTCGTTCTGTTTGAGTCATTCGGCGTTCTCTTGGTGGTGGAGGACGACGTTGTTGAGTGGGATTAAAATACCTTATGTTTTGATCTCTAGATTGCTGGGCTTGAAATCCTCTTCCATTAGATGTGAACTGATATGTGCTGCGTGTTGAGGAAGGCTGCTGTTTTCTCTGCTGATGGCGTTGCTGTTGTTGTCCATAAAATGCAAGTTGTTGTGGACCCTGTGTGTTTGTTATGTCTGGATGAGAGGAGAACCAATTTCGATGTTGATCAAAATTTTAAAGCTGTGAAACCAGCTCTGAATAGGATGGTCTTGGAGGCTTCAACATGGTTGTTGTGAAGTTTTCATATTGTGGACCAAGGCTGGTGAGAAGACAAAAAAACCTTTTCATTGTCTGAAACTGGTTTTCCAATTGCTGCAAGGCTGTCACACAATCTTTTGAAGGTGCGGATATGCTCTTTCATGGACTGATTTTCATGTTTACGGAAGTAGGTAACCTATTGCCGAAGTGTGAATTCACGTTCTTGTGAATCCTTAGCATATGCATTATTCAATTCTTCCCAAACAGCAGATGATGTTTCTAGTCCAACAACAAGAGTAAGTGCTTCTTCAGACAAAGTTCCAACAATCCAACCTCGAAGGAGTCGGTCAGATTTTCTCCAAGTGATGAAGGCTTCTGTTAGGACTGGTGCTGTAGTTTCTGTGTGTAGGTTGTTGATTGAATCTTGTGTGTTGTATTTTGCTGGTGCAAGAACTTCATTGGTGAGATGCTCAACAAACTCCTGACTTTCTGCAAGAGCCAGAGCTTGTTCTCTCCATAATGGGTAGTTTGTTTGGTTAAGTTTGAGGGTAATAAAGTTACCAACATTGAGAGACAACGAAGTCATTGTGAAGGATGTGATTGTGTTTGATATGTGTGTGCACACTCAAGCTTTGATACCAAAAGAAAAAGCTGAACAGGGGACGTAGTAGATGAAGAATATGTGTTTACTTCAATACTATTAAGAATACAAACGTGAGCACTATTCTAAAACTTTGTACAGGATACTCTTTATATATAGAGTAGTAATTAGCTATTGCCTTTTCATTACTTATTTCTTTCTATGAATACAATATTCCTTATTTATATATATTGATTTGTTTCTGATATAAGGTAGTTGTAGTTTCCTTCTATGAGAGGTGTGCCATAGCTGTAATTTCCTTCTTTGAGAAGTAGTCGTTGGTTGAGGTAGCCACAGCTATGATTTCCATGTATGGTTAATTACCATTCTGAATAGTAGCCATTGGAGATGTTATTTCAGAATGGTTGGTGTCGAGAGTGAGGATCCTGTGGTGCTGCTACTGTTGTCTCTTGCTGCCGCTGCAGTTGCTGGCAAAGGTGAGGATCCTGTGCTGCTGCTGCAGAGTTGTTTTGTTGCTGTTAATACGTAGAAGAAAAAGAAATTGCAACCAATCAAAATTTGCCATCAATCTTCAACTAGTACACTTACTTGGAGTCTAGCTCAATCAATAGTTAGAAGTAATTAGAGTGTGAGTTTCTTTATCATTTCAAAAACACTCATGCATCCTGTGGTCAGCATGATTGAATTCTCTAATACATATTAATGAGAAGAGGAGCATGTCATCAATTAATTTATCAGTGGAAAAACCTTAACCTCAACTATAATGATTAATTCACCAAAACTCTTACTTTACATATGTGCATTCAAGGGATGCATTGGGGGCTATGCTACATCTAGAAGTGATCATTAAACCTAAATATTTTGAAAAATTAGCTACTCAAGCATATGACATGGAACTTAGCATTGGTGCATCTAGGAACTCATCATTACCTATACAAGAGCCTAAGAAAAACAAGCCTGAAAGTCATAGATTTGGATAGAGCACTTCAAAAGTCTAAGGAAAACAGTCTTTAGTAATTATCTTTACTACCATAAATGTACTAACTAAAGCTAAAATGAATGATCATGCAACACCATTTGCTTTTTAAAAGGGTAGAAGGAAGAAACCATCCCTGAAAAAAGCAACAAGAAAAAAGAGTATCCATTCCCTAACTCGGACATTTCTAGGATGCTGGATGTTTTGTTTGAAGAAAATATTATTAAGCTACTAGAGCTTAAACATCCTAAACAAGCAAACCAAATAGAGAACCTAATTTATTGCAAATACGACCGCCTAATTAATCATCATATAAATAAGTGTTTTGTATTAAAAGATAAGATCATGTTGCTATATAGGAATGGAGACAATATTTTTATGAAAAAATATCAGCTTCCAACATCATGACTATGGTGAGTTTAGGTTCACAACAATCGCTATTTGTGATAAGTTTTGGCTCCTTTGAACCTATATAACTTGGCATCATTTTGCCTATGATCATCACCATGTCTTTAGGTCAAGCTTTGCATATCACACATGTACCTCAAGGTAATGACTTGAAGCCTAATTCATGTGAGAGTCAAAGGATGGACTTTGGTCACTTCTAAAGAAAGGGAGGAAGAAGCATGCACAAATGACAAAGATAATTATAATAAGAATCTTAATGGTGAAAAAGGCAATTGACAAAATGATTCATTGAAGGTTGTCAAAAAATCCATACTAGTTAGAGAAGAGGTTTTGTCAACTCAAAGCTTAAGGAAACTCATTATACTAAATGAGTACATGCCAAATGAGCTAAAAGGATGGGAAATATATTTGTTGCTTGCTATCAAGTTAGTGGAGAGAAAAATCATATAAAAGAAGCCATAGAGAAAAGCCATAATGACTTCATACTTGCCTCAAGGTGTATACGACATGAAGATATTCTTAAAAAATAAAGACCTATTGCTTAGATCAAAACTTCACGATCTCTCTCTTTTTATCAAAGGTTATGTCATAAAAAATAAAGACCTATATCTCGGGGTTCACAAGAAAAGAGGGTCACTATTGTTTCACTAATTATGAAGAGGAGATCACTAAGGGGCTCAAAAACTTAACCTTGCTAGTTATAAATTTTGCATTGACCAAAGTCTGAAAACCTATATGGAAAGGGTTTTTTCGTCAAATTGAGTCAATGGTTGCAAATCTCAAATGACTCCCGAATAAATTGGAAAACAAGTTTATACAAAGACTAAAAGAACTTAGAAAGAGAAGAAAATTTCTAGCAAAACTTCAAGGGCTAGGATATGAATCTTCTATGCCATTTTATTTTAATATTAAGAATGAGAGATTATGATACATAAGTGTGGAAAAATTGAAGGACAAATAACAAAGTCGGCTTGCACATCTTAGATCCTTGGTTTAGGATTGTCTTTGCATGACTATGACTCGCGCTTCAATATTTGATAGGATTGGAACCAAAAAGAGTAGAAGGATATTAGAACAAACTTCAATCCTTGGAAGACTTAAACCATCCAAGTCAAAAGACGATAAGAATATGCACAATCATCAACCAATTTTGGTTAACAACTTAAAAAATCTTCATAGTAAAATAACTTCACTTATGAAGTTAGATGTGAATGGGTACTAAATGTTGAGATGACATTAAGAATAAAGAAGTGCATGATAGTGATCACAAACCCCTTTAAAGAAAAAGAAAAAAGAAGAAGGAAATGATGCCTCTCACTTCAAATCATATCACTATTGAAGAGGGTGATAATAATAAGTTTCTTATTGAATAAGATATTGAGGAGGCTCTGCCCATTTTTTAATAAGAAAATAAATCTATGGTTGATGGACATAAAAAGGTTAACTTAAGCACCACTGAAAACCCTAGCCCAACCTTCATAAATGCAAAGGGAAATGTAAAAGATTTTTGATGATATGCTTCACTAATATGTTGAATGCTATGTTGATGAACTTATGGTGAAGTCAAAGGAAAAAGAAAGTCGTTACAAGATCTCTAACTGGTGTTCAAATAATGCCGATTCCAACTAAAGATGAACCCACTAAAGTGTGTATTTGGTGTCACCTCGGACAAATTCCTAGGATTTAGCTTGATATCAAGGAATTAAAACTAATCAGTTTAATATTGATGGCATCCTAGAGATGTTAGAGCAAAGAAACATCCATGAACTGAATAGTCTCCAAGGAAAGTTGGCTTATATACGAAGATTCATTTATAACTTTGTTGAAGGATACGTTGTTTTGTTTGGATAAATCCTACACTAATGCCTTCAACAAGATCAAAGAGTACTTGTTAATTCACCTCTCCTACAGGAACCAACATTAGAACATTTATTTATCTAATATATTGCGACTCAAATGTGTTATTTGGGAGTGTTGATAGCATAAAAAAATGATGAAGGTTAAGAGAGTGCTCTCTACTACCTTAATTAAATTTTAAATAAAGTCAAACTAAATTATTCTCTAATAGAGAAGACGTGTCTAGCGTTAAAAGTTTATGATAAAAAAATTAGCCAAACACATTCAGTACGGTTAATTTCTTAAGTCAACGCTCTCAAATACATTATCTTAAGGCTAGTATGACTAAGAAGATTGACAAAATAGGCATTATTGCTCCAACAATTAAGATTTTCTATCTATTACAAAAGGCTATTAGGGGGGAAACATTAGTTGATTCTCTTGTTGATTATCCTACTTTTATGAATGAAAGTTTTCTAAAGACCTACTTGATATGGATTTCTTGTTCATTGAAATGTCAGAACCTTGAAAAATATTCTTTGATGCTACAACATGATAAAATAGAGTTTGTGCCTGAGTAATTTTTGCCACACCGTACGGAGAGGTGTTGCCATTCACCTTCTTTCTTATTGAATGTTGTTCTGACAAAATGTTCGGATATCAATCCTTGATTCTTGGGTTGAAAAATGAGAAATTATGAGGAATAAATTATTACTAACGGGATGAAAAATCCCAATAAATTTATTTAGATCATGGATGGAGTAGAGAAATAAATTGGTATGCGAAACAATATCCGTATTATAAATCGCATAAGTTCCCTTATCGGTAAAATAATTATTTAAAAGAAATGTTTTTATGAATTGTGATTCAAATGTTAGAAAATAATAAAAAATAGAATGAAATTCTGAACAAACTAATATATGATTTTAGGCGTGAATATCGTACAATCACATAGTTTTTAACCGAAAAGGGAGAGAATTCAGGGGAAGAATTTTTATTATGAATAAGGATCCAATGAATTGTTTTGAAGATCTTGACAATTTCAAAAAATAAAATAATACCCAAATTTCGGTTTTTAGTGTAAAATTACCTACTGTCCCAATTTACGATATCAAACATAACTCTCAATCTAATCATTTGATCAAGTTAAAATTTTATAAGGAGTTTCCTGAAAAATGTACTATTAGTGACTTTTTTATATAATATTGAGAAAACATCCCCTTCTATTTTTTGTATTTTCAAGGTAGTATAACATACAAAAGTTAGGGTATATATCAATTTTCTAGTATCCTAAACCGAGGGGTTTCATCATGGACTTTACAGTAAATATTTTGCACTCTCGGTAAAATACCGAGGACCACAAACCATCAGTATTTGTTCCATACTTTTACATGTTTTGTTTGTATTGCCTATTTAACCTCCTACATAAATGCTTAAATTGCAAATTTACCGCACGCACAACACAATAACAATAACAATAACAAATAATTATAAAATAAATATTTAATGTTCCAAAATATCATCCATAATATTACATTATATAAACCCAATGCTAAAACTAGCAAAACTACTCCACTTCAAAGGTTTTCACATAACCTTTGTTAATACAGAGTATAACCACAGACGCTTACTCAAGTCTAGAGGCAGCAGCTCTCTCGATGGCTTGCCAGACTTCCAGTTTAAGACCATCAGATATTGCTGATGCCACTCAAGACATCCCATCTCTTTGTGACTGCACGTCCACGACTTGCTTAGCCCCATTTCGTGATCTTATTGCCAACCTCAACTCCTCCAGTATTGTGCCCCAGGTTACATGTATTATCTCTGATGCTTGCATGAGCTTCACTCACGACGCAGCTGAAGGTTTGACACCCGTTACCAAATCTACCACAGACGCCTACTCAAGTCCCCAGGCAGCAGCTCTCTCGAAGCTTCCAAACTTGATGCATGAATTATAGATGAAGACATCACTTTTCTTGTTATATCATAACTCTATTTTATTATTTAATAATTCCATTGAATATTTAGATTTGGTAGTTATTATTAGAGAGTATTTTAGAAGATTTTGTAGGCTTCTAAAAAGAAAACAAAAAAAAATATGTAAAGCAGAAAAAGGATAACGGATTTTGTCTCCCTTCTTTCTTTTTTCTTTCTCTTCCCCAATTTCTTCCTCTTCTTTATAATATTCTTGATGGTACTCTGTAACTAATTTTGCTTTGAGTATTGGATTTTTTTTGTGCTTATTTTTCATTGTTTTCTTGTTTAATTACTATATATGAGACCTCTAGTTTATTATTCGTTATAATCTTCTGCTGGATTGTATATTAAATATGCAATTATTTAATCTCTCTAATATGTGAAGTAACTAAAATTTAATTATTTTTTGAGTTAGAAATTAGTAAATTTTAGGAAGATTTTTCAACTAAATTAAATATAACTGCTTGTGTTTCTGTTGGTTACTTTCAACAATCTCTTTAGTTTTTAAGGTTTGTATTAAATTATATTTTAGTGCTTGTTTTAAGTTGTTTAGTAGCTAGGGTTAATTTGATTGTTTATTTTCTAATTGACTTTAATTAAAGAGAAATAAGAAAATAGTTTTAATAATGATTTAAAGGGTAATTAATATGTCTAGAATTCACACTTAAAACACCAGTACCAAGTCATAGTGTATGAGGTAAGGCCTAAACCCAAAGCCTAAATGATCATGGATTGTACTAGGAGATCTAGAGCCCGAGTGCCAATTTTACATTTTTTAAGGCTAGATAGACCATATGACCCAATGCTCTCCTAAACTTGGGATGATCCTAATTGATCCAACTGGCCTACAATCACTTATTATCCAAGATGGGTTCGGTTTGTTCACCATGTCTAACAATGAAATGCTCCCTGGAGAACAAACCCAAACAGAAACCCGAAGGCACTAGGCAAGGCTTGGTAAACAAAGTCCGAGCAACAATATTTACACCCAACTTTTGAGTGCTATCATATCATTAAATGATATCATATCCTCATATTATAATTGGGTATTCAGCATATCCATGTCTAATGGAGGATTCGTATGTCAATGTCCTTTCGATTCAACAATACACTACCAACTATTATGGGCTATTATCTTAAAAATAATTGATTTCAAACCATTTACTAAAGTATTTTTCACACTTTACCCTTATCTATATGCAGGTTAGAGTGATTCTTCACTTCTAAAATATACATAAATTACGAGGTAAGGTAGGTCACTTTTCTTGTGAACACAACCCTTAAAGTGTTATTATTCTTACAACCTCACTAACTGTAGCACTAGTGAATCATCTAGTTTACAGGTTTCGCGATTTCTGATGATTACTAAGCCCAACAAGTCTATTTCAACATTTCATACCATTACCAGAAAGGTTAGAAGTTTTCCTTAAGCATCGTGAACAATGAATTCTGAAAGTGTAAATTTTTTCCATGCATACGGATAAGTTTTGTATTTTTGTTTCTCACATTATTGAACCACCATGCTAATGCGAATGGATTAGGAGCATGGGCATGCGCGTTAATGGCTCCTTGTCGTGGAGATTTGCAAACTATATATTCAATTGGCTGAATGGAAAAGTGGAGTATGTAACAGAATGTAAAAAAGCTAAAGGCAGACAACCTGCAGATGTAACAACAATTTCATCAAAGAAGCTAATTCAAGGTTTTTGGAACCGGAGCACGTCTTCGACAAGTTTGTCAAAATTCATGGATGATGAACCATTAACACCCGTTGTCGCTTCAGCCTTTGACTTCCATTCCATTGCCTTCCTTTTCATTTCCTTACCTTTCTCCCCATCAATTAACTCTATCACAAGCTTCTCCACTTCATCTCTATTTGCATCGCTTTCAATTAACTCTATCACAAGCTTCTCCACTTCACCCCAATCAACGCAAGCAAACTTACAGTTAGTTTGTTGTTCGGAGAAAAAGGGCCAGCATAGCATTGGCACGCCGTTGGACAGGCTTTCAATGGCGGAATTCCACCCCATGTGACTTAAAAACCCTCCTATCGATGAATGCTTCAGGACTTTTTCCTGCGCACACCAGCTCGCCATCAGGCCTCTCTCTCTAGTCTCTTCAAGAAACTCTGGAGGCAAAACCGCTGATTCGCCCCTGACAAGATCAGGCCTGATTATCCATAAAAAATTCTTCTTGCTGTTAGCTAGTCCCCAAGAAAACTCCTCAAGTTGCTGTGGATTCATGACAGTGATGCTTCCAAAATTCACGTAGACAACGGAATTGGGATCCTTGGAGTCCAGCCATTGCAGGCATTCAGTCTCTTCTTTCCACAGACTGGATCCAATTGATGCTAGATAATCATTCTGTGTTTGATCAAGAAGCAAATTAAGAGGACCAACAGAATAAATCGGAGGAAACATAGATGAGAGAGCAACCAGAACATCATGATCTAAGTCATCAAAAGTATTCACAAGAGCTGCTGAAGCTTTGGAAGCTCTATCAAATATTCTTATCACAAAGTTTAGCATAACGTCGTTTTGATCTGTTGTGCGAATGAAGGTTGGAAGGTCCTTCAGACGAATATCTTTCATTCCAGGAATCCAGTCTATTTTTGTCTCCAAATATCCATTTGTCAAATCGCATTCTTCTGCATCATTGATATCAAAGATAAAAACACCTTACTCCACCTCATACATCTTTTGGAACAATTTAATTCCAAAAGATTCACGGTAGTATGAAATTAGTAATAATTTTATCAAGTACGTACCTTTGAGTGGTGTGTAACCTCTTTCAACAAGATGTTTGTAATGTGCATAGGCCAATGTGCCACATGCACTTGAAGTCCAGAAAGAAACGGCAGGGATTTGAAGTTCCTCCTTAACATCGAAAGCGAATGACATGCCACCATCCGCTACTATGCAAGTAACAGGCGGGACAACATTTGATGAATTGAGTTTGGAGAAGTTGGCGAAATGGGACAACGCAAGCTCTTGAGATAGAGTCACAGAGAAAAGAAGTGTCTTGGGTAACATCAGCATCGATCTGATCACCTAGACCATCTGGAATGGTTTCAAACTGGAAATCAGGCAAGACATCAAGGGAGTTGCAGCCTCTGGACTTGAGCAAACGTCTTTGATTGTATTCGGAGTTGACAAAGGTGATGTGAAAGCCTTTGTGATGGAGTAGTTTTGCTACTTTGAGCATAGGAGCTATGTGACCTTGAGCTGGATATGGGACGCACACGGCATGAGCCTTGGTGGTTTTTGGAAGAGATCCCATGTTTCTGATCACTCTCTGAGTTTTTGTTTTTCACAGCTTCTATGAGTTAGAAGCTGAATTTATTGGTCACCAGTTATATAAGGAATTGTGATTATTTCTTATATGGTCCAAAATCAACACGCATGATTTTTTTTTTATATATATAAATACACTTTAATTATAAAAATGATTAATTAGTTTGCAAGTTTATTTGCATCATATATTAAATATTATTTTCCATATTAATTAACATTAAGTTATGCTGACCTTTGATGGAAGAGAGAATAGTGTTGGTCAGGGTTTGTGATTGATCGTGGTAGCCATGAGAGTAAATTATAATTCTTCATTTTAGTTTCATAAAAATAATATAAATTATATTTAATAATTTTAAATTGAGATAAATATTTAATTATCAACTCTTATCATTGAGATTATGATATGATGTTAAAATATGAGTTTAATTAAAAAATTTAAATTTTTAAATAATATGTTGAGATATTTTTCAATAATATCTTAAGATATAACATAAGCGCCGTTCATGACCTCTGTAATTTCAAAAGAGTCCGCAATAAAAATATAGTGTTATGGTCCCGGACTTCTTGTTTTCGGACTCTTATTATCATTATCCTACGACTTGAAAAACTTACGGAATCAAAACCAACTAGCAGCCATCATAGTCTTGATACGTTTCACAGGGAACCATATTATTTGCGAAACTCAATGTATCATGTGGGTCACCATCAATCTTGAAACCCACTTGCTAACGAAGAAAGAAGCTCGTAGAAGAAAAAGAAATTGCAACCAATCAAAATTTGCCATGTTTCATTTTTTATTTTACTTTTTCAACATAAAAATGATATACATGAGAGATATTTAAGATGTTTTTTTTTTAATAAATATAAATTTCACAAATAAAAATCAACCAATAAAATAATATCATATAACATTAACAAAAGATCGGGGTATAGAGGGCCTCACACTAGACAAAAAAAAGTAATTATTGGAGATACAAGTTCTTCTAGTAAAAAAGTTCTCTCAAAAGCTATCAAGTATCTTTTTTTTGCGCTTGAAGTCTATAAAGAACAAAACTTTGTTGGATCAAGCCTAAACACTTTGAAGACAAATCAAAGGTACTCTTAAGAGCACCAAATCTCATTTAGCAATTTACCAAATCTCATTTAGCAATTTACCAAATCTTAGTTTGATTTCACAAATAAATTAAGTCACAATATATTAAGTTCAAGAGAAAGAGAACTGTTATATTAAATAGAGATTGTATGTTGTCATATGTTTTGATTTCATGTTTTAATAAAATCAAATATTTATACACGTGTTTTTGCTTAATTTTCAGGTGGAAATTTGGAGGGATTTAAAACCGATATACATCCCAGAAGATATATGGCCACAATATCTTGAGCACATAATGGTTGAGCGATTTACACGACGCTCACAGTCCAGTGCTGGCAACCGGAATCGACCAATTCATGGCTCGGTGACAACACACATCGGTGGCTCTGTTCTGTTTGCTGTACATGCAAAATGGATGGTAAGATTAATTTAAATGAAATATATTGTTAAATTAATTTGTTGTTAATTAATTTTATTCATTATAGGCTACATCTCTTGGACTTGAGCCGAGCCCAATGAAGTTGTTTGTTGAGACGCACGTGCAGAGTTAAGACTGCCAAAAGGGGGCATAATAGGTCGTTGACAACCGTGCTCAACACTTTGTGGTATGTTTGTTCAACTATTTTATTTCGTAAGTTATTATTTTTATTGAATTTAATATGATGATTTCTTTTTTCATTTTCAGGAGACCTATAATAGCCAGTTGAGGGAGAGATACGACGACGATCCTTCGACCCATCTGGATTTCCATCCGGATTTGTGGATGGAGGTTGGTGACACGACTAAAAGATTGATGTCTTCTCCCAAGTGTAGGAGTGTCAAAGTAATAAATAACCCGGTAAGACCGGGGTCGAACCACAAGGAGGTTAACTATATAAATTATATATAACAACAACAACAACAACAATAATAAATTAAAGAGGACTTTGTTATGTAAGAGAAATGTGAGGATTAAACAATAAAATAATTATCAAGGTTAGAGGATCCACTAATAGTATTAGAAATAAATATAGTATAAACTCTTTTTATTAATCAACTGGAAACCACACACAAAGGAGGTTCCAATCCGATGATTTATCCTTAATAGTTCATTATAAAATTTTAACATGATCATATTAATTATCTTATTTAAGTAACACCATACTTTTAAATATTATCAGGAATTCATGATACTAACTATGTTAACAACAAATCAAGTTTCTTTTCATAGCACAGGTGTAGGTTATACATGCTATGAAAGTGCCAAGCATTTGTTGTACCAAATGTTATACAACACAAATCTAGATTAACCATTTAACAAGCAAGGTATTAAGAATTAGTAAGATAAAAAGATAAGACATGTTAATAACAAACTTTCTTGGATATAAACATTGAAGTCGAGATTGAGGTCATTTGAACTTCTAAAACTCGAGATATGGGATGAACACTGAACAGTGTATGGGTTGCAGGACATATTCAGACTTCTCTGTTGTTGCTATAATTTGGACTTGAAAACAGCCTTTTTAAATCTTGGACTCCATATGAAAGTTTTAGGCCTATGTCTTATCTTTCCATCCATAAAACAAAGACCTAAATCCGAGATCTATAGCTCCAGATATGACCCAATTACCGAATTGTGTTCCAGTTTGGACTGAACCAACATCTCTTTTCTAAGTTTGGCCCTGTCTTTGTCATTTCAATTTCAGTACTTAAACTCATCAATCAATCCTTTCATTTATGTGATAGGCTTGCATTTAAGATGAATATTTACTATAAATTAAAGGTATCTTATATTATTAGATATGTTATTATAAAACATGTTTTAGTTAAGGAGTTATTGATACTTCAAGTGCAAAATGATGATATAAAACCTTGATTAAAATGCACTTTTAAGTACTAATTAGTTGGATTGTCCGGTGGACCCGATAAAAATCGGTTGTACTATTAATTGGTTTTTTTACTATTAATTTATATAATTTTATATTATTTATTCTAAATAATTTTTTAAATAATCACCGAGGGTTTTACTGACAAACTGTATCCGTCGGCATTTGACAGAGAGCAGGCAATGCCAATCGTACCGACAAATTTACAGACGGAGTGTTTCCGTCAGCATTTTACAATAGCTTGGGCAAATGCCACAATCACCGATGAATTTACAGACAAATATATTCTTTCGGTATTTCACACACTCACCGACAAAGTTATCGAGGGCTGTAGTCTGTCGGCATTTAACTAGGAGCTGAAAAATATTTATTGGATATGCCACTATCATCGACGGAATGAATCCGCCGGTATATTTCAAGCGAGAATTTTTTTTTTGGCACGCAAATTCTGCCTGTAAAACCATCGGCATTTTTTTTACTTACTGATTTAGTGATGGATTTAGGTATTACCGATGAAAGGAAATCCGACAAACGGTTTCTGTCGGTGATGTAGTTGGTAAAAAAATTACCGACAAACTCTGAATCATAGATCGATTGAATAGTTCCATCGGTAAAACTATAAAATCTTGTAGTGCTAATAATATTCCCAAAAAGGGGCACTCATCTATGTTGCACCTACTAATTTTTCATTTGCATCTAGTTTACATGTGAAGATAATTTCACTTCATTTATAAGGATTTTAAGCTCATTCTAACTTCTCAACAACTTAGAATAACATTGATTGATTCATTTTTATTTATTTATTTATTTATTTTTGATATGGTTCATCTAGATATAGTAGCTTTTAATTATGGAAATACCATCATCATTTCTTTTCTTATCAATTTCTTATCAATAAAATAATGGTGTAGTGGTTAAGACACTGCTTAGTCTTTGTTGGCAGGAGTACCTAATGTACCTAATGTATGACATTTGCGATTGCGACACAAAATATTGTAACTAATTCTTCTAGAGAAATTGACCTTCAATAATACATAATTATTTTATCATAAAAATGAAAATGACAAAAGAGAGAAAGGATTTTCATATACAGAAAAGGAAAAGGAATGTGACCTGCAATACATAATTGTAAATTATAGTTTCCAAAGTTTTGGGCTTCAGCCCCCTTTTTTATTATTAAAAAAAAAAGGACATATTTTATAGCATTTTCAAGAAGCCAATTTAAATATAAAACGTCATTTTAAATAAGTATTTTCTTACCACATGCGCGCTAACATTTTTTTTTTTTACCCTCTGAATACTTGTAAGATCTTATAAAGGGTGAGATATACGGGTGCCATGTGTAAAACTTATTATGTTTCTCACCAGCAACGAGAATTACTCAAACTTTGTACCCCGGAAGCAATTTTGTTTTTTAATTAAAGAAGGATAAAGCAAGTTATGCATAATTATAAAATATACCAAGGAAGGAAGGCTTTTCACTGGACCCCTACCGCCCACATGCATTGTAGAAGTCGTCGTAGGGGGTGTTTAATGTCATTAGGTCGCTTTGATTATGGAGTTTTTGTTTTTTTTTTAATTTAGTCCCTAGAGTTTTATATTTTTATGTTATAGCCCTCAAACTTTATTTTCATCAAGTTTAAGTTCTTGGGTTATGAGAGATGAAAGATAAAATCATCAAAAAAAAAATTAAGAGGAGAAAGAATTCATCTGGTCATAGTTTGGCCATAAAAGTTCAATCACGGTTTTTCATATCAACCATGCCGGAAAAATAAAAAGGTCGAAACCAAACAAAGGGTTTTTAAATGCACTCTCGGAGAACAAACCCAAACAAAATGGTTTTTAAATGCACTCTCGGAGAACAAACCCAAACAAAGACCCGAAGGCACTAGGCATATCAACGCCTAATAAGAAAAGTCAGACTAACAATATTTGCAGTGAAGTCAGTATTTAGCATTAATTGGGTAATATGACGATGTTAGGCATATCAACGCATTTAATTTCAGTTAATGGCTCCTTGTCGTGGAGATTAGCAAACTATATATTCAACTGGCTGAATGGAAAAGTGGATTATGTAACAGAATGATGTTCAATAAAAAAGCTAAAGGTAGACAACCTGCAGATGTAACAACAAAAGAAGCTAATTCAAGGTTTTTGGAACCGGAGCACGTCGTCGACAAGTTTATAACATTAGCGCCGCCGTTCATGACCTCTATAATTTCTTAGACCACTATTGTTGTTTCGGACTGTGTGGACTGTAACGTTTGACTATTGCTGTTATTATGATTATCCTACGACTTGAGAAACAATAAAGGAAATCAAAACCATCACAGCTACGCAAACTTCCAATACTGATCAGTTCCATAGCGAACCATATTATTTGCGAAACTCAATGTATCATGTGGATCACCATCAATCTTGAACCCCACTTGCTAATGAAGAAAGAAGCTCGTAGAAGAAAAAAAAATTGCAACCAATCAAAATTTACCATGTTTTATTTTTATTTTTTATTTTATTTTATCTTGAATAAGAGAAAAAACCTATGCATTTTAGTGTTTTTATTAATAGCTGGCTATCCGATCCTTTCTATATCACACCTTTTAACTTTTTTTTTTTGGATTTCCATGAATTAGAATAGCATGTTCACAATATTTATTTTTTGCACGCATACAACACCATTTTTTAGGTCATTATCATCATCATTTTCACCGATGATGGCTTGGCGAAACAATCACGACATGGCAGAACAACTAATGGCTATCAAGATGTCCATATTAATCAAGGTGTGTGTAAACTATTTTAGATATTCATGTTATTTAAAAAAAAAAAAAAACTAATAGACATCTAGGCTAGCCAATAAGATTTTGCTATATGAAAGGCTTGTATAACGTTAACAAGCACAAATTTTTTTCTAACTTTTCCATCAATGATATGTCTTTTTCTTCGTGAAAAAAGTTTGAGGAATGGGAAGTCACCGGCCGACCATTCTGAAAGCTAGAGCCAAAGCCAATTAATTCCCCATACAATCTCTCAATACAAAGCCAGCCAACTCTATTGAAAGCCCTGTTAGAGGCCAGAATTATTCAAAGCCACACAAGTTCTATGCATGCAACTCTAGGCCACACAATCATTATCATATTGCACATAAATACACATTCTCTTCACCTTTTATGATATCTTACCTCTTTTGTTGTGAATAGATTTGAGCTAGGTTAACTAACCTTACTGAGATCCATTGAATGTGAATGGTGCTTTCTGGATCCATCTAGAATATAATCAAGGAAAACTTGCACAAAACCAAATTTATAATTTACATTCCAATGCACACACATGCATATGTATATATATGTGTAACTATTATACGAGGAAAACAAATTTACAATCCCTACGTCACGTATAAAGCATATGCACCTCTTCTTTTAATTTGAGATTGTTACAATTTGACATTCCTATCTATATGCTTTTTTCCTTTTCATACTTAAAAATCCCTCCAGGATCCTGGAGTCCATGCATCATATTTTTGTAAAGAATATATACCTTGAATCCTAAATGTTGATGTATATGGCTCCAACACGCATAAATATTATACAGAGAAGAAGGTTTAACCTTGTGGTGGCTAAAAAAAAACGTTAGAGATAAATCTTGAATTTAAAATCTCATGAAGAAGAAATGCTACTAGTTGAGAATAATGGAATGTGTTAGGTTGTGCCTTAGCCAACCTTCCTATTTATAGAGAGGCAGCAAAAAACTGCAGTAACTGTAATGATTACAACATCCTATATTAGAATCCTATTCTGATAGATACATGAGTAACTGAGTAACTATAATGATTACAACATCCTATATTAGAATCCTATTCTGATAGATACATGAGTAACTATAATGATTACAACATCCTATACTAGAATCCTATTCTATAATATGCCCCCTCAAGCTGAGGGTGGGGGATCAACCCGAAGCTTGAATCGAAAAGCTGTAAAGGATGCAACAGGAAGCGGTTTAGTGAAGACATCGACAAGTTGATCCCAAGAGGAAACAAAAAAGAAATCAGCATCAGTAGAGGAGCGAGCAATAGTGCGTTGCTTGCCGGATTTCCAAGAAATCAGCATCTGACCAAAAAAGACAAGATAGTCGCCCGTAGAGTTGCGATCATCAATACTATCAGCCCAAATCTGCATCTGTAAAGCCACGTAGAGCAAAAGAGGAGCCTCGAGTGATATGGAAACCATAAGATGTCGTACCTTTAAGATAGCGTAAAATACGTTTGACAGCGGCCCAATGAGAATTTGTAGGAGCATGCATAAACTGACAGGCTCTGTTAACAGCAAAGCATATATCTGGACGGGTGAAGGTAAGATAATGAAGAGCACCCATGATTTGACAAAATCGTGTAGGATCAGAGAATGAATGATCAGTTAATAAAATGAGTTTCGAAGGGGAGATTGGAGTATCAACTGGTTTGCAGGAAGTCATACCAGCTCGAATGAGGATGTCAAGAATATATTTATGTTAACCCAACATTAAACCCTTATTGGTAGACTGAACTTCAATACCCAGAAAGTAGTGAACAACACCTAAGTCACGAAGCTTGAACTCAGAGTTGAGTAACTGTATAAGGTGATGGAGCATAGCAAAGTTGTTACCCGTGAGCAGAATATCATCAACATACACCAGGAGATAAAAGATATTAGTACCATCAGCTAAGATAAACAGGGAGGTGTCAACCTTGGAAGCTCGAAAACCGATGGAGAGCAAAAAATCACTTAGACGAGTGTACCATGCTCTCGGTGCCTGTTTCAAACCATACAATGATTTGTGCAATCTGCACACATGAGATGGAAGAGAAGAGTCAACGAAACTTGGAGGCTGTATCATGTAGACCTCTTCAGTAAGAACACCATTGAGGAAGGCATTATGAATATCAAGCTGATGAATCTTCCAATTTCGCGAAATCGCGATAGAGAAAACGAATCGGACAGTGGCCTGCTTAATAACTAGACTGAAGGTTTTAGAATAATCAATACCTTCCTGCTGGGTAAAACCTCTAGCAACAAGGCGCGCTTTATAGCGCTCAATACTACCATCAACACGACGTTTGATCCGATATACCAATCTACTGCCAACAACGTTCATCGAAGGATGAAATGGAACCAAAGACCAAGTGCGATTTTCGCGTAAAGCTGCGATCTCATCACACATAGCATTATGCCAAACTACATACCGGTCAGCATCAGAGAATGCCAAAGGCTCCGAAGAGGGAGAATACAGTACCCGTGTGGAGGTAGAACTAGCGGCAGCGGAAGCAATCAGATTTGTTGTCTTCGGCTGCCGCGGTCTAAGAGTCATAGGATGTCTGTTGTGTGCTGGTGGAGACGCAGGGGAAGACGGTTGCAGCGAGGAGACCTGTGGCAGTTGATAAGAAGACAAATCAACCATAAGTTGCAGACCAGCGGGAGACGATGATAAAGAAGCAGCCTCAAGCAAAGGACTGTCAGCAGGGGAGGGGCTGGAAGTAGAGACCGAAGCTGCAGGAGTGCTGGCTAGGGAGGGCGAAGTAGAGGAGGGACTAGAAAGTGCCCCGAGACCATGAGGAGAGGAGACCAATTGATGATATGAACCTGCATCATAAGGGTTAGATAAACAAGGATGGGATGATGGCCAAGGGATGGGTGGAGGCTATGGTCGGGTGGCTGTTTGGAGTGGCAAAGTGGAGTGTTGTGGGCTGTTTGGCTGGCTAGTGAAAGTGGGTGGCGGTGTGTCATGACCCGAATCCCGGATCCGTGACTGGCAACGTAGGAGCGGTGTCGAAAGGACACCTCACCTACGCTAAGCCTCAGAACAGACATATCAAAAGAACAATTTGTTCAAAAATACGCAGCGGCTCATAATATTCAGAAATATTATATTATTCAAATACTGATGAAACTGAAAGATAGTTATTAAAACAAAAATAATAATTCATAATACTCATTACATTGTCAAAATCCAAACTTAAATAAAACAAGGTAACAGTGGAGCGTCTAAGACATCAAATCAAAACTGAAAGGAAAGCCTCGCGAACAAGCAAGGCATACCGACCAGAACTGAAGAAGCGGAAACACTCAACAAAGTTCCAGAAACTAAGAACCTGAAATAATATTAAAAATGAGAGGTGAGTTCAACCAACTCAGTGAGGGAATAACATTTAATATACATTTCAGATATTAATAATTTGTAACATGATTTATCTTAATATACATATACATATACATATACTTACTAAACATATTATCATAACGTAACATATTATCATAACGTAGTGGATTACATGTCAGAGATCAGATGACACCCGTAGGTGACTAGATGACACCCGTCGGTGACCACTGTGGGATGATCAATCGCCACAGGCTGATGCCTCTCTTACCAGCTAGGTATACAGAATACTATGTGCACACAGGCTAACTATTCTCCGTTAGCATGGAGTTACTGACAAGTCCCATATCAAGGCATAATAGATATTCACAGAATCATCAAAGAAATGTATATCATATCAAATAGAATTTACTTTATCAGATTGCGAATGCAAATTCAAGAATAAATGAGTACTCGGAAAATAAAGCAACAAATATAAATATTGAAGAAATTTACTAGTTGTACTCATTTTATAATCAACATATATATTTATTTATATTATATGCATATTAAAGATTATTCCACTCACCCGGAAAATATAGAACTAAAAGGAATGTCGGACGAAAGACCCGAAAATCCTATTAAAGATCGTTAGGAGAACCTACAATAAATATATGAAATATACTAAAAAACAACTCAAACAAAAGATCCCAATGCATAAAATAAACCGGGCTTAATCTCCCAAGTTTAGGGACTAAAACGACAATTTTCCAAAACAGGGACCAAAACGTAATTTTACCAAACTTTGAGGACCGAGTTGTAAATATATAACCATACTGAAATTTATCCATAATTCGTCCTTATCTTTGTCCAGAATCTTGAATTATGCCCCAAGGTCCAAAATGTGATTTTATCAAAATATTAGGGGTCAAATCATAATTTGTCAAATTGGAGGACCAAACTGAAAATATCAATTATACTGGAATTTTGCCTTTAAATCATCCTCAGTTCTGTTCAGAACCTCAATTTATGCCCCAGGGACCAATCTGTAAAATTTCCAAAGTTCGGGGACTAAACTGCAATTTCCGTAAATTGAGGGACCAAACTGAATTTTCGTCATCTTCAACCTCAAACCCAGAATTTCAACAGATCACCTACTGTTATCCCCTGATTTCTAACACAATTTCACCATTTAAACAAAATCATAACTCAAAATCATTATCCTTCAATTCAATCTCTCAAAATCAACTAATTAATCAAATACCCACAATAATCAACTCCTAACCTTCAAATTAATTCATCAATTAACTCAAAATACAAACTTCAAAACTCTACAATTAATCAAAACCGAAATTTAACATATTATACACTTCAAACCATAAATCTTACCTTTTTACTTATTTCCTCTACTACTCTTCTCCTTTCCCCCTTATTTTCCCTTCTTTTCTCTTCTTCTTCTTCTTCCTCCCTTCTCCCTTACGGTTCTCTCTCCAAATTTCAGATCCCTCTTTTTTTTTTCTTCTTATTTATATTTATCAACTATTAGTCAATTACCACACTACCCTTCAATCATTTATACCCTCTTTTTAAGCCTCCAAGGGCTTTATTGTATTTTCCAATCTTTTTAATACAAAACATCACACGGTGGGTGGTTTAGCAAATTTGGGAGGGTGACAGTAGTGGGTGGGGTGGGGGTTGTGGTGGAGACCTTTGCAATCTGTTCAGAATTATCAAATGGAAACACATGTTCATGGAAGCGGACATTACGAGAAATATAAATATGGTGATATGCAATGTCAAGACATCGATAACCAAGATGCGAGGAACTATATCCAAAAAAACACACATGGAGAGGAACGAAAATCCAATTTATGATTATTATATGGATGCAGAAAAGGAAAACAGAGACACCCAAAGGTACGTAAAAAATGATAATCAGGAGACCGTTGAAATAAACAATCAAACAGAGACACCCAAAGGTACGCAAGAATAGGAGTAGGCATGCGATTTATAAGATAAACAGAGGTTTCAAAAGCATAATTCCATCTTCACAATGGCTGTGAAGATCTGCATATGATAAAGGTTCAGCCTTGGTAATAAGACTGGTAACTAAGTCTTTAAACTCTCTTCGAAAACCACGAAACACATATAAGTTGAAATCTTCAAGCGAAACTGGCCGACCAGCAGCAGCCAATTCATCAAATAAGGCCTTCGTTTTTTGCATAAATTAAGTTACTGATTCATCACCGTGTCGAAGATGCTGAAGAGATCCGTGAAGTTGCATAATACGAGAGTTCGAGGTGGAAGCGAGAGCTCGCTCAAGAGTGCCCCAAGCTGAACAAGAACTTTGACAGCCAACAACAAGATGCAAAACTTCTATAGATAGGGAGGAAAGAAGAGCACTTAGAATGAGTTAGTCCTATTGTTTCCAGGTTTGAAAAAGTGGATTTACCTGAAGAGATATACCATCATGGGCAAGAACATGTGTTGATGGACATGTGTTGGAGCCATCAACAAAACCAAAAACTCCTTGGCCTAGGAGATAAGGCAGCATCTGCATACGCCAATATAAATAATTGGTGTTTGTTAATTTGAGGGAGATGACTTAATGAGTGCGAGAAAGGGAGATAATGCTTGCGGCAGTAGAGGCAGCTGACGTGGGCTGCAAGAGGAGGCGTTCAACAACCATGGCAGAGGAGAATCCAGGCGGTGACGCAGCAGAGGAAAGCAGAGGAGGCGCTGCAAGAGAAGAGGGCTGCATTTTCGGAGAAGAAGAAAGCTGGACTGCTGGTGCTGCAGAATTTGAAGATATATGTGGCGGCTGTTCCATTGAAGAAGGGAGGCTGTGAGAAAAGTAGGTTTAATTTATTTTAGGGTTTTGTGGCTCTGATACCAAGTTGAGAATAATGGAATGTGTTAGGTTGTGCCTTAGCTAACCTTCCTAATTATATAGAGGCAGCAAAACACTATAGTAACTGTAATGATTACAACATCCTATATTAGAATCCTATTATGATAGATACATGAGTAACTGTAATGATTACAACACTACTAAAGAGCCACCTCTGAATTACAAGTCTCTATAAGGTACCATTTTCGCCATCCACTCGCATTTGAAAGCTTCTTCGTAAGCATTCATGTCTACCATCTTCCATCACTTTAAAAGTTGAGTAGAACCAGATGCCTATTCACTTTATTTAGTGGCTGAAAATGGAACAACTACTTTAATTAGGTTATCATTGGTTGAATTTTCCAAAAAAAGTGACTACAGGCCTCATATAGAGAAGAGGCAGTGATTGATGAAGAACAGTGGGAGAATGTCTTCTATAATAATTACTGGAAAAGGAATGTGACCTGCAATACATAATTGTAACTAGTTTTCCTTAAACCCCGTGAACATTACTGAACCACCATGCTAATGCGAATGGATGAGGAGCTAGCGTGGGCATGTGCGTGAAAAGTGAGCATTTAATTTCAGTTAATGGCTCCTTGTCATGGAGATTAGCAAACTATGGAAAAGTGGATTATGTAACAGAATGATGTTCAATAAAAAAGCCAAAGGTAGACAACCTGCAGATGTAACAAATTTGGAAATTCACTCGTGGAGACTTCTCTTTATCATTCACCAAGTAACTTTAGGTTTTGGCACATTTAGTGATGATAATCGGGACTATATCTTTGGAGTATCAAGTGGCTAACTATAATGATTAATTCACCAAAACTCTTACTCTACATATGTGCATTCAAAGGATGCATTGGGGGCTACGCTACATCTAGAAGTCATGAAACCTAAATATTTTGAAAAATTGGCTACTCAAGCACATGACATGGAACTTAGCATTGGTGCATCTAGAAACTCATCATTACCTATACAAGAGCCTAAGAAAAACAAGCCTGAAAGTCATAGATTTGGATAGAGCACTCCAAAAGTCTAAGGAATACAATCTTTAATAATTAACTCTACTACCATAAATGTACTAACTAAAGCTAAAATGAATGATCATGCAACACCATTTGCTTTTTAAAAGGGTAAAAGGAAGAAACCATCCCTGAAAAAAGCAACAAGAAAAAGAGTACCCATTCCCTAACTTGGACATTTCTAGGATGCTAGATGTTTTGCTTGAAGAAAATATTATTAAGCTACTAGAGCTTAAACATCCTAAATAAGCAAACAAAATAAAGAACCTAATTTATTGCAAATACCATCGCCTAATTAATCATCATATATATAAGTGTTTTGTATTAAAAGATAAGATCATGATGCTATATAAGAATGGAGACCACATTTTTATGAAAAAATAACAGCTTCCAACATCACGACTATAGTGAGTTTAGGTTCACAACAATCGCTATTTGTGATAAGTTTTGGCTCCTTTGAACCTATATAACTTAGCATCATTTTGCCTATGATCATAACAATGTCTTTAAGTCAAGCTTTGCATATCACACATGTACCTCAAGGTAATGACTTGAAGCCTAATTCATATGAGAGTCATGATAACAAAGGATGGACTTCGCTCACTTATAAAGAAAGGGAGGAAGAAGCATGCACAAATGAAAAAAATAATTATAATAAGAATCTTAATGGTGAAAAAGGCAATTGACAAAATGATTCATTGAAGGTTGTCAAAAAATCCATACTAGTTAGAGAAGAGGTTTTGTCAACTCAAAGCTTAAGGAAACTCATTACACTAAATGAGTACATGCCAAATGAGCTAAAAGGATGGGAAATATATTTGTTGCTTGCTATCAAGTTAGTGGAGAGAAAAATCATATCGAAGAAGCCATAGAGAAAAGCCATAATGACTTCATACTTGCCTCAAGGTGTATATGACATGAAGCTATTTTAAAAAAAATAAAGACCTATCGCTTGGATCAAAACTTCACAATCTCTCTCTTTTTATCAAAGGTTATGTCATAAAAAAAATAGTAGATTGTATTTTGGTGAATGATGGTTCAACTATCAGCATACTACCTATTAAAAACTTAAAAAAGCTTGGGATTCCTATGTATGAACTCTTTCCAATTAATCTTAAAGCTTTAATTAAGGAGGCAAAACACCATGAGAAAGATAAGACATGGAAGATATGAAGTCCAATGCTTTTTATCACATTGTAGAGACTAAAATTACCTATAACATGCTACTTGGATGATCGTGGATACATGAAAATGGTGTCATGAAAAGGAGAGGAAAAAATGAACTCTATGAGCTAAAAAAGGCCTAAATCATCTATAAATGAAGAAATGATTTTTCCAATAAAAAATAAAGTAAGGGGAAAGATAACAGAAAACTCAGTTGATAATAAGGTATCGCATAAGGCTATAGTACTACACTATATCTCGTTGTTAACAAGAAAAGAGGGTCAATATTGTTTCACTAATTATGAAGAGGAGATCGCCAAGGGGCTCAAAAACTTAACCTTGCTAGTTATAAATTTTGCATTGACCAAAGTCTGAAAACCTTTATTGAAAGGGTTTGTTCATCAAGCTGAGTCAATGGTTGCAAATCTCAAATGACTCCCCAATAAATTGGAAACCAAGTTTATAAAAAGACTAAAAAAGATTAGAAAGAGAAGAAAATTTCTAGCAAAACTTCAAGGGCTAGGATATGAATCTTCTATGCCATTTTATTTTAATATTAAGAATGAGAGATTATGATACATAAGTGTGGAAAAATTGAAAGACAAATAACAAAGTTCGCTTGCACATCTTAGATACTTGGTTTAGGATTGTCTTTGCATGACTATGACTCGTGCTTCAATATTTGATAGGATTGAAACCAAAAAGAGTAGAAGGATACTAAAACAAACTTCAATCCTTGGAAGACTTAAACCATCCAAGTCAAAGGATGATAAGAATATACACAATCATCAACCAATTTTGGTTAAGGGCTTAAAAGATCTTCATAGTAAAATACCTTCACTTATGAAGTTAGATGTGAATGGGTACTAAATGTTGAGATGACATTAAGAATAAAGAAGCGCATGATAGTGATCACAAACCCCTTTAAATATTGAAATGACAAAGGAATTATAGCCAAGCACATTCAGTACGGTTAATTTCTTAAGTCGACCTTCTCAAATACATTATCTTAATGCTAGTATGACTAAGGAGATTGACAAAATGGGCATTATTACTCCAACAATTAAGATTTTCTATTTATGACAAAAGGCTATTAGGGGGGAAACATTAGTTGATTCTCTTGTCGATTATCCTACTTTGATGAATGAAAGTTTTCTAAAGACCTACTTGATATTGATTTCTTGTTCATTTAAATGTCAAAACCTTGAAAAATATTCTTTGATGGTACAACATGAAAAAATAGAGTTTGTGCCTAAGTAATTTTTGCCACACTATACAGAGAGGTCTTGCCATTCACCTTCTTTCTTATTGAATGTTGTTCTGACAAAATGTTCAGATATCAATCCTTGATTCTTGGGTTGAAAAATGAGAAATTATGAGGAATAAATTATTACTAATGGGATGAAAAATCCCAATAAATTTATTTAGATCATGGATGGAGTAGAGAAATAAATTGGTATGCGAAACAATATCCGAATTATAAATCGCGTAAGTTCCCTAATCGGTAAAATAGTTATTTAAAAGAAATTTTTTTATGAATTGTGATTAAAATGTTAGAAAATAATAAAAAATAGAATGAAATTTCTAAACAAACTAATCTATGATTTTACGCGTGAATATCGTACAATCACATAGTTTTTAACCGAAAAGGGAGAGAATTAAGGGGAAGAATTTTTATTATGAATAAGGATCTAAGTCCCCAATGAATTATTTCGAAGATCTTGACAATTTCAATAAATAAAATAATACCCAAATTTGGGTTTTTGGTGTAAAATTACCTACTGTCCCAATTTACAATATCAAGCATAACTCTCAATCTGATCATTTGATCAAGTTAAAATTTTATAAGGAGTCTCTTGAAAAATGTACTATTAGTGACTTTTTCTATAATATTGAGAAAACATCCCCTTCTATTTTTTGTATTTTCAAGATAGTATAACATGCAGAAGTTAGGGTACATGTCAATTTTCTGGTATCCTAAACCGAGGGGATTCATCATGGACTTTGCAGCATAAAAGTTTTCTTATATGTCTTGCAGTAAATATTTTGCAACTCTCGGTAAAATACCGAGGGCCACAAACCATCGGTATTTGTGTCAAACTTTTACATGTTTTGTTTGTATTGCCTATTTAACCTCCTGCACAAACGCTTAAATTACAAACTTACCGCATACACAACACAATAATAATAACAAACAATTATAAAATAAATATTTCATGTTCTAAAATATTATCCATAATATTACATTATATATATATATATATATAGATGCATGGCTAGGATTTTCTTTGTAGGACCAGGCTTGCGTCGCCTTTTTTCAAGTGCTAATAATATTTCCAAAAAAGGCCACTCACCTTCTTTTTTTTTATCTATAAGAAGGGGCACGCCTTTTTCTCCTTCCTAAACATCCAATATTTTTGTGTGTGATCGGAGAGATGGTGTCCATAGACTTGGCAAATAAACCCCATGCCGTGTGTATCCCTTTTCCAGCCCAGGGTCACATTTCGTGATCTTATTGCCAACCTCAACTCCTCCAGTATTGTGCCCCAGGTGACATGTATTATCTCTGATGCTTGCATGAGCTTCACTCTTGACGCAGCTGAAGAGTTCGGAATTCCTGAAGCGCTGTTTTGGACACCCAGCGCCTGTGGTGTTTTGGGCTACGCACAATATCTTTCTCTTATCGAAAGAGGCTTGACACCTCTGAAAGGTACACCTCTACAGCTTTTTAAAACCGAAAATTCAAAATGTGGGTGCATGAATTTATGATCAAGTTTTCCTTTTCTTTTTAGTTCATTAGAAGTTTAAATTTTACCAAGACTCAGAAGGTCAGAGCCTGCATAATTTACCAAGAATGAAAATTAATCTTCATTTGTAATTATTTTTTTGCAGACGCGACCGATCTAACAAATGGGTACTTAGAAACATCCATAGATTGGATTCCAGGAATGAAAAATATCCGTTTGAGAGATCTTCCAAGTTTTGTCAGAACTACAGACATAAACGACTTCATGCTTCACTTCCTGATAAGAGAAATAGACAGAACCTCAAGAGCTTCTGCTGTCATTATTAACACCTTTGACTCCTTCGAACAAGATGTTTTGGATGCTTTATCCCCAATGTTTCCTCCAATTTACACACTTGGTCCTCTCCAGTTGCTTGTTGATCAGATTCCAAATGGTAATCTGGAAAATATTGGCTCCAATCTTTGGAAAGATCATCCAGAGTGCATTGAATGGCTTGATTCAAAAGGACCAAACTCTGTGGTGTATGTAAATTTTGGTAGCATCACTGTAATAACTGCACAGCAAATGATTGAATTTGCTTGGGGACTAGCCAACTGCAACAAACCTTTCTTATGGATAATAAGGCCTGATCTTATTGAAGGTGAAGCCGCGATGTTCCCACCTGAATTTTTATCCGTAACAAAGGATAGAAGTTTGCTAGTAAGCTGGTGTCCTCAAGAACAAGTCTTGAAGCATCCTTCCATAGGAGGGTTTGTAAGTCACATGGGGTGGAACTCGACATTGGAAAGTATCTGTGGCGGTGTCCCTATGGTTTGTTGGCCATTTTTCGGTGAGCAACAGACCAACTGTTGGTTTGCTTGTACTAAGTGGGGTATCGGAATGGAGATAGTATTGGTGGGAGAAACCACTTGTGGTGGCTTTGAAACACTCGGAGGGGATAAAACACAAGGTTTTACTACAAAAACACAAGCTTACAATTAATTAACAAAAGCTTAACATCAATACACGCCCTCTCTCTCTCTTTCTCTTTCTAGTGTTTCTCTCAATTCTCTCCACTCACAATAACATAAGCTGGGCACTTTATTTATGCACGAATTCAAAACAAGAAAATTCAACCTTCAAGTGTGAAGGCGGTTGGCGGCTGCGGTTGGTGGCTGGTCGGTTGGTGGCAGCTGTGGTTGCCTTCCTTGACCTTCTGGATGTTGAGTTTAATATTCAACAAATCTCCCCATTTGACTTTCGAGGGATGGCCATGCCAAGCATGAACACTTCTCCTTTCAATGCCTTCTCTCTGCTTGTAGCCTTTATCCACTAATTTGGCTTTCGTCTTGTAGACCCATTTGACACCTTTTGCTTTCTTGTTTTCTGGTGGATAAGTCAGCTTCCAGGTATCTTTCTTCTCAATGGCATGCATTTCTTCATCCATTGCTTTTATCCATTTCTTTTCTGTGACAACTTTATTGAAGCTTAATGGGTCACTATCTGCATGGAAACAAAATAAAGTTGTATCTTTCATGACTTGAGTGGCATCGTACAGCTCTTCAAGATTTCGCATCCTTCTTGGTCCTTCTGATGAGGATGCTGATGGTGGTGTTGATGATGATGCTCCTGGTGTGTTCCTCCTGTTGAATACAGGGAATCTGTGTACCGGACTTTGTGGTTCAGCTGCTGGTATAAACACCGGACTTTGTGGTTCAGCTACTGGCACAATTTGTTCTTCTGCAGGTACAATCGGTTCTTCTGCAAGTACTGTTGGTACTTCTTCACCTTCAAGGAACAAATCAGTGTTGATCCATTTCACTGCTTCTTGATCACCATTCCATTGCCAAGATTTATCTTCTTCAAAGATAACATCTCTACTCATAATCACCTTCTTCGTGATGGGATTATACAGCTTGTATCCCATCCTTCTTTCACCATATCTGACAAAGATGCATTTCTCGCTTTTATCATCAAGCTTTCTCCTTCTTGCATCTGGGATCTTTACATATGCCACACAACCAAAGACTCGTAGATGAGTAACACTTGGTTTGTGACCACTCCATGCTTCTTCTGGAATGACACCTTGCAAACTTCTGGTTGGGCAGCGATTCAGTAGATACACTGCACATGATATAGCTTCAACCCAGTATTGCTTGGGCAGCTTCTTTGCTTTGAGCAGACTTCTTGCCATGTCAAGAATCGTTCGATTCTTCCTTTTTGCTACACCATTCAGCTGTGGTGTATAAGCTGGTGTTGTCTGATGTCGGATGCCTTGTTGTGTACAAAAGACTTCAAAGTCATTGGCTGTATATTCTCCACCTTGATCAGATCTCACGGTTCTAATCATGTAGCCACTTTGCTTCTCCATAATTGCTTTAAAATCTTTAAAACAATTGAATACTTCTGACTTCCTCTTTAGAAAGTATATCCATGTCTTTCTACTAAAATCATCAGTAAATGTGAGGAAGTACCTATTTTTTCCAGTCGACATAGGCGTTATTGGGCCACACACATCTGTGTGTACTAACTCCAGTGGCCTCTTTGCTCTCCAGTTGACTTCTTTGGCAAAACTGGATCTGTGATGTTTGCTGAGGACACAACTTTCACAGACTTCATCTGGATGATCAATGTGAGGCAAACCTTTGACCATCTTCTTGCTTGCTAGCATCTTCATACTTGTGAAATTCAGATGTCCAAGCCTCAGGTGCCAAAGCCATTCTTCACTGTTGGTGATGGCACTCAAACACCTTGCTGCATCATACTGGATGTTCAAAGGAAACATCCTATTCTTGGACATTTTCACATAGGCCATTAATCTCCAATTGTTGTCTCTAATTGTCAGATGACAATTCTTCGAGTAAAAAGTATATCCTCTCTCCAAAAGTTGACCTAAGTTGATCAGGTTCTGCTTTATGGCTGGGACATAATACACATTGGCGATGTAGCTGGAATCGTCGTTCTTCAACTTGATTGGGATGCTGCCTTTACCTTTGAATGGAACCTTTGTGGTATCTCCAAAAGTAACTAGACCTTGCTTGGTCTCATCTAGATCACCAAATAACTCTCGGTAGCCGCACATGTGATTGCTGGCTCCAGTATCTAGATACCATATATCTTCCTGTTTCTCACCAAGTCCTTGTTGGATAAGAAATGCAGCTTCTTCTCTATCATCCTTCTCTGCATAGTTGGCTTGCTCACGTATCTCCAACGGAGCTTTCCTTCGGCATTCAGTGCTATAGTGCCCAAATTGATTGCAACTATAACATTGGATATTCCTCTTGTCACGGTTATTGTAACCGCCTCCTCTTCCTCTAGGAGTGAATGCATGTTGGCCTCGACCTCCTCTGGTGGTGTTTCTGCCACCTCTTCCTCTAAAGCTTGTATTCCAAGAACCTCTTCCTTGGAATCTCTGGAATCCTCCTCTGGATTGTTGACTTCTTTCTTGAGTGGGATATCCACTTGTTGAAGTCTCCCCTTGCTCATATCTGTCCTTGAGAGACAGCTTTGCTTGTAAGGCATGTTCAATGGCCTTATCTCTATTTCGCTTTACAATCTTCTGCTCATGAGCTTGCAAAGAACTCATAAGCTCATCAACCGTCAACTTGTCCACATCTTTGGACTCTTCAATTGCGACAACAAAATCAAATTTTGGATCTAGGGATCTCAAAATTTTCTCAGTAATTCGAGCATCGATGATGGCTTCTCCATTTCTCCTCATCTGATTGACTATCACCATAATCCTTGTGTGATAATCAGAAATAGATTCTGAGGACTTCATCTGCAATAATTCAAATTCTCCTCTCAAAGATTGAAGATGAATCTTTTTGATTCTGTCAGCACCTTTGTATTTTTGTTGGAGAGCCTCCCATATATCATGTGATGTTTCAGCGGAAGCTATTATCTCGAATGTATCTTCATCAAGACCTTGATAGATGATGGTCTTTGCTTTGTTGTCTTTCTTTTTGTTGACTTTGAGGGCTTGCTTTTGTGCCTCTTGTAAAGCATCTTCTCTTTCTTTGGACTCTGGTTCATCATAACCAGTTTGTACAATATCCAAACACTCTTGTGAACCAAGGAATGCCTTCAATTTGATGCACCAACTATCATAGTTGTCTTTGGTCAGCTTCGGGATGAGTGTATGTGTACCTTCTGTAGTCATTTTGCTTTTTTAATGACTATATCGCCTTCTGGGAGCCGAATTTGGCCCAAATGACACTATAGATCGATCTGGAATGGTCTAAATAGTAGGGAACCGGTCTGACTTTGTTGAAATCAGGTCCGAAAATGGGTGAACCGGTCAAAAAACCAATTCTGTACGGCGGGCGGTTCGCTGGGTTTGAAAATTCGGATATACCCCAAAACTCTTCTGTTTTCCAATGAACGGGGCTCTGATACCAATTGTTTGTGGGAGAAATCACTGGTGGTGGCTTTGAAACACTCGGAGGGGATAAAACACAAGGTTTTATTACAAAAACACAAGCTTACAATTAATTAACAAAAGCTTAACATCAATACACGCCCTCTCTCTCTCTTTCTCTTTCTAGTGTTTCTCTCAATTCTCTCCACTCACAATAACATAAGCTGGGCACTTTAATTATACACGAATTCAAAACAAGAAAATTCAACCTTCAAGTGTGAAGGCGGCTGGCGGCTGGCGGCTATGGCAGCTGGTGGCTGGCGTCTGCGGCTGGTGGCTGGTCGGTTGGTGGCAGCTATGGTTGCCTTCCTTGACCTTCTGGATGTTGAGTTTAATATTCAACAGATAGAAAGCAACGTGAAAAGGGATGAAGTGGAAAAACTTGTGAGGGAGTTAATGGAGGGGGAGAAGGGAAAAGATATGAAAAGGAAGGCAATGGAATGGAAAACCAAGGCAGAGGAGGCAGCTTGGACCGGTGATGCTTCTCATCGGAATCTGGATCGATTGGTAAAAGTTCTTGCAAGCGAGCAAATACGTTAGAAGCCTGAATGGCAAATAACTTCTAGCATTGAGTAACCTACTGTATTATTTTTGGCAGAGAAATATAATCTAAAAAAAAAATATCTTGATATAATAAATTCATCTATTATTTGCTACATTTTCTTAATTTAATTTGCATCTATTACATTCAACATAATTTTGGCTAAGATCTTAGCAAGAAAATATATGTCCATAAGCTGTGTGTGACCTTTCACGCGTTTATTGAAACATTAATGCCAACGAGAAACTTTTCTATATAGTATATAGTACTTTGCTATTCTGTATCGTATTACAATAGATACATAAGAAGAAGAGATAAACATGAAAAAAGAATTCTTATCATTTTTTTTCGGGATAATATATAATTTTCTCTCTTGAATTTCTCTTTTCTTCTTCTTCTTGTATCTATATATTTTTAAATACTTTAAGTATTAGTGGATGCTTGTTTACACAGTAACTTTAGCTTTTAAAGCAAACCGCGTAAACTAGACGTTTGGTAACATGAAAAAAAACAATTTATTATTTATTGTGCCTCATAATTTTTTTTCTTCAAACCAGTGTTTTGCTCACAACAGCTGGGAATTGCTTCTCTTGTAATTCACTTGGGCACTGTTCATAACAGTGGCCATGCCAGGTGATGCTAGGTGAATTATAATTCACCTGCAACGCGAGAAGCATTCACCTGGCACTGTTCACATGAATTATGTTTTACTAAAAAAAATAATGTTTAATATTATTTAATATCACTACATAAATTAAAAGAAGATCGCATGATGACGTAGCATTTGTGGAATTTGATCGCAATTCCAATTTTTCATGATATTTTGCCTTATTTTGTTGCACGCTCAAAAAACCATGGAAACTATAGTTCTTGTCAAATGAATTTCATACGTAATAAAATTGTAGTTAAGTTAATGGAATAATAAAAAGTATTTGATATAAAATATTATTTATTTAATGATGTAATAATGATAGTTAAATCTACAATATTTAAATTAAAAACCATCAATATTAATATATATATATATATATATACATATTTTAGTTATTTTATAACCTCAATTTGAAAAGCATTTTTAATCAAACATATTAATTTACTTTTTATTCAACCTCAATTTCAACCACATGTTTAATCAAATATACATAAATACCAACTCAACCTCAACCAAAAGTACTTTTTATAAAATATTTTTTTTCAAACCACAATCATAATAGCTACCACAATCCCAAATACACTCTTAATAGTTATCACATAAATACCATAATTGTTTTCTTAAATGACATTTGCAGATGAAAACCATGGTCATTTTTGATGAATTGTTGAGCAGCTACAGGCATTGACGAGCTCCCAAACAACAAAGTAATCTCACCACATTACTTGGGACAGCCAGGTAATTAACCTGTTGTCATCACTATTACATAACAACAGCTAACTAGTTTTGTCAGCTTGTCACTAACGAGAAGTTTCTGCTCTTTACGATTGATAATCAACATGTACTTACTTTCTGCTCTTTACGTTTTGACATTTTCTTACATTGATATTCAGAATTTTCTTACACGTAGAAAATTGTCTATTGATTGTTTAATATTCTAACATGGAAAAGCAATTATTCAATCCACGTTTTGTCGCTACTAGTACTAGACACCCTTCACCTTCATCAAGATTGTTAAAATCGTGATTTTAACACGGCACGGAAAGCCGCACACAAACTCGGATCGTAAAAACGGATCGTAAAATCGTAAAATCGTAAGGAATTTTAAAATACATTAAAAAATAATTCATACTTCAAATAAAATTTCATACATAGTTCAAGCACCTTAAAAAACATGCTTCAAATAAAAATTCATACATATTTCAAGCCTTCAAATAAAAATTCATACATAGTTCAAATAAAAGTCATACATAATTTAAAATAACTTTTCATTAACTAATAATTAACAAACTTAAAACAAACAATCTGCTGGTGTGTCATGTAAACTAAATCCAGCTTCATTCCCTTCATCTTCCTCATCATTCCTCAAGCATTCATCAATATCATTAGCATCAAGAGGATTATTAGTATCACTACTAGTACCAACATCAATATTATGAACATTAGTGCTACTACTAGTACCAAAAGCAATATCATCAATTTGAATATCCAAATCATCTTCAATACCATGATTCTCCATTTCAACATCATTAGGAATATCTTCTTCATCACTTTCATCTTCATCACCATTTTGTCTTCGTGTTGCACTGTCAATAGCACCAAGCAAATCAAAGTTTGGATGTTTTCTCCCTCGGTTATCCAATGATCATCAGATGAAAGATCATCTCCTATACCAAAATCATCAGCTTGTTTTTTGACTTGGTTATCATTCAATTTCAGATTGCACATTACAAATACCAAGTCATTCATTTTTTTCTGGTGCAAACAATTTCTTCGTTTTGTATGAACCTAAATAAACAATTCAAATTTATAAGATTTTTATCAAATATTTCAATATTTAAAATAAAAAACAAAAAAAAACTCACCATTTCAAATGCACTTCAATTACGCTCACATCCAGATGAAGTGCAAGTCAAGCTTAGAACTCAGATTGCAAACCTTTGTAATTCTGGACATTCATCCCCATAAGAATCCCACCATTGAGCTAGAGTTTTTTCATCTCTTGCTGTCTTGGCAGCGTCAATGCTAAACAACCCTTTTGCATCCTTGAATTATTCAAGTTGTAAATCAATTTTGCACCTTTCATTTGCATTAGGCACCATCCTTTCTAAGCATTGATATAATCCAATTTTAATGTTGACATTAACCTTAAAATTGGGATTATAATGATAATGAGGATTCAAATAATAAGCTGCTGCAGGTAAAGGTCTATGGAGTTGAAGTTCCCATCTTGCATCAACAATATTCCATACAGGTATATATATAAAAAAAACAATAAAAATATCATTACAATATAGGAATATCTCAATTGGAAAACATTCATATTAATAGATGACAACATTTGAAATAAAAATTAGCAAGATATATACCTTTTTTTCACATAACCAAAATTCACTTGTATCTTCTCTTTTGCTTCATCCATTGCTTTATATATAAAACCTATAGCTGGTTTCTCATTTGAATCAACTAATCGAAGCACTTTAATTAGAGGATATGCTGCCTTAATACATATAGTGACATCATGCCAAAACCTGCTGTCCAAAACACAATTTTGAATTCGTTTCCCTTCTTCTATTCTTGCAAACCTACATGAACTCTACTGGTTGGAAGTAAACATAGTCATCAGCTACATTTTATGATCATTCAAACATCCTAGAGTCAAATATGCAGTAACAAACCGAGTGGCAGTAGGCCTAATCAAATCCCTTCCTTTCGTAAAGTGCCTTAGCATTGAAATAAGAATGGTTCTTGAATAAATATATAAGGTGATTCTCCTCCCCTTAGCAATAGTTACTTGATGAACCTCTAACTTCTTCTCAAAATATTTTAATATCAAGTCAATACAATGGGCAACACATGGTGTCCAAAACAAACTATTTCTTTTTTCCATTAATAATTGTCCCACTGCCTTATAATTTGTAGCATTATTGGTGACTACTTGGATAAAAAAAATTTTAATTTTTTTAAAATTATGTTTTACTCAAAAAATAATGTTTAATATTATTTAATAACACTACATAAATTAAAAGAATATCGCATGATGACGTAACATTTGTGAAACTTGATCGCAATTCCAATTTTGTTTTTCATGATATTTTACCTTATTTTGTTGCACGCTCAAAAAACCATGGAAACTATAGTTCTTGTCAAATGAATTTCATACGTGATAAAATTATAGTTAAGTTAATGGAATAATAAAAAGTATTTGATATAAAATATTATTTATTTAATGATGTAATAATGATAGTTAAATCTACAATATTTAAATTAAAAACTATCAATATTAATATATATATTTTTTAGTTATTTTATAACCTCAATTTGAAAAGCATTTTTAATCAAACACATTAATTAACTTTTTATTCAACCTCAATTTCAACCACATTTTTAATCAAATATACATAAATACCAACTCAACCTCAACCAAAAGTACTTTTTATAAAATATTTTTTTTCAAACCACAATCATAATAGCTACCACAATCCCAAATACACTCTTAATAGTTATGACATAAATACCATAATTGTTTTCTTGAATGACATTTTCAGATGAAAACCATGGTCATTTTTGATGAATTGTTGAGCAGCTACAGGCATTGACGAGCTCCTAAACAACAAAGTAATCTCACCACATTACTTGGGACAGCCAGGTAATTAACCTGTTGTCATCACTATTACATAACAACAGCTAACTAGTTTTGTCAGCTTGTCACTAACGAGAAGTTTCTGCTCTTTACGATTGATAATCAACATGTACTTACTTTCTGCTCTTTACGTTTTGACATTTTCTTACATTGATATTCAGAATTTTCTTACACGTAGAAAATTGTCTATTGATTGTTTAATATTCTAACATGGAAAAGCAATTATTCAATCCACGTTTTGTCGCTACTAGTACTAGACACCCTTCACCTTCATAATTTCAAAACAATCCGTAACAAAATTGTACTCTGCACTTACTCGCAGTTTCATGGACCCAGACATGGATTGCTTGTTAGACTAATCAAGCAAAATTTCTGGAAGTTCTTGATATTATATTCCCATCGCAGCTGATGGCAGTGCTTACTTCAGCATATATAGAATAAGTGTTTAATACAAAGAGATGGTCCAACTGGATTGGAGTGTCTAACAAGTTGGGAATGCCGTCCTGATATTAGATTTGATATTTCAAAAAAGTTACCCCAATAATTTTCTTCCTTTCCATCTCTTCTTTCGTATATAAAAAGTAGGCCTAACCTCACTCGAATAACATGAGCATGGGAAGAAAATTGAAATATTTGGCTTGCCAATCACTGTCTTGCATATCGTTTCCCTACTCTTTACCATTAACAAGATGGGAATGTGGGATGGTTTTGAATGGATATTGCTCTTTTCTTGGACAAGACCTTTGAGGGGTTAAAATATTGGTTTGTTAGAACAATTATATGCCGTTCTCTCAACGGTGTACTTAGACAACGAGGTAGAGGATAGACTAATATGGAAGGACAACAAATGAAGAAGATTTTCCGTTAAATCTCCATGTGGGCTGCTAAGCCCCACTCACTATTCTAACAATGGCTTATTTTTTGCTGGAATCTGGAAATGTGTAGTCCCTCCTAAAGTGGAGATCTTTTGTTGGATGACTATTATTAACAGACTCAACACCCGAGATGTGCTGGTTAGAAGAGGTGTTTTGGATAGTTCAAACTCCAACTGCCCTATTTGTCTAGTTGAGGAAGAGTCAGCTGATCACTTAATTCTACATTACCATAAGCATTGGATCATCTGTTCTAAAATCATCAAGTGGTGGGGATTTTCATGGTGCTGCCCAAAGAATTTGTCAGGCTTATTCTCTCAGTGGACTGTCATGGTTCAGGGTAAATTTCAGAAGAAAGCATGGCTGATGTTGTTTTTCTCAGTGGCGTGGTCCCTTTGGCTTCTTTGAAATGACCTGATCTTTCAACGAAAGTCGTTGAACTATGATTCAGTCCTCTTCCTTATCATCACTCGGCTATACTCATGGTTGAAAGCACTTCATCTTGACTTTCCTTACTCCCCTCTAGATCTGTTAAGATCGTTAGCAGGTCTGATCCGTTGGTCCAATGTTCAGATTTCTAGAACCGGTGTTATATGGTCTCCTCCACCCATTGGCAGATTCAAGTGGAACGTGGATGGCTCCTCTCTTGGAAAGCCTGGACTCTCAGGTATAGGTGGTGTCCTGTGCAATCATCAAGGTCATCTCCTTGGTATTTTTTCCCTGCCAGTAGGGACTCCAGACTCGAACATAGCTGAGCTGAGAGCTATTGTCAAAGTTATTGAGCTCTCAGACTCAAATTGTCTTCTTCATCATAAACATATTACTATTAAATCTGATTCTGCCAATGTAATCAGCTAGATGCATAATTCTCACAACAGGCCATGGATGCATAGAGAACTCTTCTCCACAGTTTAGAGATTGACTAGATTGTTTGGCTCAATTACTTTTTCTCATGTGTACCGTGAGAGCAATAGTCTGGCAGATTGTATGGCTAAGCAGGGAGTGCGAAAATCAAGTGATTTCATTGCTTGGTTTTGATCCATCTATCAGATTATGTCTATCAGACTGCTAAATGTGCTTCTCTTCAGAGGTCCAGATTCACTAGAAATATGAATTGGAGACTCTTGGAAGCTTCCCCTAGATTTTGCAGTAATGGTTATCTTGAGTAGATTATAATGTTGCTTTCTTAGGCTATATCTGATGTTGTCCTCTTTGTATGGACTTTGCTTAGTTTGGTAGTTCCTGCAAAATTGATATGCGTCAGGCTTTGTAATTTTTCATGCCGCCATGCTATGGCGTTTAACGAAATCATATACTTCTCAAAAAAAAAAAAGAGTCCAGTATGATGAATTAATTAGTATTATTAATTAACATAAACTAAATTATTTAGGGAAAGTACTATAATAATAAACAATACTTTCCTCAAATTTTCCCAATTAAAAATTTCATTTACCTAGAAAATAAAGGGTGTTATAATCTTTTTATAAGCATACATTTGTTATTAGGGGCAAATCTAACTTTTAACTTTTATTATAAATAATACAATGATTAAACTAACGTTAAAAGCAAAAATAAATAAATTTAACTTGCATTAGGAGCCTTGCAGACAATTTTATTTTTCAAGCCTAATAAAATTACTTAATTGCCATGAAAAGCAAATTAAAAAATATCTCTTTCTAGGATATTTATTTATATTTTTCTTCGGTCGGTCTTGTTGATATATTCATGTTGAGTTAGGGGCAACTTAATCTTTTGATAAATATAAAGTATTCATTAATAATAATAATAAAAAATATGCCAAAGTATGGGAGTGTCATGCCAATTGTTTTTCATATCAAATTTTATTCTTCTTCGTTTATTTGTTGATAGCTATTTGTTTTGTTTTTTATCTTCTTTTAACTATTTATTTCTTCAATCTCATTCTACATTATAATTCTTTCTTTCTTTTTTTTAATCCTTTAATTAATTAGATTTTATTTTTAATTTCATCCCTTAATATTTCATTTCAATTTATTTTTATGTTTCAAAATCAAAACAAAAATATATATATAAGATCCAAAAACAAAACTAAAGACAAGCAACTAATGACAAGCAAGACTAATGACCCAGAAACCATTAAGAATAACAAAGAAATACAGATTCAAAATCAAGCTATAACTCCTTATGTGCAGAATTCCATGCTAAAATTTGTTGTTGCATCAATCACGCCTTTCCTCCATAAGAAATCCTAGAAGTTTTTCTTTTGAATAAGCATCAGCCACATAAAAACCTCCACCATTGGTGTTGCAATTCATGTGAACTAGAGATTGATTATGAGATATGTCTTAACTATTAGTGATGATTGGTCACGAAGATACATTTGAATAGAGATAGGCCATAAATTCGGGTGGCCCACTTTCACTCCCGGATAAAGAAATGACTCTTTCCCAATTCCCATACTGTCTCATGTAGCTCTCAAAGGCATCTAGGGTGGCCCACTCATTCAAGTGTCTGTAACATATATTGTAAAGAAGGAACAAACCTTGTGCAAACCCGGACAAAAGGAAATTGTACTTATACTTGAATATATATATATATATATATATATATATATATATATATATATTTGTGATATGACCTCTGCCCTCTTGTATATGTCATTCTTGAGATAAGTTGCATTGGTTTTCTTTATTTATGGTTGCTATAATATAATAGTATTTCTATTTCTATTTCTATTAGTATATATCCATGACGTTTGTTATTACTCAATTTTAGACCCCACGTGCTGGAGATGGTGTATACCTCTTTTGAATTGAGTGTAGGAGTTTAGCTCATGTTCGCTATAAGATTGACAAAAGCAGAGAATTTTTTTTTTTTTTTTTAAATCTTGTTTGGGTTGTTTTTTGCTCTTTTTATCCTTCCCCTTTGCTACCAAAATTGTAAGGTTTTCTTATGTTGATCAGGAGTCTTCATAATGCTAAATTCGTTCCTTTTTTATCTGGTCTTTAAGGTTGAATAAATCCCTTGGTAATTTCACAGTTTTACCGACGAAAATATTTCGTCGATGTGTGATTACAAGTTCGTTGGTAATTTATTTACCTACGTCTTCACCAATGGAATACGTCCGTTGGCTTTCCTTTCGTCGGTAATTTCACATCCGTCGCTATATTGGTCGGCAACACAAAAAAACCATTTGCCGATGGTTTTACAGATGGAAATTTCGCGCCAAAAAATGGTTTCTCGCCTGAAATATACCGATGGATTTTATCCCGTTGGTGATAGCATGATTTACCAACGGACACATACCGTTGTTAACTTTGTCAGCGAGTGTTTGAAATACCGACCGAAGTATCCATCTGTAAATTCGTCGGTCATTGTGGCAGCTACTGTCAAATGCGGACGAATTAATTCTGTTGGTAAATCTATCGGTGAGTGTATGAAATACTGACCGAATATATTCGTCTGTAAATTCATTGGTGAATGTGGCAGCTACTGTCAAATGCCGACGGATTAATTCTGTCGGTAAAACCCTTTGTAATATTTTTAAATTTGTTTTTAAAAAATTATTTAGAATACATAATATAAAATTATATAAATTAATGGTAAAAAAAACCAATTATGCAAATAAAATTTCTATTAAACATCAAAAACAAAAAAAAATAAAGTTAAATAATATTCATTACAAACTGAATGTCTTTCAAAAAAAATATTAAAGGTAAATAATATTTATTACAAATTAATATAAAGGTGGGTAGGAGGAGGAGGAGGAGCAGGAGGCTACTGGTTATACGGCCAAAAAAGATTAGGCGTACATGTTCCACTCTGTGATGCCATGTTAATGACCATTTCGTGAAGTTGTTCATGATTCGCTTTTTGTTGTGCATACTCCGCTTTGAGTTGTGCATACTCCGCTGGTAGGTGGTTGTATTTTTCGGTGAGCTGAGCCATGTGTTGCTGCAAGGCCACAAACTCCTTAGATTGGGTGCTTGATACTGATTAGGAGCTTCCAACGGTTGAAACACTACGGGCCGCCCGCAAGTTCTCAGCCGTAGTGTTGGAGAGCCCGTAAACCTGATTTTTTTCGGGTCCACCAAATGATCCAACCTCAATCCACAAATCCGGATCGAATTTCGTAAAGACATTGCACCTATGTTGCTATCATGCTAGAATGTCCTTGAGCATGCAAATCTAATATGATGTGATTTATTTTCGGAAGCTTCCAAACTTGATGCATGAATTATAGATGAAGACATCACTTTTCTTGTTATATTATAACTCTATTTTATTATTTAATAATTTCATTGAATATTTAGATTTCGTAGTTATTATTAGAGAGTATTTTAGAAGATTTTGCAGGCTTCTAAAGAGGAAACAAAAAAAATGTGTAAAGGAGAAAAAGGGAGATCATATCGGATTTTGCACATTTTACATTTTTTAAGCCTAGATAGACCATATGACCCAATGCTCTCCTAAACTTGGGATGATCCTAGTTGATCCAACTGGCCTACAATCACTTATTCTCCAAGATGGGTTCGGTTTGTTCACCAAGTCTAACAATGAAATGCTCCCTTGAGAACAAACCCAAACAGAAACCCGAAGGCACTAGGCAAGGATTGGTATATAAAGTCCGACCAACAATATTTGCACCCAACTTTTGAGTGCTATCATATCATTAAATGCTATTATATCCTCATATTATAATTGGGTATTTAGCATATCCATGTCTAATGGAGGATTCGTATGTAAATGTCCTTTCGATTCAACAATACACTACCAACTATTATGGGCTATTATCTTAAATAATTGATTTCAACCAAGTATTAAAGTATTTTTCACACTTTACCCTTATCTATATGCAGGTTAGAGTGATTCTTCACTTTTAAATTATTCATAAATCACGAGGAAAGGTAGGTCACTTTTCTTGTAAACACAACCCTTAAAGTGTTATTATTCTTACAACCTCACTAACTTTAGCACCAGTGAATCATCTAGTTTATAGGTTTCGCGATTTCTGATGATTACTAAGCCCAACAAGTCTATTTCAACATTTCATACCATTACCAGAAAGGTTAGAAGTTTTCCTTAAACCTCCATGCTAATTCGCTAATGCTAATGCGAATGTGAACAATGAATTCTGAAAGTGTAAATTTTTTCCATGCATACGGATAAGTTTTGTATTTTTGTTTCTCACATTATTGAACCACCATGCTAATGCGAATGGATGATCAATAAAAAAGCTAAAGGCAGACAACCTGGATGATGAAGATAATTCAAGGTTTCTGGAACCGGAGCACGTCGTCGACAAGTTTGTCAAAATTCATGGATGATGAACCATTAACACCCGTTGTCGCTTCAGCCTTTGACTTCCATTCCATTGCCTTCCTTTTCATTTCCTTACCTTTCTCCCCATCAATTAACTCTATCACAAGCTTCTCCACTTCATCTCTATTTGCATCACTTTCAATTTCCATGCCAACACCCCAATCAACGCAAGCAAACTTACAGTTAGTTTGTTGTTCGGAGAAAAAAGGCCAGCATAGCATTGGCACGCCGTTGGACAGGCTTTCAATGGTGGAATTCCACCCCATGTGACTTAAAAACCCTCCTATCGATGAATGCTTCAGGACTTTTTCCTGCGCACACCAGCTCGCCATCAGGCCTCTCTCTCTAGTCTCTTCAAGAAACTCTGGAGGCAAAACCGCTGATTCGCCCCTGACAAGATCAGGCCTTATTATCCATAAAAAATTCTTCTTGCTGTTAGCTAGTCCCCAAGAAAATTCCTCAAGTTGCTGTGGATTCATGACAGTGATGCTTCCAAAATTCACGTAGACAACAGAATTGGGATCCTTGGAGTCCAGCCATTGCAGGCATTCAGTCTCTTCTTTCCACAGACTGGATCCAATTGATGCTAGATAATCATTCTGTGTTTGATCAAGAAGCAAATTAAGAGGACCAACAGAATAAATCGGAGGAAACATAGATGAGAGAGCAACCAGAACATCATGATCTAAGTCATCAAAAGTATTCACAAGAGCTGCTGAAGCTTTTGAAGCTCTATCAAATATTCTTATCACAAAGTTTAGCATAACGTCGTTTCGATCTGTTGTGCGAATGAAGGTCGGAAGGTCCTTCAGACGAATATCTTTCATTCCAGGAATCCAGTCTATTTTTGTCTCCAAATATCCATTTGTCAAATCGCTTTCTTCTGCATCATTGATATCAATGATTAAAACACGTTACTCCACCTCATACGTATTTTCGAACAATTTAATTCGAAAAGATTCATGGTAGTATGAAATTAGTAATAAACTTATCAAGTACGTACCTTTGAGTGGTGTGTAACCTCTTTCAACAAGATGTTTGTAATGTGCATAGGCCAATGTGCCACATGCACTTGAAGTCCAGAAAGAAACGGCAGGGATTTGAAGTTCCTCCTTAACATCGAAAGCGAAGGACATGCCACCATCCGCTACTATGCAAGTAACAGGCGGGACAACATTTGATGAATTGAGTTTGGCAAGAAGTTGGCGAAATGGGACAACGCAAGCTCTTGAGATAGAGTCACAGAGAAAAGAAGTGTCTTGGGTAACATCAGCATCGATCTGATCACCTAGACCATCTGGAATGGTTTCAAACTGGAAATCAGGCAAGACATCAAGGGAGTTGCAGCCTCTGGACTTGAGCAAACGTTTTTGATTGTATTCGGAGTTGACAAAGGTGATGTGAAAGCCTTTGTGATGGAGTAGTTTTGCTACTTTGAGCATAGGAGCTATGTGACCTTGAGCTGGATATGGGACGCACACGGCATGAGCCTTGGTGGTTTTTGGAAGAGATCCCATGTTTCTCACTCTCTGAGTTTTTGTATTTCACAGCTTCTATGAGTTAGAAGCTGAATTTATTGGTCACCAGTTATATAAGGAATTGTGATTATTTCTTATATGGTCCAAAATCAACACGCATGATTTTTTTTTTTATATATAAATACACTTTAGTTATAAAAATGATTAATTAGTTTGCAAGTTTATTTGCATCATATATTAAATATTATTTTCCATATTAATTAACATTAAGTGTTTTATTTTTCATATTGCAAAGTTATGCTGACCTTTGATGGAAGAGAGAATAGTGTTGGTCAGGGTTTGTGATTGATCGTGGTAGCCATGAGAGTAAATTATAATTCTTCATTTTAGTTTCATAAAAATAATATAAATTATATTTAATAATTTTAAATTGAGATAAATATTTAATTATCAACTCTTATCATTGAGATTATGATATGATGTTAAAAAATGAGTTTAATTAAAAAATTTAAATTTTTAAATAATATGTTGAGATATTTTTCAATAATATCTTAAGATATAACATAAGCGCCGTTCATGACCTCTGTAATTTCAAAAGAGTCCGCAATAAAATTATAGTGTTATAGTCCCGGACTTCTTGTTTTCGGACTGTTATTATCATTATCCTACGACTTGAAAAACTTACGGAATCAAAACCAACTAGCAGCCATCATAGTCTTGATACGTTTCACAGCGAACCATATTATTTGCGAAACTCAATGTATCATGTGGGTCACCATCAATCTTGAAACCCACCTTGCTAATGAAGAAAGAAGCTCGTAGAAGAAAAAGAAATTGCAACCAATCAAAATTTGCCATGTTTCATTTTTTATTTTACTTTTTCAACATAAAAATGATATACATGAGAGATATTTAACATCATATAACATTAACAAAAGATCGGGGTATAGAGGGTCTCACACTAGACAAAAAAAAGTAATTATTGGAGATACAAGTTCTTCTAGTAAAAAAGTTCTCTCAAAAACTATCAAGTATCTTTTTTTTGCGGTTGAAGTCTACAAAGAACAAAACTTTGTTGGATCAAGCCTAAACACTTTGAAGACAAATCAAAGGTACTCTTAAGAGCACCAAATCTCATTTAGCAATTTACCAAATCTTAGTTTGATTTCACAAATAAATTAAGTCACCATATATTAAGTTCAAGAGAAAGAAAATTGTTATATTAAATAGAGATTGTATGTGGTCATATGTTTTGATTTCATGTTTTAATAAAACCAAATATTTATACACGTGTTTTTGCTTAATTTTCAGGTACTCAAAATTATATCTATACATTTCTGGCGACTCCATTGGGGGTATCTCTACCTCTTATCTATTCCATTTAAGAAAGAATTTATAACAACCTCTTAATGACAACAAGGAAAAACATGATCACCGTTGTTGTTTCTAAAAGCAACAAAATCGTGCAAACTAAGTTGATTCTTAAGACGATGTCTGCTTTGATTCTTGTGATGATGTTGGTATTTCACAGAGAATTGAAAAATATTTACTGGAAATGCCACAATCACCGATGATGTTGCAGACAGATTCCATTTCGGTATGTTGTCGGTGGGTCAAAATTACAGACAAAATCACCGACGGATGGTGCAAATTCGAAAGGGCGAGGCATTAAAAATGCATCTCTGACCGCGTCAGTTTGCCGATGGAATTACCGACAGACGGCGAAAAATATGGAGGGTAATTAAAAATGATGGTGCGAAATTCAAAATTTACTGACAGATTTTCAAAATATCACCGATGGAATAATTTAAAATAATATATTTTTTTAATTTCAGTCGGTGAATCTGTCGGTAAAACTGCGCTATAAATCCCAGCGACCACCCCTTTAGTTCATTTTTTCATGTGCTCTGTTATTCCCCTTTCATTTTTTATTTTTTTCCTCTCATTTCCTTTAAGACTTTTTATCTACAATCTCTATAGCCTAAACTAGTTTCCTTCTAAATCTTCATCAAATTACAAGGTATGCGTTTCCTCTATTTCATGTTACTTTAAGAATTTTTTTTCTTTGTTTTAGCTATTTTTATTTTTGTTATGTTTTTTGTTTTGGTGTATTTTTATAATGTAGATAAAGTCTTGAAATAAACACATTATTAAGGTAAGCATTTTTCATTCCTAAAGTCTATAGTTTTTTTTTTTAATTTATTGAATATATTTTATTGTTTGTATTGCCATAATAATTGAATAATTTGTTGAATTGTAATTGTTAATGTTGAATTTACCTTAGAATTAGTAATTGAATATGTTGGAATAATTAGTAATTTTATTCTATTATTGCATGATTTGTGTTTAATTATTTCCATAATTTTAATTGTTAGTCTAGAGTTTTTTTTTGTTTTGAATTTATTGGCAATATTTTATTGTTTGTACTGCCATAATAATTGAATAATTTGTTGAATTTACCTTGTAATTAGTAATTGAATATGTTGGAATAAATTTAATTATTTTCTCTCAATTTTACTCTATTATTGCATGATTTGTGTTTAATTATTTCCATTAATTTTAATTGTTAGTCGAGATTTTTGTTTTTGAATTTGTTGAATATATTTTATTGTTTGTATTTCCATAATAATTGAATAATTTGTTGAGTTGTAATTGTTAATGTTGAATTTACCTTGTAATTAGTATGGATGTTATCTGTATTGATGTTATATTATATACAAGATTAGTATAGATGGGGTCAATTGATTGTGTCTATTGTCAATATTTGCAAGTTTGAAAAGTTTGGGTAGTCTCCAGTACAGGGGAGGTGTTACCGAATTTTGTTTAACATTCGAATTTAATTATATAATTATTCGTATAAAATTATGTAGATGCGTAGAATAAAATCCACAGCTTGTCACTCACGTATGGTTGTAGCTTGTTCTTCTAGCAGCAAGGATGACATATCCTTAGGTGCCTGTCAAGAAGAGGCACCTACGCCGTCATCCAATGGTGCCTCTTCTAGCGTGGTTTCACAGCGCAGAGGTGGCGTGCCTTCGTAGCTGAATCAATTCACCCGCAAGTTCGAGGCACAATGGAAGGACACCCTTTCAATGTAAGTTTGTTAAGGTTTTAGTTTTTTTTTAATTATAACATAATTTATGAACAATTAATCAATATTTCATTAATTTAATTTATTTTCAGATTGACAAACATTGAGGCCGCCCGAGTAATATCATCGGCGTTTAAATCATCAATGGAGATTCCATTATTTCAATGGAGTTAGGTATCTAGACATCCTGAATGAATACCTCAAATCGATGCATGGTTTGACAGATTTGAGGTTGGTGTTAATTTCTAATTTCTAGCTTCTTTCTAATAAATTATTAATATACTTGTAAATAAATTATTATTTTTATTAAAATTAATTATTTATACATAGTACAAATTCGACTGGGACAATGCGCATGACACTGTTGTGAGGAGGGTATGAGAAAATCACGCGACAACTAGGTAACATCGAAAACAATACAAGATCTAATTTCTAATTTATATTTCAAAATATAAATTCTAGCCATGGAAGTAGGTTGCGTGATTTTTTGTATGAAGCACAAAAAAGGAAAAAAACACAGCGAGAGATAATGGTCTCAACGGCTGGAATGACGTGGAAATTTGGAGGGATTTAAAACCGATATACATCCCAGAAGATATATGGCCACAATATCTTGAGCACATAACGTTTGAGCGATTTACACGACTCTCACAGTCTAGTGTTGGCAACCGGAATCGACCAATTCATGGCTCGGTGACAACACACATCGGCGGCTCTGTTCTGTTTGCTGTACATGCAAAATGGATGGTAAGATTAATTTAAATGAAATATATTGTTAATTAATTTATTGTTAATTAATTTTATTCATTATAGGCTACATCTTTTGGACTTGAGCCCAGCCCAATGGAGCTGTTTGTTGAGACGCACGTGCAGAGTTAAGACTGCCAAAAGGGGGCATAATAGGTCGTTGACAACCGTGCTCAACACTTTGTGGTATGTTTGTTCAACTATTTTATTTCGTAAGTTATTATTTTTATTGAATTTAATATGATGATTTCTTTTTTCATTTTCAGGAGACCTATAATAGCCAGTTGAGGGAGAGATACGACGACGATCCTTCGACCCATCTGGATTTCCATCCGGATTTGTGGATGGAGGTTGGTGACACGACTAAAAGATTGATGTCTTCTCCCAAGTGTAGGAGTGTCAAAGTAATAAATAACCCGGTAAGACCGGGGTCGAACCACAAGGAGGTTAACTATATAAATTATATATAACAACAACAACAACAACAATAATAAATTAAAGAGGACTTTGTTATGTAAGAGAAATGTGAGGATTAAACAATAAAATAATTGTCAAGGTTAGAGGATCCACTAATAGTATTAGAAATAAATATAGTATAAACTCTTTTTATTAATCAACTGGAAACCACACACAAAGGAGGTTCCAATCGGATGATTTATCCTTAATAGTTCATTATAAAATTTTAACATGATCATATTAATTAACTTATTTAAGTAACACCATACTTTTAAATATTATTAGGAATTCATGATACTAACTATGTTAATAACAAATCAAGTTTCTTTTCATAGCACAGGTGTAGGTTATACATGCTATGAAAGTGCCAAGCATTTATTGTACCAAATGTTATACAACACAAATCTAGATTAACAATTTAACAAGCAAGGTATTAAGAATTTGTAAGATAAAAAGATAAGACATGTTAATAACAAACTTTCTTGGATATAAACATTGAAGTCCATGTTAAGTTTATATTATGCCTATTATAATACCATTAATGAAACCTTTTCACCTTGACATAATAAACTTATCTAAATATAATGAAGAAGATAAACATAAATAAATAATATAAGAACATAAGTATAGTAAAGGAAATGAAAACTATAAACAAGAGATTAAGGAAAGTATAACATGAAATAAAACTTAAGCATTACAAAAATATAAAGAGAGAAATAAAGAGTATGATCTTGATCTAAACAACCAAGATGCCTAAATGCATGGCAAATGCCTCCTTTTATAGGCCAAAATTTAGAACTATTGATTTGATGACTATTTGTTGAGTGGGTGGCCACATCTTGACTTTGTGACAATCCTTATCTTTTTGTCTGAACAAAACATCATTGATAACGTCCAAATTTGAACTACCTGTACTCATGAAAGTTCTAGGAAATTGTCTCATATTTCTAGGAAAAAAAATTGAGGTCATTTGAACTTCTAAAACTCGAGATATCGGATGAACACTGAACAGTGTATGGGCTGCAGGACATATTCAGACTTCTCTGTTGTTGCTATAATTTGGACTTGAAAACAGCCTTTTTAAATCTTGGACTCCATATGAAAGTTTTAGGCCTATGTCTTATCTTTCCTTCCATAAAAAAAGGACTTAAATCCGAGATCTATAGCTCCAGATATGACCCAATTACCGAATTGTGTTCCAGTTTGGACTGAACCAACATCTCTTTTCTAAGTTTGGCCCTGTCTTTGTCATTTCAATTTTAGTACTTAAACTCATCAATCAATCCTTTCATTTATGTGATAGGCTTGCATTTAAGATGAATATTTACCATAAATTAAAGGTATCTTATATTATTAGATATTTTATTATAAAACATGCTTTAGTTAAGGAGTTATTGATACTTCAAGTGCAAAATGATGATATAAAACCTTGATAAAAATGCACTTTTAAGTACTAATTAGTTGGATTGTTCGGTGGACCCAATAAAAATCGATTGTACGGGCTCTCCAACACTACGGTCGAGAACTTGTGGATGGCTCGTAGTGTCTCAAACGTTGGGAGCTCCCAATCAGTATCGAGCACCCAATCTAAGGAGTTTGTGGCCTTGCAGCAAAACACGGCTGAGCTCACTGAAACATATGAGCACCTATCGACGACTTATGAACAACTCTTGGCGAATGATGAATTAACAGCTTCGCCAAATGGTCATGAACATGACATCATAGAGTGGTGATACATGTGCACTTCCTTCTTTTTGGCCATATAACAACCAGCCTCCTCCTCCTCCACCATTATGTTAATTTGTAATGAATATTATTTAACTTTAATAGTTAATTTAATATATATATTTTTTTAAACATATTCAATTTGTAATGAACATTATTTAACTTTATTTTTTTTTATTTTCGATGTTTAATAAAAAATTTATTTGTATAATTGGTTTTTTTACTATTAATTTATATAATTTTATATTATTTATTCTAAATAATTTTTTAAATAATATTTAAAATAATCACCGAGGGTTTTACTGACAAACTGTATCCGTCGGAATTTGACAGAGAGCGGGCAATGCCAATCGTACCGAGAAATTTACAGACGGAGTGTTTCTGTCAGCATTTTACAGTAGCTTGGGCAAATGCCACAATCACCAATGAATTTACAGACAAATATATTCTTTCGGTATTTCACACACTCACCGACAAAGTTATCGAGGGCTGTAGTCTGTCGGCATTTAACTAGGAGCTGAAAAATATTTATTGGATATGCCACTATCATCGACGGAATGAATCCGCCGGTATATTTCAAGCGAGAAATTTTTTTTTGGCACGCAAATTCTGCCTGTAAAACCATCGGCATTTTTTTTACTTACTGATTTAGTGATGGATTTAGGTATTACCGATGAAAGGAAATCCGACAAACGGTTTCTGTCGGTGATGTAGTTGGTAAAAAAATTACCGACAAACTCTGAATCATAGATCGATTGAATAGTTCCATCGGTAAAACTATAAAATCTTGTAGTGCTAATAATATTCCCAAAAAGGGGCACTCATCTATGTTGCACCTACTAATTTTTCATTTGCATCTAGTTTACATGTGAAGATAATTTCACTTCATTTATAAGGATTTTAAGCTCATTCTAACTTCTCAACAACTTAGAATAACATTGATTGATTCATTTTTATTTATTTATTTATTTATTTTTGATATGGTTCATCTAGATATAGTAGCTTTTAATTATGGAAATACCATCATCATTTCTTTTCTTATCAATTTCTTATCAATAAAATAATGGTGTAGTGGTTAAGACACTGCTTAGTCTTTGTTGGCAGGAGTACCTAATGTACCTAATGTATGACATTTGCGATTGCGACACAAAATATTGTAACTAATTCTTCTAGAGAAATTGACCTGCAATAATACATAATTATTTTATCATAAAAATGAAAATGACAAAAGAGAAAGGATTTTCATATACAGAAAAGGAAAAGGAATGTGACCTGCAATACATAATTGTAAATTATAGTTTCCAAAGTTTTGGGCTTCAGCCCCCTTTTTTATTATTAAAAAAAAAGGACATATTTTATAGCATTTTCAAGAAGCCAATTTAAATATAAAACGTCATTTTAAATAAGTATTTTCTTACCACATGCGCGCTAACATTTTTTTTTTTTTACCCTCTGAATACTTGTAAGATCTTATAAAGGGTGAGATATACGGGTGCCATGTGTAAAACTTATTATGTTTCTCACCAGCAACGAGAATTACTCAAACTTTGTACCCCGGAAGCAATTTTGTTTTTTAATTAAAGAAGGATAAAGCAAGTTATGCATAATTATAAAATATACCAAGGAAGGAAGGCTTTTCACTGGACCCCTACCGCCCACATGCATTGTAGAAGTCGTCGTAGGGGGTGTTTAATGTCATTAGGTCGCTTTGATTATGGAGTTTTTGTTTTTTTTTTAATTTAGTCCCTAGAGTTTTATATTTTTATGTTATAGCCCTCAAACTTTATTTTCATCAAGTTTAAGTTCTTGGGTTATGAGAGATGAAAGATAAAATCATCAAAAAAAAAATTAAGAGGAGAAAGAATTCATCTGGTCATAGTTTGGCCATAAAAGTTCAATCACGGTTTTTCATATCAACCATGCCGGAAAAATAAAAAGGTCGAAACCAAGCAAAGGGTTTTTAAATGCACTCTCGGAGAACAAACCCAAACAAAATGGTTTTTAAATGCACTCTCGGAGAACAAACCCAAACAAAGACCCGAAGGCACTAGGCATATCAACGCCTAATAAGAAAAGTCAGACTAACAATATTTGCAGTGAAGTCAGTATTTAGCATTAATTGGGTAATATGACGATGTTAGGCATATCAACGCATTTAATTTCAGTTAATGGCTCCTTGTCGTGGAGATTAGCAAACTATATATTGAGGGACCAAACTGAATTTTCAGTTAATGACTAAACTGCAATTTCCGTAAATTGAGGGACCAAACTGAATTTTCGTCATCTTCAACCTCAAACCCAGAATTTCAACAGATCACCTACTGTTATCCCCTGATTTCTAACACAATTTCACCATTTAAACAAAATCATAACTCAAAATCATTATCCTTCAATTCAATCTCTCAAAATCAACTAATTAATCAAATACCCACAATAATCAACTCCTAACCTTCAAATTAATTCATCAATTAACTCAAAATACAAACTTCAAAACTCTACAATTAATCAAAACCGAAATTTAACATATTATACACTTCAAACCATAAATCTTACCTTTTTACTTATTTCCTCTACTACTCTTCTCCTTTCCCCCTTATTTTCCCTTCTTTTCTCTTCTTCTTCTTCTTCCTCCCTTCTCCCTTACGGTTCTCTCTCCAAATTTCAGATCCCTCTTTTTTTTTCTTCTTATTTATATTTATCAACTATTAGTCAATTACCACACTACCCTTCAATCATTTATACCCTTTTTTTAAGCCTCCAAGGGCTTTATTGTATTTTCCAATCTTTTTAATACAAAACATCACACGGTGGGTGGTTTAGCAAATTTGGGAGGGTGACAGTAGTGGGTGGGGTGGGGGTTGTGGTGGAGACCTTTGCAATCTGTTCAGAATTATCAAATGGAAACACATGTTCATGGAAGCGGACATTACGAGAAATATAAATACGGTGATATGCAATGTCAAGACATCGATAACCAAGATGCGAGGAACTATATCCAAAAAAACACACATGGAGAGGAACGAAAATCCAATTTATGATTATTATATGGATGCAGAAAAGGAAAACAGAGACACCCAAAGGTACGTAAAAAATGATAATCAGGAGACCGTTGAAATAAACAATCAAACAGAGACACCCAAAGGTACGCAACAATAGGAGTAGGCATGCGATTTATAAGATAAACAGAGGTTTCAAAAGCATAATTCCATCTTCACAATGGCTGTGAAGATCTGCATATGATAAAGGTTCAGCCTTGGTAATAAGACTGGTAACTAAGTCTTTAAACTCTCTTCGAAAACCACGAAACACATATAAATTGAAATCTTCAAGCGAAACTGGCCGACCAGCAGCAGCCAATTCATCAAATAAGGCCTTCGTTTTTTGCATAAATTGAGTTACTGATTCATTACCGTGTCGAAGATGCTGAAGAGATCCGTGAAGTTGCATAATACGAGAGTTCGAGGTGGAAGCGAGAGCTCGCTCAAGAGTGCCCCAAGCTGAACAAGAACTTTGACAGCCAACAACAAGATGCAAAACTTCTATAGATAGGGAGGAAAGAAGAGCACTTAGAATGAGTTAGTCCTATTGTTTCCAGGTTTGAAAAAGTGGATTTACCTGAAGAGATATACCATCATGGGCAAGAACATGTGTTGATGGACATGTGTTGGAGCCATCAACAAAACCAAAAACTCCTTGGCCTAGGAGATAAGGCAGCATCTGCATACGCCAATATAAATAATTGGTGTTTGTTAATTTGAGGGAGATGACTTAATGAGTGTGAGAAAGGGAGATAATGCTTGCGGCAGTAGAGGCAGCTGACGTGGGCTGCAAGAGGAGGCGTTCAACAACCATGGCAGAGGAGAATCCAGGCGGTGACGCAGCAGAGGAAAGCAGAGGAGGCGCTGCAAGAGAAGAGGGCTGCATTGTCGGAGAAGAAGAAAGCTGGACTGCTGGTGCTGCAGAATTTGAAGATATATGTGGCGGCTGTTCCATTGAAGAAGGGAGGCTGTGAGAAAAGTAGGTTTAATTTATTTTAGGGTTTTGTGGCTCTGATACCAAGTTGAGAATAATGGAATGTGTTAGGTTGTGCCTTAGCTAACCTTCCTATTTATATAGAGGCAACAAAACACTATAGTAACTGTAATGATTACAACATCCTATATTAGAATCCTATTATGATAGATACATGAGTAACTGTAATGATTACAACACTACTAAAGAGCCACCTCTGAATTACAAGTCTCTATAAGGTACTATTTTCGCCATCCACTCGCATTTGAAAGCTTCTTCGTAAGCATTCATGTCTACCATCTTCCATCACTTTAAAAGTTGAGTAGAACCAGATGCCTATTCACTTTATTTAGTGGCTGAAAATGGAACAACTACTTTAATTAGGTTATCATTGGTTGAATTTTCCAAAAAAAGTGACTACAGGCCTCATATAGAGGAGAGGCAGTGATTGATGAAGAACAGTGGGAGAATGTCTTCTATAATAATTACTGGAAAAGGAATGTGACCTGCAATACATAATTGTAACTAGTTTTCCTTAAACCCCGTGAACATTACTGAACCACCATGCTAATGCGAATGGATGAGGAGCTAGCGTGGGCATGTGCGTGAAAAGTGAGCATTTAATTTCAGTTAATGGCTCCTTGTCATGGAGATTAGCAAACTATGGAAAAGTGGATTATGTAACAGAATGATGTTCAATAAAAAAGCCAAAGGTAGACAACCTGCAGATGTAACAAATTTGGAAATTCACTCGTGGAGACTTCTCTTTATCATTCACCAAGTAACTTTAGGTTTTGGCACATTTAGTGATGATAATCGGGACTATATCTTTGGAGTATCAAGTGGCTAACTTGACAAAACTTATTGAAGGGTTTCCAACTTCACTCAAGAAAAAAGACCATAAGAGTTGAAAGTTGATGAACAAACTTTAGAGCATGAATGAGGGTGGCTAAACTTTAGAGCAATGTTATGCAAAAAGATCAGTTGGAATGGTAAAGGGAATCCAAGATAAAATGTGTCTCACTTTGTGGAGACTTGCAAGAATGTTAGAATTGATGGTGATCTCATGGTAAAATAATTTGTGTATTTCTTAAAAGGCAATGCCTTCGACTAGTATACTGACTTGGAGTTTAGCTCAATCAATAGTTAGGAGTAATTAGAGTGTGAGTTTCTTTATCATTTCAACAACACTCATGCATTGTGTGGTTAGCATGATTGAATTCTCTAATATATATCCATGAGAAGAGGAGCATGTCATCGATTAATTTATCAATGGAGAAACCTTAACCTCAACTATAATGATTAATTCACCAAAACTCTTACTCTACATATGTGCATTCAAAGGATGCATTGGGGGCTACGCTACATCTAGAAGTCTAAGGAATACAATCTTTAATAATTAACTCTACTACCATAAATGTACTAACTAAAGCTAAAATGAATGATCATGCAACACCATTTGCTTTTTAAAAGGGTAAAAGGAAGAAACCATCCCTGAAAAAAGCAACAAGAAAAAGAGTACCCATTCCCTAACTTGGACATTTCTAGGATGCTAGATGTTTTGCTTGAAGAAAATATTATTAAGCTACTAGAGCTTAAACATCCTAAATAAGCAAACAAAATAAAGAACCTAATTTATTGCAAATACCATCGCCTAATTAATCATCATATATATAAGTGTTTTGTATTAAAAGATAAGATCATGATGCTATATAAGAATGGAGACCACATTTTTATGAAAAAATAACAGCTTCCAACATCACGACTATGGTGAGTTTAGGTTCACAACAATCGCTATTTGTGATAAGTTTTGGCTCCTTTGAACCTATATAACTTAGCATCATTTTGCCTATGATCATAACAATGTCTTTAAGTCAAGCTTTGCATATCACACATGTACCTCAAGGTAATGACTTGAAGCCTGATTCATATGAGAGTCATGATAACAAAGGATGGACTTTGCTCACTTATAAAGAAAGGGAGGAAGAAGCATGCACAAATGAAAAAAATAATTATAATAAGAATCTTAATGGTGAAAAAGGCAATTGACAAAATGATTCATTGAAGGTTGTCAAAAAATCCATACTAGTTAGAGAAGAGGTTTTGTCAACTCAAAGCTTAAGGAAACTCATTACACTAAATGAGTACATGCCAAATGAGCTAAAAGGATGGGAAATATATTTGTTGCTTGCTATCAAGTTAGTGGAGAGAAAAATCATATCGAAGAAGCCATAGAGAAAAGCCATAATGACTTCATACTTGCCTCAAGGTGTATATGACATGAAGCTATTTTAAAAAAAATAAAGACCTATCGCTTGGATCAAAACTTCACAATCTCTCTCTTTTTATCAAAGGTTATGTCATAAAAAAAATAGTAGATTGTATTTTGGTGAATGATGGTTCAACTATCAGCATACTACCTATTAAAAACTTAAAAAAGCTTGGGATTCCTATGTATGAACTCTTTCCAATTAATCTTAAAGCTTTAATTAAGGAGGCAAAACACCATGAGAAAGATAAGACATGGAAGATATGAAGTCCAATGCTTTTTATCACATTGTAGAGACTAAAATTACCTATAACATGCTACTTGGATGATCGTGGATACATGAAAATGGTGTCATGAAAAGGAGAGGAAAAAATGAACTCTATGAGCTAAAAAAGGCCTAAATCATCTATAAATGAAGAAATGATTTTTCCAATAAAAAATAAAGTAAGGGGAAAGATAACAGAAAACTCAGTTGATAATAAGGTATCGCATAAGGCTATAGTACTACACTATATCTCGTTGTTAACAAGAAAAGAGGGTCAATATTGTTTCACTAATTATGAAGAGGAGATCGCCAAGGGGCTCAAAAACTTAACCTTGCTAGTTATAAATTTTGCATTGACCAAAGTCTGAAAACCTTTATTGAAAGGGTTTGTTCATCAAGCTGAGTCAATGGTTGCAAATCTCAAATGACTCCCCAATAAATTGGAAACCAAGTTTATAAAAAGACTAAAAAAGATTAGAAAGAGAAGAAAATTTCTAGCAAAACTTCAAGGGCTAGGATATGAATCTTCTATGCCATTTTATTTTAATATTAAGAATGAGAGATTATGATACATAAGTGTGGAAAAATTGAAAGACAAATAACAAAGTTCGCTTGCACATCTTAGATACTTGGTTTAGGATTGTCTTTGCATGACTATGACTCGTGCTTCAATATTTGATAGGATTGAAACCAAAAAGAGTAGAAGGATACTAAAACAAACTTCAATCCTTGGAAGACTTAAACCATCCAAGTCAAAGGATGATAAGAATATACACAATCATCAACCAATTTTGGTTAAGGGCTTAAAAGATCTTCATAGTAAAATACCTTCACTTATGAAGTTAGATGTGAATGGGTACTAAATGTTGAGATGACATTAAGAATAAAGAAGCGCATGATAGTGATCACAAACCCCTTTAAATATTGAAATGACAAAGGAATTATAGCCAAGCACATTCAGTACGGTTAATTTCTTAAGTCGACCTTCTCAAATACATTATCTTAATGCTAGTATGACTAAGGAGATTGACAAAATGGGCATTATTACTCCAACAATTAAGATTTTCTATTTATGACAAAAGGCTATTAGGGGGGAAACATTAGTTGATTCTCTTGTCGATTATCCTACTTTGATGAATGAAAGTTTTCTAAAGACCTACTTGATATTGATTTCTTGTTCATTTAAATGTCAAAACCTTGAAAAATATTCTTTGATGGTACAACATGAAAAAATAGAGTTTGTGCCTAAGTAATTTTTGCCACACTATACAGAGAGGTCTTGCCATTCACCTTCTTTCTTATTGAATGTTGTTCTGACAAAATGTTCAGATATCAATCCTTGATTCTTGGGTTGAAAAATGAAAAATTATGAGGAATAAATTATTACTAATGGGATGAAAAATCCCAATAAATTTATTTAGATCATGGATGGAGTAGAGAAATAAATTGGTATGCGAAACAATATCCGAATTATAAATCGCGTAAGTTCCCTAATCGGTAAAATAGTTATTTAAAAGAAATTTTTTTATGAATTGTGATTAAAATGTTAGAAAATAATAAAAAATAGAATGAAATTTCTAAACAAACTAATATATGATTTTACGCGTGAATATCGTACAATCACATAGTTTTTAACCGAAAAGGGAGAGAATTAAGGGGAAGAATTTTTATTATGAATAAGGATCTAAGTCCCCAATGAATTATTTCGAAGATCTTGACAATTTCAATAAATAAAATAATACCCAAATTTGGGTTTTTGGTGTAAAATTACCTACTGTCCCAATTTACAATATCAAGCATAACTCTCAATCTGATCATTTGATCAAGTTAAAATTTTATAAGGAGTCTCTTGAAAAATGTACTATTAGTGACTTTTTCTATAATATTGAGAAAACATCCCCTTCTATTTTTTGTATTTTCAAGATAGTATAACATGCAGAAGTTAGGGTACATGTCAATTTTCTGGTATCCTAAACCGAGGGGATTCATCATGGACTTTGCAGCATAAAAGTTTTCTTATATGTCTTGCAGTAAATATTTTGCAACTCTCGGTAAAATACCGAGGGCCACAAACCATCGGTATTTGTGTCAAACTTTTACATGTTTTGTTTGTATTGCCTATTTAACCTCCTGCACAAACGCTTAAATTACAAACTTACCGCATACACAACACAATAATAATAACAAACAATTATAAAATAAATATTTCATGTTCTAAAATATTATCCATAATATTACATTATATATATATATATATATAGATGCATGGCTAGGATTTTCTTTGTAGGACCAGGCTTGCGTCGCCTTTTTTCAAGTGCTAATAATATTTCCAAAAAAGGCCACTCACCTTCTTTTTTTTTATCTATAAGAAGGGGCACGCCTTTTTCTCCTTCCTAAACATCCAATATTTTTGTGTGTGATCGGAGAGATGGTGTCCATAGACTTGGCAAATAAACCCCATGCCGTGTGTATCCCTTTTCCAGCCCAGGGTCACATAACGCTTACTCAAGTCTAGAGGCAGCAGCTCTCTCGATGGCTTGCCAGACTTCCAGTTTAAGACCATTCCTGATGGTCTTCCACCATCAGATATTGCCACTCAAGACATCCCATCTCTCTGTGACTGCACCTCCACGACTTGCTTAGCCCCATTTCGTGATCTTATTGCCAACCTCAACTCCTCCAGTATTGTGCCCCAGGTGACATGTATTATCTCTGATGCTTGCATGAGCTTCACTCTTTCTTTTTTCTTCCTCTTCCCCAATTTCTTCCTCATTTTTATGATATTCTTGATGGTACTCTGTAACTAATTTTGCTTTGAGTATTGGATTTTTTTTTGTGCCTATTTTTCATTGTTTTCTTGTTTAATTACTATGAGACCTCTAGTTTATTATTCGTTGTAATCTTCTGCTGGGTCGTATATTAAATATGCAATTATTTAATCTCTCTAATATGTGAAGCAACTAAAATTTAATTATTTGTTGAGTTAGAAATTAGTAAATTTTAGGAAGATTTTTCAACTAAATTAAATATAACTGCTTGAGTTTCTGTTGGTTACCTTCAACAATCTCTTTAGTTTTTAAGGTTTGTATTAAATTATATTTTAGTGCTTGTTTTAAGTTGTTTATTAGCTAGGGTTAATTTGATTGTTTATTTTCTAATCGACTTTAATTAAAGAGAAATAAGAAAATAGTTTTAAAAATGACTTAAAGGGTAATTAATATGTCTAGAATTCACATTTAAAACACCAGGACCAAGTCATAGTGTATGAGGTAAGGCCTAAACCCAAAACCTAAATGATCATGGATTGTACTAGGAGATCTAGAGCCCGAGTGCCAATTTTACATTTTTTAAGGCTAGATAGACCATATGACCCAATGCTCTCCTAAACTTGGGATGATCCTAATTGATCCAACTGGCCTACAATCACTTATTCTCCAAGATGGGTTCGGTTTGTTCACCAAGTCTAACAATGAAATGCTCCCTGGAGAACAAACCCAAACAGAAAGCCGAAGGCACTAGGCAAGGCTTGGTAAATAAAGTCCGACCAACAATATTTGCACCCAACTTTTGAGTGCTATCATATCATTAAATGCTATCATATCCTCATATTATAATTGGGTATTTAGCATATCCATGTCTAATGGAGGATTCGTATGTCAATGTCCTTTCGATTCAACAATACACTACCAACTATTATGGACTATTATCTTAAAAATAATTGATTTCAAACCATTTATTAAAGTATTTTTCACACTTTACCCTTATCTATATGCAGGTTAGAGTGATTCTTCACTTCTAAAATATACATAAATCACGAGGTAAGGTAGGTCACTTTTCTTGTGAACACAACCCTTAAAGTGTTATTATTCTTACAACCTCACTAACTGTAGCACCAGTGAATCATCTAGTTTACAGGTTTCGCGATTTCTGATGATTACTAAGCCCAATAAGTCTATTTCAACCTTTCATACCATTACCAGAAAGGTTAGAAGTTTTCCTTAAGCCTCGTGAACAATTAATTCTGAAAGTGTAAATTTTTTCCATGCATACGGATAAGTTTTGTATTTTTGTTTCTCACATTATTGAACCACCATGCTAATGCGAATGGATTAGGAGCATGGGCATGCGCGTTAATGGCTCCTTCATCCTTGTCGTGGAGATTTGCAAACTATATATTCAATTGGCTGAATGGAAAAGTGGAGTATGTAACAAAATGTAAAAAAGCTAAAGGCAGACAACCTGCAGATGTAACAACAATTTCATCAAAGAAGCTAATTCAAGGTTTTTGGAAGCGGAGCACGTCGTCGACAAGTTTGTCAAAATTCATGGATGATGAACCATTAACACCCGTTGTCGCTTCAGCCTTTGACTTCCATTCCATTGCCTTCCTTTTCATTTCCTTACCTTTCTCCCCATCAATTAACTCTATCACAAGCTTCTCCACTTCATCTCTATTTGCATCACTTTCAATTTCCATGCCAACACCCCAATCAACGCAAGCAAACTTACAGTTAGTTTGTTGTTCGGAGAAAAAAGGCCAGCATAGCATTGGCACGCCGTTGGACAGGCTTTCAATGGTGGAATTCCACCCCATGTGACTTAAAAACCCTCCTATCGATGAATGCTTCAGGACTTTCTCCTGCGCACACCAGCTCGCCGTCAGGCCTCTCTCTCTAGTCTCTTCAAGAAACTCTGGAGGCAAAACCGCTGATTCGCCCCTGACAAGATCAGGCCTGATTATCCATAAAAAATTCTTCTTGCTGTTAGCTAGTCCCCAAGAAAACTCCTCAAGTTGCTGTGGATTCATGACAGTGATGCTTCCAAAATTCACGTAGACAACGGAATTGGGATCCTTGGAGTCAAGCCAGTGCAGGCATTCAGTCTCTTCTTTCCACAGACTGGATCCAATTGATGCTAGATAATCATTCTGTGTTTGATCAAGTAGCAAATTAAGAGGACCAACAGAATAAATCGGAGGAAACATAGATGAGAGAGCAACCAGAACATCATGATCTAAGTCATCAAAAGTATTCAAAAGAGCAGCTGAAGCTTTTGAAGCTCTATCAATTACTCTTATCACAAAGTTTAGCATAACGTCGTTTCGATCTGTTGTGCGAATGAAGGTCGGAAGGTCCTTCAGACGAATATCTTTCATTCCAGGAATCCAGTCTATTTTTGTCTCCAAATATCCATTTGTCAAATCGCATTCTTCTGCATCATTGATATCAAAGATAAAAACACGTTACATGAACAATTTACTTCGAAAAGATTCATGATAGTATGAAATTAGTAATAAATGTATGGAGTACGTACCTTTGAGTGGTGTGTAACCTCTTTCAACAAGATGTTTGTAATGTGCATAGCCCAATGTGCCACATGCACTTGAAGTCCAGAAAGTGACGACAGGGATTTGAAGTTCCTCCTTCACATCGAGAGCGAAGGACATGCCACTATCTGCTACTATGCAAGTTACAGGCGGGACAACATTTGATGAATTGAGTTTGGCAAGAAGTTGGCGAAATGGGTCTAAGCAAGCCTTTGAGGTAGAGTCACAGAGAAATGAAATGTCTTGGGTAACATTAGCATCAAGCTGATCTCCTAGACCATCTGGAATGGTTTCAAACTGGAAATCAGGCAAGACATCAAGGGAGTTACGGCCTCCGGACTTGAGCAAACGTCTGTGATTGTATTCAGAGTTGACAAAGGTGATGTGAAAGCCTTTGTGATGGAGTAGTTTTGCTACTTTGAGCATAGGAGCTATGTGACCTTGAGCTGGATATGGGACGCACACGGCATGAGCCTTGGTGGTGTCTGGAAGAGATCCCATGTTTCTCACCCTCTGTGTTTTTGTATTTCACACCTTCTATGAGTTAGAAGACTGAATTTATTGGTCACCAGTCATATAAGGAATTGTGATTATTTCTTATATGGTCCAAAATCATTAGTTTGCAATGATATGGCAGTGAATTATTTATCATATAAGTTTATTCAAGTCAAGGTATTGGTGAGGATGTCTCGGTATGATTTGCATCATCTATTAATTAATATTTTCCACATTAATTAACATTAAGTGTTTTTTTTTTTTCATATTGCAAAGTTATGCTGACCTTTGATGGAAGAGTGAATAGTGTTGGTCAGGGTTTGTGATTGATCATAAAAGTTATATTATAGGCAACATAAATATATAAATATATAAATTTTAAATTATTTTTAAGTATATTAAAAAATAATATAAATTAGATTTTAAAATTAGATTTAATAATTTAAAATTTGAAATTGAGATAAATATTTAATTGCTAACTCTTTCTAATCTCGGTTTTGATATAATATTAAAAAATTAGTTTAATTAAAAAATTGAAATTTTTAAATAATATTTTAATATATAATTTATATTATTTTATAACATTAGCGTCGCCGTTCATAACTTCTATAATTTCTTAGACCACTAATGTTGTTTCGGACTGTGTGGACTGTAACGTTTAACTATCGCTGTTATTATGATTATCCTACGACTTGAGAAACTACAGGAAATTTACGGAATCAAAACCATCACAGCTACGCAAACTTCCAATACTGATCAGTTCCATATTATTTGCAAAACTCAATGTATCATGTCGATCACCATCAATCTTGAACCCCACTTGCTAATTAAGAAAGAAGCTCGTAGAAGAAAAAGAAATTGCAACCAATCAAAATTTGCCATGTTTCATTTTTAATTTTATTTTATCTTGAATAAGAGGATTGCTATATTGAATAAAGATTGTATATACACGTGTTTTTGTTTAATTTTCAAATACTCAAAATTATATCTATAAATTTTTGATGACTCTATTAAGGATATCTTTACATCTTCTCTATTTTATTCAAGAAAGAATTTCTAATAACCTTTTAATGGTAAATAGGAAAAATATGATCACTGTTGTTATTTCTAAAAGCAACAAAATCGCACAAACTAAGTTGATTCTTGAGATAATGTCAACTTTGAATGCATGAGGTGCACGAGAATTCACTTGTTCAATGATAAAAAAGATATAAGTAACTCACCATAAAAATCAAATGTGGGGTGTGAATTTTTTAGGCATTTAAGGTGATTAATTAATTCGGAAATTCACTTGTGGAGACTTCTCTTTATCATTCACCAAGTAACTTCAGGTTTTGGCATATGTCAGTGATGATAACTGGGACTATATCTTTGAAGTATGAAGTGGCTAACTTGACAAAACTTATTAAAGGGTTTCTGACTTCACTCAAAGCAAAAGACCATAAGATTTGAAAGTTGATGAACAAACTTTAGAGCATTAATGAAGGTGGCTAAACTTTGACTAGCAATGTTGTGCAAAAAGATAAGTTGGAATGGTAAAGGCAATCCAAGATAAAATGTGTCTCACTTTGTGGAAACTTGCAACAATGTTAGAATTGATGGTGATCTCATGGTAAAATAATTAATGTATTTCTTAAAAGGCAATGCCTTTAACTAGTACACTGACTTGGAGTCTAGCTTAATTAATAGTTAGGAGTAATTAGAGTGTGAGTTTCTTTATTATTTCAGCAGCACTCATGTATCGTGTGATCAACATGATTAAACTCTCTGATACATATCAATGAGAAGAGGAGCATGTCATCGATTAATTTATTAGTGTAGAAACCATAACCTCAACTATAATGATTAATTCACCAAAACTCTTACTCTACATATGTGCATTCAAGGGATGCATTAAGGGGCTATGCTACATCTAGAAGTAATTAAACCTAATTATTTTGAAAAATTGGCTACTATAAGCACATGACATTGAACTTAGCATTGGTGCATCTAGAAACTCATCATTACCTATAAAAGAGCCTAAGAAAAACAAGCCCAAAAGTCATAGATTTGGATAGAGCACTTCAAAAGTATAAGGAAAACAGTCTTTAGTAATTAACTCTATTACCATTGTTGCACGTCACCCGCGCACCGATCCATTTTGATTGACTATTTTTTGTTATCTTTTAATTGGTTTTTAGGAGTTCCCACCTAGTATTTTATTGAAGGTTACTAGAAAACCTGAATGTACCGATCTTTGTCAAAGATTCAAGGGTAAAAAACTAATTATGATTAGAAAAAATATTAGCACCGCTAGCGCACTATACCTCAGATAAATTGCTTCCTGATTTGATGTGATTAAAAAAATAAAATATAAATCAAATTCTAAGACTTTAATAAATTAGTTATTAAATTTCAAAATATATATAAAAACATGTTCTTATATTTTTAATGAAAAATACAACTACATTTTATTTATCCTTGAGATATTTAACCAACTTCAAATTAATCACTAAATTTTTTTGTTTTGTCTTTTTTTATTTTACAATTTAATATCATGCATAAAATAATACAAGCACGCACATATCACTGTTCATTGCCTACACACACATCACTTTACATTATCTTTTACTCATGGTCACACATTTACAACATGACATAAATTAAAAAAACAGTAATTTAAATACATATCCTATCATGTAAAGATTACAAAAAATAAACCCCTAACAATCTAGGAATTACAGAGGCAGAGGTCTAGGTCTGTAGGAACAGTGCGGAATCCTGGCATTCAGGGAGATCTGGAACGTCTTCTCCCACCTCTTCCTTTCTGCACTGGCAGTGAGGATCAACGTCACCTGCAAAAGGAACAATCGCAACAACAGTCTGTTTTAATTTTTTTGTAGATCTGTTTTCTTCTGCTTTCCATCCAGATCTGTTTCCACCGCAGATCTCTTACTTTACAGGCGGTCGATGGCTCTGAGTTCAGGGCATCTGTGGTCGGCTGATAGAGGCGCAGGGACGTGGCTCTTCTGGCTGAAGGAGATGAAGAGGTTGCTGTCTGCTGCTGTTCGGTGAGCTGGGTCTGCTGGCAGTGTTGAGGCGGAGACACCACTGCTGGGGAAGAAGAAGAAGGAGGGGCTCGGGTCTGTCGGGTTGTTGGTCCAAGGAGAGGAACATGGGGCTGTTTCAGGAGCCAAAAATCGCAGACCGGGGGGGCGGCTGTAGCTTGGAGAGAGAGTGTGCCGAAAATGGCAGAAGGGGAAAAAGGCCGATCAAGAGAGTAGGGACGGTCTCTGCTTTTTCGGGCAAAGGGGGTGGCCAGTCTCTGTTTTTGACAGAGAGGGAGTGAGCGGCTGGCTGCTCTGGTTTTCGGAGAAGATGGAAATGGGGGCTCTTGTTCTGTGAGCTGGAGGTTGACAGACCAGTTAAGATGGAGAAGGCTGGTTTGGGTAGTCTGTGGGGGTTGAGAGTTTGTGTTCGGCGGCTGTCAGAAGAAGAAAATCAAAATGGAGGGGGGCCGGTTTGTTTTTTTTCCGAGGAGAAGGGTGGCGGCTGCATTACAGATGGGTTTTTTAGGTTTAGCTTTTTTATCTTTTTCTCTCAATTTTTCTTTCCCCTCTGTAAATTGTTTTTTTTCCCCGTGAATTAATTTTCTCCCCTGTTCCTCCCACTCAATTTTTCTCCCCGTCAATCATTTTTCTCCCCTCCTTTTTATTTATTTATTTACTGTAGATTAGTATTTATAAACAAAATATTACTATATTTTCAAACTAGTCCCTCAACTTTTTTTTTCTATTCTTTTCTTTTCTTTTTGTAAATTTTAATTTTTTTATTTTTTTGATATTTTTGAAAGCGAGCAATATCAACGTCAACTCAACAAGAAAAATAAATAATTGTAAAATAAACGCGTTAAAAATTAAACATGTTCAAAACCTTCAAAAATTTAAATTCTTTTGAGATGTCGTTGAAAATACTAAAAACGATGCAGATACATCAAAAATATATTTTTGGGTTTTTTTTTGTTATTTTTATTTTTCTGAAAATTTATTAAAAATATGGGAAAAAAATTAAGTAGCAACAATCATAAATATACTAACTAAAGCTAAAATGAATGATCATGCAACACCATTTGCTTTTTAAAAGGGTAAAAGGAAGAAACCATCCCTGAAAAAAGCAACAAGAAAAAGAGTATCCATTCCCTAACTCGGACATTTCTAGGATGCTAGATGTTTTGCTTGAAGAAAATATTATTAAGCTACTAGAGCTTAAACATCCTAAAGAAGCAAACCAAATACAGAACCTAATTTATTGCAAATACGACCACCTAATTAACCATCATATAAATAAGTGTTTTGTATTAAAAGATAAAATCATGATGCTATATAAGAATAGAGACAACATTTTTATGAAAAAATTATAGCTTCCAACGTCACGACTATGGTGAGTTTAGGTTCACAACAATCACTATTTGTGATAAATTTTGGCTCCTTTGAACCTATATAACTTGGCATCATTTTGCCTATGATCATCACCATGTCTTTGGGTCAAGCTTTGCATATCACACATGTACCTCAAGGTAATGACTTGAAGCCTAATTCATGTGAGAGTCAAAGGATGGACTTTGGTAACTTCTAAAGAAAAGGAGGAAGAAGCATGCACAAATGACAAAGATAATTATAATAAGAATCTTAAAAGTGAAAAAGGCAATTGACAAAATGATTAATTGAAGGTTGTCAAAAAATCCATACTAGTTAGAGAAGAGGTTTTGTCAACTCAAAGATTAAGGAAACTCATTACACTAAATGAGTACATGCCAAATGAGCTAAAAGGATGGGAAATATGTTTGTTGCTTGCTATCAAGTTGGTGGAGAGAAAAATCATATCGAAGAAGCCATAGAGAAAAGCCATAATGATTTCATACTTGCATCAAGGTATATATGACATGAAGATATTCTTAAAAAATAAAGACCTATCGCTTGGATCAAAACTTCACAATCTCTTTCTTTTTATCAAAGGTTATGTCATTAAAAAAATAGTGAATTGTATTTTGGTGAATGATAGTTCAACTGTCAGCTACCTATTAAAAACTTAAAAAAGCTTGGGATTCCTATGTATGAAATCTTTCCAATTCATCTTAAAGCTTTAATTAAGGAGGCAAAACACCATGAGAAAGATAAGACATGAAAGATATGAAGTCCAATGCTTTTTATCACATTGTAGAGACTAAAACTACCTATAACATGCTACTTGGATGATCATGGATACATGAAAATGGTGTCATGAAAAGGAGAGGAAAAAATGAACTTTAGGAGCTAAAAAAGGCCTAAATCATCTATAAATGAAGAAATGATTTGTCAAATAAAAAATAAAGAAAAGGGAAAGATAGCAGAAAACTCAGTTGATAATAAGGTATCACATAAGGCTATAGTATTACACTATATCTCGGTGTTAACAAGAAAAAAGGGTCACTATTATTTCACTAATTATGAAGAGGAGATCACCAAGGGGCTCAAAAACTTAACCTTGCTAGTTATAAATTTTGCATTGACCAAAGTCTGAAAACCTATATTGAAAGGGTTTGTTCGTCAAACTGAGTCAGTGGTTGCAAATCTCAAATGACTCCCAAATAAATTGGAAAACAAGTTTATAAAAAGACTAAAAGAGCTTAGAAAGAGAAGAAAATTTCTAGTAAAACTTCAAGGGCTAGGATATGAATCTTCTATGCCATTTTATTTTAATATTAAGAATGAGAGATTATGATACATAAGTGTGGAAAAATTGAAGGGCAAATAACAAAGTCGGCTTGCACATCTTAGATCCTTGGTTTAGGATTGTCTTTGCATGACTATGACTCGTGCTTCAATATTTGATAGGATTGGAACCAAAAAGAGTAGAAGGCTACTAAAACAAACTTCAATGCTTGGAAGACTTAAATCATCCAAGTCAAAAGACGATAAGAATATACACAATCATCAACCAATTTTGGTTAAGGGCTTAAAAGATCTTTATAGTAAAATACCTTCACTTATGAAGTTAGATGTGAATGGGTACTAAATGCTGAGATGACATTAAGAATAAAGAAGCGCATGATAGTGATCACAAACCCCTTTAAAGAAAAGAAAAAAAAAAGAAGGAAATGATGCCTCTCACTTCAAATCATATCACTATTGAAGAGGGTGATAATAATAAGTTTCTTATTGAATAAGATATTGAGCAGGCTCTGCCCATATTTTAATAAGAAAATAAATCTATGGTTGATGGACATAAAAGGTTAACTTAAGCACCATTGAAAACCCTCCTTCATAAATGCAAAGGGAAATGTAAAAGATTTTTGATGATATGCTTCACTAACATATTGAATGCTATGTTGATGACCTTATGGTGAAGTCAAAGGAAAAAGAAAGTCGTTACAAGATCTCTAACTGGTGTTCAAATAATATTGATTCCAACTAAAGATGAACCCACTAAAATGTGTATTTGGTGTCACCTCAGACAAATTCCTAGGATTTAGCTTGATATCAAGGAATTAAAACTAATCAATTTAATATTGATGGCATCATAGAGATGTTAGAGCCAAGAAACATCCATAAACTGAATAGTCTCCGAGGAAAGTTGGCTTATATATGGAGATTCATTTATAACTTAGTTGAAGGATATGTTGTTCTGTTGGGATAAATCCTACACTAATGCCATCAACAAGATCAAAGAGTACTTGTTAATTCACCTCTCCTACAAGCACCAACATTAGAACGTTTATTTATCTAATATATTGTGACTCAAATGTGTTATTTGGGAGTGTTGATAGCATAAAAAAATGATGAAGGTTAAGAGAGTGCTCTATACTACCTTAGTAAAACTTTAAATAGAGTCTAACTAAATTATTTTCTAATAGAGAAGATTCCACCATTTTCGGTTTGGCCCAAAACCGGACCGAACCGAAAATGCTCACCCCTAAACTGCCCTATTTTTCTAGTTGAGGAAGAGTAAGTTGATCACTTAATTCTACATTACCATAAGCATTGGATCATCTGGTCCAAAATTATCAAGTGGTGGGGATTATCATGGTGCTGCCCAAAGAATTTGTCAGGCTTATTCTCTCAGTGGACTGTCATGGTTCAGGGTAAATTTCAGAAGAAAGCATGGCTGGTGTTGTTTTTCTCAGTGGCGTGGTCCCTTTGGCTTCTTCGAAATGACCTGATCTTTTAACAAAAATCGTCGAACTATGATTCAGTCCTCTTCCTTATCATCACTCGGCTATACTTATGGTTGAAAGCACTTTATCCTAACTTTCCTTACTCCCGTCTAGATCTGTTATGGTCGTCAACAGGTCTGATCTATTGGTCCAATGTTCAGATTTCTAGAACCGGTGTTATATGGTCTCCTCCACCCATTGGCAGATTCAAGTGGAACGTGGATGGCTCCTCTCTTGGAAAGCCTGGACTCTTAGGTATAGGTGGTGTCCTGCGCAATCACCAAGGTCATCTCCTTGGTATTTTTTCCCTGCCAGTAGAGACTCTAGACTCGAACATAGTTGAACTAAGAGCTGTTGTCAAAGCTATTGAGCTCTCAACCTCAAATTGTCTTCTTCATCATAAACATATTACTATTGAATCTGATTCTGTCAATGTAATCAGCTAGATGCATAATTCTCACAACAGGCCATGGATGGATAGAGAACTCTTCTCCACAGTTCAGAGATTGACTAGATTTTTTGGCTCAATTACTTTTTCTCACGTGTACTGTGAGAGCAATAGTCTGGCAGATTGTATGGCTAAGCAAGAAGTGCGAAGATCAAGTGATTTCATTGCTTGGTTTTGATCCATCTCTCAGATTATGTCTATCGGACTACTAAATGTGCTTCTCTTCAGAGGTCCAGATTCACTAGAAATATGAATTGGAGACTCTTGGAAGCTTCCCCTGGATTTTGCAGTAATGGTTATCTTGAGTAGATTATAATGTTGCTTTCTTAGGCTATATCTGATGTTTTGTCCTCTTTGTATGGACTTTGCTTAGTTTGGTAGTTCCTGCAAAATTGATATGCGCCAGGCTCTGTAATTTTTCATGTCGCCATGCTATGGCGTTTAATGAAATCATATACTTCTCAAAAAAGTATAATAAAAAGTCCAGTATGATGAATTAATTATTATTATTAATTAACATAAACTAAATTATTTAGGGAAAGTACTATTTTTCCTAGTTGCAAGGACTTGAAGTTATTTACCTGTATTATCCGTGGTGGATCCTACAATAGCTGATGTTGGGAGAGTGTTTGAAGCTGGGGCATTGGTTGATGTTGGGGTAGTGCCAGTGGATGAAGCATTTTGATTTTGAAGGTTTTCCATCTGTTATTACCAAATGAAACAAATCACTTGCACATTTCATTTTCAGCACTTAATAAACAAATATTACAACACCAACAAAATCAACACAGCAAGTCAGCAACAGCATCAACGATTCAACACAACAACAGCAACATAATCAACATAGCAACAGCAGCAAAATCAACACAAGTTTATAGTACCAAATATTGAAATTACATTTACAAAACAGTAAACTAAACTGCAAAATTAACACAACAACAACAAAATCAACACAACAAGTCAGCAACAGCATCAACGATTCAACAAAATCAACACAACAACAGCAACAAAATCAACATAGAAACAACAACAAAATCAACACAAGTTTATAGTAGCAAATATTGAAATTACATTTACAAAACAGCAAACTAAACTGCAAAATTAACACAACAACAACAACATAACCAAAACAACAACAGTTTGGTTTATTTTTAGCAATCAACCAACAAAGCAACAAAAACACACAGCAACAACAATGTGCAATATTTTTCACAATATCAATTCCAATTTTTCAGAATGCAGCAAAAATGTTGATAAAACTTGTTACCACAAATAAGTTTAAGCATTGCTTGAATTTAATGTCCCATTTGAAGTTCCAAGTTATGGTTATTTTACTTCTTTTTTTTTTTTTTTAAGGGATGGATATTTATCAAGGTGAAGATCATAGTAAATGTGTTTATTTATACAAAAACAAACTAAATGTGTTTATTTATACAAAAACAAACTAAAAAAAATAGTAAATACAATTTATTCCGTGCATTAACAAGAGAAATTTAATATATGCTTATTTTTAATCCCAAACCTGAAATAAAATATTATAATATAGTATAACAATCCAAGCTAGCTTCCTTTTTTTCACCATCCAATAAATTCAGTTAATTAATTGGTCGCTACAAGGGACAAATAACTTCGTTTGCAAATTGAAATGGAATAGCCACTTACGAATCGGATTTTGCCAAGATGTCTGCTGAGTTTAGGCAAGATCTTGATGGGTATTTCATATATAATCATTTTGAAGGAATCATATACAAAAAAATACAAAACAATGGTCTTATGCGTACTCTAAAGAGTCTAAATAGAAGTCCCAAAATCAAAAGCAAATCAGTCTAAGAAACAATAACCCATGTTTCAATTCAACAAAGTTAGGATATTTTTTAGAAAAGAAATAGATTACCAGCTAAGAAGCAAGAAGATGGTAGCTGTGAAAAAAAAAAACTCACTGGTTTGAGAGGCTGAGGAAGCGTCGACTGTGTTGATCAGTTGATCTAGTGAAGACTGAGATTGAGGGCTGATCCTAGCACTAGCAGTGGCCAATTTGTTGATTAAACTGGAGAAAAGAAAACAAAACTTAGAATATATACACTATTTAGAATAATAGAAGAGGATCCGCCTGGTTTAATTAGAAAACCAAAAAAAAAAAAACTCACCGTCACTGCCTCACTGGTTTTGAGAGGTTGAGAGGAAACGCCGGTCTGATGGAAACACAGCGCAACGTGTTTTGGACCAGTGGAGACTGAGGAGAGGAAACGTCGATCTGTATCTGTGATTCACCGAGAGCCTGAGAGTGAGAGGAGTTAAAGTGTTTACTTTACTGTTTAGGGTTAGCGGAGACTGGAGAGTAAAGTGAAGAAGAGAAAAGAGGGGCGCGGTGTGGGCAGCAACATTTTCTTTTATACTAGGGCGCAGGGACCCTTTTTTTTTAACCGGTCCGGTTCGGTCCGGTTCATCCGGTTTTTGCACTTCAAAACTGAAAACCGAACCGAACCGGGTTTTTTCCAACATAATCTAATCGGTTTAATCGGTTTTATTTTTCGATTCGATTTTTTCGATTAATTTTTTATTGATTTTATCGGTTTACTCGGTTTTTGGGTTTTTTTGCACACCCCTACTACAATCACTTATTCTCCAAGATGGGTTCGGTTTCTTCACCAAGTCTAACAATGAAATGCTCCCTGGAGAACAAACCCAAACAGAAACCCGAAGGCACTAGGCAAGGCTTGGTAAATAAAGTCCGACCAACAATATTTACACCCAACTTGTGAGTGCTATCATATCATTAAATGCTATCATATCCTCATATTATAATTGGGTATTTAGCATATGCATGTCTAATGGAGGATTCGTATGTAAATGTCCTTTCGATTCAAAAATACACTACCAACTATTATGGGCTATTATCTTAAATAATTGATTTCAAACCAAGTATTAAAGTATTTTTCACACTTTACCCTTATCTATATGGGTTAGAGTGATTCTTCACTTTTAAGATATTCATAAATCACGAGGTAAGGTAGGTCACTTTTCTTGTAAACACAACCCTTAAAGTGTTATTATTCTTAAACCTCACTAACTTTAGCACCAGTGAATCATCTAGTTTACAGGTTTCGCGATTTCTGATGATTACTAAGCCCAACAAGTCTATTTCAACATTTCATACCATTACCTGCAGAAAGGTTAGAAGTTTTCCTTAAGCCTCGTGAACAATGAATTCTGAAAGTGTAAATTTTTTCCATGCATACGGATAAGTTTTGTAGTTTTGTTTCTCACATTATTGAACCACCATGCTAATGCGAATGGATTAGGAGCATGGGCATGCGCGTTAATGACTCCTTGACGTGGAGATTTGCTAACTATTCAATCGGCTGAATGAAAAAGTGGAGTATGTAACAGAATGTAAAAAAGCTAAAGGTAGACAACCTGCAGATGTAGCAACAATTTCATCAAAGAAGCTAATTCAAGGTTTTTGGAACCGGAGCACGTCGTTGACAAGCTTGTCAAAATTCATGGATGATGAACCATTAACACCCGTTGTCGCTTCAGCCTTTGACTTCCATTCCATTGCCTTCCTTTTCATTTCCTTACCTTTCTCCCCATCAATTAACTCTATCACAAGCTTCTCCACTTCATCTCTATTTGCATCACTTTCAATTAACTCTATCACAAGCTTCTCCACTTCACCCCAATCAACGCAAGCAAACTTACAGTTAGTTTGTTGTTCGGAGAAAAAGGGCCAGCATAGCATTGGCACGCCGTTGGACAGGCTTTCAATGGCGGAATTCCACCCCATGTGACTTAAAAACCCTCCTATCGATGAATGCTTCAGGACTTTTGCCTGCGCACACCAGCTCGCCATCAGGCCTCTCTCTCTAGTCTCTTCAAGAAACTCTGGAGGCAAAACCGCTGATTCGCCCCTGACAAGATCAGGCCTGATTATCCATAAAAACTTCTTCTTGCTGTTAGCTAGTCCCCAAGAAAACTCCTCAAGTTGCTGTGGATTCATGACAGTGATGCTTCCAAAATTCACGTAGACAACGGAATTGGGATCCTTGGAGTCCAGCCATTGCAGGCATTCAGTCTCTTCTTTCCACAGACTGGATCCAATTGATGCTAGATAATCATTCTGTGTTTGATCAAGAAGCAAATTAAGAGGACCAACAGAATAAATCGGAGGAAACATAGATGAGAGAGCAACCAGAACATCATGATCTAAGTCATCAAAAGTATTCACAAGAGCTGCTGAAGCTTTGGAAGCTCTATCAAATATTCTTATCACAAAGTTTAGCATAACGTCGTTTTGATCTGTTGTGCGAATGAAGGTTGGAAGGTCCTTCAGACGAATATCTTTCATTCCAGGAATCCAGTCTATTTTTGTCTCCAAATATCCATTTGTCAAATCGCATTCTTCTGCATCATTGATATCAAAGATAAAAGCACGTTACTCCACCTCTTACATCTTTTCGAACAATTTAATTCGGAAAGATTCATGGTAGTATGAAATTAGTAATAAATTTATCAAGTACGTACCTTTGAGTGGTGTGTAACCTCTTTCAACAAGATGTTTGTAATGTGCATAGGCCAATGTGCCACATGCACTTGAAGTCCAGAAAGAAACGGCAGGGATTTGAAGTTCCTCCTTAACATCGAAAGCGAATGACATGCCACCATCCGCTACTATGCAAGTAACAGGCGGGACAACATTTGATGAATTGAGTTTGGAGAAGTTGGCGAAATGGGACAACGCAAGCTCTTGAGATAGAGTCACAGAGAAAAGAAGTGTCTTGGGTAACATCAGCATCGATCTGATCACCTAGACCATCTGGAATGGTTTCAAACTGGAAATCAGGCAAGACATCAAGGGAGTTGCAGCCTCTGGACTTGAGCAAACGTCTTTGATTGTATTCGGAGTTGACAAAGGTGATGTGAAAGCCTTTGTGATGGAGTAGTTTTGCTACTTTGAGCATAGGAGCTATGTGACCTTGAGCTGGATATGGGACGCACACGGCATGAGCCTTGGTGGTTTTTGGAAGAGATCCCATGTTTCTGATCACTCTCTGAGTTTTTGTTTTTCACAGCTTCTATGAGTTAGAAGCTGAATTTATTGGTCACCAGTTATATAAGGAATTGTGATTATTTCTTATATGGTCCAAAATCAACAAGCATGATTTTTTTTTATATATATATAAATACACTTTAGTTATAAAAATGATTAATTAGTTTGCAAGTTTATTTGCATCATATATTAAATATTATTTTCCATATTAATTAACATTAAGTTATGCTGACCTTTGATGGAAGAGAGAATAGTGTTGGTCAGGGTTTGTGATTGATCGTGGTAGCCATGAGAGTAAATTATAATTCTTCATTTTAGTTTCATAAAAATAATATAAATTATATTTAATAATTTTAAATTGAGATAAATATTTAATTATCAACTCTTATCATTGAGATTATGATATGATGTTAAAATATGAGTTTAATTAAAAAATTTTAATTTTTAAATAATATGTTGAGATATTTTTCAATAATATCTTAAGATATAACATAAGCGCCGTTCATGACCTCTGTAATTTCAAAAGAGTCCGCAATAAAAATATAGTGTTATGGTCCCGGACTTCTTGTTTTCGGACTCTTATTATCATTATCCTACGACTTGAAAAACTTACGGAATCAAAACCAACTAGCAGCCATCATAGTCTTGATACGTTTCACAGTGAACCATATTATTTGCGAAACTCAATGTATCATGTGGGTCACCATCAATCTTGAAACCCACTTGCTAACGAAGAAAGAAGCTCGTAGAAGAAAAAGAAATTGCAACCAATCAAAATTTGCCATGTTTCATTTTTTATTTTACTTTTTCAACATAAAAATGATATACATGAGAGATATTTAAGATGTTTTTTTTTTTTATAAATATAAATTTCACAAATAAAAATCAACCAATAAAATAATATCATATAACATTAACAAAAGATCGGGGTATAGAGGGCCTCACACTAGACAAAAAAAAGTAATTATTGGAGATACAAGTTCTTCTAGTAAAAAAGTTCTCTCAAAAGCTATCAAGTATTTTTTTTTTGCGCTTGAAGTCTACAAAGAACAAAACTTTGTTGGATCAAGCCTAAACACTTTGAAGACAAATCAAAGGTACTCTTAAGAGCACCAAATCTCATTTAGCAATTTACCAAATCTTAGTTTGATTTCACAAATAAATTAAGTCACAATATATTAAGTTCAAGAGAAAGAGAACTGTTATATTAAATAGAGATTGTATGTTGTCATATGTTTTGATTTCATGTTTTAATAAAATCAAATATTTATACACGTGTTTTTGCTTAATTTTCAGGTACTCAAAATTATATCTATACATTTCTGGCGACTCCATTGGGGGTATCTCTACCTCTTATCTATTCCATTTAAGAAAGAATTTATAACAACCTCTTAATGACAACTAGGAAAAACATGATCACTGTTGTTGTTTCTAAAAGCAACAAATTCGTGCAAACTAAGTTGATTCTTAAGACGATGTCAGCTTTGATTCTTGTGATGATGTTGGTATTTAACAGAGAATTGAAAAATATTTACTGGAAATGCCACAATCACCGATGATGTTGCAGACGGATTCCATTTCGTTGGTATGTTGTCGGTGGGTCAAAATTACAGACAAAATCACCGACGGATGGTGCAAATTCGAAAGGGCGAGGCATTAAAAATGCATCTCTGACCGCGTCAGTTTGCCGATGGAATTACCGACAGACGGCGATAATATGGAGGGTAATTAAAAATGATGGTGCGAAATTCAAAATTTACTGACAGATTTTCAAAATATCACCGATGGAATAATTTAAAATAATATATTTTTTTAATTTCAGTCGGTGAATCTGTCGGTAAAACTGCACTATAAATCCCAGCGACCACCCCTTTAGTTCATTTTTTCATGTGCTCCGTTATTCCCCTTTCATTTTTTATTTTTTTCCTCTCATTTCCTTTAAGACTTTTTATCTACAATCTCTATAGCCTGAACTAGTTTCCTTCTAAATCTTCATCAAATTACAAGGTATGCGTTTCCTCTATTTCATGTTACTTTAAGAATTTTTTTTCTTTGTTTTAGCTATTTTTATTTTTGTCATGTTTTTTGTTTTGGTGTATTTTTATAATGTAGATAAAGTCTTGAAATAAACACATTATTAAGGTAATCATTTTTCATTCCTAAAGTCTATAGTTTTTTTTTTAATTTATGGAATATATTTTATTGTTTGTATTGCCATAATAATTGAATAATTTGTTGAATTGTAATTGTTAATGTTGAATTTACCTTAGAATTAGTAATTGAATATGTTGGAATAATTAGTAATTTTATTCTATTATTGTTAGTCTAGAGTTTTTTTTTGTTTTGAATTTATTGGCAATATTTTATTGTTTGTACTGCCATAATAATTGAATAATTTGTTGAATTTACCTTGTAATTAGTAATTGAATATGTTGGAATAAATTTAATTATTTTCTCTCAATTTTACTCTGTTATTGCATGATTTGTGTTTAATTATTTCCATTAATTTTAATTGTTAGTCGAGAGTTTTTTTCTTTGAATTTGTTGAATATATTTTATTGTTTGTATTCCCATAATAATTGAATAATTTGTTGAGTTGTAATTGTTAATGTTGAATTTACCTTGTAATTAGTATGGATGTTATCTGTATTGATGTTATATTATATACAAGATTAGTATAGATGGGGTCAATTGATTGTGTCTATTGTCAATATTTGCAGGTTTGAAAAGTTTGGGTAGTCTCCAGTACATGGGAAGTGTTACCGAATTTTGTTTAACATTCGAATTTAATTATATAATTATTCGTATAAAATTATGTAGATGCGTAGAACAAAATCCACAGCTTGTCACTCACGTATGGTTGTAGCTAGTTCTTCGAGCAGCGAGGATGACATATCCTTAGGTGCCTGTCAAGAAGAGGCACCTACGCCGTCATCCAATGCTGCCTCTTCTAGCGTGGTTTCACAGCGCAGAGGTGGCGTGCCTTCGTAGCTGAATCAATTCACCCGCAAGTTCGAGGCACAATGGAAGGACACCCTTTCAATGTAAGTTTGTTAAGGTTTTAGTTTTTTTTTTAAATTATAACATAATTTATGAACAATTAATCAATATTTCATTAATTTAATTTATTTTCAGATTGACAAACATTGAGGCCGCCCGAGTAATATCATCGGCGTTTAAATCATCAATGGAGATTTCATTATTTCAATGGAGTTAGGTATCCAGACATCCTAAATGAATACCTCAAATCGATGCATGGTTTGACAGATTTGAGGTTGGTGTTAATTTCTAATTTCTAGCTTCTTTCTAATAAATTATTAATATACTTGTAAATAAATTATTATTTTTATTTAAAATTAATTATTTATACATGGTACAAATTCGACTGGGACAATGCGCATGACACTGTTGTGAGGAGGGTATGAGAAAATCACGCGACAACTAGGTAACATCGAAAACAATACAAGATCTAATTTCTAATTTATATTTCAAAATATAAATTCTAGCCATGGAAGTAGATTGCGTGATTTTTTGTATGAAGCATAAAAAAGGCAAAAAACACAGCGAGAGATAATGGTCTCCAAGGCTGGAATGACGTGGAAATTTGGAGGGATTTAAAACCGATATACATCCCAGAAGATATATGGCCACAATATCTTGAGCACATAACGTTTGAGCGATTTACACGACGCTCACAGTCCAGTGCTGGCAACCGGAATCGACCAATTCATGGCTCGGTGACAACACACATCGGTGGCTCTGTTCTGTTTGCTGTACATGCAAAATGGATGGTAAGATTAATTTAAATGAAATATATTGTTAAATTAATTTGTTGTTAATTAATTTTATTCATTATAGGCTACATCTCTTGGACTTGAGCCGAGCCCAATGAAGTTGTTTGTTGAGACGCACGTGCAGAGTTAAGACTGCCAAAAGGGGGCATAATAGGTCGTTGACAACCGTGCTCAACACTTTGTGGTATGTTTGTTCAACTATTTTATTTCGTAAGTTATTATTTTTATTGAATTTAATATGATGATTTCTTTTTTCATTTTCAGGAGACCTATAATAGCCAGTTAAGGGAGAGATACGACGACGATCCTTTGACCCATCCGGATTTGTGGATGGAGGTTGGTGACATGACTAAAAGATTGATGTCTTCTCCCAAGTGTAGGAGTGTCAAAGTAATAAATAACCCGGTAAGACCGGGGTCGAACCACAAGGAGGTTAACTATATAAATTATATATAACAACAACAACAACAACAATAATAAATTAAAGAGGACTTTGTTATGTAAGAGAAATGTGAGGATTAAACAATAAAATAATTGTCAAGGTTAGAGGATCCACTAATAGTATTAGAAATAAATATAGTATAAACTTTTTTTATTAATCAACTGGAAACCACACACAAAGGAGGTTCCAATCGGATGATTTATCCTTAATAGTTCATTATAAAATTTTAACATGATCATATTAATTATCTTATTTAAGTAACACCATACTTTTAAATATTATCAGGAATTCATGATACTAACTATGTTAACAACAAATCAAGTTTCTTTTCATAGCACAGGTGTAGGTTATACATGCTATGAAAGTGCCAAGCATTTGTTGTACCAAATGTTATACAACACAAATCTAGATTAACCATTTAACAAGTAAGGTATTAAGAATTAGTAAGATAAAAAGATAAGACATGTTATTAACAAACTTTCTTGGATATAAACATTGAAGTCTATGTTGAGTTTATATTATGCCTATTATAATACCATTAGTGAAACCTTTTCACCTTGACATAATAAACTTATCTAAATATAATGAAGAAGATAATCATAAATAAATAATATAAGAACATAAGTATAGTAAAGGAAATCAAAAGTATAAACAAGAGATTAAGGAAAGTATAACATGAAATAAAACTTAAGCATTACAAAAATATAAAGAGAGAAATAAAGAGTATGATCTTGATCTAAACAACCAAGATGCCTAAATGCATGGCAAATGCCTCCTTTTATAGGCCAAAATTTAGAACTATTGATTTGATGACTATTTGTTGAGTGGGTGGCCACATCTTGACTTTGTGACAATCCTTATCTTTTAGTCTGAACAAAACATCATTGATAACGTCCAAATTTAAACCACTTGTACTCATGAAAGTTCTAAGAGATTGTCTCATCTTTCTAGGAAAAAAAATTGAGGTCATTTGAACTTCTAAAACTCGAGATATGTGATGAACACTGAACAGTGTATGGGTTGCAGGACATATTCAGACTTCTCTGTTGTTGCTATAATTTGGACTTGAAAACAGCCTTTTTAAATCTTGGACTCCATATGAAAGTTTTAGGCCTATGTCTTATCTTTCCATCCATAAAACAAAGACCTAAATCCGAGATCTATAGCTCCAGATATGACCCAATTACCGAATTGTGTTCCAGTTTGGACTGAACCAACATCTCTTTTCTAAGTTTGGCCCTGTCTTTGTCATTTCAATTTCAGTACTTAAACTCATCAATCAATCCTTTCATTTATGTGATAGGCTTGCATTTAAGATGAATATTTACTATAAATTAAAGGTATCTTATATTATTAGATATGTTATTATAAAACATGCTTTAGTTAAGGAGTTATTGATACTTCAAGTGCAAAATGATGATATAAAACCTTGATAAAAATGCACTTTTAAGTACTAATTAGTTGGATTGTCCGGTGGACCCGATAAAAATCGGTTGTACGAGCTCTCCAACACTACGGTCGAGAACTTGTGAACGGCTCGTAATGTCTCAAACGTTGGGAGCTCCCAATCAGTATCGAGCACCCAATCTAAGGAGTTTGTGGCCTTGCAGCAAAACACGGCTGAGCTCACTGAAAAATATGAGCACCTATCGACGACTTATGAACAACTCTTGGCGAATTATGAATTAACAGCTTCGCCAAATGGTCATGAACTCATCATAGAGTGGTGATACATGTGCACTTCCTTCTTTTTGGCCATATAACAACCAGCCTCCTCCTCCTCCACCATTATGTTAATTTGTAATGAATATTATTTAACTTTAATAGTTAATTTAATATATATATATTTTTAAACATATTCAATTTGTAATGAATATTATTTAACTTTTTTTTTCGATGTTTAATAAAAAATTTATTTGCATAATTGGTTTTTTTACTATTAATTTATATAATTTTATATTATTTATTCTAAATAATCTTTTAAATAATCACCGAGGGTTTTACTGACAAACTGTATCCGTCGGCATTTGACAGAGAGCGGGCAATGCCAATCGTACCGACAAATTTACAGACGGAGTGTTTCCGTCAGCATTTTACAATAGCTTGGGCAAATGCCACAATCACCGATGAATTTACAGACAAATATATTCTTTCGGTATTTCACACACTCACCGACAAAGTTATCGAGGGCTGTAGTCTGTCGGCATTTAACTAGGAGCTGAAAAATATTTATTGGATATGCCACTATCATCGACGGAATGAATCCGCCGGTATATTTCAAGCGAGAAATGTTTTTTTGGCACGCAAATTCCGCCTGTAAAACCATCGGCATTTTTTTTACTTACTGATTTAGTGATGGATTTAGGTATTACCGATGAAAGGAAATCCGACAAACGGTTTCTGTCGGTGATGTAGTTGGTAAAAAAATTACCGACAAACTCTGAATCATAGATCGATTGAATAGTTCCATCGGTAAAACTATAAAATCTTGTAGTGCTAATAATATTCCCAAAAAGGGGCACTCACCTATGTTGCACCTACTAATTTTTCATTTGCATCTAGTTTACATGTGAAGATAATTTCACTTCATTTATAAGGATTTTAAGCTCATTCTAACTTCTCAACAACTTAGAATAACATTGATTGATTCATTTTTATTTATTTATTTATTTATTTTTGATATGGTTCATCTAGATATAGTAGCTTTTAATTATGGAAATACCATCATCATTTCTTTTCTTATCAATTTCTTATCAATAAAATAATGGTGTAGTGGTTAAGACACTGCTTAGTCTTTGTTGGCAGGAGTACCTAATGTACCTAATGTATGACATTTGCGATTGCGACACAAAATATTGTAACTAATTCTTCTAGAGAAATTGACCTGCAATAATACATAATTATTTTATCATAAAAATGAAAATGACAAAAGAGAGAAAGGATTTTCATATACAGAAAAGGAAAAGGAATGTGACCTGCAATACATAATTGTAAATTATAGTTTCCAAAGTTTTGGGCTTCAGCCCCCTTTTTTATTATTAAAAAAAAAGGAGATATTTTATAGCATTTTCAAGAAGCCAATTTAAATATAAAACGTCATTTTAAATAAGTATTTTCTTACCACATGCGCGCTAACATTTTTTTTTTTTACCCTCTGAATACTTGTAAGATCTTATAAAGGGTGAGATATACGGGTGCCATGTGTAAAACTTATTATGTTTCTCACCAGCAACGAGAATTACTCAAACTTTGTACCCCGGAAGCAATTTTGTTTTTTAATTAAAGAAGGATAAAGCAAGTTATGCATAATTATAAAATATACCAAGGAAGGAAGGCTTTTCAGTGGACCCCTACCGCCCACATGCATTGTAGAAGTCGTCGTAGGGGGTGTTTAATGTCATTAGGTCGCTTTGATTATTGGAGTTTTTGTTTTTTTTTAATTTAGTCCCTAGAGTTTTATATTTTTATGTTATAGCCCTCAAACTTTATTTTCATCAAGTTTAATTTCTTGGGTTATGAGAGATAGAAAGATAAAATCATCAAAAAAAATTAAGAGGAGAAAGAATTCATCTGGTCATAGTTTGGCCATAAAAGTTCAATCACGGTTTTTCATATCAACCATGCCGGAAAAAAAAAAAAGATCAAAACCAAGCAAAGGGTTTTTAAATGCACTCTCGGAGAACAAACCCAAACAAAATGGTTTTTAAATGCACTCTCGGAGAACAAACCCAAACAAAGACCCGAAGGCACTAGGGATATCAACGCCTAATAAGAAAAGTCAGACTAACAATATTTGCAGTGAAGTCAGTATTTAGCATTAATTGGGTAATATGACGATGTTAGGCATATCAACGCATTTAATTTCAGTTAATGGCTCCTTGTCGTGGAGATTAGCAAACTATATATTCAATTGGCTGAATGGAAAAGTGGATTATGTAACAGAATGATGTTCAATAAAAAAGCTAAAGGTAGACAACCTGCAGATGTAACAACAAAAGAAGCTAATTCAAGGTTTTTGGAACCGGAGCACGTCGTCGACAAGTTTATAACATTAGCGCCGCCGTTCATGACCTCTATAATTTCTTAGACCACTATTGTTGTTTCGGACTGTGTGGACTGTAACGTTTGACTATTGCTGTTATTATGATTATCCTACGACTTGAGAAACAATAAAGGAAATCAAAACCATCACAGCTACGCAAACTTCCAATACTGATCAGTTCCATAGCGAACCATATTATTTGCGAAACTCAATGTATCATGTGGATCACCATCAATCTTGAACCCCACTTGCTAATGAAGAAAGAAGCTCGTAGAAGAAAAAGAAATTGCAACCAATCAAAATTTACCATGTTTTATTTTTATTTTTTATTTTATTTTATCTTGAATAAGAGAAAAAACCTATGCGTTTTAGAGTTTTTATTAATAGCTGGCTATCCGATCCTTTCTATATCACACCTTTTAACTTTTTTTTTTTGGATTTCCATGAATTAGAATAGCACGTTCACAATATTTATTTTTTGCACGCATACAACACCATTTTTTAGGTCATTATCATCATCATTTTCACCAATGATGGCTTGGCGAAACAATCACGACATGGCAGAACAACTAATAGCTATCAAGATATCCATATTAATCAAGGTGTGTGTAAACTATTTTAGATATTCATGTTATTTTTTTTTAAAAAAAACTAATAGACATCTAGGCTAGCCAATAAGATTTTGCTATATGAAAAGGCTTGTATAAAGTTAACAAGCACAAATTTTTTTCTAACTTTTCCATCAATGATATGTCTTTTTCTTCGTGAAAAAAGTTTGAGGAATGGGAAGTCACCGGCCGACCATTCTGAAAGCTAGAGCCAAAGCCAATTAATTCCCCATACAATCTCTCAATACAAAGCCAGCCAACTCTATTGAAAGCCCTGTTAGAGGCCAGAATTATTCAAAGCCACACAAGTTCTATGCATGCAACTCTAGGCCACACAATCATTATCATATTGCACATAAATACACATTCTCTTCACCTTTTATGATATCTTACCTCTTTTGTTGTGAATAGATTTGAGCTAGGTTAACTAACCTTACTGAGATCCATTGAATGTGAATGGTGCTTTCTGGATCCATCTAGAATATAATCAAGGAAAACTTGCACAAAACCAAATTTATAATTTACATTCCAATGCACACACATGCATATGTATATATATGTGTAACTATTATACGAGGAAAACAAATTTACAATCCCTACGTCACGTATAAAGCATATGCACCTCTTCTTTTAATTTGAGATTGTTACAATTTGACATTCCTATCTATATGCTTTTTTCCTTTTCATACTTAAAAATCCCTCCAGGATCCTGGAGTCCATGCATCATATTTTTGTAAAGAATATATACCTTGAATCCTAAATGTTGATGTATATGGCTCCAACACGCATAAATATTATACAGAGAAGAAGGTTTAACCTTGTGGTGGCTAAAAAAAAACGTTAGAGATAAATCTTGAATTTAAAATCTCATGAAGAAGAAATGCTACTAGTTGAGAATAATGGAATGTGTTAGGTTGTGCCTTAGCCAACCTCCCTATTTATATAGAGGCAGCAAAAAACTGCAGTAACTGTAATGATTACAACATCCTATATTAGAATCCTATTCTGATAGATACATGAGTAACTATAATGATTACAACATCCTATACTAGAATCCTATTCTATAATATGCCCCCTCAAGCTGAGGGTGGGGGATCAACCCGAAGCTTGAATCGAAAAGCTGTAAAGGATGCAACAGGAAGCGGTTTAGTGAAGACATCGACAAGTTGATCCCAAGAGGAAACAAAACGAATCTGAATTTCTTTTGTTGGCAATACGGTCACGGACAAAGTGATAATCCACTTCAACATGCTTAGTACGAGCATGGAAGATAGGATTTGCTGAGAGATAGGTAGCACCAAGATTATCACACCAAATTGTAGGGGCAGAGACTGAGGGAACCTGCAAATCTGTTAACAAGTATTGAAGCTAAATGACTTCAGCGGTACCATCAGCAGGGGCTTTATACTTAGCCTCAGTAGAGGAGCGAGCAATAGTGCGTTGCTTGCCGGATTTCCAAGAAATCAGCATCTGACCAAAAAAGACAAGATAGTCGCCCTTAGAGTTGCGATCATCAATACTATCAGCCCAATCTGCATCTGTAAAGCCACGTAGAGCAAAAGAGGAGCCTCGAGTGATATGGAAACCATAAGATGTCGTACCTTTAAGATAGCGTAAAATACGTTTGACAGCGGCCCAATGAGAATTTGTAGGAGCATGCATAAACTGACAGGCTCTGTTAACAGCAAAGCATATATCTGGACGGGTGAAGGTAAGATAATGAAGAGCACCCATGATTTGACAAAATCGTGTAGGATCAGAGAATGAATGATCCGTTAATAAAATGAGTTTCGAAGGGGAGATTGGAGTATCAACTGGTTTGCAGGAAGTCATACCAGCTCGAATGAGGATGTCAAGAATATATTTATGTTGACCCAGCATTAAACCCTTATTGGTAGACTGAACTTCAATACCCAGAAAGTAGTGAACAACACCTAAGTCACAAAGCTTGAACTCAGAGTTGAGTAACTGTATAAGGTGATGGAGCATAGCAAAGTTGTTACCCGTGAGCAGAATATCATCAACATACACCAGGAGATAAAAGATATTAGTACCATCAGCTAAGATAAACAGGGAGGTGTCAACCTTGGAAGCTCGAAAACCGATGGAGAGCAAAAAATCACTTAGACGAGTGTACCATGCTCTCGGTGCCTGTTTCAAACCATACAATGATTTGTGCAATCTGCACACATGAGATGGAAGAGAAGAGTCAACGAAACGTGGAGGCTGTATCATGTAGACCTCTTCAGTAAGAACACCATTGAGGAAGGCATTATGAATATCAAGCTGATGAATCTTCCAATTTCGCGAAATCGCGATAGAGAAAACGAATCGGACAGTGGCCTGCTTAATAACTGGACTGAAGGTTTTAGAATAATCAATACCTTCCTGCTGGGTAAAACCTCTAGCAACAAGGCGCGCTTTATAGCGCTCAATACTACCATCAACACGACGTTTGATCCGATATACCAATCTACTGCCAACAACGTTCATCGAAGGATGAAATGGAACCAAAGACCAAGTGCGATTTTCGCGTAAAGCTGCGATCTCATCACACATAGCATTATGCCAAACTACATACCGGTCAGCATCAGAGAATGCCAAAGGCTCCGAAGAGGGAGAATACAGTACCCGTGTGGAGGTAGAACTAGCGGCAGCGGAAGCAACCAGATTTGCTGTCTTCGGCTGCCGCGGTCTAAGAGTCATAGGATGTCTGTTGTGTGCTGGTGGAGACGCAGGGGAAGACGGTTGCAGCGAGGATACCTGTGGTAGTTGATAAGAAGACAAATCAACCATAAGTTGCAGACCAGCGGGAGAGGATGATAAAGAAGCAGCCTCAAGCAAAGGACTGTCAGCAGGGGAGGGGCTGGAAGTAGAGACCGAAGCTGCAGGAGTGCTGGCTAGGGAGGGCGAAGCAGAGGAGGGACTAGAAAGTGCCCCGAGACCATGAGGAGAGGAGACCAATTGATGATATGAACCTGCATCATAAGGGTTAGATAAACAAGGATGGGATGATGGCCAAGGGATGGGTGGAGACTATGGTCGGGTGGCTGTTTGGAGTGGCAAAGTGGAGTGTTGTGGGCTGTTTGGCTGGCTAGTGAAAGTGGGTGGCGGTGTGTCACGACCCGAATCCCGGATCCGTGACTGGCAACGTAGGAGCGGTGTCGAAAGGACACCTCACCTACGCTAAGCCTCAGAACAGACATATCAAAAGAACAATTTGTTCAAAAATACGCAGCGGCTCATAATATTCAGAAATATTATATTATTCAAATACTGATGAAACCGAAAGATAGTTATTAAAACAAAAATAATAATTCATAATACTCATTACATTGTCAAAATCCAAACTTAAATAAAACAAGGTAACAGTGGAGCGTCTAAGACATCAAATCAAAACTGAAAGGAAAGCCTCGCGAACAAGCAAGGCATACCGACCAGAACTGAAGAAGCGGAAACACTCAACAAAGTTCTAGAAACTAAGAACCTGAAATAATATTAAAAATGAGAGGTGAGTTCAACCAACTTAGTGAGGGAATAACATTTAATATACATTTCAGATATTAATAATTTGTAAGATGATTTATCTTAATATACATATACATATACATATACTTACTAAACATATTATCATAACGTAACATATTATCATAACGTAGTGGATTACATGTCAGAGATCAGATGACACCCGAAGGTGACCAGATAACACCCGTAGGTGACTAGATGACACCCGTCGGTGACCACTGTGGGATGATCAATCGCCACAGGCTGATGCCTCTCTTACCAGCTAGGTATACAGAATACTATGTGCACACAGGCTAACTATTCTCCGTTAGCATGGAGTTACTGACAAGTCCCATATCAAGGCATAATAGATATTCACAGAATCATCAAAGAAATGTATATCATATCAAATAGAATTTACTTTATCAGATTGCGAATGCAAATTCAAGAATAAATGAGTACTCGGAAAATAAAGCAACAAATATAAATATTGAAGAAATTTACTAGTTGTACTCATTTTATAATCAACATACATATTTATTTATATTATATGCATATTAAAGATTATTCCACTCACCCGGAAAATATAGAACTAAAAGGAATGTCGGACGAAAGACCCGAAAATCCTATTAAGGATCGTTAGGAGAACCTACAATAAATATATGAAATATACTAAAAAAAAACTCAAACAAAAGATCCCAATGCATAAAATAAACCGGGCTTAATCTCCCAAGTTTAGGGACTAAAACGACAATTTTCCAAAACAGGGACCAAAACGTAATTTTACCAAAATTTGAGGACCGAGTTGTAAAAATATAACCATACTGAAATTTATCCATAATTCGTCCTTATCTTTGTCCAGAATCTTGAATTATGCCCCAAGGTCCAAAATGTGATTTTATCAAAATATTAGGGGTCAAATCGTAATTTGTCAAATTGAAGGACCAAACTGAAAATATCAATTCTACTGGAATTTTGCCTTTAAATCATCCTCAGTTCTGTTCAGAACCTCAATTTATGCCCCAGGGACCAATCTGTAAAATTTACAAAGTTCGGGGACTAAACTGCAATTTCCGTAAATTGAGGGAGTAAACTGAATTTTCGTCATCTTCAACCTCAAACCCAGAATTTCAACAGATCACCTACTGTTATCCCCTGATTTCTAACACAATTTCACCATTTAAACAAAATCATAACTCAAAATCATTATCCTTCAATTCAATCTCTCAAAATCAACTAATTAATCAAATACCCACAATAATCAACTCCTAACCTTCAAATTAATTCATCAATTAACTCAAAATACAAACTTCAAAACTCTACAATTAATCAAAACCGAAATTTAACATATTATACACTTCAAACCATAAATCTTACCTTTTTACTTATTTCCTCTACTACTCTTCTCCTTTTCCCCTTATTTTCCCTTATTTTCTCTTCTTCTTCTTCTTCTTCTTCCTCCCTTCTCTCTTACGGTTCTCTCTCCAAATTTCAGATCCCTCTTTTTTTTTTCTTCTTATTTATATTTATCAACTATTAGTCAATTACCACACTACCCTTCAATCATTTATACCCTCTTTTTAAGCCTCCAAGGGCTTTATTGTATTTTCCAATCTTTTTAATACAAAACATCACACGGTGGGTGGTTTAGCAAATTTGGGAGGGTGACAGTAGTGGGTGGGGTGGGGGTTGTGGTGGAGACCTTTGCAATCTGTTCAGAATTATCAAATGGAAACACATGTTCATGGAAGCGGACATTACGAGAAATATAAATACGATGATATGCAATGTCAAGACATCGATAACCAAGATGCGAGGAACTATATCCAAAAAACACACATGGAGAGGAACGAAAATCCAATTTATGATTATTATATGGATGCAGAAAAGGAAAACAGAGACACCCAAAGGTACGCAAAAAATGATAATCAGGAGACCGTTGAAATAAACAATCAAACAGAGACACCCAAAGGTACGCAAGAATAGGAGTAGGCATGCGATTTATAAGATAAACAGAGGTTTCAAAAGCATAATTCCATCTTCACAATGGCTGTGAAGATCTGCATATGATAAAGGTTCAACCTTGGTAATAAGACTGGTAACTAAGTCTTTAAACTCTCTTCAAAAACCACGAAACACATATAAATTGAAATCTTCAAGCGAAACTGGCCGACCAGCAGCAGCCAATTCATCAAATAAGGCCTTCGTTTTTTGCATAAATTGAGTTACTGATTCATCACCGTGTCGAAGATGCTGAAGAGATCCGTTAAGTTGCATAATACGAGAGTTCGAGGTGGAAGCGAGAGCTCGCTCAAGAGTGCCCCAAGCTGAACAAGAACTTTGACAGTCAACAACAAGATGCAAAACTTTTATAGATAGGGAGGAAAGAAGAGCACTTAGAATGAGTTAGTCCTGTTGTTTCCAGGTTTGAAAAAGTGGATTTACCTGAAGAGAGATACCATCATGGGCAAGAACATGGGTTGATGGACATGTGTTGGAGCCATCAACAAAACCAAAAACTCCTTGGCCTAGGAGATAAGGCAGCATCTGCATACGCCAATATAAATAATTGGTGTTTGTTAATTTGAGGGAGATGACGTAATGAGTGTGAGAAAGGGAGATAATGCTTGCGGCAGTAGAGGCAGCATACGTGGGCTGCAAGAGGAGGCGTTCACCAACCATGGCAGAGGAGAATCTAGGTGATGACGCAGCAGAGGAAAGCAGAGGAGGCGCTGCAAGAGAACAGGGCTGCATTGTCGGAGAAGAAGAAAGCTGGACTGCTGGTGCTGCAGAATTTGAAGATATATGTGGCGGCTGTTCCATTGAAGAAGGGAGGCTGTGAGAAAAGTAGGTTTAATTTATTTTAGGGTTTTGTGGCTCTGATACCAAGTTGAGAATAATGGAATGTGTTAGGTTGTGCCTTAGCTAACCTTCCTATTTATATAGAGGCAGCAAAACACTATAGTAACTGTAATGATTACAACATCCTATATTAGAATCCTATTATGATAGATACATGAGTAACTGTAATGATTACAACACTACTAAAGAGCCACCTCTGAATTACAAGTCTCTATAAGGTACCATTTTCGCCATCCACTCGCATTTGAAAGCTTCTTCGTAAGCATTCATGTCTACCATCTTCCATCACTTTAAAAGTTGAGTAGAACCAGATGCCTATTCACTTTATTTAGTGGCTGAAAATGGAACAGCTACTTTAATTAGGTTATCATTGGTTGAATTTTCCAAAAAAAGTGACTACAGGCCTCATATAGAGGAGAGGCAGTGACTGATGAAGAACAGTGGGAGAATGTCTTCTATAATAATTACTGGAAAAGGAATGTGACCTGCAATACATAATTGTAACTAGTTTTCCTTAAACCCCGTGAACATTACTGAACCACCATGCTAATGCGAATGGATGAGGAGCTAGCGTGGGCATGTGCGTGAAAAGTGAGCATTTAATTTCAGTTAATGGCTCCTTGTCATGGAGATTAGCAAACTATGGAAAAGTGGATTATGTAAAAAAATCATGTTCAATAAAAAAGCCAAAGGTAGACAACCTGCAGATGTAACAAATTTGGAAATTCACTCGTGGAGACTTCTCTTTATCATTCACCAAGTAACTTTAGGTTTTGGCACATTTAGTGATGATAATCGGGACTATATCTTTGGAGTATCAAGTGGCTAACTTGACAAAACTTATTGAAGGGTTTCCAACTTCACTCAAGAAAAAAGACCATAAGAGTTGAAAGTTGATGAACAAACTTTAGAGCATGAATGAGGGTGGCTAAACTTTAGAGCAATGTTATGCAAAAAGATCAGTTGGAATGGTAAAGGGAATCCAAGATAAAATGTGTCTCACTTTGTGGAGACTTGCAAGAATGTTAGAATTGATGGTGATCTCATGGTAAAATAATTTGTGTATTTCTTAAAAGGCAATGCCTTCGACTAGTATACTGACTTGGAGTCTAGCTCAATCAATAGTTAGGAGTAATTAGAGTGTGAGTTTCTTTATCATTTCAACAGCACTCATGCATCGTGTGGTTAGCATGATTCAATTCTCTAATATATATCCATGAGAAGAGGAGCATGTCATCGATTAATTTATCAATGGAGAAACCTTAACCTCAACTATAATGATTAATTCACCAAAACTCTTACTCTACATATGTGCATCAAAGGATGCATTGGGGGCTACGCTACATCTAGAAGTCATGAAACCTAAATATTTTGAAAAATTGGCTACTCAAGCACATGACATGGAACTTAGCATTGGTGCATCTAGAAACTCATCATTACCTATACAAGAGCCTAAGAAAAACAAGCTTGAAAGTCATAGATTTGGATAGAGCACTCCAAAAGTCTAAGGAATACAATCTTTAGTAATTAACTCTACTACCATAAATGTACTAACTAAAGCTAAAATGAATGATCATGCAACACCATTTGCTTTTTAAAAGGGTAAAAGGAAGAAACCATCCCTGAAAAAAGCAACAAGAAAAAGAGTACCCATTCCCTAACTCGGACATTTCTAGGATGCTGGATGTTTTGCTTGAAGAAAATATTATTAAGCTACTAGAGCTTAAACATCCTAAATAAGCAAACAAAATAAAGAACCTAATTTATTGCAAATACCATCGCCTAATTAATCATCATATAAATAAGTGTTTTGTATTAAAAGATAAGATCATGATGCTATATAAGAATGGAGACCACATTTTTATGAAAAAATAACAGCTTCCAACATCACGACTATGGTGAGTTTAGGTTCACAACAATCGCTATTTGTGATAAGTTTTGGCTCCTTTGAACCTATATAACTTAGCATCATTTTGCCTATGATCATAACAATGTCTTTAAGTCAAGCTTTGCATATCACACATGTACCTCAAGGTAATGACTTGAAGCCTAATTCATATGAGAGTCATGATAACAAAGGATGGACTTTGCTCACTTATAAAGAAAGGGAGGAAGAAGCATGCACAAATGAAAAAAATAATTATAATAAGAATCTTAATGGTGAAAAAGGCAATTGACAAAATGATTCATTGAAGGTTGTCAAAAAATCCATACTAGTTAGAGAAGAGGTTCTGTCAACTCAAAGCTTAAGGAAACTCATTACACTAAATGAGTACATGCCAAATGAGCTAAAAGGATGGGAAATATATTTGTTGCTTGCTATCAAGTTAGTGGAGAGAAAAATCATATCGAAGAAGCCATAGAGAAAAGCCATAATGACTTCATACTTGCCTCAAGGTGTATATGACATGAAGCTATTTTAAAAAAAATAAAGACCTATCGCTTGGATCAAAACTTCACAATCTCTCTCTTTTTATCAAAGGTTATGTCATAAAAAAAATAGTAGATTGTATTTTGGTGAATGATGGTTCAACTATCAGCATACTACCTATTAAAAACTTAAAAAAGCTTGGGATTCCTATGTATGAACTCTTTCCAATTAATCTTAAAGCTTTAATTAAGGAGGCAAAACACCATGAGAAAGATAAGACATGGAAGATATGAAGTCCAATGCTTTTTATCACATTGTAGAGACTAAAATTACCTATAACATGCTACTTGGATGATCGTGGATACATGAAAATGGTATCATGAAAAGGAGAGGAAAAAATGAACTCTATGAGCTAAAAAAGGCCTAAATCATCTATAAATGAAGAAATGATTTTTCCAATAAAAAATAAAGTAAGGGGAAAGATAACAGAAAACTCAGTTGATAATAAGGTATCGCATAAGGCTATAGTACTACACTATATCTTGTTGTTAACAAGAAAAGAGGGTCAATATTGTTTCACTAATTATGAAGAGGAGATCGCCAAGGGGCTCAAAAACTTAACCTTGCTAGTTATAAATTTTGCATTGACCAAAGTCTGAAAACCTTTATTGAAAGGGTTTGTTCATCAAGCTGAGTCAATGGTTGCAAATCTCAAATGACTCCCCAATAAATTGGAAACCAAGTTTATAAAAAGACTAAAAAAGATTAGAAAGAGAAGAAAATTTCTAGCAAAACTTCAAGGGCTAGGATATGAATCTTCTATGCCATTTTATTTTAATATTAAGAATGAGAGATTATGATACATAAGTGTGGAAAAATTGAAAGACAAATAACAAAGTTCGCTTGCACATCTTAGATACTTGGTTTAGGATTGTCTTTGCATGACTATGACTCGTGCTTCAATATTTGATAGGATTGGAACCAAAAAGAGTAGAAGGATACTAAAACAAACTTCAATCCTTGGAAGACTTAAACCATCCAAGTCAAAGGATGATAAGAATATACATAATCATCAACCAATTTTGGTTAAGGGCTTAAAAGATCTTCATAGTAAAATACCTTCACTTATGAAGTTAGATGTGAATGGGTACTAAATGTTGAGATGACATTAAGAATAAAGAAGCGCATGATAGTGATCACAAACCCCTTTAAATATTGAAATGACAAAGGAATTATAGCCAAGCACATTCAGTACGGTTAATTTCTTAAGTCGACCCTCTCAAATACATTATCTTAATGCTAGTATGACTAAGGAGATTGACAAAATGGGCATTATTACTCCAACAATTAAGATTTTCTATTTATGACAAAAGGCTATTAGGGGGGAAACATTAGTTGATTCTCTTGTCGATTATCCTACTTTGATGAATGAAAGTTTTCTAAAGACCTACTTGATATTGATTTCTTGTTCATTTAAATGTCAAAACCTTGAAAAATATTCTTTGATGGTACAACATGAAAAAATAGAGTTTGTGCCTAAGTAATTTTTGCCACACTATACGGAGAGGTCTTGCCATTCACCTTCTTTCTTATTGAATGTTGTTCTGACAAAATGTTCGGATATCAATCCTTGATTCTTGGGTTGAAAAATGAGAAATTATGAGGAATAAATTATTACTAATGGGATGAAAAATCCCAATAAATTTATTTAGATCATGGATGGAGTAGAGAAATAAATTGGTATGCGAAACAATATCCGAATTATAAATCGCGTAAGTTCCCTAATCGGTAAAATAGTTATTTAAAAGAAATCTTTTTATGAATTGTGATTAAAATGTTAGAAAATAATAAAAAATAGAATGAAATTTTTGAACAAACTAATATATGATTTTACGCGTGAATATCGTACAATCACATAGTTTTTAACCGAAAAGGGAGAGAATTAAAGGGAAGAATTTTTATTATGAATAAGGATCTAAGTCCCCAATGAATTATTTTGAAGATCTTGACAATTTCAATAAATAAAATAATACCCAAATTTGGGTTTTTCGTGTAAAATTACCTACTGTCCCAACTTACAATATCAAGCATAACTCTCAATCTGATCATTTGATCAAGTTAAAATTTTATAAGGAGTCTCCTGAAAAATGTACTATTAGTGACTTTTTTTATAATATTGAGAAAACATCCCCTTCTATTTTTTGTATTTTCAAGATAGTATAACATGCAGAAGTTAGGGTACATGTCAATTTTCTGGTATCCTAAACCGAGGGGATTCATCATGGACTTTGCAGCATAAAAGTTTTTTTATATGTCTTGCAGTAAATATTTTGCAACTCTCGGTAAAATACCGAGGGCCACAAACCATCGGTATTTGTGTCAAACTTTTACATGTTTTGTTTGTATTGCCTATTTAACCTCCTGCACAAACGCTTAAATTACAAACTTACCGCATACACAACACAATAATAATAACAAACAATTATAAAATAAATATTTCATGTTCTAAAATATTATCCATAATATTACATTATATATATATATATATATAGATGCATGGCTAGGATTTTCTTTGTAGGACCAGGCTTGCGTCGCCTTTTTTCAAGTGCTAATAATATTTCCAAAAAAGGCCACTCACCTTCTTTTTTTTTATCTATAAGAAGGGGCACGCCTTTTTCTCCTTCCTAAACATCCAATATTTTTGTGTGTGATCGGAGAGATGGTGTCCATAGACTTGGCAAATAAACCCCATGCCGTGTGTATCCCTTTTCCAGCCCAGGGTCACATTTCGTGATCTTATTGCCAACCTCAACTCCTCCAGTATTGTGCCCCAGGTGACATGTATTATCTCTGATGCTTGCATGAGCTTCACTCTTGACGCAGCTGAAGAGTTCGGAATTCCTGAAGCGCTGTTTTGGACACCCAGCGCCTGTGGTGTTTTGGGCTACGCACAATATCTTTCTCTTATCGAAAGAGGCTTGACACCTCTGAAAGGTACACCTCTACAGCTTTTTAAAACCGAAAATTCAAAATGTGGGTGCATGAATTTATGATCAAGTTTTCCTTTTCTTTTTAGTTCATTAGAAGTTTAAATTTTACCAAGACTCAGAAGGTCAGAGCCTGCATAATTTACCAAGAATGAAAATTAATCTTCATTTGTAATTATTTTTTTGCAGACGCGACCGATCTAACAAATGGGTACTTAGAAACATCCATAGATTGGATTCCAGGAATGAAAAATATCCGTTTGAGAGATCTTCCAAGTTTTGTCAGAACTACAGACATAAACGACTTCATGCTTCACTTCCTGATAAGAGAAATAGACAGAACCTCAAGAGCTTCTGCTGTCATTATTAACACCTTTGACTCCTTCGAACAAGATGTTTTGGATGCTTTATCCCCAATGTTTCCTCCAATTTACACACTTGGTCCTCTCCAGTTGCTTGTTGATCAGATTCCAAATGGTAATCTGGAAAATATTGGCTCCAATCTTTGGAAAGATCATCCAGAGTGCATTGAATGGCTTGATTCAAAAGGACCAAACTCTGTGGTGTATGTAAATTTTGGTAGCATCACTGTAATAACTGCACAGCAAATGATTGAATTTGCTTGGGGACTAGCCAACTGCAACAAACCTTTCTTATGGATAATAAGGCCTGATCTTATTGAAGGTGAAGCCGCGATGTTCCCACCTGAATTTTTATCCGTAACAAAGGATAGAAGTTTGCTAGTAAGTCTTGAAGCATCCTTCCATAGGAGGGTTTGTAAGTCACATGGGGTGGAACTCGACATTGGAAAGTATCTGTGGTGGTGTCCCAATGGTTTGTTGGCCATTTTTCGGTGAGCAACAGACCAACTGTTGGTTTGCTTGTACTAAGTGGGGTATCGGAATGGAGATAGAAAGCAACGTGAAAAGAGATGAAGTGGAAAAACTTGTGAGGGAGTTAATGGAGGGAGAGAAGGGAAAAGTTATGAAAACGAAGGCAATGGAATGGAAAACCAAGGCAGAGGAGGCAGCTTGGACCGGTGATGCTTCTCATCGGAATCTGGATCGATTGGTAAAAGTTCTTGCAAGCAAGCAAATACGTTAGAAGCCTGAATGGCAAATAACTTCAAGCATGGAGTAACCTACTGTATTATTTTTGGCAGAGAAATATAATCTCTTAAAAAATATCTTGATATAATAAAATGATCTATTATTTTGTACATTTTCTTACTTTAATTTGCTTCTATTACATTCAACGTAATTTTGGCTAAGATCTTAGCAGGAAAATATGTCCATAAGCTGTGTGTGACCTTTCACGGGTTGATTGAAACATTAATGCCAACGAGAAACTTTTCTATATAGTATATAGTACTTTGCTATACTATATAGTATTACAATAGATATATAAGAAGAAGAGATAAATATGAAAAAAGAATTCTTATCATTTTTTTTTGGGATAATATATAATTTTCTCACTTGAATTTCTCTTTTGTTCTTATATCTATATATTTTTAAATATTTTAAGTATTAATAGTTATGACTTTAATACCATAATTGTTTTCTTGAATGACATTTTCAGATGAAAACCATGGTCATTTTTGATGAATTGTTGAGCAGCTACAGGCATTGACGAGCTCCTAAACAACAAAGTAATCTCACCACATTACTTGGAACAACCAGGTAATTAACCTGTTGTCATCAGTATTCACTAACAACAGCTGACTAGTTTTGTTAGCTTGTCACTAACGAGAAGTTTCTGCTCTTAAGTCTTGACGGTTTCTTACATTGATAATCAACATGTACTTACTTTCTGCTCTTTTACGATTTGACATTTTCTTACATTGATATTCAGAATTTTCTTACACGTAGATAATTGTTCATTGATTGTTTATTATTCTAACATGGAAAAGCAATTATTCAATCCACGTTTTTTCGCTACTATTAGACACCTTGACCTTCATAATTTCAAAACAGTAAGCCTAACCTCACTCGAATAACATGAGCATAGGTGTCGCATGTGTATGATATCGCAGTGATCATTCATTTTTTTATTTTAAATATAGGTTTATTTTTATTTGGCAAATATAGGAAGTCAAGAAATTCTTGTCTTTTATCATTTGAAAAATTCTTGTATAGTTTTGTCCTTAAAGAAAATATAGGAGTCGCCACTTAGTATTCTGGTCATTAGAAGTCCTAACTGGTTTTAGAGATCATGTACGGAGATTGGTTACGTAAAAGGAAGGTATTAGCACCCCAACTATACCCTACCTAAGATAAATTACATTGTTTTGTTGTCTAATAAAATTTAAGGTCTTTAAGGGTCTCACCATTGCTAATAGACAAGTTAATTTTGTAATCTTTCTTTACATATCTTTTATTACTAGCTATTGATTGTCGATTTCTCAAGAGAGAATCTATTTATCCTCTCTTCCGAGAGCACGCCATATTTTGTGACCTCTTCTAGCTATGGTTGCTTTTTAGCACATAATAAGCAAGTAATAATTAAAACTTGTTATACTCTATTACCACTTTACACATACAAATCAACATACAAGAAGACAACAATCAAAGAAAGATAAAGCTGTAAAAAAAGGTTATCACCATAATAACTCTTATTGTTACCCATTTTTGGGCCCCACATAAATTTATAAAAAAATTAGAAAAGAGGAAAAAACAAAAAAAAAACAGTTGAAAAGTTGAAAAAAAAATTATATTAGTGGAGAGAACATAAAAAACGCTTAGAAAATTGCTAGAGACTAGTTAGGAAGGATAAAAATATACAAGGTTTGAAAAATTGGCAGTCCGATATGGACTAGTGAAAGCCCTTTAAATTGGAAAATTGAATTTGGGAAGGAAAAGTAAAAATTAGAGGTTTAAGGACTCAATTGTAATTTTTTTAAGGTTTAATTAAATTTATTGAGGGCTTAATTGCAAGAAAATTTGTTTTTAAGTTCAATTTGGACTTTAATTGGAAGAAATTAAAGTTTGGGGTTAAATTGCAATTTATAAAAGCTAATTTGGTCAAAACAAAAGCTTAATTGCATTAGTATTAAAGTTTGATGGGAAAATAGAGACTTGATTGAAGAAATTTTAAACAAAGAACCAATTTATAAAAGGCACAAGACTTTAGGGGTTGACATTGGTTTGTTCATTAATTAGGGGTCAAAATGCACAAATTGATAACAAATGACCAAACTAGAAAAGACACTGAACTTTGGGGCTGGAAACTGAGTTTGTTAGGAGTAAAATTACATGAAATTCAAAGTTGGAAAGCAATTACAAGTGCAATTAAAAGAAATCAAGAGATTAGAGACTAAATTAAATTTTAACCAACTCCCAAATTTAAAGCCTTAATTTCTCAGTGGCTAACCTAGATGACATGTCACCTGGTTCATGTTCAAAATGCATCATTGGAAATAGATGGTGGATGACATGTTGTCTACCTATTATTCATCTTCTTCTTTAGGCAATTTTAGGCTCATCGAGTGGTTATCTTCAAAATTAATAAAAGTGAAGTTACAAACATCCAAATTGAATAAGGTGAAACCTAAAACTTTATAAGTTCACAGGAAATTTGAAAGTAAAGGAATTTTTTTAATAAGTTGGATGAAGTAGAGATAATTTTTTAGTATAATGAAGTCCAAAACAAATAAGGGTGAAACTAATTGACGTGCAAGGAACTAGAGCAAGCAATTCATGGCTCGGTTACCATGCACGCAGTGATTCCGTTCCTTTTGTTTTGCATGCGAAGCAGATGGTAAGATTAATTTTAATCATATCTATCTTTAATTAATTTGTTGTTATTTATAAATATATTTAACTTGCAACATTTTTTTTCTTACAGGCTAGGACTCTTGGACGTGAGCAAAGCCCAATGAAGCTTTTGTAGAGATGCACATGCAGAGTGAAGATTGCCAAAAGGGGATGCAACAGTTCGTTGACAACCGTGCTCAATATTTTGTTGTATGTACGTTCAACCAATTTATTTCATAAGTAATTATTTTCTTGAATTCAATTTGATGCTTTTAGTTTTTATTTACAGGAGACATAAAACAGCTGGTTGAGAGAGAGATAAGGGGACGATGCTTTGACCCACTCAGATTTTGAATTGTATTTGTTGATGGAGGCAAGATCGTTTGGTGGACCCGATAAAAATCAGGTGTATAGACTTTCCAATACTACGGCCGAGAACTGGTGGATGACCTATAGTGTCTTAACCGTTGGGAGCTCACAATGGGAATTGAGCACCCAATCTCAGAAGTTCGTGGCCTTGCAATAACGTACGACTCATCTCACCAAAAAATATGTGTAACTCTCAATTGATTACGAACAACTCCGCCAAATGATCATAGACATGAGATCACAAATGAGGGATACATGTTTACCCCCTTTTTGGTCGTATGGTCCTAAAATGACTAACCTCCTCCTCCTCCTCCTCTTCTTCCTCCTCCAATGCTGCAATTGTTCTAGTTTAATTTTTATTGGAACAAATAAATTTGTAATGAATATTTGGATTTTATATTATTCAAGTTTATTTTTACATATTTCAATTTTATACATTTTTTAATTATTTTTTTGTTCAAAAGATATTTTTTTAAAATTATTTTTTAATTATTACAAAGGGATATACTGTCAAACATAATCCGTTTGTATATTCTAGAGGTAAGGGGAACAATTTACTTCATATGCCATTACAACACTATTACATCACCAATGAAATTATTCCGTCGATATTTTACAGAGGGTCGGAATAAAATTACAATAATTGACACTGCCAATCACCGACGAAATAATTCTATTAGTGTATTAAAGGGGGTAATTGTTTTTTTGGCTCGCATATTCTATTTGTAAAAACATCAGGTTTTGTTTTACCAATAAAAATGACATTACCGACGAACGATTGTCATTCGTAAATCTGTCAGTAAAAATGTTGTCGACTGAATGTTAGTGTAAATATCGACAAAAAATTTATCGGTAAAATTGTTAAATCTAGTAATGATACATGATATACATATACAGAGGTGAATGGAAATTAAAGGTGTTCCTTTTGAATGATTTCTTTTTCAGTATATTAGTTTTACATTGTTTAAATGCTTTAAAGTCAAATTGAAGAAGCTACTAAATGGAGTGATTGATTTTACGTGTCTTATATTTTCGAGCTTGAGTTGATGTAATTTTGTTCTACTGGTTTAGATGGCTTTTGAGGTACATTTCCAAATGCTTTCCACCATGATCCTAAGCCTTATTACAAACATTGAAAAGTCTTTATGATTCAAGTTTTGCATGTGATCCTAGTGGTAGAGAATAAGAAGATATTAAAGTATGTGGTACAACATTTATGTTGGAATGAATTTGAGTGAAACACATACCTTTCAAACACATGAAAGTCGAGTGTTTATTTCTATGAGTGTCTATGTATTTAGCTTATTCTCGAATAGGAAAAACCCGAGAACAAAATGAGAGGTAGCTAACCAACTTCTAGGAGAGACATAATTGACTACATTGATCTCGGCACCACCTACGGAATTTAATGAACCTAAAGGCGCATGGGTCATACGCAGAACGTTGTTCTTGCCAAGATCTTTAAATGAACATGCTTGTTAATAATTATAAGTTGTCTAAGAATGTTTATTCATGATATGTTATTATTTTTTAATTGCTTGATTGTTCTTTGTTGATGACATTGCAACCTTTATTTTGTGTTTTTATGGAAAGTGAATTTCAGTTTTGCTCGAGGATGAGCAAAAGTTAAATATTGAAGAATTTAATGAGAATGCAAAATGTCATAATTTTCTCTATTAATGTTTAGTATTTTATACTTATTTGATGCCTAAATATACTCATTACTTTTATATTTTTATTAGGATGTAAATGGAGGCGTTAGTGGCTAAACAATTTAATTGGGTGATTCTAGACAATTTTGACACAACTTTGTAATCGGGGTATAACTCTCTCATCCAAGCTCCAATTGAGGTGATCCAAATTGCTATAAAACCCTAAGAAATAGATCTACAACTTTCATGTTTTGAGGTTGGAAAGATACTAGCTACATCGAGTTTGCAATTAGACATAAAGACGTTGCACCTAGTTGCCAACATGCTGGAATGTTCTTAAGCATGCAAATCTAATATGATGTGATTTATTTTCGGATGTTTCAAAACTTGATGCATGAATTATACATGAAGACATCACTTTTCTTGTTATATTTTAACTCTTAATAATTTCATTGAATATTCAGATTTGATGGTTATTATTAGAGAGTATTTTAGAAGATTTTATAGGCTTCTAAAGAGGAAACAAAAAAAGAATGTGAAAGGAGAAAAAGGGAGATCATATCGGATTTTGTTTCTTTTCTCTCTTTTTTCTTCCTCTTCTTTATGATATTCATGATGGCACTGTGTAACTAATTTTGCTTTGAGTATTGGATATTCTTTTGTGCCTATTTTTCATGATTTTCTTGTTTAATTACTATGAGACTTTTAGTTTATTATTTGTTGTAATTTACTGCTGGGTTAGATATTAAATATGCAATTATTTGATCTCTCTAATCTAGCTGTGAAGCAACTGATATTTAATTCTTTGTTGTGTTAGAAATTAGTAAATTTTAGAAAGATTTTTCAACTAAATTAAATGTAACTGCTTGTGCTTGTGTTAGTCAGCTTCATCAATCTCTTTAAAATTAAAGGCCGATACTAAATTAAAGATAATGGAGGATTCGTATGTCACACTTCTAACCTTTTGTGTAGTCACTATTATCTTAAATGATTGATTTCAAACCAAGTATTGTTTCAAACCTTTTTAAATATTCATAAATCACGAGGTCACTTTTCTTGTAAACACAACCCTTAAAGTGTTATTATTCTTACAACCTCGCTAACTATAGCATCTGAGAATCATCTAGTTTACAGGTTTCGCGATTTCTGATGATTACTAAGCCCAACAAGTCTATTTCAACATTTCATACCATCACCAGAAAGGTTAGAAGTTTTCCTTAAACCTTGTGAACAATGGATAAGTTTTGTATTTTTGTTTCTCACAACAATTTCATCAAAGAAGCTAATTCAAGGTTTCTGGAACCGGAGCACGTCGTCGACAAGTTTGTCGAAATTCATGGATGATGAACCATTAACACCCGTTGTCGCTTCAGCCTTTGACTTCCATTCCATTGCCTTCCTTTTCATTTCCTTACCTTTCTCCCCATCAATTAACTCTATCACAAGCTTCTCCACTTCATCTCTATTTGCATCACTTTCAATTTCCATGCCAACACCCCAATCAACGCAAGCAAACTTACAGTTAGTTTGTTGTTCGGAGAAAAAAGGCCAGCATAGCATTGGCACGCCGTTGGACAGGCTTTCAATGGTGGAATTCCACCCCATGTGACTTAAAAACCCTCCTATCGATGAATGCTTCAGGACTTTTTCCTGCGCACACCAGCTCGCCATCAGGCCTCTCTCTCTAGTCTCTTCAAGAAACTCTGGAGGCAAAACCGCTGATTCGCCCCTGACAAGATCAGGCCTGATTATCCATAAAAAATTCTTCTGGCTGTTAGCTAGTCCCCAAGAAAACTCCTCAAGTTGCTGTGGATTCATGACAGTGATGCTTCCAAAATTCACGTAGACAACGGAATTGGGATCCTTGGAGTCCAGCCATTGCAGGCATTCAGTCTCTTCTTTCCACAGACTGGATCCAATTGATGCTAGATAATCATTCTGTGTTTGATCAAGAAGCAAATTAAGAGGACCAACAGAATAAATTGGAGGAAACATAGATGAGAGAGCAACCAGAACATCATGATCTAAGTCATCAAAAGTATTCAAAAGAGCAGCTGAAGCTTTTGAAGCTCTATCAATTACTCTTATCACAAAGTTTAGCATAACGTCGTTTCGATCTGTTGTGCGAATGAAGGTCGGAAGGTCCTTCAGACGAATATCTTTCATTCCAGGAATCCAGTCTATTTTTGTCTCCAAATATCCATTTGTCAAATCGCTGTCATCTGCATCATTGATATCAAAGATAAAAACACGTTACTCCACCTCATACGTATTTTCGAACAATTGAAATCGAAAAGATTCATGGTTGTATGAAATTAGTAATAAATGTATCGAGTACGTACCTTTGAGTGGTGTGTAACCTCTTTCAACAAGATGTTTGTAATGTGCATAGCCCAATGTGCCACATGCACTTGAAGTCCAGAAAGTGACGACAGGGATTTGAAGTTCCTCCTTCACATCGAGAGCGAAGGACATGCCACTATCTGCTACTATGCAAGTTACAGGCGGGACAGCATTTGATGAATTGAGTTTGGCAAGAAGTTGGCGAAATGGGTCTAAGCAAGCCTTTGAGGTAGAGTCACAGAGAAATGAAATGTCTTGGGTAACATCAGCATCCAGCTGATCACCAAGACCATCTGGAATGGTTTGAAACTGGAAATCAGGCAAGACATCAAGGGAGTTCCGGCCTCCGGACTTGAGCAAACGTCTGTGATTGTATTCAGAGTTGACAAAGGTGATGTGAAAGCCTTTGTGATGGAGTAGTTTTGCTACTTTGAGCATAGGAGCTATGTGACCTTGAGCTGGATATGGGACGCACACGGCATGAGCCTTGGTGCTCTTTGGAAGAGATCCCATGTTTCTCACTGAGTTTTTGTATTTCACACCTTCTATGAGTTAGAAGACTGAATTTATTGGTCACCAGTTATATAAGGAATTGTGATTCTTTCTTATATGGTCCAAAATCAACGAAATATGGTATTACTGATAAAGGGGATGTTGATGTACTTTTTCTATCGATGATTTAATCGATAAAAAAATTATTAATAAAGTCTGAATCTTACATTGACAGATTATATCTGTCGATAAAATACTAAAATCTTGTAATCATAATTATATTGCACTAAATTATTTATCATATAAGTTTTTGCAATCAAGGTAATGGTGGTGAATGAATCCCCCCCCCCCCCCCCCCCCCCCATATTTTCCGGTGGATATACTAGAAGAACACTCGAAATAAGGTGGATAAATTATTGTTACTCGTAAGAGAATAAGGTGGATAAATTTGTAGCCTGTAACATTCCACGATATCAAACCTTTTAACAACACATGAGGTGGATAATTTATAAAATCGTGAAGGCAAAATTATGCTGACGTTTGATGGAAGAGGGAATAGTGTTGGTTAGGGTTTGTGATTGATATCCTGTTTATTTTAAAAGTATTTTTAAATAAATTTAAATTTTTTTATTTTTTTTTAAATTAATATTTGTTAGTATTTTCAAATATTTTAATATACTAATATAAAAAATAATTATTTTAAAAAAATATTATTTTAATAAAAATCACTTTAAAAATTAATATCACACTTTCTGAATTATAACCATTCATTGTAGTTTAATAAAAATAATAATTATTTTAAAAATATGTTCTTTTATTTTTAAAATTAATAATAATTTATAATGAACTCGTTTATGTCGTTGAATTATATATTCAAACGTACAAGACAGTGCTGATATCTTATTGGTTGTTGTGGACCTTCAGCCACTCACTGGCTAATTTTGTCGCTAGCTACTGCATGACCTCTATAATTTCAAAAGAATTAAATTCTAGTAGTATGTACCCAGACATGGATTCCATTAACAAATCTTCATCCATCTGAATTTTGATTCAGATTAAAATTATTTGGTAAATTTTATAAAAATTAAGTGTACAGCTCCAACATTACGACTAAAAATTTACGGGTGGCACGTAGTCTCTCAACCGTTAGAAGCTTCCAATCAGTATAGAACACCCAATTTAAAAAGTTTATAATCTTGGAGTAACAATTAACTCTCGTCGAATTATAAACAACTTTGCTAAATGGTCATGAACTTGACATCATAAAGTGGTGATATATATGCGTCTCTTTTTTGCCGTATAGTTCCGGAAATAACCAGTCTCCTCTTCCTCCTCCGTCATTGTGCTAATTTAATATTGTTTTTGAAATACATTCAATTTGTATGAATATTATTTAAGTTTTTATTTTTATTTTTGATGTTTAATAAAATTTTATTTGCATAATTGGTTTTTTTACTATTAATTTATATAATTTTATATTATATATTCTAAATAATTAAAAAAAACAAATTTAAAAACGCCCACCAAGGGATTTACAGAGGGGATATTTATGTCGGCATTTCATAGAGGATGGTGGAAATGCCACACTCACCGATGAATTTACAGACGGATACAGTTTATCGACATTCCATAGAGAGAGGTGGAAATGCCACACCCACTGACGAATTTACAAACGGATATCATCTGTCGGCATTTCATCGGGAGCTTAAAAATATTTACTGGATATGCCACTATTAATGACGGAATAAATCTGTCGGTATATTTCCAGCAGGAATTTTTTATTTTTTGGTGTGCATTTTCCATCTGTGAAACCATCGGCAATTTTTTTTTTACTAATATCATTAGCAATGGAATGTGGTATTACCGATGAAGGGGATGCCGAAGAACTTTTTCTGTCGGTGATGTAGTGAGTAAAAAAATTACAAATGTAGTCTAAATTTTATACTGATGGATTATATCCGTTGATAAAACTATGAAATCTTGTAGTATTGTAATAAAGTATTTATCATGTAAGTATATGGAGTCAAGGTAATGGTGAGGATGTCCTATCCGGTGATTTGCATCATATTTAATCAAGTGACTTTTCCCTCCTATATTTTCCGATGGATATACTAGAAGAACACTCGAAATAAGGTGGATAAATTATTATTACTCAAATATAATAAAATAAAATAAGAATGGTTTTATATATCATTTAAATATATTAATATTAAAATAATTTTTTAAAAATAAAAAATATTTTAAAAAATAATCTTAAACAGATTTTTAAACACGATTGAAAACAGAGTCAATTAGTTTGATAAAAAAATTAATTCTTTAAAAAAATCTATTTTTTTTTATTTTTTAAAATAATAATAATTTATAATTAACTGTTTATGTCGTTGAATTATTATATATTCAAACGTACAAGACAGTGCTGATATCTTTTTGGTTGTTGTGGACCTTCAGCCAGTGACTGCTCTCCTAAACGTCAAAGTAAGCTCACCTCAAACTTTGGGTCTTCCGGCCAGGACGTTCCTGGTAACGTCTTATCGTTTCAATTCACTGACAAGTGACAACAGCTGGCTAGCTTTGTCAGTCGAGGCCCAACCTGTGAAGCTGGAAGTTATTTTAACAGCTGGCTAGTATTGTCGCTAGCTACTGCATGACCTCGATAATTTCAAAAGAAATAAATTCTAGTTGTATGTGCCTAGACTTGGATTCCAACCGAACCGGACCGGAAACCGGTTCAAACCGAACCAGACCAGAAACCAGTTCAAACCGAACAAGTCCGGTTCGGTTAAATCCAGTTTTTTTAGGAAAAAACCAGAAAACCTAATCTCATCATATATGAGGTTTTTTTAATTGGTTTAGCCTTACATTAAACAGCGTGTACTCCATTGAAATTGAAATAATATTGGCCTGCACTGTTTCCATGGTCTAAGATTGAGTGCCTAGTTCTTTACTAGAGAAAACTTCAAATTTAGTGGATGATGACTGAGTAGAAAGAGAGGGTTTATCAAACAAATAAGGAGAAATACAAAATATTTGGCTTAATCTTGTACGATAATTATACACTAAGTGACCCTATTTTCATTTCCAATAATAATCCTTTAGCCTTAATTTTAAGCATTCAAGAACTAGGGCCATTGCAAACTAGGGCTAGTGCCAAAGCTTCAAAGAAATTTATTCTAGTTGAGATGAGCATTGATGATAGTTGAACTGTCAAATCTACATGACACGGTCCCCAATTGCTTTTTCAAGAGGACTGTTTCAAACAGCAAGCTCTCGAGGGTCAAGGAGGGCTACTTTTGCAGATGACTCTCTTTTATATATATATATATATATATATAAAAGAAGATACCCAAGTATTGATAAACAATAAACTTTACCTCTTTGACTCTTTCTGCTGCAAGTGAAGATTTTATTCAGGTTTGTTTACGGCTGCAAGTATACTAGATGGATGCGGAGGTGTGGGTTATTTACTTACTGATCGGCTAGAGAAGAGACAGATGCAGGTGCAAGAGGCAGAGAAAATGAAAATTAAAGGGGAAAGGAAGAAGAAGATAAGACTTTTGTTGGTGTGGGCGGCGGCTTTAGAAATAAATTGTAATCTCATTTAGGTTTAGGTTTACTTACTATACTGTTTATACTAGGTTGTTTATAACTTTATTTTATGGGTAAACCGGTTCGGTTCACCGGTTTCAGTGGTAAAACCGAAACCGAACCGAACCGGAAAGATTTCTTGTTTTAGTAATCGGTTTAATCAGTTTTTCATCTCGGTTTGGTTTTCTCGGTTAATTTTCCATCGGTTTTCTCAGTTTTTTCGGTTACTCGATTTTTTTGAACACCCCTAGTTTCTAGGTAAGTTACATTCTCACTGGATTAGATATTTTATTGTTACTAATGTTTTTTCTTATAGTATAGTTGAAATTCAAAGTTTAACTTTAAAAACATTCAAGGTGAATGGCTATAGACCGAAGGCTTGTTATGAAAGATTCCAAGTAGAGAATGTGAGAACATTGAACCATGAGGATCCAATTTATACTAATTAAAGAAGGAAGCATTAAGTTGAGCTAACAACAATAAACAATGGTCCTCATTGGGATGCAACTCAAAAGGAGTTTGTTTTTTTGTTCTTCTTCATTTCTCATTTATATTTTGGTTAGTTTTGCCTTTTCTTTGCATTTTACCTTACATTTGGGACAATATAAGTTTTAAGTGTGGGGGAGGGGATTTAGTTGTGTTTTAATTCTATTTTGAATGTTTTGTTTTCAATTAAAAAAAATAGTTTTTCTTTCTTTTTTAGTTCTTGTGGTTATCGATGAAATTTGGTTTTGTATCACATGATCAAGATTCAATTAAGCTTGTAAAAATCATAACATAATTGAACAACTAATTTTTCCAACTTGGAATTAATTAGTCTAGTTATTTTCATTGAGGATGGTTGTGACTAAATTTGGTAGACCAGAAACTGGTAAGAATTTAAGCCTTTAGTTATATCATTCTCATTATTTTCTTTCATGTGAGATACTCTTCAATGGATTTTTTTCTTTAGAACTTGTCATGATTCTCATCAAGATCACATTGACACATGTAAGCATAAACATGATTAAGGCCATCTTTGTTATAAGCAACATAAGCCAAATAACCTACCTGATAGTTAATTTTTTTCTTTGTTGAACACCTTCAAGCTTTTTATTGGAAACCATTTTACAAGCTTCAAACCTGAAAAAAAAAAAAAAAACATTACCGAAGTCATAAAGCTAGTGGAGCATTGTTTACTATTATGATATGTATGGGTATTCAAGAAATAAATGTGGGGGTGTCTAGATTGATGGTATGGCTATGCCTACGGAGCATATTTTCATTCTTAATTCATGAGTTATGTTGTTAGTGTATTAAGTTAAAAAAAAAATTGATGGAGGAATTGTTGTTAATGTTATAAATTATTCATGTTCATAATTCCTCCTAAAAATCCAAAAAAGGGGTTTGTTCATACATGATATACACAAAGGTTCAAGGAAATAAAACGTATTTTTTTTAACAATCTCTTTTTAAATACAGGAGCTTTACATAGTTTAAATTATTTAAAGTCAAATTGAAAAAGCTACTAAATGGAGTGATTGATTTTACATGTCTTATATATTCGAGTTTGAGTTGATGTATTTTTGTTCCCTGAGCCTCGTTACAAACCTTTAAAAGTCTTTATGATTTGAGTTATAGATGCAATCCTAGTGGTGGAGAATAAGAAGATATACAAGCCTATGGTAAATGATTTCCATTAGAATGAATTTAAGTGAAACACATACCTTTCAAACACATGAAAGTCAAGTGTTTATTTCTGTAAGGGTCTACTTAATTAGCTTACTCTATGATTGAAAATTCTTGTTAATAATTATAAGTTGTCTAAGAATGTTTATTCATGATAGATTATTATTTTTTAAGAGCTTGGTTATTCTTTATTGATGGCATTGCAACCTTTATTTATTTGTTTTCATGGAAAGTGAATTTAAGTTTTTCTCAAGGACGAGCAAAACTTAAGTGTGGGGGAATTTGGTGAGAATACAAATATCATATTTTTCTCTGTCAATGTGCAGTATTTTATATTTATTTGATGCCTAAATATACTCATTATTTTTATATTCTGATTTAGGGTGTAAATGGAGTCGTTAATGGCAAAACAAAGTTAATTGGGTGATTCTGGGTAGTTTTAACACAACTTCATAATTGGGGTATAACTATCTCATCCAAGCCCTGATTGAGGTGATCCAGAATGCTATGGAACCCTAAGAAATAGATCTACAACTTTCATGTTTTGAGTTTGGAGAGATACTAACTACATTGAGTTTGCAATTTGGCATAAAGACGTCGCACTTATGTTGCTAATGTGCAGGAACGTCCTTATACATGCAAATCTAATTTGATGTGATTAATTTTCCGAAGCTTCGAGACTTGATACATGAATTATAGATGACGACATCACTTTTATTGTTATATTAAGAAACTATTTTATTATTTAATAATTTGATTGAATATTCAGATTTGGTAGTTATTATTATATAGTATTTTTAGAAGATTTTGTAGACTTCTAAAATGAAAAAAAATTGTAAAGGAGAAAAAGGGAGATCATGTCGGATTTTGTCTCCCCTTTCTCTTTTATCTTCCTCTTCCCTCTTCCCTAATTTCTTTCTCTTCTTTATGATATTTGTCGCACGTCACCTGCGCGGCGTCCGATGGTGATTTTTTCGTTTATTATTTTGCTTGATTAGTTCTTTGGAGTCACCACCTAGTATTTTGGTCACTAAGAACCCTAACTGGTCTTTCAGAGATTCTAAGGCAAGGGACTGGTTGTGTAAAGGGAAGATATTAGCACCCCTAGTACGCCCTACCTAAGATAAGCTGCTTAGTGTTTGGTTGCTTTATAATTGCTACGGTGTTGATGTTTTGTAATCCCATCAATTTTCCTAGGTTTGATTCAAACTAAATTTATTAGGATAGAAATCCAAGGAGATTCCATGTGCTTCGAAAGCTCATTTTTCCCTTAGTATTTCAAGAGTTTTGCAACTCGTAAATCACAAGGAGGAGGGACAAAACAAAATTAGAAATCTAAGAAAATTCAAGGCGCTTTAAGAGTCTATTTTTGCCTTAGTGTTTCATACTCTCACGGCTCATAAACCATGGAGTAAAATTGAAATGTCCTCGATTATAATCAAGGCTTCTTTCAAGGATGTTTGATGACTTATTATTCCTAGAAAATTATTTTGGATATTTACCACTTAGGGTTTCTTTATCCAAATATTAACAGTGCATAATGACAAGTTATTCCCAATAATATTTTGGATATTCATCCCTTTGGGATTACTTTATCCAAACATTAATGGTGAATAATAAATGAATTCCCCCCAAAATAAAATTTTTGTATTTTTTTTGGAATATTGGCCAACACCCTTTGGAGTTTTACAAACATGTTGTAAAATCCATAAATGCAAGAAAATAATTTTTGTGTTTAAGAAATCCATGCGAAAACACATTTTTCAAAACTTCCAATATTTTTTATATAAAAAAAACGTTCAAAACATGTTAGGGTATTGGCCGTATGCAACACACAAAAAACATTTTTTTATATATTTTTGTATATTTGTCGTATTTGCATTAAAAAAACTGGTATTCTAAATGCGAGATTGATATAATTCTTTTATTATATATAAAAAAATACAGACCTTAAAATCATCAATCTCTCTCTCTTTCTTTTTTTGAAAAAAAAAAACCAGTACATCCGGCCGGGTCACTTGCCTAAGCAAGTGACCCGGCTGCACAAAAAAAAAAACTCAGCTACTGTTCAAGTGAATTATAATTCACTTGAACAGTAAACACAAAAGGCATGCACAGTAGGTAAGTAATTAAAATGCAAAGTGAAGAGAATGCATGGAAACTTACCTGGCGCTGAAACGGGCGAAGATGATGCTGCTGCTGTTTCTTGCGCACAACCGATCATCACTGATTCTGAAGACAATGACGAACATTGGTAACTGATGTTGGTCTCTGTCTTTCTCTTCTTGCTGACGCTTTCTCTGGAGACGGCGAAGACGATGAAGGTGTGATGTGCTGGTGAAATGGATGTTCTTCCCTCTGTGCTTTCTTGCTCCTTCTCTGTTTTCTTGTGAGCTGCTGCTTCGGCTATTACATATGAAAGAAAACATTGCACCGCTGGAGGAGAAGAAAACTGGAGATGGAAATGAAGAGACGAAGGCGATGACGAGGGCGTGCTGGTTGGTCCCTCTGTGTTTTCTTCTATTTATGTTCTTTCCTTCTGCTCGTCCCTGTTGTGCTCTTCTTTGTCCATTTGCTTCCCCTCTCACTCGCGTTCGTTTTTTGTCTCTACTGAAAAGAGATGGTTGTTGCTGCTATGGCTGGCATGCTCATGGTAAGAAAAGGGGAGTGAGGGCTGGTGCTTACGAGGGAGATGGTGGTCTTGGTTTGGGGAATATGGTGTGGGTGTACATGGGTTGCTGAATTGAGTAACAAACCAGGGCTGCTGAGGGAGGCTGGGATGGTTGGAGATGACGGGTCCAGCTACAGGGAGAAGAAATCGATGGTTCAAAAACCTAAAACAGGGTTTCTCCTCTGTTTTTTTTTAGTGAGCGAGACGGCTGCAGACAAGATGGTTTTTTTTAGGTTTAGGTTTTTTCTTTTTTCCCTAGTCAATTTTTCTCCCCCTTTTTATTATGACTGGATGTTCATTTATATAGAAAATATCTACACGTGTTATTTAAGGAAATATTGCAATACTTATTGCAGAGATTGTCTTCTATAACCAGCACTAACAAATCCTATATATATGGTATTTTATACTGCAGTGATTATTTTCCATAACCAGCACGAATCAAATCATATATCTATGGTATTTTATATTGCAGTAATTATATATGATTTAGTAATTATCTCCTTACATATTGCTCCCTTAATATTAGCCCTGATGCTCTATGTTATCGCCACATGTAAACCCTTATTTTTTTTTTAGTTTTTTTTATATTTGAACATTTATCAAAACATGGGTCAAAAATTAGATAGCATCAATATTCATTATGGTATTGTGTAACTAAATTTGACTTGGTCGAAGGAAATGAAAGTCTCAGAATCAATACAGTTGTAAGATCTAATTTGTTTTCATTGCTTAATGTATGCTTTGTGTATTGGATGTTCTTTGATGCCTATTTTTCATGATTGTCATGTTTGATTACTATGATGCATCTGGTTTATTATTCATTGCAATCTACAACTATGTTAGATATTAAATGTGTAATTGCTTAATCTCTTTAATTTATGAAGGAATTGAGATTTAATAGTTTGTTGCGTTAGAAATTAGTAAATTTTAGAAAGAGATTTTGACTAAATTAAATGTAATTGCTTAGGCTTATGTTGGTTAGCTTCATCAATTTCTTTAATTTTCAAGGCTACTACTATATTAAATTTTAGTGCTTGTTTTAATTTGTGTAGTAGTTAGGATTAATTAGATTGCTTGTTTTCTAATTAACTAGAACTAAGGAGAGATAATAAAATAGTTTTAATTATGAATATTCAAAGTATGAATTGATATATATGTATCGATTATTAGTTATAAAATACTTTATGGTTAATGTTGATTTAAACCAAGGTTTTTTTTTTATAATTGATTTTGATATTTTAAATCGAGTTCTTTCTTATTTTTTTAAATTGTTTTTGTTATAATATGGCTTCGTCGAGGAGTGAGTAGGGCAGGCCCATATCTAGTCAACCGTAACAAAATTATTTTATGTACACAAACCTATTGCATAACCCATATGTACACATGTCAAGGGTGTTTAAATGCTCGAAAAACTATTTAAAGTGGACTCGTCCCCTTAAGCGAAATGAAGTAGAATTTCATCATAAATTTTCATTTGCATCTAGTTTACAGGTGAAGATTTCACTTCATTTATAAGGATTTTAAGCTCATTCTAACTTCTCAACAACTTAGAATAACATTTATTCATTCATTTTTATTTATTTATTTATTTTTGATATGGTTCATCTAGATATAGTAGCTTTTAATTATGGAAATACCATCATCATTTCTTTTCTTATCAATAAAATAATGGTGCAGTGGTTAAGAAACTGCTTAGTCTTTGTTGGCAGGAGTATCTAATGTACCTAATGTATGACATTTGCAATTGCGACACAAAATATTGTATCTAATTCTTCTAGAGAAATTGACCTGCAATAATACATAATTATTATATCATAAAAATGAAAATAACAAAAGAGAGAGAGGATTTTCATATATAGAAAAGGAAAAGGAAAGTGCCCTGCAATACATAATTGTAAATTATAGTTTCTTAAGTTTTGGGCTTCAGCCCCCTTTTTTATTATTAAAAAAGGGAGATATTTTATAGCATTTTCAAGAAGCCAATTTAAATATAAAACGTCATCCATGCTAATGCGAATGGATGATCAATAAAAAAGCTAAAGGCAGACAACCTGCACATGTAACAACAATTTCATCAAAAGAAGGTAATTCAACGTTTTTGGAAGCGGAGCACGTCGTCGACAAGTTTGTCAAAATTCATGGATGATGAACCATTAACACCCGTTGTCGCTTCAGCCTTTGACTTCCATTCCATTGCCTTCCTTTTCATTTCCTTACCTTTCTCCCCATCAATTAACTCTATCACAAGCTTCTCCACTTCATCTCTATTTGCATCACTTTCAATTTCCATGCCAACACCCCAATCAACGCAAGCAAACTTACAGTTAGTTTGTTGTTCGGAGAAGAAGGGCCAGCATAGCATTGGCACGCCGTTGGACAGGCTCCTATCGATGAATGCTTCAGGACTTTTTCCTGCGCACACCAGCTCGCCATCAGGCCTCTCTCTCTAGTCTCTTCAAGAAACTCTGGAGGCAAAACCGCTGATTCGCCCCTGACAAGATCAGGCCTGATTATCCATAAAAAATTCTTCTTGCTGTTAGCTAGTCCCCAAGAAAACTCCTCAAGTTGCTGTGGATTCATGACAGTGATGCTTCCAAAATTCACGTAGACAACGGAATTGGGATCCTTGGAGTCCAGCCAGTGCAGGCATTCAGTCTCTTCTTTCCACAGACTGGATCCAATTGATGCTAGATAATCATTCTGTGTTTGATCAAGAAGCAAATTAAGAGGACCAACAGAATAAATCGGAGGAAACATAGATGAGAGAGCAACCAGAACATCATGATCTAAGTCATCAAAAGTATTCACAAGAGCTGCTGAAGCTTTGGAAGCTCTATCAAATATTCTTATCACAAAGTTTAGCATAACGTCGTTTTGATCTGTTGTGCGAATGAAGGTTGGAAGGTCCTTCAGACGAATATCTTTCATTCCAGGAATCCAGTCTATTTTTGTCTCCAAATATCCATTTGTCAAATCGCATTCTTCTGCATCATTGATATCAAAGATAAAAACACCTTACTCCACCTCATACATCTTTTCGAACAATTTAATTCCAAAAGATTCACGGTAGTATGAAATTAGTAATAATTTTATCAAGTACGTACCTTTGAGTGGTGTGTAACCTCTTTCAACAAGATGTTTGTAATGTGCATAGGCCAATGTGCCACATGCACTTGAAGTCCAGAAAGAAACGGCAGGGATTTGAAGTTCCTCCTTAACATCGAAAGCGAATGACATGCCACCATCCGCTACTATGCAAGTAACAGGCGGGACAACATTTGATGAATTGAGTTTGGAGAAGTTGGCGAAATGGGACAACGCAAGCTCTTGAGATAGAGTCACAGAGAAAAGAAGTGTCTTGGGTAACATCAGCATCGATCTGATCACCTAGACCATCTGGAATGGTTTCAAACTGGAAATCAGGCAAGACATCAAGGGAGTTGCAGCCTCTGGACTTGAGCAAACGTCTTTGATTGTATTCGGAGTTGACAAAGGTGATGTGAAAGCCTTTGTCATGGAGTAGTTTTGCTACTTTGAGCATAGGAGCTATGTGACCTTGAGCTGGATATGGGACGCACCAAATCTCATTTAACAATTTACCAAATCTTAGTTTGATTTCACAAATAAATTAAGTCACCATATATTAAGTTCAAGAGAAAGAGAATTGTTATATTAAATAGAGATTGCATGTGGTCATATGTTTTGATTTCATGTTTTAATAAAATCAAATATTTATACACGTGTTTTTGCTTAATAAAATCAAACAACCTCTTAATGACAACTATGAAAAACATGATCACTGTTGTTGTTTCTAAAAGCAACAAAATCGTGCAAACTAAGTTGATTCTTAAGACGATGTCAGCTTTGATTCTTGTGATGATGTTGGTATTTCATAGAGAATTGAAAAATATTTACTGGAAATGCCACAATCACCGATGATGTTGCAGACGGATTCCATTTCGTTGGTATGTTGTCGGTGGGTCAAAATTACAGACAAAATCACCGATGGATGGTGCAAATTCGAAAGAGCGAGGCATTAAAAATGCATCTCTGACCGCGTCAGTTTGCCAATGGAATTACCGACAGACGGCGAAAAATATGGAGGGTAATTAAAAATGATGGTGCGAAATTCAAAATTTACTGACAGATTTTCAAAATATCACCGATGGAATAATTTAAAATAATATATTTTTTTAATTTCAGTCGATGAATCTGTCGGTAAAATTGCGCTATAAATCCCAGCGACCACCCCTTTAGTTCATTTTTCATGTGCTCCATTATTCCCCTTTCATTTTTTATTTTTTCCTCTCATTTCCTTTAAGACTTTTTATCTACAATCTCTATAGCCTAAACTAGTTTCCTTCTAAATCTTCATCAAATTACAAGGTATGCGTTTCCTCTATTTCATGTTACTTTAAGAATTTTTTTTCTTTGTTTTAGCTATTTGTATTTTTGTTATGTTTTTTGTTTTGGTGTATTTTTATAATGTAGATAAAGTCTTGAAATAAACAAATTATTAAGGTAAGCATTTTTCATTCCTAAAGTGTATAGTTTTTTTTTTAATTTATTGAATATATTTTATTGTTTGTATTGAATAATTTGTTGAATTGTAATTGTTAATGTTGAATTTACCTTAGAATTAGTAATTGAATATGTTTGAATAATTCGTAATTTTATTCTATTATTGCATGATTTGTGTTTAATTATTTCCATTAATTTTAATTGTTAGTCTAGAGTTTTTTTTTTGTTTTGAATTTATTGGCAATATTTTATTGTTTGTACTGCCATAATAATTGAATAATTTGTTGAATTTACCTTGTAATTAGTAATTGAATATGTTGGAATAAATTTAATTATTTTCTCTCAATTTTACTCTATTATTGCATGATTTGTGTTTAATTATTTCCATTAATTTTAATTGTTAGTCGAGACTTTTTTTTTAATTTGTTGAATATATTTTATTGTTTGTATTTCCATAATAATTGAATAATTTGTTGAGTTATAATTGTTAATGTTGAATTTACCTTGTAATTAGTATGGATGTTATCTGTATTGATGTTATATTATATACAAGATTAGTATAGATGGGGTCAATTGATTGTGTCTATTGTCAATATTTGCAGGTTTGAAAAGTTTGGGTAGTCTCCAGTACAGGGGAGGTGTTACCGAATTTTGTTTAACATTCGAATTTAATTATATAATTATTCGTATAAAATTATGTAGATGCGTAGAACAAAATCCACAGCTTGTCACTCACGTATGGTTGTAGCTAGTTCTTCTAGCAGCGAGGATGACATATCCTTAGGTGTCTGTCAAGAAGAGGCACCTACGCCGTCATCCAATGCTGCCTCTTCTAGCGTGGTTTCACAGCACAGAGGTGGCGTGCCTTCGTAGCTGAATCAATTCACCTGCAAGTTCGAGGCACAATGGAAGGACACCATTTCAATGTAAGTTTGTTAAGGTTTTAGTTTTTTTTTTAATTATAACATAATTTATGAACAATTAATCAATGTTTCATTAATTTAATTTATTTTCAGATTGACAAACATTGAGGCCGCCCGAGTAATATCATCGGCATTTAAATCATCAATGGAGATTCCATTATTTCAATGGAGTTAGGTATCCAGACATCCTGAATGAATACCTCAAATCGATGCATGGTTTGACAGATTTAAGGTTGGTGTTAATTTCTAATTTCTAGCTTCTTTCTATTAAATTATTAATATACTTGTAAATAAATTATTATTTTTATTAAAATTAATTATTTATACATAGTACAAATTCGACTGGGACAATGCGCATGACACTGTTGTGAGGAGGGTATGAGAAAATCACGCGACAACTAGGTAACATCAAAAACACTACAAGATCTAATTTCTAATTTATATTTCAAAATATAAATTCTAGCCATGAAAGTAGGTTGCGTGAATTTTTTGTATGAAGCACAAAAAAGGCAAAAAACACAGCGAGGGATTTAAAACCGATATACATCACAGAAGATATATGGCCACAATATCTTGAGCACATAACGTTTGAGCGATTTACACGACGCTCACAGTCTAGTGCTGGCAACCGGAATCGACCAATTCATGGCTCGGTGACAACACACATCGGCGGCTCTGTTCTGTTTGTTGTACATGCGAAATGGATGGTAAGATTAATTTAAATGAAATATATTGTTAAATTAATTTGTTGTTAATTCATTTTATTCATTATAGGCTACGTCTCTTGGACTTGAGCCGAGCCCAATGGAGCTGTTTGTTGAGACGCACGTGCAGAGTTAAGACTACCAAAAGGGGGCATAATAGGTCGTTGACAACCGTGCTCAACACTTTGTGGTATGTTTGTTCAACTATTTTATTTCGTAAGTTATTATTTTTATTGAATTTAATATGATAATTTCTTTTTTCATTTTCAAGAGACCTATAATAGCCAGTTGAGGGAGAGATACGACGACGATCCTTCGACCCATCCGGATTTCCATCCGGATTTGTGGATGAAGGTTGGTGACACGACTAAAAGATTGATGTCTTCTCCCAAGTGTAGGAGTGTCAAAGTAATAAATAACCCGGTAAGACCGGGGTCGAACCACAAGGAGGTTAACTATATAAATTATATATAACAACAACAACAACAACAACAATAAATTAAAGAGGACTTTGTTATGTAAGATAAATGTGAGGATTAAACAATAAAATAATTGTCAAGGTTAGAGGATCCACTAATAGTATTAGAAATAAATATAGTATAAACTCTTTTTTATTAATCAACTGGAAACCACACACAAAGGAGGTTCCAATCGGATGATTTATCCTTAATAGTTCATTATAAAATTTTAACATGATCATATTAATTATCTTATTTAAGTAACACCATACTTTTAAATATTATTAGGAATTCATGATACTAACTATGTTAACAACAAATCAAGTTTCTTTTCATAGCACAGGTGTAGGTTATACATGTTATGAAAGTGCCAAGCATTTGTTGTACCAAATGTTATACAACACAAATCTAGATTAACCATTTAACAAGCAAGGTATTAAGAATTAGTAAGATAAAAAGATAAGACATGTTAATAACAAACTTTCTTGGATATAAACATTGAAGTCCATGTTAAGTTTATATTATGCCTATTATAATACCATTAGTGAAACCTTTTCACCTTGACATAATAAACTTATCTAAATATAATGAAGAAGATAAACATAAATAAATAATATAAGAACATAAGTATAGTAAAGGAAATGAAAAGTATAAACAAGAGATTAAGGAAAGTATAACATGAAAAAAACTTAAGCATTACAAAAATATAAAGAGAGAAATAAAGAGTATGATCTTGATCTAAACAACCAAGATGCCTAAATGCATGGCAAATGCCTCCTTTTATTGGCCAAAATTTAGAACTATTGATTTGATGACTATTTGTTGAGTGGGTGGCCACATCTTGACTTTGTGACAATCCTTATCTTTTTGTCTGAACAAAACATCATTGATAACGTCCAAATTTGAACTACCTGTACTCATGAAAGTTCTAGGAAATTGTCTCATCTTTCTAGGAAAAACAATTGAGGTCATTTGAACTTCTAAAACTCGAGATATGGGATGAACACTGAACAGTGTATGGGCTGTAGGACATATTCAGACTTCTCTGTTGTTGCTATAATTTGGACTTGAAAACAACCTTTTTAAATCTTGGACTCCATATGAAAGTTTTAGGCCTATGTCTTATCTTTCCATCCATAAAAAAAAGACCTAAATCCGAAATCTATAACTCCAGATATGACCCAATTACCGAATTGTGTTCCAGTTTGGACTGAACCAACATCTCTTTTCTAAGTTTGGCCCTGTATTTGTCATTTCAATTTCAGTACTTAAACTCATCAATCAATCCTTTCATTTATGTGATAGGCTTGCATTTAAGATGAATATTTACCATAAATTAAAGGTATCTTATATTATTAGATATGTTATTATAAAACATGCTTTAGTTAAGGAGTTATTGATACTTCAAGTGCAAAATGATGATATAAAACCTTGATAAAAATGCACTTTTAAGTACTAATTAGTTGGATTGTCCCGTGGACCCGATAAAAATCGGTTGTACGGGCTCTCCAACACTACGATCGAGAACTTGTGGACGGCTCGTAGTGTCTCAAACGTTGGGACCTCCCAATCAGTATCGAGCACCCAATCTAAGAAGTTTGTGGCCTTGCAGTAAAACACGGCTGAGCTCACTGAAAAATATGAGCACCTATCGATGACTTATGAACAACTCTTGGCGAATTATAAATTAACAGCTTCGCCAAATGGTCATGAACATGACATCATAGAGTGGTGATACATGTGCACTTCCTTCTTTTTGGCCATATAACAACTAGCCTCCTCCTCCTCCACCATTATGTTAATTTGTAATGAATATTATTTAACTTTAATAGTTAATTTAATATATATATTTTTTAAAACATATTTAATTTGTAATGAATATTATTTAACTTTTTTTTTTTTTTTTTTCGATGTTTAATAAAAAATTATTTGCTTAATTGGTTTTTTTACTATTAATTTATATAATTTTATATTATTTATTCTAAATAATTTTTTAAATAATATTTAAAATAATCACCGAGGGTTTTACTGACAAACTGTATCCTTCGGCATTTGACAGAGAGCGGGCAATGCCAATCGTACCGAGAAATTTACAGACGGAGTGTTTTCGTCAGCATTTTACAGTAGATTGGGCAAATGCCACAATCACCGATGAATTTACAGACAAATATATTCTTTCGGTATTTCACACACTCACCGACAAAGTCATCGAGGGCTGTAGTCCGTCGGCATTTAACCGGGAGCTGAAAAATATTTATTGGATATGCCACTATCATCGACGAAATCAATCCGTCGGTATATTTCAAGCGAGAAATTTTTTTTTTACACGCAAATTCCGCCTGTAAAACCATCGGCATTTTTTTTACTGACTGATTTAGTGATGGATTTAGGTATTACCGATGAAAGGAAATCCGACAGACGGTTTCTGTCGGTGATGTAGTTGGTAAAAAAATTACCGACACACTCTGAATCATAGATTGATTGAATAGTTCCGTCGGTAAAACTATGAAATCTTGTAGTGCTAATAATATTCCCAAAAGGGGGCACTCACCTATGTTGCACCTACTAATTTTTCATTTGCATCTAGTTTACATGTGAAGATAATTTCACTTCATTTATAAGGATTTTAAGCTCATTCTAACTTCTCAACAACTTAGAATAACATTGATTGATTCATTTTTATTTATTTATTTATTTATTTTTGATATGGTTCATCTAGATATAGTAGCTTTTAATTATGGAAATACCATCATCATTTCTTTTCTTATCAATTTCTTATCAATAAAATAATAGTGTAGTGGTTAAGACACTGCTTAGTCTTTGTTGGCAGGAGTACCTAATATACCTAATGTATGACATTTGCGATTGCGACACAAAATATTGTAACTAATTCTTCTAGAGAAATTGACCTGCAATAATACATAATTATTTTATCATAAAAATGAAAATGACAAAAGAGAGAAAGGATTTTCATATACAGAAAAGGAAAAGGAATGTGACCTGCAATACATAATTGTAAATTATAGTTTCCTAAGTTTTGGGCTTCAGCCCCCTTTTTTATTATTAAAAAAAAAGGAGATATTTTATAGCATTTTCAAGAAGCCAATTTAAATATAAAACGTCATTTTAAATAAGTATTTTCTTACCACATGCGCGCTAACATTTTTTTTTTTTACCCTCTGAATACTTGTAAGATCTTATAAAGGGTGAGATATACGGGTGCCATGTGTAAAACTTATTATGTTTCTCACCAGCAACGAGAATTACTCAAACTTTGTACCCCGGAAGCAATTTTGTTTTTTAATTAAAGAAGGATAAAGCAAGTTATGCATAATTATAAAATATACCAAGGAAGGACGGCTTTTCAGTGGACCCCTACCGCCCACATGCATTGTAGAAGTCGTCGTAGGGGGTGTTTAATGTCATTAGGTCGCTTTGATTATTGGAGTTTTTGTTTTTTTTTAATTTAGTCCCTAGAGTTTTATATTTTTATGTTTATAGCCCTCAAACTTTATTTTCATCAAGTTTAAGTTCTTGGGTTATGAGAGATAGAAAGATAAAATCATCAAAAAAAATTAAGAGGAGAAAGAATTCATCTGGTCATAGTTTGGCCATAAAAGTTCAATCACGGTTTTTCATATCAACCATGCCGGAAAAAAAAAAAAGATCAAAACCAAGCAAAGGGTTTTTAAATGCACTCTCGGAGAACAAACCCAAACAAAATGGTTTTTAAATGCACTCTCGGAGAACAAACCCAAACAAAGACCCGAAGGCACTAGGGATATCAACGCCTAATAAGAAAAGTCAGACTAACAATATTTGCAGTGAAGTCAGTATTTAGCATTAATTGGGTAATATGACGATGTTAGGCATATCAACGCATTTAATTTCAGTTAATGGCTCCTTGTCGTGGAGATTAGCAAACTATATATTCAATTGGCTGAATGGAAAAGTGGATTATGTAACAGAATGATGTTCAATAAAAAAGCTAAAGGTAGACAACCTGCAGATGTAACAACAAAAGAAGCTAATTCAAGGTTTTTGGAACCGGAGCACGTCGTCGACAAGTTTATAACATTAGCGCCGCCGTTCATGACCTCTATAATTTCTTAGACCACTATTGTTGTTTCGGACTGTGTGGACTGTAACGTTTGACTATTGCTGTTATTATGTATCCTACGACTTGAGAAACAATAAAGGAAATCAAAACCATCACAGCTACGCAAACTTCCAATACTGATCAGTTCCATAGCGAACCATATTATTTGCGAAACTCAATGTATCATGTGGATCACCATCAATCTTGAACCCCACTTGCTAATGAAGAAAGAAGCTCGTAGAAGAAAAAGAAATTGCGACCAATCAAAATTTACCATGTTTTATTTTTATTTTTTATTTTATTTTATCTTGAATAAGAGAAAAAACCTACGCGTTTTAGAGTTTTTATTAATAGCTGGCTATCTGATCCTTTCTATATCACACCTTTTTACTTCTTTTTTTTGGATTTCCATGAATTAGAATAGCATGTTCACAATATTTATTTTTTGCACGCATACAACACCATTTTTTAGGTCATTATCATCATCATTTTCACCAATGATGGCTTGACGAAACAATCACGACATGGCAGAACAACTAATGGCTATCAAGATGTCCATATTAATCAAGGTGTGTGTAAACTATTTTAGATATTCATGTTATTTAAAAAAAAAAAAACTAATAGACATCTAGGCTAGCCAATAAGATTTTGCTATATGAAAAGGCTTGTATAATGTTAACAAGCACAAATTTTTTTCTAACTTTTCCATCAATGATATGTCTTTTTCTTCGTGAAAAAAGTTTGAGGAATGGGAAGTCACCGGCCGACCATTCTGAAAGCTAGAGCCAAAGCCAATTAATTCCCCGTACAATCTCTCAATACAAAGCCAGCCAACTCTATTGAAAGCCCTGTTAGAGGCCAGAATTATTCAAAGCCACACAAGTTCTATGCATGCAACTCTAGGCCACACAATCATTATCATATTGCACATAAATACACATTCTCTTCACCTTTTATGATATCTTACCTCTTTTGTTGTGAATAGATTTGAGCTAGGTTAACTAACCTTACTGAGATCCATTGAATGTGAATGGTGCTTTCTGGATCCATCTAGAATATAATCAAGGAAAACTTGCACAAAACCAAATTTATAATTTACATTCCAATGCACACACATGCATATGTATATATATGTGTAACTATTATACGAGGAAAACAAATTTACAATCCCTACGTCACGTATAAAGCATATGCACCTCTTCTTTTAATTTGAGATTGTTACAATTTGACATTCCTATCTATATGCTTTTTTCCTTTTCATACTTAAAAATCCCTCCAGGATCCTGGTGTCCATGCATCATATTTTTGTAAAGAATATATACCTTGAATCCTAAATGTTGATGTATATGGCTCCAACACGCATAAATATTATACAGAGAAGAAGGTTTAACCTTGTGGTGGCTAAAAAAAAACGTTAGAGATAAATCTTGAATTTAAAATCTCATGAAGAAGAAATGCTACTAGTTGAGAATAATGGAATGTGTTAGGTTGTGCCTTAGCCAACCTTCCTATTTATATAGAGGCAGCAAAAAACTGCAGTAACTGTAATGATTACAACATCCTATATTAGAATCCTATTCTGATAGATACATGAGTAACTATAATGATTACAACATCCTATATTAGAATCCTATTCTATAATATGCCCCCTCAAGCTGAGGGTGGGGGATCAACCCGAAGCTTGAATCGAAAAGCAGTAAAGGATGCAACAGGAAGCGGTTTAGTGAAGACATCGGCAAGTTGATCCCGAGAGGAAACAAAACGAATATGAATTTCTTTTGTTGGCAATACGGTCACGGACAAAGTGATAATCCACTTCAACATGCTTAGTACGAGCATGGAAGATAGGATTTGCTGAGAGATAGGTAGCACCAAGATTATCACACCAAATTGTAGGGGCAGAGACTGAGGGAACCTGCAAATCTGTTAACAAGTATTGAAGCTAAATGACTTCAGCGGTACCATCAGCAGGGGCTTTATACTCAGCCTCAGTAGAGGAGCGAGCAATAGTGCGTTGCTTGCCGGATTTCCAAGAAATCAGCGTCTGACCAAAAAAGACAAGATAGTCGCCCGTAGAGTTGCGATCATCAATACTATCAGCCCAATCTGCATCTGTAAAGCCACATAGAGCAAAAGAGGAGCCTCGAGTGATATGGAAACCATAAGATGTCGTACCTTTAAGATAGCGTAAAATACATTTGACAGCGGCCCAATGAGAATTTGTAGGAGCATGCATAAACTGACGAGCTCTGTTAACAGCAAAGTATATATCTGGACGGGTGAAGGTAAGATAATGAAGAGCACCCATGATTTGACAAAATCGTGTAGGATCAGAGAATGAATGATCCGTTAATAAAATGAGTTTCGAAGGGGAGATTGGAGTATCAACTGGTTTGCAGGAAGTCATACCAGCTCGAATGAGGATGTCAAGAATATATTTATGTTGACCCAGCATTAAACCCTTATTGGTAGACTGAACTTCAATACCCAGAAAGTAGTGAACAACACCTAAGTCACGAAGTTTGAACTCAGAGTTGAGTAACTGTATAAGGTGATGGAGCATAGCAAAGTTGTTACCCGTGAGCAGAATATCATCAACATACACCAGGAGATAAAAGATATTAGTACCATCAGCTAAGATAAACAGGGAGGTGTCAACCTTGGAAGCTCGAAAACCGATGGATAGCAAAAAATCACTTAGACGAGTGTACCATGCTCTCGGTGCCTGTTTCAAACCATACAATGATTTGTGCAATCTGCACACATGAGATGGAAGAGAAGAGTCAACGAAACCTCGAGGCTGTATCATGTAGACCTCTTCAGTAAGAACACCATTGAGGAAGGCATTATGAATATCAAGCTGATGAATCTTCCAATTTCGCGAAATCGCGATAGAGAAAACGAATCGGACAGTGGCTTGCTTAATAACTGGACTGAAGGTTTCAGAATAATCAATACCTTCCTGCTGGGTAAAACCTCTAGCAACAAGGCGCGCTTTATAGCGCTCAATACTACCATCAACACGACGTTTGATTCGATATACCAATCTACTGCCAACAACGTTCATCGAAGGATGAAATGGAACCAAAGACCAAGTGCGATTTTCGCGTAAAGCTGCGATCTCATCACACATAGCATTATGCCAAACTACATACCGGTCAGCATCAGAGAATGCCAAAGGCTCCGAAGAGGGAGAATACAGTACCCGTGTGGAGGTAGAACTAGCGGCAGCGGAAGCAACCAGATTTGATGTCTTGGGCTGCCGCGGTCTAAGAGTCATAGGATGTCTGTTGTGTGCTGGTGGAGACGCAGGGGAAGACGGTTGTAGCGAGGAGACCTGTGGCAGTTGATAAGAAGACAAATCAACCATAAGTTGCAGACCAGCGGGAGAGGATGATAAAGAAGCAGCCTCAAGCAAAGGACTGTCAGCAGGGGAGGGGCTGGAAGTAGAGACCGAAGCTGCAGGAGTGCTGGCTAGGGAGGGCGAAGCAGAGGAGGGACTAGAAAGTGCCCCGAGACCATGAGGAGAGGAGACCAATTGATGATATGAACCTGCATCATAAGGGTTAGATAAACAAGGATGGGATGATGGCCAAGGGATGGGTGGAGGCTATGATCGGGTGGCTGTTTGGAGTGGCAAAGTGGAGTGTTGTGGGCTGTTTGGCTGGCTAGTGAAAGTGGGTGGCGGTGTGTCACGACCCGAATCCCGGATCCGTGACTGGCAACGTAGGAGCGGTGTCGAAAGGACACCTCACCTACGCTAAGCCTCATAACAGACATATCAAAAGAACAATTTGTTCAAAAATACGCAGCGGCTCATAATATTCAGAAATATTATATTATTCAAATACTGATGAAACCGAAAGATAGTTATTAAAACAAAAATAATAATTCATAATACTCATTACATTGTCAAAATCCAAACTTAAATAAAACAAGGTAACAGTGGAGCGTCTAAGACATCAAATCAAACTGAAAGGAAAGCCTCGCGAACAAGCAAGGCATACCGACCAGAACTGAAGAAACGGAAACACTCAACAAAGTTCCAAAAACTAAGAACCTGAAATAATATTAAAAATGAGAGGTGAGTTCAACCAACTCAGTGAGGGAATAACATTTAATATACATTTCAGATATTAATAATTTGTAAGATGATTTATCTTAATATACATATACATATACATATACTTACTAAACATATTATCATAACGTAACATATTATCATAACATAGTGGATTACATGTCAGAGATCAGATGACACCCGAAGGTGACCAGATGACACCCGTAGGTGACTAGATGACACCCGTCGGTGACCACTGTGGGATGATCAATCGCCACAGGCTGATGCCTCTCTTACCAGCTAGGTATACAGAATACTATGTGCACACAGGCTAACTATTCTCCGTTAGCATGGAGTTACTGACAAGTCCCATATCAAGGCATAATAGATATTCACAGAATCATCAAAGAAATGTATATCATATCAAATAGAATTTACTTTATCAGATTGCGAATGCAAATTCAAGAATAAATGAGTACTCGGAAAATAAAGCAACAAATATAAATATTCAAGAAATTTACTAGTTGTACTCATTTTATAATCAACATACATATTTATTTATATTATATGCATATTAGAGATTATTCCACTCACCCGGAAAATATAGAACTAAAAGGAATGTCGGACGAAAAACCCGAAAATCCTATTAAGGATCGTTAGGAGAACCTACAATAAATATATGAAATATACTAAAAAACAACTCAAACAAAAGATCCCAATGCATAAAATAAACCGGGCTTAATCTCCCAAGTTTAGGGACTAAAACGACAATTTTCCAAAACAGGGACCAAAACGTAATTTTACCAAAATTTGAGGACCGAGTTGTAAATATATAACCATACTGAAATTTATCCATAATTCGTCCTTATCTTTGTCCAGAATCTTGAATTATGCCCCAAGGTCCAAAATGTGATTTTATCAAAATATTAGGGGTCAAATCGTAATTTGTCAAATTGGAGGACCAAACTGAAAATATCAATTATACTGGAATTTTGCCTTTAAATCATCCTCAGTTCTGTTCAGAACCTCAATTTATGCCCCAGGGACCAATCTGTAAAATTTCCAAAGTTCGGGGACTAAACTGCAATTTCCGTAAATTGAGGGACCAAACTGAATTTTCGTCATCTTCAACCTCAAACCCAGAATTTCAACAGATCACCTACTGTTATCCCCTGATTTCTAACACAATTTCACCATTTAAACAAAATCATAACTCAAAATCATTATCCTTCAATTCAATCTCTCAAAATCAGCTAATTAATCAAATACCCACAATAATCAACACCTAACCTTCAAATTAATTCATCAATTAACTCAAAATACAAACTTCAAAACTCTACAATTAATCAAAACCGAAATTTAACATATTATACACTTCAAACCATAAATCTTACCTTTTTACTTATTTCCTCTACTACTCTTCTCCTTTTCCCCTTATTTTCCCTTCTTTTCTCTTCTTCTTCTTCTTCCTCCCTTCTCTCTTACGGTTCTCTCTCCAAATTTCAGATCCCTCTTTTTTTTTTCTTCTTATTTATATTTATCAACTATTAGTCAATTACCACACTACCCTTCAATCATTTATACCCTCTTTTTAAGCCTCCAAGGGCTTTATTGTATTTTCCAATCTTTTTAATACAAAACATCACACGGTGCGTGGTTTAGCAAATTTGGGAGGGTGACAGTAGTGGGTGGGGTAGGGGTTGTGGTGGAGACCTTTGAAATCTGTTCAGAATTATCAAATGGAAACACATGTTCATGGAAGCGGACATTACGAGAAATATAAATACGGTGATATGCAATGTCAAGACATCGATAACCAAGATGCGAGGAACTATATCCAAAAAACACACATGGAGAGGAACGAAAATCCAATTTATGATTATTATATGGATGCAGAAAAGGAAAACAGAGACACCCAAAGGTACGCAAAAAATGATAATCAGGAGACCGTTGAAATAAACAATCAAACAGAGACACCCAAAGGTACGCAAGAATAGGAGTAGGCATGCGATTTATAAGATAAACAGAGGTTTCAAAAGCATAATTCCATCTTCACAATGGCTGTGAAGATCTGCATATGATAAAGGTTCAGCCTTGGTAATAAGACTGGTAACTAAGTCTTTAAACTCTCTTCGAAAACCATGAAACATATATAAATTGAAATCTTCAAGCGAAACTGGCCGACCAGCAGCAGCCAATTCATCAAATAAGGCCTTCGTTTTTTGCATAAATTGAGTTACTGATTCATCACCGTGTCGAAGATGCTGAAGAGATCCGTGAAGTTGCATAATACGAGAGTTCGAGGTGGAAGCGAGAGCTCGCTCAAGAGTGCCCCAAGCTGAACAAGAACTTTGACAGTCAACAACAAGATGCAAAACTTTTATAGATAGGGAGGAAAGAAGAGCACTTAGAATGAGTTAGTCCTGTTGTTTCCAGGTTTGAAAAAGTGGATTTACCTGAAGAGAGATACCATCATGGGCAAGAACATGTGTTGATGGACATGTGTTGGAGCCATCAACAAAACCAAAAACTCCTTGGCCTAGGAGATAAGGCAGCATCTGCATACGCCAATATAAATAATTGGTGTTTGTTAATTTGAGGGAGATGACGTAATGAGTGTGAGAAAGGGAGATAATGCTTGCGGCAGTAGAGGCAGCATACGTGGGCTGCAAGAGGAGGCGTTCACCAACCATGGCAGAGGAGAATCTAGGTGATGACGCAGCAGAGGAAAGCAGAGGAGGCGCTGCAAGAGAACAGGGCTGCATTGTCGGAGAAGAAGAAAGCTGGACTGCTGGTGCTGCAGAATTTGAAGATATATGTGGCGGCTGTTCCATTGAAGAAGGGAGGCTGTGAGAAAAGTAGGTTTAATTTATTTTAGGGTTTTGTGGCTCTGATACCAAGTTGAGAATAATGGAATGTGTTAGGTTGTGCCTTAGCTAACCTTCCTATTTATATAGAGGCAGCAAAACACTATAGTAACTGTAATGATTACAACATCCTATATTAGAATCCTATTATGATAGATACATGAGTAACTGTAATGATTACAACACTACTAAAGAGCCACCTCTGAATTACAAGTCTCTATAAGGTACCATTTTCGCCATCCACTCGCATTTGAAAGCTTCTTCGTAAGCATTCATGTCTACCATCTTCCATCACTTTAAAAGTTGAGTAGAACCAGATGCCTATTCACTTTATTTAGTGGCTGAAAATGGAACAGCTACTTTAATTAGGTTATCATTGGTTGAATTTTCCAAAAAAAGTGACTACAGGCCTCATATAGAGGAGAGGCAGTGACTGATGAAGAACAGTGGGAGAATGTCTTCTATAATAATTACTGGAAAAGGAATGTGACCTGCAATACATAATTGTAACTAGTTTTCCTTAAACCCCGTGAACATTACTGAACCACCATGCTAATGCGAATGGATGAGGAGCTAGCGTGGGCATGTGCGTGAAAAGTGAGCATTTAATTTCAGTTAATGGCTCCTTGTCATGGAGATTAGCAAACTATGGAAAAGTGGATTATGTAAAAAAATCATGTTCAATAAAAAAGCCAAAGGTAGACAACCTGCAGATGTAACAAATTTGGAAATTCACTCGTGGAGACTTCTCTTTATCATTCACCAAGTAACTTTAGGTTTTGGCACATTTAGTGATGATAATCGGGACTATATCTTTGGAGTATCAAGTGGCTAACTTGACAAAACTTATTGAAGGGTTTCCAACTTCACTCAAGAAAAAAGACCATAAGAGTTGAAAGTTGATGAACAAACTTTAGAGCATGAATGAGGGTGGCTAAACTTTAGAGCAATGTTATGCAAAAAGATCAGTTGGAATGGTAAAGGGAATCCAAGATAAAATGTGTCTCACTTTGTGGAGACTTGCAAGAATGTTAGAATTGATGGTGATCTCATGGTAAAATAATTTGTGTATTTCTTAAAAGGCAATGCCTTCGACTAGTATACTGACTTGGAGTCTAGCTCAATCAATAGTTAGGAGTAATTAGAGTGTGAGTTTCTTTATCATTTCAACAGCACTCATGCATCGTGTGGTTAGCATGATTCAATTCTCTAATATATATCCATGAGAAGAGGAGCATGTCATCGATTAATTTATCAATGGAGAAACCTTAACCTCAACTATAATGATTAATTCACCAAAACTCTTACTCTACATATGTGCATTCAAAGGATGCATTGGGGGCTACGCTACATCTAGAAGTCATGAAACCTAAATATTTTGAAAAATTGGCTACTCAAGCACATGACATGGAACTTAGCATTGGTGCATCTAGAAACTCATCATTACCTATACAAGAGCCTAAGAAAAACAAGCCTGAAAGTCATAGATTTGGATAGAGCACTCCAAAAGTCTAAGGAAAACAATCATTAGTAATTAACTCTACTACCATAAATGTACTAACTAAAGCTAAAATGAATGATCATGCAACACCATTTGCTTTTTAAAAGGGTAAAAGGAAGAAACCATCCCTGAAAAAAGCAACAAGAAAAAGAGTACCCATTCCCTAACTCGGACATTTCTAGGATGCTAGATGTTTTGCTTGAAGAAAATATTATTAAGCTACTAGAGCTTAAACATCCTAAATAAGCAAACAAAATAAAGAACCTAATTTATTGCAAATACCATCGCCTAATTAATCATCATATAAATAAGTGTTTTGTATTAAAAGATAAGATCATGATGCTATATAAGAATGGAGACCACATTTTTATGAAAAAATAACAGCTTCCAACATCACGACTATGGTGAGTTTAGGTTCACAACAATCGCTATTTGTGATAAGTTTTGGCTCCTTTGAACCTATATAACTTAGCATCATTTTGCCTATGATCATAACAATGTCTTTAAGTCAAGCTTTGCATATCAAACATGTACCTCAAGGTAATGACTTGAAGCCTAATTCATATGAGAGTCATGATAACAAAGGATGGACTTTGGTCACTTATAAAGAAAGGGAGGAAGAAGCATGCACAAATGAAAAAAATAATTATAATAAGAATCTTAATGGTGAAAAAGGCAATTGACAAAATGATTCATTGAAGGTTGTCAAAAAATCCATACTAGTTAGAGAAGAGGTTCTGTCAACTCAAAGCTTAAGGAAACTCATTACACTAAATGAGTACATGCCAAATGAGCTAAAAGGATGGGAAATATATTTGTTGCTTGCTATCAAGTTAGTGGAGAGAAAAATCATATCGAAGAAGCCATAGAGAAAAGCCATAATGACTTCATACTTGCCTCAAGGTGTATATGACATGAAGCTATTTTAAAAAAAATAAAGACCTATCGCTTGGATCAAAACTTCACAATCTCTCTCTTTTTATCAAAGGTTATGTCATAAAAAAAATAGTAGATTGTATTTTGGTGAATGATGGTTCAACTATCAGCATACTACCTATTAAAAACTTAAAAAAGCTTGGGATTCCTATGTATGAACTCTTTCCAATTAATCTTAAAGCTTTAATTAAGGAGGCAAAACACCATGAGAAAGATAAGACATGGAAGATATGAAGTCCAATGCTTTTTATCACATTGTAGAGACTAAAATTACCTATAACATGCTACTTGGATGATCGTGGATACATGAAAATGGTGTCATGAAAAGGAGAGGAAAAAATGAACTCTATGAGCTAAAAAAGGCCTAAATCATCTATAAATGAAGAAATGATTTTTCCAATAAAAAATAAAGTAAGGGGAAAGATAACAGAAAACTCAGTTGATAATAAGGTATCGCATAAGGCTATAGTACTACACTATATCTCGTTGTTAACAAGAAAAGAGGGTCCATATTGTTTCACTAATTATGAAGAGGAGATCGCCAAGGGGCTCAAAAACTTAACCTTGCTAGTTATAAATTTTGCATTGACCAAAGTCTGAAAACCTTTATTGAAAGGGTTTGTTCATCAAGCTGAGTCAATGGTTGCAAATCTCAAATGACTCCCCAATAAATTGGAAACCAAGTTTATAAAAAGACTAAAAAAGATTAGAAAGAGAATAAAATTTCTAGCAAAACTTCAAGGGCTAGGATATGAATCTTCTATGCCATTTTATTTTAATATTAAGAATGAGAGATTATGATACATAAGTGTGGAAAAATTGAAAGACAAATAACAAAGTTCGCTTGCACATCTTAGATACTTGGTTTAGGATTGTCTTTGCATGACTATGACTCGTGCTTCAATATTTGATAGGATTGGAACCAAAAAGAGTAGAAGGATACTAAAACAAACTTCAATCCTTGGAAGACTTAAACCATCCAAGTCAAAGGATGATAAGAATATACATAATCATCAACCAATTTTGGTTACGGGCTTAAAAGATCTTCATAGTAAAATACCTTCACTTATGAAGTTAGAACTAAATGGGTACTAAATGTTGAGATGACATTAAGAATAAAGAAGCGCATGATAGTGATCACAAACCCCTTTAAATATTGAAATGACAAAGGAATTATAGCCAAGCACATTCAGTACAGTTAATTTCTTAAGTCGACCCTCTCAAATACATTATCTTAATGCTAGTATGACTAAGGAGATTGACAAAATGGGCATTATTACTCCAACAATTAAGATTTTCTATTTATGACAAAAGGCTATTAGGGGGGAAACATTAGTTGATTCTCTTGTCGATTATCCTACTTTGATGAATGAAAGTTTTCTAAAGACCTACTTGATATTGATTTCTTGTTCATTTAAATGTCAAAACCTTGAAAAATATTCTTTGATGGTACAACATGAAAAAATAGAGTTTGTGCCTAAGTAATTTTTGCCACACTATACGGAGAGGTCTTGCCATTCACCTTCTTTCTTATTGAATATTGTTCTGACAAAATGTTCGGATATCAATCCTTGATTCTTGGGTTGAAAAATGAGAAATTATGAGGAATAAATTATTACTAATGGGATGAAAAATCCCAATAAATTTATTTAGATCATGGATGGAGTAGAGAAATAAATTGGTATGCGAAACAATATCCGAATTATAAATCGCGTAAGTTCCCTAATCGGTAAAATAGTTATTTAAAAGAAATTTTTTTATGAATTGTGATTAAAATGTTAGAAAATAATAAAAAATAGAATGAAATTTCTAAACAAACTAATATATGATTTTACGCGTGAATATCGTACAATCACATAGTTTTTAACCGAAAAGGGAGAGAATTAAGGGGAAGAATTTTTATTATGAATAAGGATCTAAGTCCCCAATGAATTATTTTGAAGATCTTGACAATTTCAATAAATAAAATAATACCCAAATTTGGGTTTTTGGTGTAAAATTACCTACTGTCCCAATTTACAATATCAAGCATAACTCTCAATCTGATCATTTGATCAAGTTAAAATTTTATAAGGAGTCTCTTGAAAAATGTACTATTAGTGACTTTTTTTATAATATTGAGAAAACATCCCCTTCTATTTTTTGTATTTTCAAGATAGTATAATATGCAGAAGTTAGGGTACATGTCAATTTTCTGGTATCCTAAACCGAGGGGATTCATCATGGACTTTGCAGCATAAAAGTTTTCTTATATGTCTTGCAGTAAATATTTTGCAACTCTCGGTAAAATCTTAAATTACAAACTTACCGCATACACAACACAATAATAATAACAAACAATTATAAAATAAATATTTCATGTTCTAAAATATTATCCATAATATTACATTATATATATATATATATATAGATGCATGGCTAGGATTTTCTTTGTAGGACCAGGCTTGCGTCGCCTTTTTTCAAGTGCTAATAATATTTCCAAAAAAGGCCACTCACCGTTTTTTTTTTTATCTATAAGAAGGGGCACGCCTTTTTCTACTTCCTCAACATCCAATCTTTTTGTGTGTGATCGGAGAGATGGTGTCCATAGACTTGGCAAATAAACCCCATGCCGTGTGTATCCCTTTTCCAGCCCAGGGTCACATTTCGTGATCTTATTGCCAACCTCAACTCCTCCAGTATTGTGCCCCAGGTGACATGTATTATCTCTGATGCTTGCATGAGCTTCACTCTTGACGCAGCTGAAGAGTTCGGAATTCCTGAAGCGCTGTTTTGGACACCCAGCGCCTGTGGTGTTTTGGGCTACGCACAATATCTTTCTCTTATCGAAAGAGGCTTGACACCTCTGAAAGGTACACCTCTACAGCTTTTTAAAACCGAAAATTCAAAATGTGGGTGCATGAATTTATGATCAAGTTTTCCTTTTCTTTTTAGTTCATTAGAAGTTTAAATTTTACCAAGACTCAGAAGGTCAGAGCCTGCATAATTTACCAAGAATGAAAATTAATCTTCATTTGTAATTATTTTTTTGCAGACGCGACCGATCTAACAAATGGGTACTTAGAAACATCCATAGATTGGATTCCAGGAATGAAAAATATCCGTTTGAGAGATCTTCCAAGTTTTGTCAGAACTACAGACATAAACGACTTCATGCTTCACTTCTTGATAAGAGAAATAGACAGAACCTCAAGAGCTTCTGCTGTCATTATTAACACCTTTGACTCCTTCGAACAAGATGTTTTGGATGCTTTATCCCCAATGTTTCCTCCAATTTACACACTTGGTCCTCTCCAGTTGCTTGTTGATCAGATTCCAAATGGTAATCTGGAAAATATTGGCTCCAATCTTTGGAAAGATCATCCAGAGTGCATTGAATGGCTTGATTCAAAAGGACCAAACTCTGTGGTGTATGTAAATTTTGGTAGCATCACTGTAATAACTGCACAGCAAATGATTGAATTTGCTTGGGGACTAGCCAACTGCAACAAACCTTTCTTATGGATAATAAGGCCTGATCTTATTGAAGGTGAAGCCGCGATGTTCCCACCTGAATTTTTATCCGTAACAAAGGATAGAAGTTTGCTAGTAAGTCTTGAAGCATCCTTCCATAGGAGGGTTTGTAAGTCACATGGGGTGGAACTCGACATTGGAAAGTATCTGTGGTGGTGTCCCAATGGTTTGTTGGCCATTTTTCGGTGAGCAACAGACCAACTGTTGGTTTGCTTGTACTAAGTGGGGTATCGGAATGGAGATAGAAAGCAACGTGAAAAGAGATGAAGTGGAAAAACTTGTGAGGGAGTTAATGGAGGGAGAGAAGGGAAAAGTTATGAAAACGAAGGCAATGGAATGGAAAACCAAGGCAGAGGAGGCAGCTTGGACCGGTGATGCTTCTCATCGGAATCTGGATCGATTGGTAAAAGTTCTTGCAAGCAAGCAAATACGTTAGAAGCCTGAATGGCAAATAACTTCAAGCATGGAGTAACCTACTGTATTATTTTTGGCAGAGAAATATAATCTCTTAAAAAATATCTTGATATAATAAAATGATCTATTATTTTGTACATTTTCTTACTTTAATTTGCTTCTATTACATTCAACGTAATTTTGGCTAAGATCTTAGCAGGAAAATATGTCCATAAGCTGTGTGTGACCTTTCACGGGTTGATTGAAACATTAATGCCAACGAGAAACTTTTCTATATAGTATATAGTACTTTGCTATACTATATAGTATTACAATAGATATATAAGAAGAAGAGATAAATATGAAAAAAGAATTCTTATCATTTTTTTTTGGGATAATATATAATTTTCTCACTTGAATTTCTCTTTTGTTCTTATATCTATATATTTTTAAATATTTTAAGTATTAATAGTTATGACTTTAATACCATAATTGTTTTCTTGAATGACATTTTCAGATGAAAACCATGGTCATTTTTGATGAATTGTTGAGCAGCTACAGGCATTGACGAGCTCCTAAACAACAAAGTAATCTCACCACATTACTTGGAACAACCAGGTAATTAACCTGTTGTCATCAGTATTCACTAACAACAGCTGACTAGTTTTGTTAGCTTGTCACTAACGAGAAGTTTCTGCTCTTAAGTCTTGACGGTTTCTTACATTGATAATCAACATGTACTTACTTTCTGCTCTTTTACGATTTGACATTTTCTTACATTGATATTCAGAATTTTCTTACACGTAGATAATTGTTCATTGATTGTTTATTATTCTAACATGGAAAAGCAATTATTCAATCCACGTTTTTTCGCTACTATTAGACACCTTGACCTTCATAATTTCAAAACAGTAAGCCTAACCTCACTCGAATAACATGAGCATAGGTGTCGCATGTGTATGATATCGCAGTGATCATTCATTTTTTTATTTTAAATATAGGTTTATTTTTATTTGGCAAATATAGGAAGTCAAGAAATTCTTGTCTTTTATCATTTGAAAAATTCTTGTATAGTTTTGTCCTTAAAGAAAATATAGGAGTCGCCACTTAGTATTCTGGTCATTAGAAGTCCTAACTGGTTTTAGAGATCATGTACGGAGATTGGTTACGTAAAAGGAAGGTATTAGCACCCCAACTATACCCTACCTAAGATAAATTACATTGTTTTGTTGTCTAATAAAATTTAAGGTCTTTAAGGGTCTCACCATTGCTAATAGACAAGTTAATTTTGTAATCTTTCTTTACATATCTTTTATTACTAGCTATTGATTGTCGATTTCTCAAGAGAGAATCTATTTATCCTCTCTTCCGAGAGCACGCCATATTTTGTGACCTCTTCTAGCTATGGTTGCTTTTTAGCACATAATAAACAAGTAATAATTAAAACTTGTTATACTCTATTACCACTTTACACATACAAATCAACATACAAGAAGACAACAATCAAAGAAAGATAAAGCTGTAAAAAAAGGTTATCACCTTAATAACTCTTATTGTTACCCATTTTTGGGCCCCACATAAATTTTAAAAAAAATTACAAAAGAGGAAAAAATAAAAAATAAAAAAAGTTGAAAAAAAAATTATATTAGTGGAGAGAACATAAAAAACGCTTAGAAAATTGCTAGAGACTAGTTAGGAAGGATAAAAATATACAAGGTTTGAAAAATTGGCAGTTCGATATGGACTAGTGAAAGCCCTTTAAATTGGAAAATTGAATTTGGGAAGCAAAAGTAAAAATTAGAGGTTTAAGGACTCAATTGTAATTTTTTAAGGTTTAATTGAATTTATTGAGGGCTTAATTGCAAGAAAATTTGTTTTTAAGTTCAATTTAGACTTTAATTGGAAGAAATTAAAGTTTGGGGTTAAATTGCAATTTATAAAAGCTAATTTGGTCAAAACAAAAGCTTAATTGCATTAGTATTAAAGTTTGATGGGAAAATAGGGACTTGATTGAAGAAATTTAAAACAAAGAACCAATTTATAAAAGGCACAAGACTTTAGGGGTTGACATTGGTTTGTTCATTAATTAGGGGTCAAAATGCACAAATTGATAACAAATGACCAAACTAGAAAAGACATTGAACTTTGGGGCTGGGAACTGAGTTTGTTAGGAGTAAAATTACATGAAATTCAAAGTTGGAAAGCAATTACAAGTGCAATTAAAAGAAATCAAGAGATTAGGGACTAAATTAAATTTTGACCAACTCCCAAATTAAATTTAAAGTCTTAATTGAAAGTAAAGGAATTTTTTTAATAAGTTGGATGAAGTAGAGATAATTTTTTAGTATAATGAAGTCCAAAACAAATAAGGGTGAAACTAATTGACGTGCAAGGAACTAGAGCAGGCAATTCACGGCTCGGTTACCATGCACGCCAATGATTCTGTTCCTTTCGTTTTGCATGCGAAGCAGATGGTAAGATTAATTTTAATCATATCTATCTTTAATTAATTTGTTGTTATTTATAAATATATTTAACTTGCAACATCTGTTTTCTTACAGGCTAGGACTCTTGGACGTGAGCAAAGCCCAATGGAGCTTTTGTAGAGATGCACATGCAGAGTGAAGATTGCCAAAAGGGGATGCAACAGTTCGTTGACAATTCATTGACAACCGCACTCAATATTTTGTTGTATGTATGTTCAACCAATTTATTTCATAATTTATTTTTTTCTTGAATTCAATTTGATGCTTTTAGTTTTTATTTACAGGAGACATAAAACAGCTAGTTGAGAGAGAGATAAGGGGACGATGCTTTGACCCACTCAGATTTTGAATTGTATTTGTGGATGGAGGCAAGATCGTTTGGTGGACCCGATAGAAATCGGGTGTATAGACTCTCCAATACTACAGCCGAGAACTGGTGGATGACCCATAGTGTCTTAACCGTTGGGAGCTCATAATGTGAATTGAGCACCCAGTCTCAGAAGTTCGTGGCCTTGCAATAACGTACGACTCATCTCACCAAAAAATATGAGTAACTCTCAATTGATTACGAACAACTCTGCCAAATAATCATAGACATGAGATCACAAATGAGGGATACATGTTTACCCCCTTTTTGGTTGTATGGTCCTAAAATGACTAACCTCCTCCTCCTCCAACGCTGCAATTGTTCTAGTTTAATTTTTATTGGAACAAATAAATTTGTAATGAATATTTGGATTTTATATTATTCAAGTTTATTTTTACATATTTCAATTTTATACATTTTTTAATTATTTTTTTGTTCAAAAGATATTTTTTTAAAATTATTTTTTAATTATTACAAAGGGATATACTGTCAGACATAATCCGTTTGTATATTCTAGAGGTAAGGGGAACAATTTACTTCATATGCCATTACAACACTATTACATCATCGATGAAATTATTCTGTCGATATTTTACAGAGGGTCGGAATAAAATTACAATAATTGACACTGCCAATCACCGACGAAATAATTCTATTGGTGTATTAAAGTGGGTAATTGTTTTTTTGGCTAGCATATTCTGTTTGTAAAAACATCAGGTTTTGTTTTACCAATACAAATGACATTACCGACGAACGATTGTCATCTGTAAATTTGTCAGTAAAAATGTTGCCAACTGAATGTTAGTGTAAATATCGATAAAAATTTTATCGGTAAAATTGTTAAATCTGGTAATGATACATGATATACATATACAAAGGTGAATGGAAATTAAAGGTGTTCCTTTTTAATGATTTCTTTTTCAGTATATTAGTTTTACATTGTTTAAATGCTTTAAAGTCAAATTGGAGAAGCTACTAAATGGAGTGATTGATTTTATGTGTCTTATATTTTCGAGCTTGAGTTGATGTAATTTTGTTCTACTGGTTTAGATGGCTTTTGAGGTACATTTCCAAATGCTTTCCACCATGATCCTAAGCCTTATTACAAACATTGAAAAGTCTTTATGATTCAAGTTTTGCATGTGATCCTAGTGGTAGAGAATAAGAAGATATTAAAGTATGTGGTACAACATTTATGTTGGAATGAATTTGAGTGAAACACATACCTTTCAAACACATGAAAGTCGAGTGTTTATTTCTATGAGTGTCTATGTATTTAGCTTATTCTCGAATAGGAAAAACCCGAGAACAAAATGAGAGGTAGCTAACCAACTTCTAGGAGAGACATAATTGACTGCATTGATCTCGGCACCACCTACGGAATTTAATGAACCTAAAGGCGCATGGGTCATACGCAAAACGTTGTTCTTGTCAAGATCTTTAAATGAACATGCTTGTTAATAATTAGAAGTTGTCTAACAATGTTTATTCATGATATGTTATTATTTTTTAATTGCTTGATTGTTCTTTGTTTATGACATTGCAACCTTTATTTTGTTTTTTATGGAAAGTGAATTTCAGTTTTGCTCGAGGATGAGCAAAAGTTAAATATTGAAGAATTTAATGAGAATGCAAAATGTCATAATTTTCTCTATTAATGTTTACTATTTTATACTTATTTGATGCCTAAATATACTCATTACTTTTATATTTTTATTAGGATGTAAATGGAGGCGTTAGTGGCTAAACAATTTAATTGGGTGATTCTAGACAATTTTGACACAACTTTGTAATCGGGGTATAACTCTCTCATCCAAGCTCCAATTAAGGTGATCCAAATTGCTATAAAACCCTAAGAAATAGATCTACAACTTTCATGTTTTGAGCTTGGAAAGATACTAGCTATATCGAGTTTGCAATTAGACATAATGACGTTGCACCTAGTTGCCAACATGCTGGTGGAATTTTTTTTAAGCATGCAAATCTAATATGATGTGATTTATTTTCGGATGCTTCAAAACTTGATGCATGAATTATACATGAAGACATCACTTTTCTTGTTATATTTTAACTCTTAATAATTTCATTGAATATTCAGATTTGGTGGTTATTATTAGAGAGTATTTTAGAAGATTTTATAGGCTTCTAAAGAGGAAATAAAAAAAAGAATGTGTAAAGGAGAAAAAGGGAGATCATATTGGATTTTGTCTCCTTTCTCTTTTTTTTCTTCCTCTTCCCCAATTTCTTTCTCTTTTTTATGATATTCATGATGGCACTGCGTAACTAATTTTGCTTTGAGTATTGGATATTCTTTTGTGCCTATTTTTCATGATTTTCTTGTTTAATTATTATGGGACCTTTAGTTTATTATTTTTTGTAATCTACTGCTGGGTTAAATATTAAATATGCAATTATTTGATCTCTCTAATCTAGCTGTGAAGCAACTGATATTTAATTATTTGTTGTGTTAAAAATTAGTAAATTTTAGAAAGATTTTTCAACTAAATTAAATATAACTGCTTAATTATGCTTGTGTTGGTTAGCTTCATCAATCTCTTTAATTTTAAAGGCCGATACTAAATTAAAGATAATGGAGGATTCGTATGTCACACTTCTAACCTTTTGTGTAGTTACTATTATCTTAAATGATTGATTTCAAACCAAGTATTGTTTCAATCCTTTTTAAATATTCATAAATCACGAGGTCACTTTTCTTGTAAACACAACCCTTAAAGTGTTATTATTCTTACAACCTCACTAACTATAGCATCTGAGAATCATCTAGTTTACAGGTTTCGCGATTTCTGATGATTACTAAGCCCAACAAGTCTATTTCAACATTTCATACCATTACCAGAAAGGTTAGAAGTTTTCCTTAAACCTCGTGAACAATGAATTCTGAAAAGTTTTGTATTTTTTTTTCTCACATCATTGAACCACCATGCTAATGCGAATGGATGAGGAGCATGGGCATGCGCGTTAATGGCTCCTTGTCGTGGAGATTAGCAAACTATATATTCAATTGGCTGAATGGAAAAGTGGAGTATGTAACAGAATGTAAAAAAGCTAAAGGGAGACAACCTGCAGATGTCACAACAATTTCATCAAAGAAGCTAATTCAAGGTTTCTGGAACCGGAGCACGTCGTCGACAAGTTTGTCAAAATTCATGGATGATGAACCATTAACACCCGTTGTCGCTTCAGCCTTTGACTTCCATTCCATTGCCTTCCTTTTCATTTCCTTACCTTTCTCCCCATCAATTAACTCTATCACAAGCTTCTCCACTTCATCTCTATTTGCATCGCTTTCAATCTCCATGCCAACACCCCAATCAACGCAAGCAAACTTACAGTTAGTTTGTTGTTCGGAGAAAAAAGGCCAGCATAGCATTGGCACGCCGTTGGACAGGCTTTCAATGGTGGAATTCCACCCCATGTGACTTAAAAACCCTCCTATCGATGAATGCTTCAGGACTTTCTCCTGCGCACACCAGCTCGCCATCAGGCCTCTCTCTCTAGTCTCTTCAAGAAACTCTGGAGGCAAAACCGCTGATTCGCCCCTGACAAGATCAGGCCTGATTATCCATAAAAAATTCTTCTTGCTGCTAGCTAGTCCCCAAGAAAACTCCTCAAGTTGCTGTGGATTCATGACAGTGATGCTTCCAAAATTCACGTAGACAACGGAATTGGGATCCTTGGAGTCAAGCCAGTGCAGGCATTCAGTCTCTTCTTTCCACAGACTGGATCCAATTGATGCTAGATAATCATTCTGTGTTTGATCAAGTAGCAAATTAAGAGGACCAACAGAATAAATCGGAGGAAACATAGATGAGAGAGCAACCAGAACATCATGATCTAAGTCATCAAAAGTATTCAAAAGAGCAGCTGAAGCTTTTGAAGCTCTATCAATTACTCTTATCACAAAGTTTAGCATAACGTCGTTTCGATCTGTTGTGCGAATGAAGGTCGGAAGGTCCTTCAGACGAATATCTTTCATTCCAGGAATCCAGTCTATTTTTGTCTCCAAATATCCATTTGTCAAATCGCTTTCTTCTGCATCATTGATATCAAAGATAAAAACACGTTACATGAACAATTTACTTCGAAAAGATTCATGATAGTATGAAATTAGTAATAAATGTATGGAGTACGTACCTTTGAGTGGTGTGTAACCTCTTTCAACAAGATGTTTGTAATGTGCATAGCCCAATGTGCCACATGCACTTGAAGTCCAGAAAGTGACGACAGGGATTTGAAGTTCCTCCTTCACATCGAGAGCGAAGGACATGCCACTATCTGCTACTATGCAAGTTACAGGCGGGACAACATTTGATGAATTGAGTTTGGCAAGAAGTTGGCGAAATGGGTCTAAGCAAGCCTTTGAGGTAGAGTCACAGAGAAATGAAATGTCTTGGGTAACATTAGCATCGAGCTGATCACCTAGACCATCTGGAATGGTTTCAAACTGGAAATCAGGCAAGACATCAAGGGAGTTCCGGCCTCCGGACTTGAGCAAACGTCTGTGATTGTATTCAGAGTTGACAAAGGTGATGTGAAAGCCTTTGTGATGGAGTAGTTTTGCTACTTTGAGCATAGGAGCTATGTGACCTTGAGCTGGATATGGGACGCACACGGCATGAGCCTTGGTGCTCTTTGGAAGAGATCCCATGTTTCTCACTGAGTTTTTGTATTTCACACCTTCTATGAGTTAGAAGACTGAATTTATTGGTCACCAGTTATATAAGGAATTGTGATTCTTTCTTATATGGTCCAAAATCAACGAAATATGGTATTACTGATAAAGGGGGTGTTGATGTACTTTTTCTATCGATGATTTAATCGATAAAAAAATTATTAATAAAGTCTGAATCTTACATTGACAGATTATATCTGTCGATAAAATACTAAAATCTTGTAATCATAATTATATTGCACTAAATTATTTAGCATATAAGTTTTTGCAATCAAGGTAATGGTGGTGAATGAATCCCCCCCACCCCCCCCATATTTTCCGGTGGATATACTAGAAGAACACTCGAAATAAGGTGGATAAATTATTGTTACTCGTAAGAGACTAAGGTGGATAAATTTGTAGCCTGTAACATTCCACGATATCAAACCTTTAACAACATGAGGTGGATAATTTATAAAATCGTGAAGGCAAAATTATGCTGACGTTTGATGGAAGAGGGAATAGTGTTGGTTAGGGTTTGTGATTGATATCCTGTTTATTTTAAAAGTATTTTTAAATAAATTTAAAAATTTTTATTTTTTTTTAATTAATATTTGTTAGTATTTTCAAATATTTTAATATACTAATATAAAAAATAATTATTTAAAAAACATATTATTTTAATAAAAATCACTTTAAAAATTAATCAGATTCACACTTTCTGAATTATAACCATTCATTGTAGTTTAATAAAAATAATAATTATTTAAAAAATATGTTCTTTTTGTTAAACTAATTGAGATCAAACAAAAAAAGGAGGCTACAATTCTGAATAAACTGTATATTATGAATGCATAGTCTTAACCTAATTACAAATAAAGTATATATAGGTTAAACTGAAAGTACTATTCTACCCTTAATAAATAAGACAACATAACTATTATTTAACATCTCCCCTCAAACTCACGATGCGGCAGCTACAAGCATCGAGAGTTTGCCAGCTAGAAAACGAAAACGAGATATGGAATGCGCCTTGGTAAAGAAATTTGCAATCTGCAATGAAGAGGGAACAAAAGGCAAAGTAATGGTTCCATGCTTGAGATGATGACGAGTAAGATGACAATCGATTTCAATGTGCTTAGTCCGCTCATGAAAAACCGAGTTGTGAGCAATCTGAATAGAACTCTGGTTGTCACAATACATAGGAGTAGGATGGGAAAAGGAAACTCCCATATCAGCAAGTAACCAACGTAACCAAATAATCTCTTTGGTAGTAGATGCCATGGCACGATATTCTGCTTCGGTGGATGATTGAGAAACAATAGATTGTTTCTTGCTCTTCCAAGAAATAAGAGAATCACCTAAAAAGATACAAAACCCGGTAACAGACTTGCGATCTGTGGGATCACTACCATGATCAGCATCAGAGTATGCACGCAACTCCAAGGAAGAGGTGGATGAAAGTAAAAGACTTTGAAAAACTGTACCCCGAAGATATCGCAAAATACGAAGAACAGCTGCCCAATGAACAGTAGTAGGAGAAGCAACAAACTGACTAACAACATGAACAACATATGCAATATCTGGACGAGTAATGGTGAGATATACCAAACTCCCAACAATAGTGCGGTATAAAGTAGGATCTATCAAAGGTAAACCATCAGAAGAAGAGTACCTTGCGTTAACCTCAATAGGAGTATCCACAGTCTTGTTATCAGTAAGTCTAGCCCGCTCAAGAATATCTGCAACATATTTCGACTGAGAAAGAAGGTAACCTTTAGGTGAGTATGCTACCTCAATACCCAGGAAATATCGAAGATAACCCAAATCCTTCATCTCAAATCGTCTAACCAACTCTGTCTTCAAAACTGAAATACCATCAATGTCATCACCAGTAATAATCATGTCATCAACATATAAAGACAGAATGATACGACCTGCATCAGTGCACTTAATAAAAAGAGCAGAATCATGACTGCTAGAAACAAAGCCAAGTGACGAGATCACAATAGAGAATTTCTCAAACCAAGCACGGGGTGCTTGTTTGAGACCATATAATGCTTTCTTAAGCTTACAAACATATCCAGAGTCATGTGAAATACCAGGAGGAGGTGCCATATAAACTTCTTCTTGAAGATCTCCATTCAAGAAGGCATTTTTAACATCAATTTGAGAAATATGCCATTGGCGAATCGAAGCTACGGCAATAAGAGTATGAATAGTAGTCATTTTTGCAACCGGAGCAAATGTCTCCTCATAGTCCATACCATACTGTTGAGAGTATCCTTTGGCAACCAACCTAGCTTTATATCGCTCAATAGACCCATCAGAATTAGTCTTGATCTTATACACCCAACGACAACTAACAACACTCTTACCAGGAGGTAGAGGAACCAGATCCCAAGTATCTGTCTTATGCAATGCAGAAAGTTCCTCATCCATAGCTTGCTGCCAAAGCGGATCAAGAATTGCCTCTTTATAGGAAGAGGGCTCAACAAGACAATGAATAGAGGCTAAAAAGGAAGTAAATGATGAAGAATAACAAGAATAAGCAAAATCTGGTAGTTTTGTGGACTTACGAATACGGATGGACTGACGTGGAGGTGGATCCACAATCTCAGATGAAGCTTGAGGGGTTGTAGATGAGAATGGAGCTTCAGGTGTGCCAGAGAGTAAAGTACCAGTACCTGCAGAGTTATGAGTACAAATTGATCGAACATGGGGAGAGCTATCATTACCAGAATCCTCAGAAAATGGATCTATACTAATAAGATCAGATTTAGTCAGGTTATGAGTAGTGGATGGAATAGAAAAGAAAGGTATATGCTCAAGGAAGACAACATGACGAGACACATAAAGTTTCTGAGTTATTGGATCAAAACAACGATAACCCTTTTTACCTTCACCATAGCCCAAAAAGACACAAATAGCGGATCGAGAGGATAACTTACTTCGTTCTACATGAGGACGAAGAACGAAACAAGTACAACCAAAGACTCTAAATGAGGAATAATCAGGGATATGCCCATATAACTTTTCAAAAGGAGATAGACCCAAACTATGAGAAGATGGAATTGTATTAATCAAGCTTACAGCAGTAAGAACAGCTTCTCCCCAAAACTCACTAGGAACAAAAGCAGACAACAAGAGAGAACGAGCAGTTTCGACAATGTGCCTATGTTTTCTTTCAGCAACACCATTTTGCTCAGGAGTATCTGTACATGAGGTTTGGTGGATGGTTCCATCTAGGGCAAGCAGTTGGCAAAATTTATTAGAAGTGTATTCCCCACCTAAATCACACCTAAAGCATTTGATCACAGTAGAATATTGAGTTTTGATAAGAGCTCGAAAAGCTGCATATATCTCAAAGAATTCAGAACGATGTTTCATTAAATAAACCCAACAATAACGAGTATGATCATCAATAAAAGAGACATAATATCGAGACCCTCCTTTTGTGGCAACAGGAGAAGGTCCCCATACATCAGAATGAATTAAATCAAATGGTGAAGAAGAAACAGAAATACTTCGATTAAAAGGTAAGGCGGAAAATTTTGCCAATTTACATCCACTACAATCAGAAATGTCACAAGTTTTCAAATTTCCTAAAGCTCCTGTGGATGCCAAAAATCTCAAACGAGAAGACGAAACATGACCTAGACGGGAATGCCATAAATAAAAACTAGAAGATGAAATACTCAAACGAAAGGAAGACAAATCAACTGTAGGAGTAGCAGCAGCAACAGCAACTGACACTTTTAACTCATCCAAAATATATAGTCCATTCTCCCTACGGCCTGTCCCAATCAGCTTCTAAGACTGCAGATCCTGTATACAACAAAAGGAACCAGAAAACATGACTAAATAATCACCAGAATCACATATTTGACCAACAGACGCAAGATTTAATTTGAGTTGTGGAATAAGATAAACATTAGGGAGAGACATGTGAGGTGTGACAACAGAACCAACACCTGCTAATGGCATTTGAGTGCCATCAGCAGTCATAACAAGAATGGAGGACAAAGGGGATACAGAGGTAAAAGATGAGGAATCTGGAGACATATGATGAGAAGCACCAGAATCCAAGACCCATTCAGAATGTGACATACCTGAGGAACAATGAGGCAACTGACCTATGGAAGAAGAAGCAGACATTGCTTGTGGCTGCAAGGAGAGAAACTTCTGAAATTGCTCAGCCAAAATATTAGGATCTGAAATTGCTCAGCCAAAATATTAGGATCGGTAATAGAACTCGAGGAAGCTATTGCTGCTGTATTGTGATGTTGTGGTTTATAACCCTGAGGTGGTTTATGAGCATTAGATTGTGACTGATTGCCAGGCTTCCAAGCTTGATTCTGATGTCTCAACTTAGGACACTGAGCCTTCCAATGACCTTTCTGCTTACAGAAGCTGCACTCATCGAAGCCAACCCTTGTGTGAGACTTATTCTGATGATTAGAGAATGACCTAGAAGGTACTGCTAGAACAGAAGGATTTGAAGCAGAAATAATTCCTTTTTCAGAATAAGACTGAAAACGTATTTCTTCAGCCAATAACTCACTGACAACAGAGTCAACAGAAGGCAGTGGAGAACGATGCAGAATTGAACCTCTAAGTCCTTCGAAATCACTACGAAGTGCTGTTAAAAACTGTACCAATCTTTGCTGCTCTCTACGCTCAATATAGGCACCACATGCCTTTAATTCTGTCGATTATGTAAGAGCCAATTGATCCCAAAGATCTGTCATAGTAGAATAAAACTCTTGAATACTCATATTCTTCTGATGAAGAGCTCGTATGTCATTCTCTAATTGATACTGTTTTGCAAAATTTGATTGTGTGAATAACCTTTGCAGATGATCCCAAACCTCTTTTGCTGTCTCATATTTCGCCAACTGCGTACCTATTGAATGCTCAACAGAATTGTTGATCCAAGTAATAATCTTTGCATTATTTGCTTCCCATGTATCTATCAAACCAGCATCCCCCTCCTCAATATTCTTAGGTATCACATAAGTTCCACTAACATACCCCCACATCTTCTTACCCTTAAGGAAATTTCTCATTACATAACTCCAATATGAATAGTTCTTCCCATCCAACCTCACACTCACAGACTGAAGCGAATCATCTCTTTCAGTAGCCATAATCAACAATCACAGATAACCAGAATGCAAAAGCAGCGGAAACAAATACTCAATTGCAAAGCAGCGGAAGACAAAATACTCAATTGCAGAAACTAAACAAATATCTTCTCGAAATTATACGATTACTCCCAAAACACAAAACAAGTTTGCAAAAACTTAATGCAGATACCAAATTGCAGAAGCTGAAGGGAAGACGAAATACCAAAATAATTGCAGAAACTGTCGAAATACCAAAATAATTGCAGAGACTGTCGAAATACCTAATTTTGCAGAAGCGGAAGACAGAATATCACTCCAAAAAAAAAATACCTAGTTGGATCCGCGAAGCTGTATTTGGGATTAAGCTTCGTTCCATAAAACCAGCTCTGATACCATGTTAAACTAATTGAGATCAAACAAAAAAAGGAGGCTACAATTCTGAATAAACTGTATATTATGAATGCATAGTCTTAACCTAATTACAAATAAAGTATATATAGGTTAAACTGAAAGTACTATTCTACCCTTAATAAATAAGACAACATAACTATTATTTAACACTTTTATTTTTAAAATTAATAATAATTTATAATGAACTCGTTTATGTCGTTGAATTATATATTCAAACGTACAAGACAGTGCTGATATCTTATTGGTTGTTGTGGACCTTCAGCCACTCACTGGCTAATTTTGTCGCTAGCTACTGCATGACCTCTATAATTTCAAAAGAATTAAATTCTAGTAGTATGTACCCAGACATGGATTCCATTAACAAATCTTCATCCATCTGAATTTTGATTCAGATTTGTGGGTAGAGATAAAATTATTTGGTAAATTTGATAAACATTAAGTGTACAGCTCCAATATTACGACTAAAAATTTACGGGTGGCACGTAGTGTCTCAACAGTTAGAAGCTTCCAATCAGTATAAAGCACCCAATTTAAAAAGTTTATAATATTGGAGTAACAATCAACTCTCGTCCAATTATAAAAAAATTTGCTAAATGGTCATGAACTTAACATCATAGAGTGGTGATATATATGTGCCCCTTTTTTGCCGTATAGTTCCGGGAATAACCAGTCTCCTCCTCCTCCTCCGTCATTGTGCTAATTTAATATTGTTTTTGAAATACATTCAATTTGTATGAATATTATTTAAGTTTTTATTTTTATTTTTGATGTTTAATAAAATTTTATTTGCATAATTGGTTTTTTTACTATTAATTTATATAATTTTATATTATATATTCTAAATAATTAAAAAAAAAAACAAATTTAAAAACACCCACCGAGGGATTTTCAGAGGGGATATTTCTGTCGGCATTTCATAGAGGGTGGTGGAAATGCCACACTCACCGATGAATTTACAGACGGATACAGTCTATCGACATTTTACAGAGAGAGGTGGAAATGCCACACCCACTGATGAATTTACAAACAGATGTCATCTGTCGGCATTTCACCGGGAGCTGAAAAATATTTACTGGATATGCCACTATTAATGACGGAATAAATCTGTCGGTATATTTCCAGTAAGAATTTTTTATTTTTTGGCGTGCATTTTCCATCTGTGAAACCATCGACAATTTTTTTTTACTGACATCATTAGCAATGGAATGTGGTATTACCGATGAAGGGGATGCCGAAGAACTTTTTCTGTCGGTGATGTAGTGAGTAAAAAAATTACCAATGTAGTCTAAATTTTATATTGATGAATTATATCCGTCGATAAAAGTGTGAAATCTTGTAGTACTACAATAAAGTATTTATCATGTAAGTTTATGGAGTCAAGGTAATGGCGAGGATGTCCTATCCGGTGATTTGCATCAATATAATCAAGTGACTTTTCTCCCCTATATTTTCCGATGGATATATTAGAAGAACACTCGAAATAAGGTGGATAAATTATTATTACTCTAATATAATAAAATAAAATAAGAATAGTTTTATATATCATTTTAATATATTAATATTAAAAATAATTTTTTAAAAATAAAAAATATTTTAAAAAATAACCATAAACAGATTTTTAAATACGATTGAAAACAGAGTCAATTGGTTTGATAAAAAAAAATAATTCTTTAAAAAAATCAATTTTTTTTATTTTTTAAAATAATAATAATTTATAATTAACTGTTTATGTCGTTGAATTATTATATATTCAAACGTACAAGACAGTGCTGATATCTTTTTGGTTGTTGTGGACCTTCAGCCAGTGACTGCTCTCCTAAACGTCAAAGTAAGCTCACCTCAAACTTTGGGTCTCCCTGCCAGGACGTTCCTGGTAACGTCTTATCGTTTCAATTCACTGACAAGTGACAACAGCTGGCTAGCTTTGTCAGTCGAGGCCCAACCTGTGAAGCTGGAAGTTATTTTAACAGCTGGCTAGTATTGTCGCTAGCTACTGCATGACCTCGATAATTTCAAAAGAAATAAATTCTAGTCGTATGTGCCCAGACTTGGATTCCATTAACAAATTTAAGAAGCTGTTTGGCGCTGCGGTCCAAATAGCTTTTTACAAAATTTCAAAATTGTTTTTATTTTTATTTTGTTAAAATTGAGTGTGATTTGTACTTTTTAGATCGTTTTGATGTGCTGATATCAAAAATAATTTTTAAAAAATAAAAAAATATTATTGGCATGCTTTTCGGCACGAAAAGCTATTTGAAAAGCAACAGCTACCACACTCCCAAACACCCTAACCCACGCTGGTACTGTAGTGCTTTAAGAAACAGTTTATTATTCGATTGATCCTATATTGTTTTTTAGTTAATTTATCTTTGGTTTTGTTTCGGGATAGGGTGATTTTTTTTAATTGGATTTTATATTTGATTTCATTATTAGTTATTTGATTTTTGAATTTTTTTTTTAAATTTAGTATCCATTTTTTAAATTATTATTTATTTTGTTTTGAATTATTTTTTTAATTGATTGTTGTTTCAATTCTATCCCTAAACATTTATTTTTATTTACTTTTTGCGTCAAATTCGATCATGCTTTTTTCTAATTATTTTCTTAAATGGTTGGTTTTTTAGAATTTCATCCATAAATATTTAATTTTATTTGATTTTTATGTCGAATTTAGTTCTAATTAATTTAATGGCTATTTTTTTTTTTGCATTGTTGGTTTTTATTGATTTCTTTTTTCAATTTCATGTCTCGATGTTTGTTTGGTTAAGAACTTGGCTTCTTTACTTTTTTAGGTTTGCCTTTAATAAGGTCACACCGGTCTCATTACCCGGTTCATAGATTTAAAAGTTTAGCCCAAGTTGACTTTTATCTTTTTTAAAGCATTTTTTTTATAAAAAAAATAATGGTATTTTTTTAAGCTTTTGTGTTTATAGCGTCATTCAAGTCACATGTATTGGGTTTGTTAGCTTGAGTTGGCTATCGAGTTCGCTCGAGGTTTTTTTTTGTTATTTGTTTTGGCTTTGACAAGTTATTCAACTTTATATTTTAAAATTCGCAGTTAATACAAATTTTAATAGGATTTGGATCCAAGTTTTCATAGGTTGCAAGTTTTTTAAGATTTGACCGTATTTAGGATGTTTCTCTGGGTTTGCTTGGCTTGGCTTTTATATATGTTTTCAATTTCACCCCTATGATTTTTGTTATCTTTAAAAGTTGATTCTTATTCTTTTGATTTTTTGTTGCTTTTGCAGTTTTTTTAATTAATATATTTCTAGCGATCTCATCCTCTAAAATTAAAGGGGCGTTTGTTTAATGGAAAGTGATTTCCTGGAATGGATAAAACATTTTAGTTTGTTTTCAATAATTATTTTTATATTTCACCCCTTTTAATTTTTTAATCTAAAAATAATAAATCATATTACAAATGATTTTCGATTTCACCCCTATGATCTTGTAATTGCAATTTTTTTGAGGACATTTTTAATTTAATCTTTATTGGTTTTTTTTTTTTGTCAAATTGAAGTGTCAAATTAGGAGATCGAAACCATAATTGAAAAGATGGTCAATCCAAGTAGAAAAGATTAGAGTTTATGTTTGGATAATGCTTTATAGGAGTATAGGATAGCATATAAGACACCTATAAGCATGTCACCTTCTAGTTGAGTTAGTACATATGGCTTATTGGGTTCTCAAGAGTTTCAACATGAAGATGGATGAAAGTGAAGAACATAAGAAGTTGCAACTATTATAGTTAGAGGAAATTTGTAATGATGCATGTAAGAGTACAAGGATTTACAAGGAAAAAACGAAAGCTTTTCATGACAAAATGATATTTAGGAAGGAGTTTAAAATTGGTCAAAAAGTCCTTCTATACCACTCATGATTTTATTTGTTTCTAGGGAAGTTACATTCTCACTGGATTAGATATTTTACTAATGTTTTTTCTTATAGTGTAATTGAAATTCAAAGTTTAACAACTTTAAAAACATTCAAGGTGAATGGCCATAGACTTAAGGCTTGTTATGAAGGATTCCAAGTAGAGAATGAGATAACATTGAACAATTAGGATCCAATTTATACTAATTAAAGAAGGAAGCATTAAGTTGAGCTAACAACAATAAACAAAGATCCTCATTGTTCAATGCTTTATAGGAGTATAGGACTGCATATAAGACACCTATGAGTATGTCACCTTCTAGTTGAGTTAGTACATAAGGCTTATTGGGTTGTCAAGAGTTTCAACATGAAGATAGATGAAAGTGAAGAACATAAGAAGTTGCAACTATTATAGTTAGAGGAAATCTGTAATGATGCATGTAAGAGTACAATGATTTACAAGGAAAAGATGAAAGCTTTTCATGACAAAATGATATTTAGGAAGGAGTTTAAAATTGGTCAAAAAGTCCTTCTATACCACTCATGACTTTATTTGTTTCTAGTAGGGGTGTTCACGGTTCGGTTCGGTTCAGTTTAGACTTAAAAAACCAACCGAACCGAATTACAGTATTTTTGTAAAAAATTAACCGAACCGGACTGGAAACCGGTTCAAACCGAACCAGTCCGGTTCGGTTAAATCCAGTTTTTTTAGAAAAAAACCAGGAAACCTAATCCCATCATATATGGGTTTTTTTTTTAATTGGCTTAGCCTTACATTAAACAGCGTATACTCCATTGAAATTGAAATAATATTGGCCTGCACTGTTTCCATGGTCTAAGATTGAGTGCCTAGTTCTTCACTAGAGAAAACTTCAAATTTGGATGATGGCTGAGTAGAAACAGAGGGTTGATCAAACAAAAAAAGAGAAATACAAAATATTTGGCTTAATCTTGTACGATAATTATACATTAAGCGACCCTATTTTCATTTCCAATCATAATCCTTTAGCCTTAATTTTAAGCATTCAAGAACTAGGGCCATTGCAAACTAGGGCTAGTGCCAAAGCTTCAAAGAAATTTATTCAAGTTGAGATGAGCATTGATGATAGTTGAACTGTCAAATCTACATGACACGGTCCCCAATTGCTTCTTCAAGAGGACTGTTTCAAACAACAAGCTCTCGAGGGTCAAGGAGGACTACTTTTGCAGATGGTTCTCTTTTATATATATATAAAAGATACCCAAGTATTGATAAACAATAAACTTTACCTCTTTGACTCTTTCTGCTGCAAGTGAAGATTTTATTCAGGTTTGTTTACGGCTGCAAGTATACTAGATGGATGTGGAGGTGTGAGTTATTTACTTACTGATCGGCTAGAGAAGAGACAGATACGGGGGCAAGAGGTAGAGAAAATGAAAATTAAAGGGGAAAGGAAGAAGAAGATAAGAATTTTGTTGGTGTGGGCGACGACTTTAAAAATAAATTGTAATCTCATTTAGGTTTAGGTTTACTTACTGTACTGTTTATACTAGGTTGATTATAACTTTATTTTATGGGTAAACCGGTTCGGTTCACCGGTTTCAGTGGTAAAACCGAAACCGAACCGAACCGGAAAGATTTCTTGTTTTAGTAATCGGTTAATTTTAATCAGTTTTTCATCTCGGAAAGATTTCTTGTTTTAGTAATCAGTTTAATCAGTCATGATTTCTTGTTTTAGTAATGGATCCAGTAATTCTCACTGGATTAGATATTTTATTGTTACTAATGTTTTTTCTTATAGTATAGTTGAAATTCAAAGTTTAACTTTAAAAACATTCAAGGTGAATGGCTATAGACTGAAGGCTTGTTATGAAAGATTCCAAGCAGAGAATGTGAGAACATTGAACCATAAGGATCCAATTTATACTAATTAAAGAAGGAAGCATTAAGTTTAGCTAACAATAATAAACAAAGGTCCTCATTGGGAGGCAACTCAAAAGGAGTTTGTTTTTTTGTTCCTCTTCATTTCTCATTTATATTTTGGTTAGTTTTGCCTTTTCTTTGCATTTTACCTTACATTTGGGACAATATAAGTTTTAAGTGTGGGGGAGGGGATTTAGTTGTGTTTTAATTCTATTTTGAATGTTTTTTTTTCAATTAAAAAGAATAGTTTTTCTTTCTTTTTTAGTTCTTGTGGTTATCGATGAAATTTGGTTTTGTATGACATGATCAAGATTCAATTAAGCTTGTAAAAATCATAACATAATTGAACAACTAATTTTTCCAACTTGGAATTAATTAGTCTAGTTATTTTCATTGAGGATGGTTGTGACTAAATTTGGTAGACCAGAAACTGGTAAGAATTTAAGCCTTTAGTTATATCAATCTCATTATTTTCTTTCATGTGAGATGTTCTTCAATGGATTTGTTTCTTTAGAACTTGTCATGATTCTCATCAAGATCACATTGACACATGTAAGCATAAACATGATTAAGGCCCTCTTTGTTATAAGCAACATAAGCCAAATAACCTACCTGGTAGTTAATTTTTTTCTTTGTTGAACACCTTCAAGCTTTTTATTGGAAACCATTTTACAAGCTTCAAACCTGAAAAAAAAAAAAACACATTACCGAAGTCAGAAAGCTAGTGGAGCATTGTTTATTATTATGATATGTATGGGTATTCAAGAAATAAATGTGGGGGTGTCTAGATTGATGGTATGGCTATGCCTACGGAGCATATTTTCATTCTTAATTCATGAGTTATGTTGTTAGTGTATTAAGTTAAAAAAAAAATTGATGGAGGAATTGTTGTTAATGTTATAAATTATTCATGTTCATAATTCCTCCTAAAAATCCAAAAAAGGGGTTTGTTCATACATGATATACACAAAGGTGCAAGGAAATAAAACGTATTTCTTTTTAACAATCTCTTTTTAAATACAGGAGCTTTACATAGTTTAAATTATTTAAAGTCAAATTGAAAAAGCTACTAAATGGAGTGATTGATTTTACATGTCTTATATATTCGAGTTTGAGTTGATGTATTTTTGTTCCCTGAGCCTCGTTACAAACCTTGAAAAGTCTTTATGATTTGAGTTATACATGCAATCCTAGTGGTGGAGAATAAGAAGATATACAAGCCTATGGTAAAGGATTTCCATTAGAATGAATTTAAGTGAAACACATACCTTTCAAACACATGAAAGTCAAGTGTTTATTTCTGTAAGGGTCTACTTAATTAGCTTACTCTATCTTAGATTGAAAATTCTTGTTAATAATTATAAGTTGTCTAAGAATGTTTATTCATGATAGATTATTATTTTTTTAGAGCTTGGTTATTCTTTATTGATGGCATTGTAACCTTTATTTTTTTTTTTCATGGAAAGTGAATTTAAGTTTTCCTCAAGGACGAGCAAAACTTAAGTGTTGGGGAATTTGGTGAAAATACAAATATCATATTTTTCTCTGTCAATGTGCATTATTTTATACTTATTTGATGCCTAAATATACTCAATATTTTTATATTCTGATTTAGGGTGTAAATGGAGTCGTTAATGGCAAAACAAAGTTAATTAGGTGATTCTGGGTAGTTTTAACACAACTTCATAATTGGGGTATAACTATCTCATCCAAGCCCTAATTGAGGTGATCCAGAATGCTATGGAACCCTAAGAAATAGATCTACAACTTTCATGTTTTGAGTTTGGAGAGATACTAACTACATCGAGTTTGTAATTTGGCATAAAGACGTCGCACTTGTGTTGCTAATGTGCAGGAACGTCCTTATACATGCAAATCTAATATGATGTGATTAATTTTCTGAAGCTTCGAGACTTGATACATGAATTATAGATGACGACATCACTTTATTGTTATATTAAGAAACTATTTTATTATTTAATAATTTGATTGAATATTCAGATTTGGTGGTTATTATTATATAGTATTTTTAGAAGATTTTGTAGACTTCTGAAATGAAAAAAAAAATTGTAAAGGAGAAAAAGGGAGATCATGTCGGATTTTGTCTCCCCTTTCTCTTTTATCTTCCTCTTCCCTCTTCCCTAATTTCTTTCTCTTCTTTATGATATTTGTCGCACGTCACCCGCGCGACGTCCGAGGGTGATTTTTTCGTTTATTATTTTGCTTGATTAGTTCTTTGGAGTCGCCACCTAGTATTTTGGTCACTAGGAACCCTAACTGGTCTTTCAGAGATTCCAGCAAGGGACTGGTTGCGTAAAGGGAAGGTATTAACACCCTTAGTACGCCCTACCTAAGGTAAGCTGCTTAGTGTTTGGTTTGCTTTATAATTGCTACGGTGTTGATGTTTTGTAATCCCATCAATTTTCCTAGGTTTGATTCAAACTAAATTTATTAGGATAGAAATCCAAGGAGATTCCATGTGCTTCGAAAGCTCATTTTTCCCTTAGTATTTCAAGAGTTTTGTGACTCGTAAATCGCAAGGAGGAGGGACAAAACAAAATTAGAAATCTAAGGAAATTCAAGTCGCTTTAAGAGCCTATTTTTGCCTTAGTGTTTCATACTCTCACGGCTCGTAAACCATGGAGTAAAATTGAAATGTCCTCGATTATAATCAAGGCTTCTTTCAAGGATGTTTGATGACTTATTACTCCTAAAAAATTATTTTGGATATTTACCACTTAGGGTTTCTTTATCCAAATATTAACAGTGAATAATAACAAGTTATTCCCAATAATATTTTGGATATTCATCCCTTTGGGATTTCTTTATCCAAACATTAATGGTGAATAATAAATGAATTCCCCCCAAAATAAGATTTTTGTATTTTTTTTGGAATATTGGCCAACACCATCTGGAGTTTTACAAACATGTTGCAAAATCTATAAATGCAAGAAAATAATTTTTGTGCTTAAGAAATCCATGCGAAAACACATTTTTCAAAACTTCCAATATTTTTTATATAAAAAAAACGTTCAAAACATGTTAGGGTATTGACCGTATGCAACACACAAAAAACATTTTTTATATATTTTTGTATATTTGTCATATTTGCATTAAAAAAACCAGTATTCTAAATGCGAGATTGATATAATTTTTTTATTATATATAAAAAAATACAGACCTTAAAATCATCAATCTCTCTCTCTTTCTTTTTTTTTTTTAAAAAAACCAGTACATCAAGTGACCCGGCTGCATAAAAAAAAAACTCAGCTACTGTTCAAGTGAATTATAATTCACTTGAACAGTAAACACAAAAGGCATGCACATTAGGTAAGTAATTAAAATGCAAAGTGAAGAGAATGCATGGAAACTTACCTGGCGCTGAAACGGGCGAAGATGATGCTGCTGCTGTTTCTTGCGCACAACCGATCATCACTGATTCTGAAGACAATGACGAACGCTGGTAACTGATGTTGGTCTCTGTCTTTCTCTTTTTGCTGAAGCTTTCTCTGGAGACGGCGAAGACGATGAAGGTGTGATGTGCTGGTGAAATGGATGTTCTTCCCTCTGTGCTTTCTCTGTTTTCTTGTGAGCTGCTGCTTCGGCTATTACATATGAAAGAAAACGTTGCACCACTGGAGGAGAAGAAAACTGGAGACGGAAACGAAGAGACGAAGGCGATGGCGAGGGTGTGCTGGTTGGTCCTTCTGTGTTTTCTTCTATTTATGTTCTTTCCTTCTGCTCGTCCTGTTGTGCTCTTCTTCATCCGTTTGTTTCTCTGGTTTTCTTTCCCTTGCTTCCCCTGTTTCTCCCTCTGTATTTTCTGTTCATCCTCCCTCTCACTCGCGTCCCTAGTCAATTTTTCTCCCCCTTTTTATCATGACTGGATGTTCATTTATATAGAAAATCTCTACAAGTATTATTTAAGGAAATATTGCAATACTTATTACAGAGATTGTCTTCTATAACCAGCACCAACAAATCCCATATATATTGTATTTTATATTGCATTGATTATTTTCCATAACCAGAACGAATCAAATCATATATATCTATGGTATTTTATATTGCAGTAATTATATATGATTCAGTAATTATCTCTTTCATATATTGCTCCCTTAATATTAGCCCTGATGCTCTATGTTATCGCCACATGTAAACCCTTATTTTTTTAAAATTTTTTTTTATCAAAACATGGGTCAAAAATTGGGTAGCAACAATATTCATTATGGTATTGTGTAACTAAATTTAACTTGGTCGAAGGAAATGAAAGTCTCAGAATCAATACAGTTGTAAGATCTAATTTGTTTTCATTGCTTAATGTATGCTTTGTGTATTGGATGTTCTTTGATGCCTATTTTTCATGATTGTCATGTTTGATTACTACGAAGCATCTGGTTTATTATTCATTGCAATCTACAACTATGTTAGATATTAAATGTGTAATTGCTTAATCTCTCTAATTTATGAAGGAATTGAGATTTAATAGTTTGTTGCGTTAGAAATTAGTAAATTTTAGAAAGAGATTTTGACTAAATTAAATGTAATTGCTTAATCTACTATAGTTGGTTAGCTTCATCAATTTCTTTAATTTTTAAGGCTACTACTATATTAAATTTTAGTGCTTGTTTTAATTTGTGTAGTAGTTAGGATTAATTAGATTGCTTGTTTTCTAATTAACTAGAACTAAGGAGAGATAATAAAATAGTTTTAATTATGAATATTCAAAGTATGAATTGATATATATGTATCGATTATTAGTTATAAAATACTTTATGGCACTACAAGATTTCACAGTTTTACCGACTGACATATTCCGTCGGTGTGTGATAGAACGTTCGTCGGTAAAGTATTTACCGACTATATTACCGACGGAATACTCCCGTCGGAATACCTTTTGTCGGTGATTCCACATTCCGTCGCTATATCGGTCGGAAATAAAAAAAAAACTTTTACCGATGGTTTTACCAACGGACCGTGCGCGCAAAAAAAAAAAAACATTTCCCGCTTGGAATATACCGACAAAAAATATTCCGTCGGTGTTATGTAAATACCGACGGCCTAACTCCGTCGGCAAAAGTGTCGGTGATATTTTATACCGACCGAATATTTCCATCTGTAAATTCGTCGGTAAATTTATACCGATGGATTATTTCCGTCGGTGAATATGTCGGTGATGGTGGCAGACACTGTCTAATGGCGACAGAGTTATTCCGTCGGTAAATCCCTGTGTAATTGTTTTTTAATTATTTAGAAAAAATAATATAAATTAATGGTAATACAAACCAATTATGCAAATAAAATTTATATTAAGCAACAAAAACTCAAAGTGAAATAATATTCATTACAAAATGAATGTGTTTCAAAAAAACATTAAACAAAATTTAAAATGTAAATAATGTTTATTAAAAATTAATATAAAGGTGGAGGAGGAGGAGGAGGAGGAGGATGGGGGTTAGGCGGCCAAAAACGATTAGGCGCACATGTTCCACCTTGTGTCATGTTCATGACCATTTGACGAAGCTCTTCATAGGCTGCTCTTTGTTGTTCAGACTCTGCTCTGTGTTGTTCGTTCGCCAATCTTTGCTCTTCTTTGAGTTGTGTGTATGCCTCTGATAGGTGGTCGCACCTTTGTTGCAAGGCCACAAACTCCTTAGATTGGGAGCTCGATACAGATTGGGAGCTCCTAGCGGTTGAAGCAGTACCGGTCGACCGCAAGTTGGCGGCGGTAGTGTTGGAGAGCCCGTAAACCCGATTTTTATCGGGTCCACCTGACGATCCAGCCTCCATCCATAAATTCGGATCGAATTCCGGATGGGTCGAAGGATCGTCCCCGTATCTCTCCCTCAACCGATTATTATAGGTCTCCTGAAAAAAATAATAATCATCATATTCAATTCAATAAACATAATAATAACTTACAAAATAAAATGGTTGAGCACGGTTGTCAACGAACTGTTGCGTCCCCTTTTGGCGATCATGACTCCGCACGTGCGTCTCCACAAACAGCTCCATAGGGCTCGGCTCACGTCCAAGAGACGTAGCCTATAATGAAAAAAATGTATTAACAACAAATTAATTGAACGATATATTTCATTAACAGCAAACATAACAGAGCCGCCGGTGTGCGTTGTCACCGAGCCATGAATTGGCCTATTCCGGTTGCCAGCACCGGACTGTGAGAGTTGAGTGAACCGCTCAGACGTCACGTGCTGAAGATAGTGCGACCATATATCTTCTGGGATGTATATTGGTTTGAAATCCCTCTAAACCGCAACATCGTTCCAGCCTTGGAACCCCTTATCCCTCGCTATTTTTTTTGCTTTTTTCTAGGTGTCATACCAAAAATCACGCAACCTAATTCACGCACAAAAAAATTACATTTCGAAACATAAATAATTATGTAAAAACAAAAGTCGTATTGTTTTCGATGTTACCTAATTGCCGCGTGATTTTCCCACACCCTCCTCACAACAGTGTCATGTTCATCGTCCTAGTAGAATCGATGCTGTGTATAAAAAAATAATTTTTTAAAATGTTAATAATTTATTTACAATTATAACTAGAATTTATTAGAAATAAGCTGAAAATTATATATTAACACGAACCTCAAATCTACGAAACCATGCATTGATTTGAGGCATCCATTCAAGATGCCTGGATATCTGACTCCATTGAAACAATGGAATCTCCATCGACGCTTTAAACGCCGATGATATTACTCGGGCGGCCTCAATGTTTGTGAACCTGAAAAGAAATGAAATTAATGAAATAGTGATTACTTCATAAATTATGTTTTAAATTTGTTTTTTTTATATATAAAAAAAACTAAAACCTTAACAAACTTACATTGAAAGATCGTCCTTCCACTGTGCCTCGTACTTGTGGGTAAATTGATTCCGCTGCGAAGGCACGCCGCTTCTGCGATGTGAAACATCGCTGGAAGAGGCAGCATCGGTTGACGGCGCAGGTGGTGTAGGTGCCTCTTCTTGAGAGGCACCTAAGAAAACATCATCATCGCTGCTAGACGAACTTGATTCGACTGGACGTGAACGACCAGCTCTGGTTTTTATTTTGCGCATCTAAACAATTTTATATAAATAATTGTATAATAAAATTCAAAAGTTAAAAAAAAATCGGCAGCATCTCCCTATACTGGATACTACCCAAATCCACAAACCTGCAAATATTAACAATAGCCACAACCAATTGAACCAATCTATACTAATTATTCCAACATATTCAACTATTAATCCTAAGATAAATTCAACGTTAACAATTACAATTCACAAATTAATCAATAATTATATTCAAAACAATAAAAAATATGACAAAAAATAAATTCAATAAATTCAACAAATTAATCATTATAATTCAACATTAACAATTATAATTCAACAAATTAATCAATAATTATATTCAAAACAATAAAAAATATGACAAAAAATAAATTCAATAAATTCAACAAATTAATCATTATAATTCAACATTAACAATTATAATTATGACAACAAAACAATAAAAAATATTCAAAAAATTCAAAAACAAAACCTACATCAATAAAAGGAACGAAATATACATACCTTAATAATGTGACAAATTCAAAACTTTATCTACATTACCAAAAAAACCACCAAAACAACAAAATAAAAAAAATAAAAACAACTAAAAATAAATTAAAAGTAAATAAAATAAATTGGAAAAAAACACATACCTTTTAATTTGATGAAGATTCACAACACTAAATCTTGCTAGAGATTGAAGGTGAAATTCTTGAAGGATTCAAAAATCTGAGGTGCAGCGGCGCGGGGAGAAGAGAAGAGAAGAGAAACGGCGCGGGGAGAAGAAGAAAAAATGAGGCGAAGCAGCGGGGGCTGGAACTTATAGGGCAGTTTTACCGACGGAATCACCGATGGAATTAATATCCATCGGTAAAAGGTCAACAATTCCGTCGGTAACAAGTCAAAAATCCATCGGTAATTTTTGAATTTCGCACCGAATTTTTAAAAGCCCTCCATATTTTTCGACGTCCGCCGGTGATTTCGTCGGTAATCTGACAAGTTCAGAGGCGCATTAATTCACACACGTTGGAAATCGCGCGGTCCGTTGGTATTTCTGTCGGTAATATGTGTGACCGACAAATTATCGACGGAAATATTACGTCGGTATTAGCATCGAAAAATCTGTCGGTGAATCCTTCGGTGATTGTGGCATTTTGTTCTAAATATTTTCGAGCTCACTGTGATATGCCGACGGACTATAATCCGTCGGTATTCCCGTCAATGATTGTGCCATGTTTTCGAACTCTCTGTGAGATGCCGACGGATTTAATGACGTCGGTATATCCGTCGGTGAAGGTGGCATTTTGTTGTAATTGTTTTCGAACTCTTTGTGATATACCGACGGACTAGAATCCGTCGGTGTAGGTGTCGGTGAATCCATCGGTAATGTCGTCGGTGTTGGTGGCATTTCGCGTAATTAATTTCGAACTCTCTGTGAGATACCGACGGATGGTTATCCGTTGGTATGGACGTCGGTAAGTTTGCATTATGCAAGAAAGGTTGTCTTTGTATTGCCTGTTTACCTTCCTGCAAAAACTTAACTGATAAACTGTCCATCACATAAAACAATAACCACATTGCTTAAACAGTAAATATTTTGTTTTACAAAATACATCATCTAAAATCTAAATTACATGAGACAAATGTTTTTACATAGGGCTTCATTTTCATAATTAGTCGGAATTTTCTTCTTCTTCCTCATCAATTGAATTGTCATCATCTTCATCGCACACTTGTGTCTTCGTTCTCATCCTGAACAACCTCGACACGACCCCGTGGTTTCGTTTTTAAAACGAACAACCAATCAACTCTTGATCGATCCTTTCTAAATGAAGGGGTGTATGTGTAATAAACTTGTTGACATTGCTTTGCGAAAGCAAAGACATCGTTTATGTTGCGGAGTCTAACTTTTGAGTTGATTTCGACCGGACCATGGTGCGGATCAACTCTGATTCCTCTGTCCGTCGTGTCATACCAATAGCATTTGAATAAAAACACTTTATTCTGCTTGCTATGATATTGCAGTTCGATGACCTCTTCTAATCTACCATAGTAGTCAACTTCTAACTAGTTACTTGTGGATCCCTTAACACAAACACCGCAGTTGTATGTCTTTCTTCCTTGCCCGTATTCTTCAGTATGAAAAACATATCCATTGACAAAATACCTGTTGTAGCACTTAACTTTTCTTTTAGGGCCGAGGCTTAGTGAAGACAATGACTTGGGCGCACTCCTTCCCATTTGATAAACCTTGTAAATATATGTAATTAAATGTACATCAATACACGGTAAATGAACGAGAATCTCGTAATGACATGTATACGTTAGAATGAGTTTGTGATAGTGCTTACATGTGTTCTGAACCATGTGGCAAATTGTTCATCTTGTAATTGAAAGATCTGGGATTCGGTCAGCTGCGAGTTATTAGAGAGCAAATATTTTCGATGTTGCCTGCGAGTGTATGATATTACAATATATAATTAACAGTATATTACTGACAAATTTTAATTAGTATTACACATATATAGACTTACTGAATAAATGGTCTCGGCTCATCACAGTTAAATAGAACATAGTTGTGTGCTTGTTTGAATTCTATTTCCGACAAATATCTTCCTCTTACGACATTTTTAGGTGTGGGTCATCTAGTATTGGAGAATATTGACAAGTTCCCACTGGAAGGCACTTCACCGCCATCGTCATGCCGTGGAACGTGATTGATTCTTGTTTTCAGATGAGGTTCGAAATAGTACGAGATAAATGTTGATATCTCTTCAACAATATAGGCCTCAGATATCGAAGCCTCAACATGCGCCTTGTTCTTAACCTTTTTTTTTAGATTAAACAAGTACCTGCATTGAAGTACAATTCAAGTATTTTCAATTAAGAAAAACATAGAAAATACTTTAAGATATGAATTCCATTGCAACTGTAATATCTCACCGTTCGAATGGGTACATCCATCTATACTGGACCGGTCATCCAGCTTTTGCCTCGAATGGTAGATGTATAGGGAGATGCTCCATTGAGTCAAAAAATGAAGGAGGGAATATCATCTCAAGTTTGCATAGTGTCTCGATGATATTCGTTTGAAGCATCTCAATGTGCTCAACATTCATCTTACTGGAGCATATATCTCTGAAGAAATGACTGATCTCCGTTAGTGCATCCCATATTCCCTTTGGCAACAAATCACGAAAAGCTAATGGGATTAATGTTTGCATAAACACGTGGCAGTCATGACTCTTCATTCGATACAATCTGCAGTCCTCTATGTTAACAAGCCTTGATATGTTCGATGCATGTCCATCCGGGAAACACAGACTCTTAAGCAATTTGTAGACTAGCAGTTGTGCGTTTTTCTCTAACACGAAGCTTGCCCTTGGTTTTGCAACCCGTGACTCGTCATAAACCAACTCCATATTTTTACGGTTACAATATAAAGCTATATCCAATCTAGCCTTCATGTTGTCCTTTGTCTTCCCCTTCACATCCATGACGGTGTTGAAAATATTCTCAAACACGTTCTTTTCGATGTGCATGACGTCAAGGTTATGGCAAAGAAGATTAGTCTTCCAATACGGAAGCTCCCAAAAGATACTTCGCTTTACCCAATTATGGGTCAAACCAAAACCAGGAAACTTTTGATTACCTGATTGAAGGCCAAACACAATGTCACCGTACTCTGATACAACATCATGCAATTCTTCACCAGAAAGACGCGGGGATGCAACATCTTTTTCAACTCTACCAACAAAGAAATCTTTTCTGTTCTTTCTGAACCTGTGATTAAGTGGCAAGAAGCGACGGTGACAGTCAAAAAAAGAAGCTTTACCTCTGTTTGCTAGCGTGAATGCCTTGTTGTTTTCCATGCAGTATGGACATGCGAGTTTCCCATGCGTGCTCCAACCAGAAAGCATTCCATAAGCTGGAAAATCACTGATAGTCCACATCAAAGCCGCCCTCATAAGGAAATTTTGTTTCCTCGATATATCATAAGTCAGAGATCCGGAGGACCACAACTGCGCCAACTCATCTATCAACGGTCGAAGATAAACATCTATATTCCGCCCCGGGCTGCTTGGACCGGGTATGACAGTACATAGTAACATGAACTCCGGCCTCATACACATTCCAGGTGGCAAGTTATAAACTGTGAGAATGACCGGCCAACAAGAATAGGGAGCAGCAAATGACCCAAATGGGTTGAACTCGTCTGTACACAACCCAAGTCGAACATTCCTTGATTCAGTAGAAAAGTCAGGATGAACACTGTTAAAGCGTTTCCACGCTTCGCCGTCAGAAGGATGCACCATCACACCATCAACGGCATCGTGTGTTTGGTGCCATGTCATGTGCTCAGCAGTCCTTGGTGACATAAATAACCTCTGCAGTCTAGGTGTGATCGGGAAATATGTAAGTTTTTTATATGCCACTAGAGTCTTCCCCCTGCCAGTTCTGGGTTTGTAACGGGAATGTCCGCATGTCATGCACTCAGTCATCTCAGCATTTTCAAGGTAGTATAACATACAGAAGTTAGGGCACATGTCAATTTTCTGGTATCCTAAACCGAGGGGTTTCATCATGGACTTCGCAACATAGAAGTTCTCTTTGAGCCTGTTCCCTTCAGGTAAAATGCTTCTTGCTCAATCAATAATTTTGTCATACCCGGCCTCACTCAACCCGTGATCTGACTTGATGGTGAACACCTGTGCCACGACCGATAATTTACTGTTGTTTGTGCAGCCATCCCATAATGGTTCGTCAGAATCTTTCAACAAATCAAAAAACCTAGCTGCCTCTGCATTAGGTTCTTCTTCTACGATTGGACATTGATTGCCATTATCTTGATTCATTCTCATTGCATCCATAACCATGTTTCTGTAAGGATTAGTGTTGTCATTTGCCGCTTCATGCACGTTGCTAGCACTAGAAGTTGACCCAACCACCGTTTCTCCCATTCTCCTATTACTAACAAATACCTCTCCATGTGTATACCAACACTCGTAATCCTCCACAAACCCTTTGCGTAGAAGATGCATCATTACAACATCTGGATGCAGATACTTTTTATTTTGACACTTCCTGCATGGACACCTAATACCGCCTCCAGTAAAATTTCTGGGAATAGATGTTACGAAATTAATAAAACCCTGAACCCCGTTACAATAATCCATCCCCCGCAATCCTTGGGGTGAATCTAGATACATCCATGAACGATCATCCATGACTTCTATCGAACCTCTATAAAAAGGACCCATTAAGAAAGCTCTTAATTATTTCAAAACATAACATGTAATTCGGTAATTCTACAAATTAAGTTTTAACAATTTACAAACAAATACAATCTTACAAAATCTAAAACAAACCATAACAAGTATAAAATTATACATTCATATACTACAAGTTTGTTTGAGAAATAACAATAAAACATGTACATCAACTAAAAAAAAATACATATACTAAAAAAACAATAAAATTGACATTTAAATGTTAAAAATTTAAAAGATAGAATTACTTACAAAAAATGATAAAATCCGTCGGTAAATCAGAACACGGATGCTGTGACCACAAAACTTCAAGAAATACAACTTGTTGTGCTGAGATGAGGAAGATTTTTGTTTTGGGGCGAGGGGGGGCTGGTTATTTGCAGATGGGGAGGGTTAGGATTAGGAAGAAGAAGGAGAAATGGGGGAGGAGAGTGTCGGCAGAGTGGCCATATATTCACTTTTGCCGACGGACTTACCGACGGTTTTATTCCGTCGGTGAATACGTTGGCTAAACCGTCGGTAATTCTGACGGGCAATCGCCACATCACCGCACAGACCTGCTATTCAAATCCCTCGGTGATTCTATCGGTACTTTTAACGGTGCACCGGTCACGTCATCGGTACGGATCTGGCATTTCAAATCCGTCGGTGATTCCGTCGGTATTATTGACGGTGAACAGGTCCCATCACGCGTACGGGCCCCAGGTTTTAATTCCGTCGGCAAAATCACCCACCAAAACCTTGGCGACGATAATTACCGACCTAATTACCGACGAAAATGTTTCGTCGGTGATTTCGACCGAAAAATACCGACAGAAAAAATTCCGTCGGTGAGTCCGTTGGTATTTAGCGAATTTCTGGTAGTGTGGTTAATGTTGATTTAAAACAAGGTTATTTTTTTATAATTGATTTTGATATTTTAAATTGAGTTCTTTCTTATTTTTTTTTAAATTGTTTTTGTTATAATATGGCTTCGTCGAGGAGTGAGTAGGGCAGACCCATACCTAGTCAACCGTAACAAAATTATTTTATGTACACAAACCTATTGCATAACCCATATGTACACATGTCAAGGGTATTTAAATGCTCGAAAAACTATTTAAAGTGGACTCGTCCCCTTAAGCGAAATGAAGTAGAATTTCATCATAAATTTTCATTTGCATCTAGTTTACATGTGAAGATTTCACTTCATTTATAAGGATTTTAAGCTCATTCTAACTTCTCAACAACTTAGAATAACATTTATTCATTCATTTTTATTTATTTATTTATTTTTTATATGGTTAATCTAGATATGGTAGATTTTAATTATGGAAATACCATCATCGTTTCTTTTCTTATCAATAAAATAATGGTGTAGTGGTTAAGAAACTGCTTAGTCTTTGTTAGCAGGAGTATCTAATGTACCTCATGTATGACATTTGCAATTGCGACACAAAATATTGTATCTAATTCTTCTAGAGAAATTGACCTGCAATAATACATAATTATTATATCATAAAAATGAAAATAACAAAAGAGAGAGAGGATTTTCATATATAGAAAAGGAAAAGGAAAGTGCCCTGCAATACATAATTGTAAATTATAGTTTCTTAAGTTTTGGGCTTCAGCCCCCTTTTTTATTATTAAAAAAAGGGAGATATTTTATAGCATTTTCAAGAAGCCAATTTAAATATAAAACGTCATCCATGCTAATGCGAATGGATGATCAATAAAAAAGCTAAAGGCCGACAACCTGCAGATGTAACAACAATTTCATCAAAGAAGCTAATTCAAGGTTTTTGGAACCGGAGCACGTCGTTGACAAGTTTGTCAAAATTCATGGATGATGAACCATTAACACCCGTTGTCGCTTCAGCCTTTGACTTCCATTCCATTGCCTTCCTTTTCATTTCCTTACCTTTCTCCCCATCAATTAACTCTATCACAAGCTTCTCCACTTCATCTCTATTTGCATCACTTTCAATTTCCATGCCAACACCCCAATCAACGCAAGCAAACTTACAGTTAGTTTGTTGTTCGGAGAAGAAAGGCCAGCATAGCATTGGCACGCCGTTGGACAAGCTTTCAATGGTGGAATTCCACCCCATGTGACTTAAAAACCCTCCTATCGATGAATGCTTCAGGACTTTTTCCTGCGCACACCAGCTCGCCATCAGGCCTCTCTCTCTAGTCTCTTCAAGAAATTCTGGAGGCAAAACCGCTGATTCGCCCCTGACAAGATCAGGCCTGATTATCCATAAAAAATCCTTCTTGCTGTTAGCTAGTCCCCAAGAAAACTCCTCAAGTTGCTGTGGATTCATGACAGTGATGCTTCCAAAATTCACGTAGACAACAGAATTGGGATCCTTGGAGTCCAGCCATTGCAGGCATTCAGTCTCTTCTTTCCACAGACTGGATCCAATTGATGCTAGATGATCATTCTGTGTTTGATCAAGATGCAAATTAAGAGGACCAACAGAATAAATCGGAGGAAACATAGATGAGAGAGCAACCAGAACATCATGATCTAAGTCATCAAAAGTATTCACAAGAGCTGCTGAAGCTTTTGAAGCTCTATCAATTATTCTTATCACAAAGTTTAGCATAACGTCGTTTCGATCTGTTGTGCGAATGAAGGTCGGAAGGTCCTTCAGACGAATATCTTTCATTCCAGGAATCCAGTCTATTTTTGTCTCCAAATATCCATTTGTCAAATCGCTTTCTTCTGCATCGTTGATATCAAAGATAAAAACACGTTACATGAACAATTTACTTCGAAAAGATTCATGGTAGTATGAAATTAGTAATAATTTTATCAAGTACGTACCTTTGAGTGGTGTGTAACCTCTTTCAACAAGATGTTTGTAATGTGCATAAGCCAATGTGCCACATGCACTTGAAGTCCAGAAAGAAACGACAGGGATTTGAAGTTCCTCCTTCACATCAAAAGCGAAGGACATGCCACCATCCGCTACTATGCAAGTTACAGGTGGGACAACATTTGATGAATTGAGTTTGGCAAGAAGTTGGCGAAATGGGACTACGCAAGCTCTTGAGATAGAGTCACAGAGAAAAGAAGTGTCTTGGGTAACATCAGCATCGATCTGATCACCTAGACCATCTGGAATGGTTTCAAACTGGAAATCAGGCAAGACATCAAGGGAGTTGCAGCCTCTGGACTTGAGCAAACGTCTTTGATTGTATTCAGAGTTGACAAAAGTGATGTGAAAGCCTTTGTTATGGAGTAGTTTTGCTACTTTGAGCATAGGAGCTATGTGACCTTGAGCTGGATATGGGACGCACACAGCATGAGCCTTGGTGGTTTTTGGAAGAGATCCCATGTTTCTCACTCTCTGAGTTTTTGTATTTCACACGTTCTATGAATTAGAAGGCTGAATTTATTGGTCACCAGTTATATAGGGAATTGTGATTATTTCTTATATGGTCCAAAATCAACACGCATGAGTTTTTCCTTTTTTTTTTTAAATACACTTTAGTTATAAAAATGATTAATTAGTTTGCAAGTTTATTTGCATCATATATTAAATATTACTTTCCATATTAATTAACATTAAGTGTTTTTTTTTTTTTTTTCATATTGCAAAGTTATGCTGACGTTTGATGTAAGAGAGAATAGTGTTGGTCAGGGTTTGTGATTGATCGTGGTAGCCATGAGAGTAAATTATAATTCTTCATTTTAGTTTCATAAAAATAATAAAAATTATATTTAATAATTTTAAATTGAGATAAATATTTAATTATCAACTCTTCATCCTCAAAACTATGATAAAATATTAAAGAATAAATTTAATTAAAAAAATTTAAATTTTTAAATATTATGTTAAGATATTTTTCAATAATATCTTAAGATATAACATAAGCGCCGTTTCGGACTGTTATTATGATTATCCTACGACTTGAAAAACTTACGGAATCAGAACCAACTAGTAGAAAAAGAAGAAACTCAATGTAAACCAACTACGCAAACTTCCAATACTGATATTCTCGTAGTCTTGATATGTTTCACAGCGAACCATATTATTTGCGAAACTCAATGTATCATGTGGGTCACCATCAATCTTGAACCCCACTTGCTAATGAAGAAAGAAGCTCGTAGAAGAAAAAGAAATTGCAACCAATCAAAATTTTCCATGTTTCATTTTTTATTTTACTTTTTCAACATAAAAATGATATAAATTACATGGAAAATAATTGGTCTTTATATGTGTTTTGACTACTCATAGATTGATACATGAGATTGAGATATTTAAGATGTTTTTTTTTATAAATATAAATTTCATAAATAAAAATCAACCAATAAAATAATATCATATAACATTGACAAAAGATCGGGGTATAGAGGGCCTCACACTAGACAAAAAAAAATAATTATTGGAGATACAAGTTCTTCAAGTTAGAAAGTTCTCTCAAAAGCTCTCAAGTATTTTTTTCTGCATTTGAAGTCTACAAAGAACAAAATTTTATTGGATCAAACCTAAACACTTTGAAGACAAATCAAAGGTACTCTTAAGAGCACCAAATCTCATTTAGCAATTTACATCTAAATTCATGTTCTTGCAAAGCACAAATCTTAATTTGATTTCACAAATAAATTAAGTCACCATATATTAAGTTCAAGAGAAAGAGGATTGTTATATTAAATAGAGATTGTACGTGGTCATATGTTTTAATAAAATCAAATATATTATACATGTGTTTTTGCTTAATTTTCAGGTACTCAAAATTATATCTATACATTTCTAGCGACTCCATTGGGGGTATCTCTACCTCTTATCTATTCCATTCAAGAAAAAATTTATAACAACCTTTTAATGACAACTAGGAAAAACATGATCACTATTGTTGTTTCTAAAAGCAACAAAATCACGCAAACTAGTTGATTCTTAAGATGATGTCAACGTTGATTCTTGAGATGATGTCGGCATTTCATAGAGAATTAAAAAATATTTATTGGAAATGCCAAAATTATCGACGATGTTGCGGACAGATTCCATTCCGTTGGTATGTTGTCGGTGGGTTAAAATTACAGAGAAAATCACCGACGGACGATGCAAATTCCAAAGGGCGAGGCATTAAATGCATCTCTGACCGCGTCAGTTTGTTGATGGAATTACCAACAGACGGTGAAAAATATAGAGGGTAATTAAAAATGATGGTGCGAAATTCAAAATTTACTAATGGATTTTCAAAACATCACCGATGGAATAATTTAAAATAATATTTTTTTTTAATTTTCGTCGGTGAATTTGTCGGTAAACTGCGCTATAAATCCCAGCGACCACCTCTTTAGTTCATTTTTTCATGTGCTCCATTATTCCCCTTTCATTTTCGATTTTTTTTCCTCTCATCTCCTTCAAGACTCTTTATCGGCAATCTCTGTAGCCTGAATTAGTTTCCTTCTGAATCTTCATCAAATTAAAAGTATGTGTTTCCTTTATTTCATGTTACTTTAAGGATTTTTTTTCTTTTTTTAGCTATTTTTCTTTTTGTTATGTTTTTTGTTTTGGTGTATTTTTATAATGTAGATAAAGTCTTGAAATAAACACATTATTAAGGTAAGCATTATCATTCCTAAAGTCTATAGTTTTTTTTTTTTAATTTATTGAATATATTTTATTGAATAATTTGTTGAATTTACCTTGTAATTAGTAATTGAATATGTTGGAATAAATTTAATTATTTTCTCTCAATTTTACTCTATTATTGCATGATTTGTGTTTAATTATTTCCATTAATTTTAATTGTTAGTCTAGAGTTTTTTTTTTTTTGAATTTTTGGAATATATTTTATTGTTTGTATTCCCATAATAATTGAATAATTTGTTAAGTTGTAATTGTTAATGTTGAATTTACCTTGTAATTAGTATGAATGTTATTTGTATTGATGTTATGTTATATACAAGATTAGTATACATGGGGTCAATTGATTGTGTCTATTGTCAATATTTACAGGTTTGAAAAGTTTGGGTAGTCTCTAGTACAAGGGAGGTATTGCCGAATTTTGTTTAACATTCGAATTTAATTATATAATTATTCGTATAAAATTATGTAGATGCGTAGACCAAAATCCACAGATTGTCGCTCATGTATGGTCACAGCTAGTTCTTCTAGCAGCGAGGATGACATATCCTTAGGTGCCTATCAAGAAGAGGCACCTGCGCTGTCAACCGATGCTGCCTCTTCTAGTGTGGTTTTACAGCGCAGAGGTGGCGTGCCTTCGCAGCTGAATCAATTCACCCGCAAGTACGAGGCACAATGGAAGGACAACCTTTCAATGTAAGTTTGTTAAGGTTTTAGTTTTGTTTAAAAAAATTTTTTTAACATAATTTATGAACAATTAATCAATATTTCATTAATTTAATTTATTTTCAGATTCGCAAATATTAAGGCCGCCCGAGTAATATCATCGGCGTTTAAATCATCAATGGAGATTCCATTATTTCAATAGAGTCAAGTATCCAGACATCCAAATGAATACCTCAAGTCGATGCGTGGTTTGACAGATTTGAGATTGGTGTTAATTTCTAATTTCTAGCTTATTTCTAATAAATTATTAATATAATTGTAAATAAATTATTATTTTTATTTAAAATTAATTATTTATACATAGTACAAATTCGACTGGGACAATGCGCATGACACTGTTGTGAGGAGGGTATGGGAAAATCACGTGACAACTAGGTAACATCAAAAACAATTCAAGATCTAATTTCTAATTTATATTTCAAAATCTAAATTCTCGCTATAGAAGTAGGTTGCGTGATTTTTTGTATGAAGCACCAAAAAAAGCAAAAAACACAACGAGAGATAATGGTCTCCAAGGCTGGAACAACATGGCGGTTTGGAGGGATTTCAAACTGATATACATCCTGGAAGATATATGGCCTCAATATCTTGAGCACATAACATTTGAGTGGTTCATACGACACTCACAGTCTAGTGCTGGCAACCGGAATCGACCAATTCATGGCTCGGTGACAACGCACACCGGCGACTTTGTTCTGTTTGCTGCACATGCGAAATGGATGATAAGATTAATTTAAATGAAATATATTGTTAAATTAATTTTTTGTTAATTAATTTTTTTTTATCACAAGCTATGTCTCTTGGACTTAAGCCGAGCCCAATGGAGCTGTTTGTTGAGACGCACATGCAGAGTTAAGACCGTCAAAAGGGGGCATAACAGGTCGTTGACAACTGTGCTCAACACTTTGTGGTATGTTTGTTCAACCATTTTATTTTGTAAGTTATTATTTTTATTGAATTGAATATGATGATTTCTTTTTTCATTTTCAAGAGACCTATAATAGCTAGTTGAGGGAGAGATATGGGGATGATCCTTCGACCCATTTAGATTTCGATCCGGATTTGTGGATGGAGGTTAATGACACGACTAAAAGATTGATGTCTTCTTCTAAGTGTAGGAGCGTCGAAGTAATAAATAACCCGGCAAGACCGGGGTCGAACCATATGGAGGTTAACTATATAAATTATAAACAACAACAACAACAAGAAGAAAAAGTTAAAGAGGACTTTGTGATGTAAGATTAATGTGAGGATTAAATAATAAAATAATTGTCAAGGTTAGAGGATCCACTAATAGTATTATAAATAAGTATAGTATAAAGTCTTTTTATTAATCAACTGAAAACCACACACAAAGGAGGTTCCAATCGGATGATTTATCCTTAATAGTTCATTATAAAATTTTAACATGATCATATTAATTATCTTATTTAAGTAACACCATACTTTTAAATATTATCAGGAATTCATGATACTAACTATGTTAACAACAAATCAAGTTCCTTTCATAGCATAGGTGTAGGTTATACATGCTATGAAAGTGCCAAGCATTTGTTGTACCAAATGTTATACAACACAAATCTAGATTAACCATTTAACAAGCAAGGTATTAAGAATTAGTAAGATAAAAAGATAAGACATGTTAATAACAAACTTTCTTGGATATAAACATTGAAGTCCATGTTGAGTTTATATTATACCTATTATAATACCATTAGTGAAACCTTTTCACCTTGACATAATAAACTTAGCTAAATATAATGAAGAAGATAAACATAAATAAATAACATAAGAACATAAGTATAGTAAAGGAAATGAAAAGTATAAACAAGAGATATAACATGAAATAAAACTTAAGCATTACAAAAATATAAAGAGAGAAATAAAGAGCATAATCTTGATTTGAACAACCAAGATGTCAAAATGCATGGCAAATGCCTCCTTTTATAGGCTAACATTTAGAACTATTTATTTGATGACTATTTGTTGAGTGGGTGGCCACATCTTGACTTGGTGACAATCCTTATCTTCTGGTCTGAACAAAACATCATTGATAACGTTCAAATTTGAACCACCTATACTCATGAAAGTTCTAGGAAATTGTCTCATCTTTCTAGGAAAAAACAATTGAGGTCATTTAAACTTCTAGAACTCGAGATATGGGCTGAACACTGAATAGTGTCTGGGCTGCAAGATATATTCAGACTTCTCTGTTGTTGCTATAATTTGGACTTGAAAATAACCTTTTTAAATCTTGGACTCCATATGAAAGTTTTAGGCCTATGTCTTATCTTTCCATCCATAAAAAGAAGACCTAAATCCGAGATCTATAGCTCCAGATATGACCCAATTACCGAACTGTGTTCCATTTTGGACTGAATCAGCATCTTTTTTCTAAATTTGGCCCTGTCTTTGTCATTTCAATTTTAGTACTTAAACTCATCAATCAATCCTTTTGTTGTAACCCATTCTTGGGTACACCCCAAAATTAAAATAAAAATAAATAAATAATAAATTAAGTTTTTTAAAATAATAATAATAATAATAATAATGAACAGTATCGTTTTAACAGACACTGTTCATCTCTCTCTTTCTATTTCCTCACGCTGCCTAAAGCCCCACGCTCCCTTAAAACAGGGAAACAGTGACCGCATGCTGCTGCTAAAGCCCCGCACCACATGACTGGAAAAAAGCACAAGCATGCCCTACAAAGCCGCCCGACAGCAGGCCGCTCCCTTGCTCCCCACGCGCAACAGCAGCCCGCTCCCTTCTAGCCTATAAATACTAGTCTCAACACCAGCAGTAAGAGGTGGAGGGGGATTTTTGGGACGAGAGGGCTCTTTTGAAACTGAAAGCAGAGGATTTTTTGGAAACAAAGAGAGCCACTGTAAAGAGGGTAGAAACAGAGGAAACAAAATAAAAAAAGAAGGAGCGGAGAAAACGGGGAAGCTCTAAAACAGAGGGAGGGAAATACAAACACATCAACACTGCCAGGGATCGTCGTTTTTTTACTCATCAGCTTCTCCCACCCGTTGCTGCACCATTTGAAGAAAAGGCAGCACCTGCTCCTCTGTACGGGGAAGAAGAAGAAGGAAACAGCTGTTGTCCTCAGGCTTCCCAGCCACTGTCACCTTCATAACCACTTGAGGCATCATCGGCTTCCTCTCCACCACCACCAGCACCATCAGCGCTGCCAAAAAACAGCAGAATCACTGTGAGAGGGAAGAGCACTGTGAGAAACAGAAGAAGAAAGTGTGCATGTGTACAGTAACTGGCTAATTAATTAACTGGTTACTGTGCATACAATAACCCGATTACTATGTGTACAGTAACCAGTCTAGGCTTGTTTCGACCCAATTTATTTTGGGCTAATTTCGGCCCAATTTCCTTTTGGGCCGAGTCTGGCCCATTCGAAAAACTTTTCTTCAAAGAATTACTTCAAAAAATATGTGATTTTCCACAAGTTTGTTGCTACATTTTGGTCAATATCGGTTTGTATTTTTATACTGTAAAGATACAAATCCGGTATTAAAATACCCGGTTTTCATCAAGTCATCAAAAAATAAAAAAATAAAAAATATTTTGTTTTCATGCATACGGCCTAGTCTCTCCAAAATAAAGAAAAATCATCGCATCATATTTTCATACAACAAAAGAAATTTCGAAAATAATATATGTATTAGCAAGCATTTTGACTTTAATAACCAGTTTATTTAAGCCATGAGAACTCGCCCACTATTTCAAAAAATATAAAAATCCTATTTTTTGGGGATTTCATCTATTATTCACCGCTAATGTTTGGATAGAGAAATCTTTAAGGGACGAATATCCAAAATATTATTGGGAGTAATAAATCCGCACACATGAAAAAAGCATTGATTATAATCGAGGACATTTCAATTTATTTGTTTTTGCTCCACGGTTTACGAGCCATGATAGTATAAAATACAAAAAAATAGTTTTTTTGTAGCGCCATAGATTTCAAAAAAATTTTGGTCCCTCTTCTTTGCGATTTACGAGTCGCAAACTCTTGAAATACTAAGAGAAAAATGAGCTTTCAAAGCACATGGAATCTCCTTGGATTTCTATCCAAATAAATTTTATTTGAATCAAATCTAGGAAAACTGATGGGATTAGAAAACACCAACACCATAGCAATTATAGAGCAAACCAAACACCAAGCAGCTTACCTTAGGTAGGACGTACTAGGGGTGCTAATACCTTCCCTTTACGCAACCAGTCCCTTGCCTTAGAATATCTGAAAGACCAGTTAGGGTTCCTAGTGACTATAATACTAGGTGGCGACTCCTTTACAAAAAGAAAAAAAACCCTGAAATTCAATCGAATGGTCGCCGCGATGCCGCGTCCCTCCGCGAGGGTGCGACACCTTTCATTTATGTGATAGGCCTGCATTTAAGATGAATATTTACCATAAATTAAATGTATCTTATATTATTAAATATGTTGTTATAAAACATGCTTTAGTTAAGGAGTTATTGGTAGTTCAAGTGCAAAATGATGATATAAAAACTTGATAAAAATGCACTTTTAAGTACTAATTAGTTGGATTGTCCGGTGGACCCGATAAAAATCGGTTGTACGGGCTCTCCAACACTACGGTCAAGAACTTGCGGATGACTCGTAGTGTATCAAATATTGGGAGCTCCCAATCAGTATCGAGCACCCAATCTAAGGAGTTCATGGCCTTGCAGCAACACACGACTGAGCTCACTAAAAAATATGAGCACCTATCGGTGACTTATGAACAACTCTTGGCGAATTATGAACAGCTTCGCCAAATGGTCATGAACATGGCATCACAGAGTGGTGATACATGTGCGCTTCCTCCTTTTTGGTCGTTTAACAACCAGCCTCCTCCTCCTCCATTATGTTAATTTGTAATGAATATTATTTAACTTTAATAGTTAATTTAATATATATATATTTTTAAACATATTCAATTTGTAATGAATATTATTTAACTTTTTTGTTTTTTTGTTTTTGATGTTTAATAAAAAACATTATTTGCATAATTGGTTTTTTTACTATTAATTTATATAATTTGATATTATGTTTCTAAATAATTTTTTTAAAAATATTTAAAATAATCATCGAGGGTTTTACCGACACATTGTATCCGTCGGCTTTTGACAGAGAGTGAAAAATGCCAATTGTACCAACAAATTTATAGACGGAGTGTTTCCGTCGGCATTTTACAGTAGCTTGGGCAAATGCCACAATCACCGATGAATTTATAGACAAAGTTATCAAGGGCTGTAGTCCGTCGACATTTAACCGAGAGCTGAAAAATATTTATTGGATATGCCATTATCACCAACGGAATCGATCCGTCGGTATATTTCAAGCGGGAAATTGTTTTTTGCCGCACAAATTCCGTCTGTAAAACCATCGACTTTTTTTTTACCGACTGATTTAGCGATGGATTTAGGTATTACCGATGAAAGGAAATCTGATGGACGGTTTCTGTCGGTGATGTCGTCGGTAAAAAAAATTACCGACAAACTCTGAATCACAGATCAATTGAATAGTTCCCTCGGTAAAACTGTGAAATCTTGTAGTGTTAATAATATTCCGAAAAGGGGGCACTCACCTATGTTGCCCCTACTAATTTTTCATTTGCATCTAGTTTACATGTGAAGATAATTTCACTTCATTTATAAGGATTTTAAGCTCATTCTAACTTCTCAGCAACTTAGAATAACATTGATTCTTTTATTTATTTATTTATTTTTGATATGGTTCATCTAGATATAGTAGCTTTTAATCATGGAAATACCATCATCATTTTTTTTATCAATAAAATAATGGTATAGTGGTTAAGACACTGCTTAGTTTTTGGTGGCAGGAGTACCTAATGTACCTAATATATGACATTTGCGATTGTGACACAAAATATTGTATCTAATTCTTCTAGAGAAATTGACCTGCAATAATACATAATTATGATATCATAAAAATGAAAATGACAAAAGAGAGAGGATTTTCATATACAGAAAAGGAAAAGGAAAGTGACCTTCAATACGTAATTGTAAATTATAGTTTCTTAAGTTTTGGGCTTCATCCCCCTTTTTTATTATTTAAAAAAAAGGAGATATTTTATAGCATTTTCAAGAAGCCAATTTAACTATAAAACGTCATTTTAAATAAGTATTTTCTTACCACATGCGCGCATACCTTTTTTTTTTTTTACCCTCTGAAAACTTGTAAGATTTTATAAAAGGTGAGATTTACGGGTGCCATGTGTAAAACTTAATATATTTCTCACCAGCAACGAGAATTACTCAAACTTTGTACCCCGGAAGCAATTTTGTTTTTTAATTAAAGAAGTATAAAGCAAGTTATGCATAATTATAAAATTTACCGAGGAAGGAAGGCATTTCACTGGACCCCTACACCCACATGCATTGTAGAAGTCGTCGTAGGGGGTGTTTAATGTCATTAGTTCGCTTTGATTCTTGGAGTTTTTTTTAATTTAGTCCCTAGAGTTTTATTTTTTTATGTTATAGCCCTCAAACTTTATTTTCATCAAGTTTAAGTTCTTGGGTTATGAGAGATGAAAGAGAAAATCAACCAAAAAATTAAGAGGAGAAAGAATTCATCTGGTCATATTTTGGCCATAAAAGTTCAATCACGGTTTTTCACAACAACCATGCCGGAAAAAAAAAAGTTCAAAACCAAGCAAAGGGTAGTCAGTATTCTCCAAAATGGTTTTTAAATGCACACTCGGAGAACAAACCCAAACAAAGACCCGAAGGCACTAGGCACTAGGCACTAGGCAAGGTAGTCAGCATATTTTAGCAATGTGACCCGTTGTGCCACAATATTGGCATTTGTCTTCACGATACAAATCTCGTTTTGTTTGAGTCATGCGGCGTTCTCCTGGTGGTGGAGGACGGCGTTGTTGAGTGGGATTAAAATACCTTCTATTTTGATCTCTAGATTGCTGGGCTTGAAATCCTCTTCCATTAGATGTGAACTGATATGTGCTGCGTGCTGAGGAAGGCTGTTGTGTTCTCTGCTGATGGCATTGCTGTTGTTGTCCATAAAATGTAAGTTGTTGTGGAACTTGTGTGTTTGTTATGTCTGGATGAGAGGAGAACTAATTTCGACATTGATCAAAATTTTGAAGTTGTGAAACCAGCTCTGAATAGGATGGTCTTGGAGGCTTCAACATGGTTGTTGTGAAGTTTTCATATTGTGGACCAAGGCTGGTGAGAAGACAAAAAAACCTTTTCATTGTCTGAAACTGGTTTTCCAATTGCTGCAAGGCTATCACACAATCTTTTTCACCTCTTCCATGGATTGATTTTCATGTTTACGGAAGTAGGTAACTTGTTGCCAAAGTGTGAATTCACGTTCTTGTGAATCCTTAGCATATGCATTCTTCAATTCTTCCCAAATAACAAATGTTGTTTCTAGTCCAACAACAAGACTAAGTGCTTCTTCAGAAAAAGTTCCAATAATCCAACCTCAAAGGAGTCGGTCAGATTTTCTCCAAGTGATGAAGGCTTCTGTTAGGACTGGTGTTGTATTTTCTGTGTGTAGGTTATTGATTGAATCTTGTGTGTTGTATTTTGTTGGTGTAAGAACTTCATTGGTGAGATACCCAACAAGCTCCTGACTTTCTGCAAGAGCCAGAGCTTGTTCTCTCCATAATGGGTAGTTTGTTTGGTTAAGTTTAAGGGTAATAAAGTTACCAACATTAAGAGACAACGAAGTCATTGTGAAGGATGTGATTGTGTTAGATATGTGTGTTCTCACTCAAGCTCTGATACCAAGAGAAAAAGTTGAACAAGGGACGTAGTAGATGAAGAATATGTGTTTACTTCAATACTATTAAGAATACAAACGTGAGCACTATTCTAAAACTTTGTACAGGATACTCTTTATATATAGAGTAGTAATTAGCTATTGCCTTTTCATTACTTATTTCTTTCTATGAATACAATATTCCTTATTTATATATATTGATTTGTTTATGATATAAGGTAGTTGTAGTTTCCTTCTATGAGAGGTGTGCCATAGCTGTAATTTCCTTCTTTGAGAAGTAGTCGTTGGTTGAGGTAGCCATAACTATGATTTCCATGTATGGTTAATTACCATTCTGAATAGTGGTCGTTGGAGATGTTATTTCAGAATGGTTGGTGTCGAGAGTGAGGATCCTGTGGTGCTGCTGCTGTTGTCTCCTGCTGCCGCTGCCGTTGCTGGCAAAGGTGAGGATCCTGTGCTGTTGTTGCAGAGTTGTTTTGTTGTTGTTAATACGTAGAAGAAAAAGAAATTGCAACCAATCAAAATTTGCCATTTGCCATCAATCTTCAACTAGTACACTTACTTGGAGTCTAGCTCAATCAATAGTTAGAAGTAATTAGAGTGTGAGTTTCTTTATCATTTCAACAACACTCATGCATCCTGTGGTCAACATGATTGAATTCTCTAATACATATCAATGAGAAGAGGAGCATGTCATCAATTAATTTATAAGTGGGAAAACCTTAACCTCAACTATAATGATTAATTCACCAAAACTCTTACTCTACATATGTGCATTCAAGGGATGCATTGGGGGTTATACTACATCTAGAAGTGATCATTAAACCTAAATATTTTGAAAAATTAGCTACTCAAGCATATGACATGGAACTTAGCATTGGTGCATCTAGAAACTCATCATTACCTATACAAGAGCCTAAGAAAAACAAGCCTGAAAGTCATAGATTTGGATAGAGCACTCCAAAAGTCTAAGGAAAACAGTCTTTAGTAATTAACTCTACTACCATAAATGTACTAACTAAAGCTAAAATGAATGATCATGCAACACCATTTGCTTTTTAAAAGGGTAGAAGGAAGAAACCATCCCTGAAAAAAAGCAACAAGAAAAAGAGTATCCATTCCCTAACTCGGACATTTCTAGGATGCTAGATGTTTTGCTTGAAGAAAATATTATTAAGCTACTAGAGCTTAAACATCCTAAACAAGCAAACCAAATAGAGAACCTAATTTATTGCAAATACCACCGCCTAATTAATCATCATATAAATAAGTGTTTTGTATTAAAAGATAAGATCATGATGCTATATAAGAATGGAGACAATATTTTTATGAAAAAATAACAGCTTCCAACATCATGACTATGATCAATTTAGGTTCACAACAATCACTATTTGTGATAAGTTTTGGCTCCTTTGAACCTATATAACTTGGCATCATTTTGCCTATGATCATCACCATGTCTTTAGGTCAAGCTTTGCATATCACACATGTACCTCAAGGTAATGACTTGAAGCCTAATTCATGTGAGAGTCAAAGGATGGACTTTGGTCACTTCTAAAGAAAGGGAGGAAGAAGCATGCACAAATGACAAAGATAATTATAATAAGAATCTTAATGGTGAAAAAGGCAATTGACAAAATGATTCATTGAAGGTTGTCAAAAAATCCATACTAGTTAGAGAAGAGGTTTTGTCAACTCAAAGCTTAAGGAAACTCATTATACTAAATGAGTACATGCCAAATGAGCTAAAAGGATGGGAAATATATTTGTTGCTTGCTATCAAGTTAGTGGAGAGAAAAATCATATCGAAGAAGCCATAGAGAAAAGCCATAATGACTTCATACTTGCCTCAAGGTGTATACGACATGAAGATATTCTTAAAAAATAAAGACCTATCACTCAGATCAAAACTTCACGATCTCTCTCTTTTTATCAAAGGTTATGTCATAAAAAATAAAGACCTATATCTCGAGGTTCACAAGAAAAGATGGTCTTGTTTCACTAATTATGAAGAGGAGATCGCTAAGGGGCTCAAAAACTTAACCTTGCTAGTTATAAATTTTGCATTGACCAAAGTCTGAAAACCTATATTGAAAGGGTTTTTTCGTCAAATTGAGTCAATGGTTGCAAATCTCAAATGACTCCCGAATAAATTGGAAAAAAAGTTTATAAAAAAACTAAAAGAACTTAGAAAGCGAAGAAAACTTCTAGCAAAACTTCAAGGGCTAGGATATGAATCTTATATGCCATTTTATTTTAATATTAATAATGAGAGATTATGATACATAAGTGTGGAAAAATTGAAGGACAAATAACAAAGTCGGCTTGCACATCTTAGATCCTTGGTTTAGGATTGTCTTTGCATGACTATGACTCGCGCTTCAATATTTGATAGGATTGGAACCAAAAAGAGTAGAAGGATATTAAAACAAACTTCAATCCTTGGAAGATTTAAACCATCCAAGTCAAAAGACGATAAGAATATGCACAATCATCAACCAATTTTGGTTAACAGCTTAAAAGATCTTTATAGTAAAATAACTTCACTTATGAAGTTAGATGTGAATGGGTACTAAATGTTAAGATGACATTAAGAATAAAGAAGTGCATGACAGAGATCACAAACACCTTTAAAGAAAAAGAAAAAAAGAAGAAGGAAATGATGCCTCTCACTTCAAATCATATCACTATTGAAGAGGGTGATAATAATAAGTTTCTTATTGAAGAAGATATTGAGGAGGCTCTGCCCATTTTTTAATAAGAAAATAAATCTATGGTTGATGGACATAAAAAGGTTAACTTAAGCACCACTGAAAACCCTAGCCCAACCTTCATAAATGCAAAGGGAAATGTAAAAGATTTTTGATGATATGCTTCATTAATATGTTGAATGCTATGTTGATGAACTTATGGTGAAGTCAAAGGAAAAAGAAAGTCGTTACAAGATCTCAAACTGGTGTTCAAATAATACCGATTCCAACTAAAGATGAACCCACTAAAGTGTGTATTTGGTGTCACCTCAGACAAATTCCTAGGATTTAGCTTGATATCAAGGAATTAAAACTAATCAGTTTAATATTGATGGCATCCTAAAGATGTTAGAGCAAAGAAACATCCATGAACTGAATAGTCTCCAAGGAAAGTCGGCTTATATACGAAGATTCATTTATAACTTTGTTGAAGGATACGTTGTTTTGTTTGGATAAATCCTACACTAATGCCTTCAACAAGATCAAAGAGTACTTGTTAATTCACCTCTCATACAAGCACCAACATCAGAACGTTTATTTATCTAATATATTGCGACTCAAATGTGTTATTTGGGAGTGCTGATAGCATAAAAAAATGATGAAGGTTAAGAGAGTGCTCCGTACTACCTTAATTAAATTTTAAATAAAGTCAAACTAAATTATTCTCTAATAGAGAAGACGTGTCTAGCGTTAAAAGTTTATGATAAAAAAAATTAAGGAATTATAGCCAAACACATTCAGTACGGTTAATTTCTTAAGTCAACCCTCTCAAATATATTATCTTAAGGCTAGTATGACTAAGAAGATTAACAAAATAGGCATTATTGCTCCAACAATTAAGATTTTCTATCTATTACAAAAGGCTACTAGGGAGGAAACATTAGTTGATTCTCTTGTTGATTATCCTACTTTTATAAATGAAAGTTTTCTAAAGACCTACTTGATATGGATTTCTTGTTCATTGAAATGTCAGAACCTTGAAAAATATTCTTTGATGGTACAACATGATAAAATAGAGTTTGTGCCTAAGTAATTTTTGCCACACCATACGGAGAGGTGTTGCCATTCACCTTCTTTCTTATTGAATGTTGTTCTGAAAAAATGTTCGGATATCAATCCTTGATTCATGGGTTGAAAAATGAGAAATTATGAGGAATAAATTATTACTAATGGGATGAAAAATCCCAATAAATTTATTTAGATCATGGATGGAGTAGAGAAATAAATTGGTATGCGAAACAATATCCGTATTATAAATCGCATAAGTTCCCTTATCGGTAAAATAGTTATTTAAAAGAAATGTTTTTATCAATTGTGATTCAAATGTTAGAAAATAATAAAAAATAGAATGAAATTCTGAACAAACTAATATATGATTTTAGGCGTGCATATCGTACAATCACATAGTTTTTAACCGAAAAGGGAGAGAATTCAGGGGAAGAATTTTTATTATGAATAAGGATCCAATGAATTGTTTTGAAGATCTTGACAATTTCAAAAAATAAAGTAATACCCAAATTTCGATTTTTGGTGTAAAATTACCTACTGTCCTAATTTACGATATCAAACATAACTTTCAATCTAATCATTTGATCAAGTTAAAATTTTATAAGGAGTTTCCTGAAAAATGTACTATTAGTGACTTTTTTTTATAATATTGAGAAAACATCCCCTTCTATTTTTTGTATTTTCAAAGTAGTATAACATGCAAAAGTTAGGGTATATGTCAATTTTCTAGTATCCTAAACCGGGGGGTTTCATCATGGACTTTGCAGCATAAAAGTTCTCTTATATGTTTTGCAGTAAATATTTTGCACTCTCGGTAAAATACCGAGCACCACAAACCATCAGTATTTGTGCCATACTTTTATATGTTTTGTTTGTATTGCCTATTTAACCTCTTGCACAAACGCTTAAATTACAAACTTACCGCACTCACAACACAATAACAATAACAATAACAAACAATTATAAAATAAATATTTTATATTCCAAAATATCATCCATAATATTACATTATATATATATATATATATATATATATATATATATATATAGATGCATGGCTAGGATTTTCTTTGTAGGACCAGGCTTGCGTGGCCTTTTTTCAAGTGCTGATAATATTCCCAAAAAGGGGCACTCACCTTTTTCTTTTTTTTTATCTATAAGAAGGGGCACGCCTTTCTCTCCTTCCTCAACATCCAATATTTTTGTGTGTGATCGGAGAGATGGTGTCCATAGACTTGGCAAATAAACCCCATGCCGTGTGTATCCCTTTTCCAGCCCAGGGTCACATAAACCCAATGCTAAAACTAGCAAAACTACTCCACTTCAAAGGCTTTCACATAACCTTTGTTAATACGGAGTATAACCACAGACGCTTACTCAAGTCTAGAGGCAGCAGCTCTCTCAAAGCTTCCAAACTTGATGCATGAATTATAGATAAAGACATCACTTTTCTTGTTATATCATAACTCTATTTTATTATTTAATAATTCCATTGAATATTTAGATTTGGTAGTTATTATTAGAGAGTATTTTAGAAGATTTTGTAGGTTTCTAAAGAGAAAACAAAAAAAATATGTAAAGGAGAAAAAGGGAGATCATATCGGATTTTGTCTCCGTTCTTTCTTTTTTCTTCCTCTTTCCCAATTTCTTCCTCTTCTTTATGATATTCTTGATGGTACTCTGTAACTAATTTTGCTTTGAGTATTGGATTTTTTGTGTGCCTATTTTTCATTGTTTTCTTGTTTAATTACTATGAGACCTCTAGTTTATTATTCGTTGTAATCTTCTGCTGGGTCACATATTAAATATGCAATTATTTAATCTCTCTAATATGTGAAGCAACTAAGATTTAATTATTTATTGAGTTAGAAATTAATAAATTTTAGGAAGATTTTTCAACTAAATTAAATCACTGCTTGTGTTTCTGTTGGTTACCTTCAACAATCTCTTTAGTTTTTAAGGTTTGTATTAAATTATATTTTAGTGCTTGTTTTAAGTTGTTTAGTAGCTAGGGTGAATTTGATTGTTTATTTTCTAATCGACTTTAATTAAAGAGAAATAAGAAAATAGTTTTAAAAATGACTTAAAGGGCAAGTAATATGTCTAGAATTCACACTTAAAACACCAGGAACAAGTCATAGTGTATGAGGTAAGGCCTAAACCCAAAGCCTAAATGATCATGGATTGTACTAGGAGATCTAGAGCCCGAGTGCACATTTTACATTTTTTAAGCCTAGATAGACCATATGACCCAATGCTCTCCTAAACTTGGGATGATCCTAATTGATCCAACTGGCCTACAATCACTTATTCTCCAAGATGGGTTCGGTTTGTTCACCAAGTCTAACAATGAAATGCTCCCTGGAGAACAAACCCAAACAGAAACCCGAAGGCACTAGGCAAGGCTTGGTAAATAAAGTCCGACCAACAATATTTACACCCAACTTTTGAGTGCTATCATATCATTAAATGCTATCATATCCTCATATTATAATTGGGTATTTAGCATATCCATGTCTAATGGAGGATTCGTATGTCAATGTCCTTTCGATTCAACAATACACTACCAACTATTATGGACTATTATCTTAAAAATAATTGATTTCAAACCATTTATTAAAGTATTTTTCACACTTTACCCTTATCTATATATATGCAGGTTAGAGTGATTCTTCACTTCTAAAATATACATAAATCACGAGGTAAGGTAGGTCACTTTTCTTGTGAACACAACCCTTAAAGTGTTATTATTCTTACAACCTCACTAACTGTAGCACCAGTGAATCATCTAGTTTACAGGTTTCGCGATTTCTGATGATTACTAAGCCCAATAAGTCTATTTCAACATTTCATACCATTACCAGAAAGGTTAGAAGTTTTCCTTAAGCCTCGTGAACAATGAATTCTGAAAGTGTAAATTTTTTCCATGCATACGGATAAGTTTTGTATTTTTGTTTCTCACATTATTGAACCACCATGCTAATGCGAATGGATTAGGAGCATGGGCATGCGCGTTAATGGCTCCTTGTCGTGGAGATTTGCAAACTATATATTCAATTGGCTGAATGGAAAAGTGGAGTATGTAACAGAATGGCAGACAACCTGCAGATGTAACAACAATTTCATCAAAGAAGCTAATTCAAGGTTTTTGGAAGCGGAGCACGTCGTCGACAAGTTTGTCAAAATTCATGGATGATGAACCATTAACACCCGTTGTCGCTTCAGCCTTTGACTTCCATTCCATTGCCTTCCTTTTCATTTCCTTACCTTTCTCCCCATCAATTAACTCTATCACAAGCTTCTCCACTTCATCTCTATTTGCATCACTTTCAATTTCCATGCCAACACCCCAATCAACGCAAGCAAACTTACAGTTAGTTTGTTGTTCGGAGAAAAAAGGCCAGCATAGCATTGGCACGCCGTTGGACAAGCTTTCAATGGTGGAATTCCACCCCATGTGACTCAAAAACCCTCCTATCGATGAATGCTTCAGGACTTTCTCCTGCGCACACCAGCTCGCCGTCAGGCCTCTCTCTCTAGTCTCTTCAAGAAACTCTGGAGGCAAAACCGCTGATTCGCTCCTGACAAGATCAGGCCTGATTATCCATAAAAAATTCTTCTTGCTGCTAGCTAGTCCCCAAGAAAACTCCTCAAGTTGCTGTGGATTCATGACAGTGATGCTTCCAAAATTCACGTAGACAACGGAATTGGGATCCTTGGAGTCCAGCCATTGCAGGCATTCAGTCTCTTCTTTCCACAGACTTGATCCAATTGATGCTAGATAATCATTCTGTGTTTGATCAAGAAGCAAATTAAGAGGACCAACAGAATAAATTGGAGGAAACATAGATGAGAGAGCAACCAGAACATCATGATCTAAGTCATCAAAAGTATTCACAAGAGCTGCTGAAGCTTTGGAAGCTCTATCAAATATTCTTATCACAAAGTTTAGCATAACGTCGTTTTGATCTGTTGTGCGAATGAAGGTTGGAAGGTCCTTCAGACGAATATCTTTCATTCCAGGAATCCAGTCTATTTTTGTCTCCAAATATCCATTTGTCAAATCGCATTCTTCTGCATCATTGATATCAAAGATAAAAACACCTTACTCCACCTCATACATCTTTTCGAACAATTTAATTCCAAAAGATTCGCGGTAGTATGAAATTCGTAATAATTTTATCAAGTACGTACCTTTGAGTGGTGTGTAACCTCTTTCAACAAGATGTTTGTAATGTGCATAGGCCAATGTGCCACATGCACTTGAAGTCCAGAAAGAAACGGCAGGGATTTGAAGTTCCTCCTTAACATCGAAAGCGAATGACATGCCACCATCCGCTACTATGCAAGTAACAGGCGGGACAACATTTGATGAATTGAGTTTGGCAAGAAGTTGGCGAAATGGGACAACGCAAGCTCTTGAGATAGAGTCACAGAGAAAAGAAGTGTCTTGGGTAACATCAGCACCGATCTGATCACCTAGACCATCTGGAATGGTTTCAAACTGGAAATCAGGCAAGACATCAAGGGAGTTGCAGCCTCTGGACTTGAGCAAACGTCTTTGATTGTATTCGGAGTTGACAAAGGTGATGTGAAAGCCTTTGTGATGGAGTAGTTTTGCTACTTTGAGCATAGGAGCTATGTGACCTTGAGCTGGATATGGGACGCACACGGCATGAGCCTTGGTGGTTTTTGGAAGAGATCCCATGTTTCTCACTCTCTGAGTTTTTGTATTTCACAGCTTCTATGAGTTAGAAGCTGAATTTATTGGTCACCAGTTATATAAGGAATTGTGATTATTTCTTATATGGTCCAAAATCAACACGCATGATTTTGTTTTTTTTATATAAATACACTTTAGTTATAAAAATGATTAATTAGTTTGCAAGTTTATTTGCATCATATATTAAATATTATTTTCCATATTAATTAACATTAAGTGTTTTATTTTTCATATTGCAAAGTTATGCTGACCTTTGATGGAAGAGAGAATAGTGTTGGTCAGGGTTTGTGATTGATCGTGGTAGCCATGAGAGTAAATTATAATTCTTCATTTTAGTTTCATAAAAATAATATAAATTATATTTAATAATTTTAAATTGAGATAAATATTTAATTATCAACTCTTATCATTGAGATTATGATATGATGTTAAAAAATGAATTTAATTAAAAAATTTAAATTTTTAAATAATATGTTTAGATATTTTTCAATAATATCTTAAGATATAACATAAGCGCCGTTCATGACCTCTGTAATTTCAAAAGAGTCCGCAATAAAATTATAGTGTTATGGTCCCGGACTTCTTGTTTTCGGACTGTTATTATCATTATCCTACGACTTGAAAAACTTACGGAATCAAAACCAACTACCAGCCATCATAGTCTTGATACGTTTCACAGCGAACCATATTATTTGCGAAACTCAATGTATCATGTGGGTCACCATCAATCTTGAAACCCACTTGCTAATGAAGAAAGAAGCTCGTAGAAGAAAAAGAAATTGCAACCAATCAAAATTTGCCATGTTTCATTTTTTATTTTACTTTTTCAACATAAAAATGATATACATGAGAGATATTTAAGATGTTTTTTTTTTATATAAATATAAATTTCACAAATAAAAATCAACCAATAAAATAATACCATATAGCATTAACAAAAGATCGGGGTATAGAGGGCCTCACACTAGACAAAAAAAAGTAATTATTGGAGATACAAGTTCTTCTAGTAAAAAAGTTCTCTCAAAAGCTATCAAGTATCTTTTTTTTGCGCTTGAAGTCTACAAAGAACAAAACTTTGTTGGATCAAGCCTAAACACTTTGAAGACAAATCAAAGGTACTCTTAAGAGCACCAAATCTCATTTAGCAATTTACCAAATCTTAGTTTGATTTCACAAATAAATTAAGTCACCATATATTAAGTTCAGGAGAAAGAGAATTGTTATATTAAATAGAGATTGTATGTGGTCATATGTTTTGATTTCATGTTTTAATAAAATCAAATATTTATACACGTGTTTTTGCTTAATTTTCAGGTACTCAAAATTATATCTATACATTTCTAGCGACTCCATTGGGGGTATCTCTACCTCTTATCTATTCCATTTAAGAAAGAATTTATAACAACCTCTGACACGACCAAACGCTTGATGTCTTTTCCCAAGTGCAGGAATGTCGAAGTAATAAATAACCCGGCAAGATCGGGGTCGAACCATAGAGAGGTTAATTGTATAAATTATAAATAACAATACAACAAAAACAACAATAACAACAATAATAACAATAATAATACTCAGTACGTGGCATTGTTATACTTGAGAATGATCTAAAAGATCGGGTCACAGGTTTCCAGCCTATATACAGAGTTTATAAAAAGATCAAAGATATATATTATATAATATAGACAGAATGTAAATAATAATAATAATAATAATAACAATAATAATAATAATAAAAGCAGAAGATGAAGAAATTAATGAGAACTTTGAGATGAAAGATTAACGTAAGGATTAAACAATGATAAAAACAAATGTCAAGGTTAGAGGATCCACTAATGGTACTTCAAACAAGTATAATATAAACTCTTATTACTTAGTTGGAAACCACACATAAAGGAGGTTCCAATCAGATTATAAATTGTTAACATGATTACATTAGTTATCTTATTCGAATAAAGCTAATACTTGTAAATGTTGGCAGACATTCATGATTATAACTTATGTTAACAACAAATCAAGTTCCTTTCATAGCTTAGGTGTCGGTTAAAACATACAGTATGGGCTATGAAAGTGCCAAGTATTTGTTGTACCAAGCGTTATACAATATAAATCTAGATTAACCATTTAACAAGTAAAGTATTAAAAGTGAACAAGATAACAAATATAAAACATGTTAGTATCCAACGTTAATGTCCATGTTAAGTTTATATTATACTTGTTCTTACACCATTAGTGTACCCTTTTCACCTTGACATAATTAACTTAGCTAAACATAATGAAAGAAAGAAACATAAATGAACAAGATAAGAACATAAATGAGAAAGAAGTTAACTAAGTAAAGGAAAGGAAATGAAGTGCATAAACTTGATATTAATGAAAGCAAGACATAAGCAATACAAAGAGAGAAAGCAAGAGCATGATCTTGATCTGAACACCAAGATGCCTCAATAAATGGTAAGTGCCTCCTTTTATAGGCCAAAATTTGGAACTATTGATTTGTTGACTAATTGATGAGTGAGTGGCCACATCTTGACTTGATAACAATCCTTATCTTCTTGTCTGGTCAAGACGTCATTGCTAACATCATAATTTGCCCAGAATCCTCAGGAATGTTCTAGGAAATTGTCTCAGCTTTCCAACAAAAAAAAGATGAGGTCATTTGGACTTCTAGAACTCAAGATATGGGCTGAACACTAAATAGTGTTTGGGCTGCAGGACAGCTTCGGACTTCTTCGTTGTTCCTTCAATTTGGACTTCAAAACGACCTTTTCAAATCTTGGGCTCCCATGAAAGTTGTAGGCCTTTGTTTTACCTTTCCATCCATATAAAATGGACCTAAATCCGAAATCTAGAGCTCCAGATATGATCCAATTACCGAGCAATGTTCCGGTTTGGACTGCACCGACATCTCTTTTCTAAGTTTGGCCATCTCTTTGTCCTTTCACTTTCAATACTTAAACTCATCAATCAATCCTTTTATTTATGTGATAGGCCTGCATATAAGATGAGCATTTACCATAAATTAAGGTATCTTATAGTATCAAACTTGTTATTATAAAACATGCTTTAGTTAAGGAGTTATTGATACTTCAAGTGCAAAATGATGATATAAAACCTTGATAAACATGCACTTTTATGTACTAATCACACCCCCCAACCAGCTTATTACTAGTCCCTAGTAATCTAAAGCGTTAAAATAGAGAAACAATTTGCAAGTTCCACAAAGCAAGGCATTCATCATTCAACTTCCATTAATCTATCAAGATAAACAAACTCTCATTAAATTTATATTCCTGCTTCATACTTCTTAAACAAGATATTAATAAACCTTCTTCTTGTGTGCTCAATGAAAACATAGATGATGGGGCTTTTGTTGGAAGAAAACAATATTATGTTCAAATGTTTAAGGTGACTTCCTTGGGTTGGGATTATTTATTTTTTTATTAATTTTTTTTATATATACACATACAACTTAAAACACAATGTATCTTTAACCCATGTAACGAGTTTTAGGCTAATGACTCCCAGACCAGTTGGTCTTAGGGCATTAGGTGTTGAGACACCCCTACGAGCTTAACAACTCGGGTTGCAGATACTGATACGTAGATAGTGCAATGTTTGATTCCCTTAAACTTTTCTCCTTAACCCATGTAACAAGCTTTGGGCCAATAGCTCCCAAGACAGTTGACTTTAGGGTATTAGGTGTTAAAACACCCCTTCGGGCTTAATTGCTTAGGTTAGGGAGGCTACGAAACCAAACTTATCCACGTTTTATTATCATCAATACTATCATTGTTTTTTTTTTGTTTTTTTTTTTGTTTTTTTTTTTGCAAATTATATACTATCCCTTTTTCTTAGTTGTTACCTTCAACAAAAGAACATAATTAATGTAATAATCCAATGTGCAACCCACAATCATATGTTAAAGTGTATGTGTGAAAATGAAGGTTTAATAATACTTGTTAAATGAGTATACGAGCAGAATCAAGTGATAACAATGTGAGAGTTTGTAAACCTGAATATTTCAAGAAGTATTATGATAGACCTTGGTAATGAAACTTACTAAGATGCGTCTCTAGAGTCAATAAAATTGATTCCATACTCTGCCATCCTAATAACAATTTTGTCAAATGGTTTTAATAATAGCAAAAACAGTTAGCAAGTTAGTTTTTAGTTTTTTTTTTTTGATTTTTTTTGAAGTACTACCCTCTCCCCCCAACCAAAACGAGACATTGTCCTCAATGTCTTAAGGTAGAAAGATAGAGTATAAAAGACATCACCTGAAACAGCGAATAATGACAAACCTGAAATACACTTAAACAAACATAAGAAGTAAAAAAACAAAATAATATGCTATTAATAAAACCAAAAGACACAAGGTTTCACAGATGAAGGCTCAAATCTAATCTAAGCTTTTTACGGCTTTCCTTAGTTGACCAATCGAGGCGACTCATGCAGGGATCAATGATAGGGATGAAAGATTGTAGTTGGTCAATCAATTGTTCAGCAGTAGCAGCAGAGATTATGATTTGTCATGTCGAAGATGTTAGAAATTCTTGTTCCATAGCTTGATCAAGGAAAGACAGCAACTTATCATAAAAACCATTAACATTTAACAAACCTATAGGTTTGTGGTGAATGTGCAGTTGGGCCCAAGATGAAATATGAAAGATCTCTTCCAATGTGCCCAGACCACCTGGTAAGGCAATGAAGGCATCAGCATGGCTAAACATGATATTCAGTCGGTCAGACATTGTTGGGACCTGTAGTTCCTCTCCAATTGTTTTTCCAATAATGTCCCTATTTGCTAAAGCTTTGGGGACAACCCCCAAAACTTGTCTGCCTCCTAAAAATGCAGCCATTGACACACCTCCCATTAACCCAAGGCTGCCTCCCCCATACACTAAATGAATCTTTCTCTCAGCTAGTACCCGACCAAGATGATTTGCTGATTCTAAAAACTCTTTTTCTTTCCCAGAACTGGATCCACCGAAAACACAAATATTTCTTATATGATGACTTGAGGAACCTGCCATTTCTACACACTTATATATTTGATGAATATATGGGATGAGTAAAAATGAAGGGAAGGAAGAGAAGAATTTATAGATGAAAAAGTGAAAATGCAATCATACTACCTATATGTAGGCCAGCTGTAGTCTTACAAACTCTCTCTCTCTCTTTCTCTCTCTTTATTAATTATTTATTTTGAAAAAGCATGTATGTACAGGTAGTTGTGATTGTGGCTCACATCTTCCCTTGGTTTTACGTCCAAGAACGGCTTAAACGCCCTCTATGGGTCGGGGATAGGCTTCCCATCCAGTTTTCTTAAAAACTGGCAAACAGGGTCTTTTTTAGTCAGATTCCCAAGACTAAGTCGATCATGTTCTTTATGGAATTGTGGCCATAAATCATGAATTACACGATGCACATCTCCACTAGGATGCGTCTCAAGGGTCAACAAAAGATTATCTAAAGACCCCTTACTCAGGCCATCCTTAATGAATTGTATCTTATCTTCACGGTTTACATATACCATTCCTAAAGAACGACATGTCGCATTACAAGTCCATCTGGCACATCTGTGACAGACTTTCAGTCATTTTGCACGACGTTTTTTTGCAAAAGTGCTTTTACCTGTTCCAGGCATGTGTGAAATGAAAGAATTGGATGACTCACCTGATAATCGAACCTTTGCTTTAATTAACCAACGGATATCTTCAGGAATTCCATGATTCATTAACAACCTCAATCTTGCTCACCTAGCACGGTAAATTTTATTAATCGCATTTGGAGGCAAAGCGGGAAAATACCTTTTCAACTTTTCAAGAGTGGTGTCCATTTTCAAAATAGAATTAGAGAAGAGATTCAAAGAAGGGAGAAAGAACTAAGAATTATACAAATATATACAGATATCAGTTATTTGGGAAACTGAAAGAACCGACTTAAGTCACGGAGTACCATTATCCGCCATTTAACCGGGGTGAAAGAGAGACTAGCAAAACAATAGATACAACAAAACACAAAACAATGTGAGAAAAAGAATCAATCTTTATACATAGGATCACTCAATTCAATAGAGTCATTTTCAACCGAAAAATTGTCAAAATAAACTTTCAAACGATGCCCATTTACCTTGAAAACATTGCCATTCTTTGGATTCTCAATATCACAGGCCCCATATGGATACACATGTTTCACAATAAAAGGACCGCTCCATCGTGATCTTAGTTTTCCAGGAAATACATGGAGTCGAGAATTATAAAGCAAGACTTTTTGACCAACATTGAATGTTTTTTTCAGTATTTTCTTGTCATGAAACTCTTTAATTCTTGCTTTATGAATTTTCGAATTGTCATATGCATCATTTCTTATTTCCTCAAGCTCATTTATTTGTAATTTTCGCAGCTGACTAGCATCATCAAGGCTTGAATTGAAAGCTTTAATAGCCCAATAAGCTTTATGTTCAATTTCCACAGGCAAGTGACAAGGTTTTCCATAGACTAGTCTATAAGGTGACATACCTAATGATGTTTTATAAGCAGTTCGATAAGCCCAAAGTGCATCATTAAGTCTTAAAGACCAGTCTTTCCTATTAGGGTTCACTGTTTTCTCTAAGATCTGTTTGATCTCCCTATTAGAAAGCTCTACTTGTCCACTTGTCTGAGGGTGATAAGGGGTGGCAACTTTATGTGTGATTCCATATTACTTCATTAAAGACTCAAATGGCTTGTTGCAAAAGTGTGTTCCACCGTCACTTATCATGGCTCGAGGGATTCCAAATAGACTTAAAATGTTTTCTTTCAAAAACTTTATCACTGTTTTGTGATCATTGGTTCGACTTGGAATTGCCTCTATCCATTTTGAAACATAATCTACTGCGACCAATATGTACAAGAAACCAAATGATGGAGGAAATGGACCCATGAAATCTATACCCTAACAGTCAAAGATCTCAATGACAAGAATAGGATTTAAAGGCATCATGTGACGTTTCGAAATAGATCCTAACTTTTGACAATTTTCACAAATCTTACAGAATGCATGTGAGTCTTTGAACATGGTGGGCCAGTAAAATCCACTTTGTAAGATTTTTGCAGCTGTCTTTCTTGATGAGAAATGACCCCTACATGCCTCAGAATGACAAAATTTAATGACACTACTTACCTCATTGTCAGGAATGCATCTTCGAAATATTTGATCAGGACAATATTTGAATAAATAAAGGTCATCCCAATAAAAGTTCTTCACTTCGTTCAAGAACTTTCTTTTGTCTTGGGTACTCCAATGAGCTGGCAATTGTCCTGAAACAAGAAAATTAACAATATTAGCAAACCAAGGCATCGTAGAGACAGAAAATAAAGATTCATCAGGAAAGTAGTCATCGATTGGTGTAATGTTAGATCTCGAATTGGTTGTCAATCTTGACAAATGATCCGCGACAACATTTTCGGTGCCTTTCTTGTCTTTGATTGTGATATCAAATTCTTGAAGTAACAAAATCCACCGCACCAATCTAGCCTTATAATCTTTCTTAGAGAGAAGATATTTCAATGCTGCATGATCACTAAAAACAACAACAGGTGAGCCAACAAGATAAGATCTGAACTTGTCACATGCAAATACTTTTGCAAGTAATTCTTTTTCAGTGGTGGTGTAATTCATTTGAGCACTATTTAAAGTTTTACTTGCATAGTAAATCACATAAGGTTTCTTATCTTTTCTTTGTCCCAAGACAGCACCCACGGCATAATCACTAGCATCACACATTATTTCAAAAGGTAATGACCAATTAGGAGGTTGAATGATAGGAGCAGAAGTAAGCAAGTTTTTAAGTTTAACAAAGGCTTCCTCACAATGTTCAGTCCATTCAAAAATATTATCCTTTGTTAGAAGGTTACTCAAGGGCTTAGATATTACACTAAAATCTTTGATGAACCTTCTGTAAAAACCAGCATGTCCTAAGAATGATCTAACATCCTTAACAGATTTTGGTGTTGGTAAGTTGGCAATTAACTCGATTTTAGATTTATCAACCTCAATGCCTTTCGATGAAACTATGTGACCAAGTACAATGTCGTTTGTTACCATAAAGTGACATTTTTCCCAATTCAGTACAAGATTCTTCTCTTCACACCTGCTCAAAACCTTTTCTAAGTTAGTCAAACAATCATCAAATGAATCACCAAAAACAAAAAAATCATCCATAAAAATCTCAAGAAAACGTTCAACCATATCACTGAATATGCTAAGCATGCATCTTTGAAACGTGGCTGGTGCATTACATAATCCAAAAGGCATCTTTCGATATGCAAAAGTACCAAATGGACATGTGAAAGTAGTCTTCTCTTGATCTTCCAATGCAATTTCAATTTGATTGTACCCTGAATAGCCATCTAGGAAACAATAAAATTCATGAGCTGCAACTCTTTCTAGGATTTGGTCCATGAAAGGTAAAGGGAAATGATCTTTTCTAGTCATTGAATTAAGTTTCCTATAGTCAATGCACATGCGCCAACCCGTAACAGTCCTAGTTGGAATTAACTCATTTTTCTCATTCGTTATCACAGTAACTCCAGACTTTTTGGGTACAACTTGGGTAGGACTTACCCATTTGCTGTTAGAAATAGGATAAATTATTCCATTATCTAGAAGCTTAATGACTTCATTTTTCACTATTTCTTTCATATTAGGATTAAGCCTTCGTTGCATTTCTCTAGAGGGTTTAGCATTTTCCTCCAAATAAATCATGTGTGTGCAAATCAAAGGGCTAATTCCTTTTATGTCAGCTATGGTCCATCCTAATGCATTTTTGTGCATTTTTAGAGTTTGTAATAACTTACCTTCTTGATGCGCATTAAGTTTGGAAGAGATTATTACCGGAAAAGTTTCATTTTCTCCCAAAAATGAATATTTGAGATTAAATGGTAACGGCTTCAATTCAGGTTTAGGTGGTTGAACACTTGAAGGTATGGGCTCAATTGATCGTGGTGGCAATTCTTCAATTTGTGGTCTCCAATTACGTGCCTTTGATTCTTCTTGAAAATAGACCATTTGCAAATCATCAGATTCATCAATCTCAGTTTCAATAGAACTGGTTTGAAATTGATCATGAACTAATTTTTCAATAAAGTCCACTTCCTGTAAATCATTATCATCTCCAGGTTGCTTGTAAATGTTGAAAATATTCATCTCCAATGTCATGTTTTCAAATGATAGCTTCATCAGTCCATTCCTACAATTAATCAATGCATTAGAAGTGGCAAGAAATGGACGTCCTAAAATGACAGGAATTGAATTACATGCTTCAACAGGTTACGTATCCAAGACAACAAAATCTACAAGGTAAATGAATTTATCAACTTGTACTAACACATCCTCAACTATTCCTCTAGGAACTTTTACAGATCTGTCCACAAGTAAAAGAGTTACAGAGGTTGGTTTTAACTCACCTAGATTGAGACTTTGAAAGACTGAATATGGAAGTAAATTCACACTAGCTCCAAGATCAAGTAAGGCTCTTTCAATTTTATGTTCTCCAATAAAACAAGAAATTGTAGGACAACCAGGGTCTTTATATTTCAAAGCATTATTGTTTTGAAGAATGACACTTACTTATTCGGCTAAAAAGGCTTTCTTTTTCACATTCAGTTTTCTCTTCACAGTGCACAGATCTTTCAAAAATTTAGCATAGGAAGGAACATGTTTAATAGCATCTAACAAAGGTATATTGATCCTTACCTGTTTGAAAGTTTCAAAGATTTCAGAGTTGTGATTGACTTTCCTTTGTTTGGTCATGGCATGAGGAAATGGAAGTGCTGGCGGGGAATCAGCCTTCTCTTTGCAATGTTCAGATTCAACCCCTTCCTTACTCTCAGAGATAGACTCATCATCTTTCTCACAAGGTTCAAGAATAGGTTTTTCAATAACCTTACCACTACGAAGAGTGATGACTGATTTGACTTGATCCATGTGTTGGCTTCCAGAACTACTTGCATTTGCATTGTATTGCCCCTTTGGATTTTGCTGTGGTTGAGAAGGAAACTTACCTTTCTCTTGGAAACTGAGAGCAGATGTTAATTTTGCAAGAGCATCTTTAAAATCGGTCATGCTTTGAGCAAGTTGAGTGTTGATTGTCTCCTGCTTTTCAATGAATGCATGCAATGTTTCCTCAAAATTTCTTCTAGGAGGTGGAGCATAAGGAGGTGCATATCCATGAGAATTTTGGAAATTATGGTGTGCTTGAAACAGTGGTTGTGAAGTTTGTGCATTGTTGCTATCACTCTTCCAACTGAAATTTGGGTGATTTCTCCAACCAGGGTTATACATTTGTGAGTATGGGTTATGGTTGGGTCTTTGGAAACTGTTTAAAGCATGAGCTTGTTCATGGAGGCTGATTAGTACTTAAAAGTGCATGTTTATCAAGGTTTTATATCATCATTTTGCACTTGAAGTATCAATAACTCCTTAACTAAAGCATGTTTTATAATAACAAGTTTGATACTATAAGATACCTTAATTTATGGTAAATGCTCATCTTATATGCAGGTCTATCACATAAATAAAAGAATTGATTGATGAGTTTAAGCATTGAAAGTTAAAGGACAAAGAGATGGCCAAACTTAGAAAAGAGATGTCGGTGCAGTCCAAACCGGAACATTGCTCGGTAATTGGATCATATCTGGAGCTCTAGATTTCGGATTTAGGTCCACTTTATATGGATGGAAAGGTAAGACAAAGGCCTACAACTTTCATGAGGAGCCCAAGATTTGAAAAGGTCGTTTTGAAGTCCAAATTGAAGGAACAACGAAGAAGTCCGAAGCTGTCCTGCAGCCCAAACACTATTTAGTGTTCAGCCCATATCTTGAGTTCTAGAAGTCCAAATGACCTCATCTTTTTTTTGTTGGAAAGCTGAGACAATTTCCTAGAACATTCTTGAGGATTCTGGGCAAATTATGATGTTAGCAATGACGTCTTAATCAGACAAGAAGATAAGGATTGTTATCTAGTCAAGATGTGGCCACCCACTCATCAATTAGTCAACAAATCAATAGTTCCAAATTTTTGCCTATAAAAGGAGGCACTTACCATGTATTGAGGCATCTTGGTGTTCAGATCAAGATCATGCTCTTGCTTTCTCTCTTTGTATTGCTTATGTCTTGCTTTCATTAATATCAAGTTTATGCATTTCATTTCCTTTCCTTTGTCTAGTTAACTTCTTTCTCATTTATGTTCTTGTCTTGCTCATTTATGTTTCTTTCTTTTATTATGTCCAGCTAAGTTAATTATGTCAAGGTGAAAAGGGTACACTAATGGTGTAAGAACAAGTATAATATAAACTTAACATGGAACTTAACGTTGGATACTAACATGTTTTATATTTGTTATCTTGTTCACTTTAATACTTTGCTTGTTAAATGGTTAATCTAGATTTATGTTGTATAACACTTGGTACAACAAATACTTGGCACTTTCATAGCCCATACTGTATGGTTTAACCGACACCTGAGCTATGAAAGGAACTTGATTTGTTGTTAACATAAGTTATAATCATGAATGCCTGCCAACATTTACAAGTATTAGCTTTATTCGAATAAGATAATTAATGTAATCATGTTAACAATTTATAATCTGATTGGAACCTCCTTTATGTGTGGTTTCCAATTGAGTAATAAGAGTTTATATTATACTTGTTTGAAGTACCATTAGTGGATCCTCTAACCTTGACATTTGTTTTTATCATTGTTTAATCCTTACGTTAATCTTTCATCTCAAAGTTCTCATTAATTTCTTCATCTTCTGCTTTCATTATTATTATTATTATTATTATTTACATTCTGTTTATATTATATAATATATATATATATATATATATTTGATCTTTTCATAAACTCAGTATATAGGCTGGAAACCTGTGACCCGATCTTTAGATCATTCTCAGGTATAACAACGCCACGTACTGAGTACAATAATAATTATTATTGTTATTGTTGTTGTTGTTGTTGTCTTGTTATTTATAATTTATACAATTAACCTCTCTGTGGTTCGACTCCGGTCTTGCCGGGTTATTTATTACTTCGACACTCCTGCACTTGGGAAAAGACATCAAGCTTTTGGTCGTGTCAAGTTTTTGGCGCCGTTGCCGGGGAGGTAAATTCTTGTATAAATTATAATATTTATTTTATCTTCTCTTTTCATTTTTCATTTTATTTAACTTTTGTTTCTTTTTCTTCTCTTTTATTTTCTTCCTTTTAATTCTCTTCTTATACGTGCATGAGAGTTTGGTCACGTACATTAAGTGGTAGACTTTGTAGGGTATCCTCATCATTTTCAGAAAATATGGCCGAAGAAGATAATCAATCACTTCATAATGAGAATAATGAGAATAACCGTATGAGAACACTTAGAGACCATATGAATCCCACAAGAACAAGTGCACCCTCATGCATAGTTTTCCCTCCTGATGCATCTCATTTTAATTTTAAGCCAGGCATTATTCAACTTTTACCATCTTTTCATGGCTTAGACTTAGAAAATCCATACTTGCATTTAAGGGAATTTGAGGAGGTCTGTAATACCTATAATGACTCAAATTGTAGCATGAACACCATTCGATTAAAGCTTTTTCCTTTTTCATTAAAAGATAAAGCTAAAACATGGCTACAAAATTTGAGACCAGGATCCATTCGTGCTTGGGATGATATGCAACAACAATTTTTAAAGAAGTTTTTTCCATCTCACAAAACAAACTCTTTCAAAAGACAAATCATCACTTTCACTCAAAAGCCAGGAGAAACATTTTACCAATGTTGGGATAGGTATCGAGATTTGCTTAATACTTGCCCACATCATGGTTTTGAAACATGGAGATTGGTTTCACATTTTTATGAAGGTTTAACACCTAGAGATAGGCAAATGGTTGAATTGATGTGCAATGGAACCTTTGAAGATAAAGATCCTAATGAAGCAATGGAGTACCTAGACTTGCTAGCCGAAAATGCTCAAAATTGGGACATCACAGGTACTTATGAGGCACCAGGTAAAACTCAACCTCATACATCTAGTGGAGGCATGCATAACCTTAGGGAAGATCATGATCTCCAAGCCAAGTTTGCATCTTTAGCTAGAAAAGTCGAGGCACTAGAATTGAAAAAGAGTGGTCAATTAAAATCAATTCAAGACATTGTGTGTCAAATCTGTGAAACAAATGAGCATGCAACCAATGATTGTCCAACTTTACCTTCTTTTAAGGAATGCCTCCATGAACAAGCCCATGCTCTAAACAGTTTCCAAAGGCCCAACCATAACCCATACTCACAAACGTATAACCCTGGTTGGAGAAATCACCCAAATTTCAGTTGGAAGAGTGATAGCAACAATGCACAAACTTCACATCCACCGTTTCAAGCACACCATAATTTCCAAAATTCTCATGGATATGCACCTCCTTATGCTCCACCTCCTAGAAGAAATTTTGAGGAAACATTGCATGCATTCATTGAAAAGCAGGAGACAATCAACACTCAACTTGCTCAAAGCATGACCGATTTTAAAGATGCTCTTGCAAAATTAACATCTGCTCTTAGTTTCCAAGAGAAAGGTAAGTTTCCTTCTCAACCACAGCAAAATCCAAAGGGGCAATACAATGCAAATGCAAGTAGTTCTGGAAGCCAACACATGGATCAAGTCAAATCAGTCATCACTCTTCGTAGTGGTAAGGTTATTGAAAAACCTATTCTTGAACCTTGTGAGAAAGATGATGAGTCTATCTCTGAAGGTAAGGAAGGGGTTGAACCTGAACATTGCAAAGAAAAGGCTGATTCCCCGCCAGCACTTCCGTTTCCTCATGCCATGATCAAACAAAGGAAAGTTAGTCACAACTCTGAAATCTTTGAAATTTTCAAACAGGTAAGGATCAATATACCTTTGTTGGATGCTATTAAACAGGTTCCTTCCTATGCTAAATTTTTGAAAGATCTGTGCACTGTGAAGAGAAAATTGAATGTGAAAAAGAAAGCATTTTTAGCCGAACAAGTAAGTGCCATTCTTCAGAACAATAATGCTTTGAAATATAAAGACCCTGGTTGTCCTACAATTTCTTGCTTTATTGGAGAACATAAAATTGAAAGAGCCTTACTTGATCTTGGAGCTAGTGTGAATTTACTTCCATATTCAGTTTTTCAGAGTCTCAATCTAGGTGAGTTAAAACCAACCTCTGTAACTCTTTTACTCGCCGATAGATCTGTAAAAGTGCCTAGAGGAATAATTGAAGATGTGTTAGTACAAGTTGATAAATTCATTTATCCTGTGGATTTTATTGTCTTGGACACGCAACCTGTTGAAGCATGTAATTCATTTCCTGTTATTTTAGGACGTCCATTTCTTGCCACTTCTAATGCATTGATTAATTGTAGGAATGGACTGATGAAGCTATCATTTGGAAACATGACATTGGAAATGAATATTTTCAACATTTGCAAGCAACCTGGAGATGATAATGATTTACAAGAAGTAGATCTTATTGAAGAATTAGTTCATGATCAACTTGAATCTACTTTGAGTAAAATTGAGTTGGATGAATCTGAAGAAATCACGGATGAAAAGGGCACTAAAAATGTTGATGTCAATCTTTTGTCAAGAGTGACAACAGATTTGACATCTGACATCCCACCAATCGATGGAGATTTGTCAGCTCGCTTGAGTACCGAAGACAAAGGAAAGTTTTTGAACGAAGTGAAGAACTTTTACTTAGATGACCCTTACTTATTCAAAAATTGTCCTGATCAAATATTTCAAAAATGCATTTCCGACAATGAGGTAAGTAATGTCATTAAACTTTGTCATTCTAAAGCATGTGGGAGTCAATTCTCATCAAGAGAGACGACTGCAAAAATCTTACAAAATGGATTTTATTGGCCCACCATGTTCAAGGACACACATGCATTCTGCAAAACATGTGAAAATTGTCAAAAAGTTGATACTGGTAAAAAAGTTTTGCTTTATAATTCTCGAGTCCATTTATTTCCTGAAAAACTAAAATCAAGATGGAGCGGTCCATTTATTTTAAAACATGTGTATCCTTATGGGACCCTTGATATTGAGAATCCAAAGAATGACAATGTTTTGAAGGTAAATGGACATCGTTTGAAAGCTTACTTTGATGAGTTTCCTAGTGAAAATGAATCCATTGGTTGGAATGATCTTGTAGATAAAGGTTAATTATTTTGTTTTTCTCACATTTTTTTGTGTTTCTTTTTGGTGTATCTTTTGTTTTGCTAGTTTCTCTCTCACCCCGGTCAAATGGCGGATAACGGTACTCCGTGACTTAAGTCGGTTCTTTCAGTTTCCCAAATAACTAATATCTGTATATATTTGTAAAATTCTTAGCTCTTTCTCCCTTCTTTGAATCTCTTCTCTAATTCTCTTTTGAAAATGGACACCACTCTTGAAAAGTTGAAAAGGTATTTTCCCGCTTTGCCTCCAAATGCGATTAATAAAATTTACCGTGCTAGGTGTGCAAGATTGAGGTTATTAATGAATCATGAAATTCCTGAAGATATTCGCTGGCTAATTGAAGCAAAGGTCCGCTTATCAGGTGAGTCCTCCAATTCTTTCATTTCACACATGCCTGGAACAGGTAAAAGCACTTTTGCAAAGAAACGTCGTGCAAAACGACTGAAAGTCTGTCACAAATGTGCCAGATGGACTTGTAATGCGACATGTCGTTCTTTAGGAATGGTATCTGTAAACCGTGAAGATAAGATACAATTCATTAAGGATGGCCTGAGTAAGGGGTCTTTAGATAATCTTTTGTTGACCCTTGAGACGCATCCTAGTGGAGATGTGCATCGTGTAATTCATGATTTATGGCCACAATTCCATAAAGAACATGATCATCTTAGTCTTGGGAATCTGACTAAAAAAGACCCTGTTTGCCAGTTTTTAAGAAAACTGGATGGGAAGCCTATCCCCGACCCATAGAGGGCGTTTAAGCCGTTCTTGGACGTAAAACCAAGGGAAGATGTGAGCCACAATCACAACTACCTGTACATACATGCTTTTTCAAAATAAATAATTAATAAAGAGAGAGAGAGAGAGAGAGTTTGTAAGACTACAGCTGACCTACATATAGGTGGTATGATTGCATTTTCACTTTTTCATCTATAAATTCTTCTCTTCCTTCCTTTCATTTCTACTCATCCCATATATTCATCAAATATAGAAGTGTGTAGAAATGGCAGGTTCCTCAAGTCATCAGACAAGAAATATTTGTGTTTTCGGTGGATCCAGTTCTGGGAAAGAAAAAGAGTTTTTAGAATCAGCGAATCATCTTGGTCGGGTACTAGCTGAGAGAAAGATTCATTTAGTGTATGGGGGAGGTAGCCTTGGGTTAATGGGAGGTGTGTCAATGGCTGCATTTTTAGGAGGCAGTCAAGTTTTGGGGGTTGTCCCCAAAGCTTTAGCAACTGGGGACATCATTGGAAAAACAATTGGAGAGGAACTACAGGTCCCAACAATGTCTGACCGACTGAATACCATGTTTAGCCATGCTGATGCCTTCATTGCCTTACCAGGTGGTTTGGGCACATTGGAAGAAATCTTTCATATTTCATCTTGGGCCCAACTGCACATTCACCATAAACCTATAGGTTTGTTAAATGTTAATGGTTTTTATGATAAGTTGCTGTCTTTCCTTGATCAAGCTGTGGAACAGGAATTTCTAACATCTTCGGCACGACAAATCATAATCTCTGCTGCCACTGCTGAACAATTGATTGACCAACTACAATCTTTCATCCCTGTCATTGATCCCTGCATGAGTCGCCTAGATTGGTCAACTAAGGACAGCCGTAAAAAGCTTAGATTAGATTTGAGCCTTCATCTGTGAAACCTTGTGTCTTTTGGTTTTATTAATAGCATATTATTTTGTTTTGTTACTTCTTATGTTTGTTTAAGTGTGTTTCAGGTTTGTCATTGTTCGATGTTTCAGGTGATGTCTTCTATACTCTATCTTTCTACCTTCGAACATTGAGGACAATGTCTCGTTTTGGTTGGGGGGAGAGGGTAGTAGTTTAAAAAAAAAAAAATACTAACTTGCTAACTGTTTTTGCTATTATTAAAACCATTTGACAAAATTGTTATTAGGATGGCAGAGTATGGAATCAATTTTATTGACTCTAGAGACGCATCTTAGTAAGTTTCATTACCAAGGTCTATCATAATACTTCTTGAAATATTCAGGTTTACAAACTCTCACATTGTTATCACTTGATTCTGCTCCTATACTCATTTAACAAGTATTATTAAACCTTCATTTTCACACACACACTTTAACATATGATTGTGGGTTGCACATTGGATTATTACATTAATTATGTTCTTTTGTTGAAGGTAACAACTAAGGGAAAATGATAGTATATAATTTGCACAAAAAAAAAAGAAAAAGAAAAAAGAAAAAAGAAAAAAAATAGTATTGATGATAATAAAACGTGGATAAGTTTGGTTTCGTAGCCTCCCTAACCTAAGCAATTAAGCCCGAAGGGGTGTTTTAACACCTAATACCCTAAAGTCAACTGACTTGGGAGCTATTGGCCCAAAGCTTGTTACATGGGTTAAGGAGAAAAGCTTAAGGGAATCAAACATTGCACTATCTACGTATCAGTATCTGCAACCCGAGTTGTTAAGCTCGTAGGGGTGTCTCAACACCTAATGCCCTAAGATCAACTGGTCTGGGAGTCATTAGCCTAAAACTCGTTACATGGGTTAAAGATACATTGTGTTTTAAGTTGTATGTGTATATAAATAAAAAGAAAAAAAAAAGAGAAAAAGAAAAAAAAATAATAATCCCAACCCAAGGAAGTTCACCTTAAACATTTGAACATAATATTGTTTTCTTCCAACAAAAGCCCCATCATCTATGTTTTCATTGAGCACACAAAAAGAAGGTTTATTAATATCTTGTTTACGAAGTATGAAGCAGGAATATAAATTTAATGAGAGTTTGTTTATCTGGATAGATTAATGGAAGTTGAATGATGAATGCCTTGCTTTGTGGAACTTGCAAATTGTTTCTCTATTTTAACGCTTTAGATTACTAGGGACTAGTAATAAGCTGGTTGGGGGGTGTGATTAGTACTTAAAAGTGCATGTTTATCAAGGTTTTATATCATCATTTTGCACTTGAAGTATCAATAACTCCTTAACTAAAGCATGTTTTATAATAACAAGTTTGATACTATAAGATACCTTAATTTATGGTAAATGCTCATCTTATATGCAGGTCTATCACATAAATAAAAGAATTGATTGATGAGTTTAAGCATTGAAAGTTAAAGGACAAAGAGATGGCCAAACTTAGAAAAGAGATGTCGGTGCAGTCCAAACCGGAACATTGCTCGGTAATTGGATCATATCTGGAGCTCTAGATTTCGGATTTAGGTCCACTTTATATGGATGGAAAGGTAAGACAAAGGCCTACAACTTTCATGAGGAGCCCAAGATTTGAAAAGGTCGTTTTGAAGTCCAAATTGAAGGAACAACGAAGAAGTCCGAAGCTGTCCTGCAGCCCAAACACTATTTAGTGTTCAGCCCATATCTTGAGTTCTAGAAGTCCAAATGACCTCATCTTTTTTTTGTTGGAAAGCTGAGACAATTTCCTAGAACATTCTTGAGGATTCTGGGCAAATTATGATGTTAGCAATGACGTCTTAATCAGACAAGAAGATAAGGATTGTTATCTAGTCAAGATGTGGCCACCCACTCATCAATTAGTCAACAAATCAATAGTTCCAAATTTTTGCCTATAAAAGGAGGCACTTACCATGTATTGAGGCATCTTGGTGTTCAGATCAAGATCATGCTCTTGCTTTCTCTCTTTGTATTGCTTATGTCTTGCTTTCATTAATATCAAGTTTATGCATTTCATTTCCTTTCCTTTGTCTAGTTAACTTCTTTCTCATTTATGTTCTTGTCTTGCTCATTTATGTTTCTTTCTTTTATTATGTCCAGCTAAGTTAATTATGTCAAGGTGAAAAGGGTACACTAATGGTGTAAGAACAAGTATAATATAAACTTAACATGGAACTTAACGTTGGATACTAACATGTTTTATATTTGTTATCTTGTTCACTTTAATACTTTGCTTGTTAAATGGTTAATCTAGATTTATGTTGTATAACACTTGGTACAACAAATACTTGGCACTTTCATAGCCCATACTGTATGGTTTAACCGACACCTGAGCTATGAAAGGAACTTGATTTGTTGTTAACATAAGTTATAATCATGAATGCCTGCCAACATTTACAAGTATTAGCTTTATTCGAATAAGATAATTAATGTAATCATGTTAACAATTTATAATCTGATTGGAACCTCCTTTATGTGTGGTTTCCAATTGAGTAATAAGAGTTTATATTATACTTGTTTGAAGTACCATTAGTGGATCCTCTAACCTTGACATTTGTTTTTATCATTGTTTAATCCTTACGTTAATCTTTCATCTCAAAGTTCTCATTAATTTCTTCATCTTCTGCTTTCATTATTATTATTATTATTATTATTTACATTCTGTTTATATTATATAATATATATATATATATATATATTTGATCTTTTCATAAACTCAGTATATAGGCTGGAAACCTGTGACCCGATCTTTAGATCATTCTCAGGTATAACAACGCCACGTACTGAGTACAATAATAATTATTATTGTTATTGTTGTTGTTGTTGTTGTCTTGTTATTTATAATTTATACAATTAACCTCTCTGTGGTTCGACTCCGGTCTTGCCGGGTTATTTATTACTTCGACACTCCTGCACTTGGGAAAAGACATCAAGCTTTTGGTCGTGTCAAGTTTTTGGCGCCGTTGCCGGGGAGGTAAATTCTTGTATAAATTATAATATTTATTTTATCTTCTCTTTTCATTTTTCATTTTATTTAACTTTTGTTTCTTTTTCTTCTCTTTTATTTTCTTCCTTTTAATTCTCTTCTTATACGTGCATGAGAGTTTGGTCACGTACATTAAGTGGTAGACTTTGTAGGGTATCCTCATCATTTTCAGAAAATATGGCCGAAGAAGATAATCAATCACTTCATAATGAGAATAATGAGAATAACCGTATGAGAACACTTAGAGACCATATGAATCCCACAAGAACAAGTGCACCCTCATGCATAGTTTTCCCTCCTGATGCATCTCATTTTAATTTTAAGCCAGGCATTATTCAACTTTTACCATCTTTTCATGGCTTAGACTTAGAAAATCCATACTTGCATTTAAGGGAATTTGAGGAGGTCTGTAATACCTATAATGACTCAAATTGTAGCATGAACACCATTCGATTAAAGCTTTTTCCTTTTTCATTAAAAGATAAAGCTAAAACATGGCTACAAAATTTGAGACCAGGATCCATTCGTGCTTGGGATGATATGCAACAACAATTTTTAAAGAAGTTTTTTCCATCTCACAAAACAAACTCTTTCAAAAGACAAATCATCACTTTCACTCAAAAGCCAGGAGAAACATTTTACCAATGTTGGGATAGGTATCGAGATTTGCTTAATACTTGCCCACATCATGGTTTTGAAACATGGAGATTGGTTTCACATTTTTATGAAGGTTTAACACCTAGAGATAGGCAAATGGTTGAATTGATGTGCAATGGAACCTTTGAAGATAAAGATCCTAATGAAGCAATGGAGTACCTAGACTTGCTAGCCGAAAATGCTCAAAATTGGGACATCACAGGTACTTATGAGGCACCAGGTAAAACTCAACCTCATACATCTAGTGGAGGCATGCATAACCTTAGGGAAGATCATGATCTCCAAGCCAAGTTTGCATCTTTAGCTAGAAAAGTCGAGGCACTAGAATTGAAAAAGAGTGGTCAATTAAAATCAATTCAAGACATTGTGTGTCAAATCTGTGAAACAAATGAGCATGCAACCAATGATTGTCCAACTTTACCTTCTTTTAAGGAATGCCTCCATGAACAAGCCCATGCTCTAAACAGTTTCCAAAGGCCCAACCATAACCCATACTCACAAACGTATAACCCTGGTTGGAGAAATCACCCAAATTTCAGTTGGAAGAGTGATAGCAACAATGCACAAACTTCACATCCACCGTTTCAAGCACACCATAATTTCCAAAATTCTCATGGATATGCACCTCCTTATGCTCCACCTCCTAGAAGAAATTTTGAGGAAACATTGCATGCATTCATTGAAAAGCAGGAGACAATCAACACTCAACTTGCTCAAAGCATGACCGATTTTAAAGATGCTCTTGCAAAATTAACATCTGCTCTTAGTTTCCAAGAGAAAGGTAAGTTTCCTTCTCAACCACAGCAAAATCCAAAGGGGCAATACAATGCAAATGCAAGTAGTTCTGGAAGCCAACACATGGATCAAGTCAAATCAGTCATCACTCTTCGTAGTGGTAAGGTTATTGAAAAACCTATTCTTGAACCTTGTGAGAAAGATGATGAGTCTATCTCTGAAGGTAAGGAAGGGGTTGAACCTGAACATTGCAAAGAAAAGGCTGATTCCCCGCCAGCACTTCCGTTTCCTCATGCCATGATCAAACAAAGGAAAGTTAGTCACAACTCTGAAATCTTTGAAATTTTCAAACAGGTAAGGATCAATATACCTTTGTTGGATGCTATTAAACAGGTTCCTTCCTATGCTAAATTTTTGAAAGATCTGTGCACTGTGAAGAGAAAATTGAATGTGAAAAAGAAAGCATTTTTAGCCGAACAAGTAAGTGCCATTCTTCAGAACAATAATGCTTTGAAATATAAAGACCCTGGTTGTCCTACAATTTCTTGCTTTATTGGAGAACATAAAATTGAAAGAGCCTTACTTGATCTTGGAGCTAGTGTGAATTTACTTCCATATTCAGTTTTTCAGAGTCTCAATCTAGGTGAGTTAAAACCAACCTCTGTAACTCTTTTACTCGCCGATAGATCTGTAAAAGTGCCTAGAGGAATAATTGAAGATGTGTTAGTACAAGTTGATAAATTCATTTATCCTGTGGATTTTATTGTCTTGGACACGCAACCTGTTGAAGCATGTAATTCATTTCCTGTTATTTTAGGACGTCCATTTCTTGCCACTTCTAATGCATTGATTAATTGTAGGAATGGACTGATGAAGCTATCATTTGGAAACATGACATTGGAAATGAATATTTTCAACATTTGCAAGCAACCTGGAGATGATAATGATTTACAAGAAGTAGATCTTATTGAAGAATTAGTTCATGATCAACTTGAATCTACTTTGAGTAAAATTGAGTTGGATGAATCTGAAGAAATCACGGATGAAAAGGGCACTAAAAATGTTGATGTCAATCTTTTGTCAAGAGTGACAACAGATTTGACATCTGACATCCCACCAATCGATGGAGATTTGTCAGCTCGCTTGAGTACCGAAGACAAAGGAAAGTTTTTGAACGAAGTGAAGAACTTTTACTTAGATGACCCTTACTTATTCAAAAATTGTCCTGATCAAATATTTCAAAAATGCATTTCCGACAATGAGGTAAGTAATGTCATTAAACTTTGTCATTCTAAAGCATGTGGGAGTCAATTCTCATCAAGAGAGACGACTGCAAAAATCTTACAAAATGGATTTTATTGGCCCACCATGTTCAAGGACACACATGCATTCTGCAAAACATGTGAAAATTGTCAAAAAGTTGATACTGGTAAAAAAGTTTTGCTTTATAATTCTCGAGTCCATTTATTTCCTGAAAAACTAAAATCAAGATGGAGCGGTCCATTTATTTTAAAACATGTGTATCCTTATGGGACCCTTGATATTGAGAATCCAAAGAATGACAATGTTTTGAAGGTAAATGGACATCGTTTGAAAGCTTACTTTGATGAGTTTCCTAGTGAAAATGAATCCATTGGTTGGAATGATCTTGTAGATAAAGGTTAATTATTTTGTTTTTCTCACATTTTTTTGTGTTTCTTTTTGGTGTATCTTTTGTTTTGCTAGTTTCTCTCTCACCCCGGTCAAATGGCGGATAACGGTACTCCGTGACTTAAGTCGGTTCTTTCAGTTTCCCAAATAACTAATATCTGTATATATTTGTAAAATTCTTAGCTCTTTCTCCCTTCTTTGAATCTCTTCTCTAATTCTCTTTTGAAAATGGACACCACTCTTGAAAAGTTGAAAAGGTATTTTCCCGCTTTGCCTCCAAATGCGATTAATAAAATTTACCGTGCTAGGTGTGCAAGATTGAGGTTATTAATGAATCATGAAATTCCTGAAGATATTCGCTGGCTAATTGAAGCAAAGGTCCGCTTATCAGGTGAGTCCTCCAATTCTTTCATTTCACACATGCCTGGAACAGGTAAAAGCACTTTTGCAAAGAAACGTCGTGCAAAACGACTGAAAGTCTGTCACAAATGTGCCAGATGGACTTGTAATGCGACATGTCGTTCTTTAGGAATGGTATCTGTAAACCGTGAAGATAAGATACAATTCATTAAGGATGGCCTGAGTAAGGGGTCTTTAGATAATCTTTTGTTGACCCTTGAGACGCATCCTAGTGGAGATGTGCATCGTGTAATTCATGATTTATGGCCACAATTCCATAAAGAACATGATCATCTTAGTCTTGGGAATCTGACTAAAAAAGACCCTGTTTGCCAGTTTTTAAGAAAACTGGATGGGAAGCCTATCCCCGACCCATAGAGGGCGTTTAAGCCGTTCTTGGACGTAAAACCAAGGGAAGATGTGAGCCACAATCACAACTACCTGTACATACATGCTTTTTCAAAATAAATAATTAATAAAGAGAGAGAGAGAGAGAGAGTTTGTAAGACTACAGCTGACCTACATATAGGTGGTATGATTGCATTTTCACTTTTTCATCTATAAATTCTTCTCTTCCTTCCTTTCATTTCTACTCATCCCATATATTCATCAAATATAGAAGTGTGTAGAAATGGCAGGTTCCTCAAGTCATCAGACAAGAAATATTTGTGTTTTCGGTGGATCCAGTTCTGGGAAAGAAAAAGAGTTTTTAGAATCAGCGAATCATCTTGGTCGGGTACTAGCTGAGAGAAAGATTCATTTAGTGTATGGGGGAGGTAGCCTTGGGTTAATGGGAGGTGTGTCAATGGCTGCATTTTTAGGAGGCAGTCAAGTTTTGGGGGTTGTCCCCAAAGCTTTAGCAACTGGGGACATCATTGGAAAAACAATTGGAGAGGAACTACAGGTCCCAACAATGTCTGACCGACTGAATACCATGTTTAGCCATGCTGATGCCTTCATTGCCTTACCAGGTGGTTTGGGCACATTGGAAGAAATCTTTCATATTTCATCTTGGGCCCAACTGCACATTCACCATAAACCTATAGGTTTGTTAAATGTTAATGGTTTTTATGATAAGTTGCTGTCTTTCCTTGATCAAGCTGTGGAACAGGAATTTCTAACATCTTCGGCACGACAAATCATAATCTCTGCTGCCACTGCTGAACAATTGATTGACCAACTACAATCTTTCATCCCTGTCATTGATCCCTGCATGAGTCGCCTAGATTGGTCAACTAAGGACAGCCGTAAAAAGCTTAGATTAGATTTGAGCCTTCATCTGTGAAACCTTGTGTCTTTTGGTTTTATTAATAGCATATTATTTTGTTTTGTTACTTCTTATGTTTGTTTAAGTGTGTTTCAGGTTTGTCATTGTTCGATGTTTCAGGTGATGTCTTCTATACTCTATCTTTCTACCTTCGAACATTGAGGACAATGTCTCGTTTTGGTTGGGGGGAGAGGGTAGTAGTTTAAAAAAAAAAAAATACTAACTTGCTAACTGTTTTTGCTATTATTAAAACCATTTGACAAAATTGTTATTAGGATGGCAGAGTATGGAATCAATTTTATTGACTCTAGAGACGCATCTTAGTAAGTTTCATTACCAAGGTCTATCATAATACTTCTTGAAATATTCAGGTTTACAAACTCTCACATTGTTATCACTTGATTCTGCTCCTATACTCATTTAACAAGTATTATTAAACCTTCATTTTCACACACACACTTTAACATATGATTGTGGGTTGCACATTGGATTATTACATTAATTATGTTCTTTTGTTGAAGGTAACAACTAAGGGAAAATGATAGTATATAATTTGCACAAAAAAAAAGAAAAAGAAAAAAGAAAAAAGAAAAAAAATAGTATTGATGATAATAAAACGTGGATAAGTTTGGTTTCGTAGCCTCCCTAACCTAAGCAATTAAGCCCGAAGGGGTGTTTTAACACCTAATACCCTAAAGTCAACTGACTTGGGAGCTATTGGCCCAAAGCTTGTTACATGGGTTAAGGAGAAAAGCTTAAGGGAATCAAACATTGCACTATCTACGTATCAGTATCTGCAACCCGAGTTGTTAAGCTCGTAGGGGTGTCTCAACACCTAATGCCCTAAGATCAACTGGTCTGGGAGTCATTAGCCTAAAACTCGTTACATGGGTTAAAGATACATTGTGTTTTAAGTTGTATGTGTATATAAATAAAAAGAAAAAAAAAAGAGAAAAAGAAAAAAAAATAATAATCCCAACCCAAGGAAGTTCACCTTAAACATTTGAACATAATATTGTTTTCTTCCAACAAAAGCCCCATCATCTATGTTTTCATTGAGCACACAAAAAGAAGGTTTATTAATATCTTGTTTACGAAGTATGAAGCAGGAATATAAATTTAATGAGAGTTTGTTTATCTGGATAGATTAATGGAAGTTGAATGATGAATGCCTTGCTTTGTGGAACTTGCAAATTGTTTCTCTATTTTAACGCTTTAGATTACTAGGGACTAGTAATAAGCTGGTTGGGGGGTGTGATTAGTACTTAAAAGTGCATGTTTATCAAGGTTTTATATCATCATTTTGCACTTGAAGTATCAATAACTCCTTAACTAAAGCATGTTTTATAATAACAAGTTTGATACTATAAGATACCTTAATTTATGGTAAATGCTCATCTTATATGCAGGTCTATCACATAAATAAAAGAATTGATTGATGAGTTTAAGCATTGAAAGTTAAAGGACAAAGAGATGGCCAAACTTAGAAAAGAGATGTCGGTGCAGTCCAAACCGGAACATTGCTCGGTAATTGGATCATATCTGGAGCTCTAGATTTCGGATTTAGGTCCACTTTATATGGATGGAAAGGTAAGACAAAGGCCTACAACTTTCATGAGGAGCCCAAGATTTGAAAAGGTCGTTTTGAAGTCCAAATTGAAGGAACAACGAAGAAGTCCGAAGCTGTCCTGCAGCCCAAACACTATTTAGTGTTCAGCCCATATCTTGAGTTCTAGAAGTCCAAATGACCTCATCTTTTTTTTGTTGGAAAGCTGAGACAATTTCCTAGAACATTCTTGAGGATTCTGGGCAAAATATGATGTTAGCAATGACGTCTTAATCAGACAAGAAGATAAGGATTGTTATCTAGTCAAGATGTGGCCACCCACTCATCAATTAGTCAACAAATCAATAGTTCCAAATTTTTGCCTATAAAAGGAGGCACTTACCATGTATTGAGGCATCTTGGTGTTCAGATCAAGATCATGCTCTTGCTTTCTCTCTTTGTATTGCTTATGTCTTGCTTTCATTAATATCAAGTTTATGCATTTCATTTCCTTTCCTTTGTCTAGTTAACTTCTTTCTCATTTATGTTCTTGTCTTGCTCATTTATGTTTCTTTCTTTTATTATGTCCAGCTAAGTTAATTATGTCAAGGTGAAAAGGGTACACTAATGGTGTAAGAACAAGTATAATATAAACTTAACATGGAACTTAACGTTGGATACTAACATGTTTTATATTTGTTATCTTGTTCACTTTAATACTTTGCTTGTTAAATGGTTAATCTAGATTTATGTTGTATAACACTTGGTACAACAAATACTTGGCACTTTCATAGCCCATACTGTATGGTTTAACCGACACCTGAGCTATGAAAGGAACTTGATTTGTTGTTAACATAAGTTATAATCATGAATGCCTGCCAACATTTACAAGTATTAGCTTTATTCGAATAAGATAATTAATGTAATCATGTTAACAATTTATAATCTGATTGGAACCTCCTTTATGTGTGGTTTCCAATTGAGTAATAAGAGTTTATATTATACTTGTTTGAAGTACCATTAGTGGATCCTCTAACCTTGACATTTGTTTTTATCATTGTTTAATCCTTACGTTAATCTTTCATCTCAAAGTTCTCATTAATTTCTTCATCTTCTGCTTTCATTATTATTATTATTATTATTATTTACATTCTGTTTATATTATATAATATATATATATATATATATTTGATCTTTTCATAAACTCAGTATATAGGCTGGAAACCTGTGACCCGATCTTTAGATCATTCTCAGGTATAACAACGCCACGTACTGAGTACAATAATAATTATTATTGTTATTGTTGTTGTTGTTGTTGTCTTGTTATTTATAATTTATACAATTAACCTCTCTGTGGTTCGACTCCGGTCTTGCCGGGTTATTTATTACTTCGACACTCCTGCACTTGGGAAAAGACATCAAGCTTTTGGTCGTGTCAGAGGCATTCCCTAAAAGAAGGCAAAGTTGGACAATCATTTGTTGAGTGTTCATTGGTTTCACAAATTTGACACACAATGTCTTGAACAGATTTTAATTGACCACTCTTTTTCAATTCTAGTGCCTCGACTTTTCTAGCTAAAGATGCAAACTTAGCTTGGAGATCATGATCTTCCCTAAGGTTGTGCATACCTCCACTAGATGTATGAGGTTGAGTTTTACTTGGTGCCTCATAAGTACCTGTGGTGTCCCAATTTTGAGCATTTTCGGCTAGCAAGTCTAGGTACTCCATTGCTTCACCAGGGTCTTTATCTTCAAAGGTTCCATTGCACATCAATTCAACCATTTGCCTATCTCTAGGTGTTAAACCTTCATAAAAATGTGAAACCAATCTCAACATTGGTAAAATGTTTCAAAACCATGATGAGGGCAAGTATTAAGCAAATCTCGATACCTATCCCAACATTGGTAAAATGTTTCTCCTGGTTTTTGAGTGAAAGTGATGATTTGTCTTTTGAAAGAGTTTGTTCTGTGAGATGGAAAAAACTTCTTTAAAAATTGTTGTTGAGCACGAATGGATCCTGGTATCAAATTTTGTAGCCATGTTTTAGCTTTATCTTTTAATGAAAAAGGAAAAAGCTTTAATCGAATGGTGTACATGCTACAATTTGAGTCATTATAGGTATTACAGACCTCCTCAAATTCCCTTAAATGCAAGTATGGATTTTCTAGGTCTAAACCATGAAAAGAAGGTAAAAGTTGAATAATGCCTGGCTTAAAATTAAAATGAGATGCATCAGGAGGGAAAACTATGCATGAGGGTGCACTTGTTCTTGTGGGATTCATGTGATCTTTAAGTGTTCTCATACGGTTATTCTCATTATGAAGTGACTGGTTATCTTCTTTGGCCATATTTTCTGAAAATGATGAGGATACCCTACAAAGTCGACCACTTAATGTACGTGACCAAACTCTCATGCACGTGTAAAAAGAGAATAAAAGCAAGAAAAGAAAAAAGAGAAGAAAAAGAAACAAAAGAAAATAAAATGAAAAATGAAAAAATAAAATAAAATAAATATTATAATTTATACAAGAATTTACCTCCCCGGCAACGGCGCCAAAAACTTGACACGACTAAAAGCTTGATGTCTTTTCCCAAGTGCAGGAGTGTCGAAGTAATAAATAACCCAGCAAGATCGGGGTCGAACCACAGAGAGGTTAATTGTATAAATTATAAATAACAATAAAAAAAAAACAACAATAACAACAATAATAACAATAATAATACTCAGTACGTGGCATTGTTATACCTGAGAATGATCTAAAAGATCGTGTCACAGGTTTCCAGCCTATATATAGAGTTTATGAAAAGATCAAAGATATATATTATATAATATAGACAGACTGTAAATAATAATAATAATAATAACAATAATAATAATAATAAAAGCAGAAGATGAAGAAATTAATGAGAACTTTGAGATGAAAGATTAATGTAAGGATTAAACAATGATAAAAACAAATGTTAAGGTTAGAGGATCCACTAATGGTACTTCAAACAAGTATAGTATAAACTCTTATTACTTAGTTGGAAACCACACATAAAGGAGGTTCCAATCAGATTATAAATTGTTAACATGATTACATTAGTTATCTTATTCGAATAAAGCTAATACTTGTAAATATTGGCAGGCATTCATGATTATAACTTATGTTAACAACAAATCAAGTTCCTTTCATAGCTCAAGTGTCGGTTAAAATATACAGTATGGGCTATGAAAGTGCCAAGTATTTGTTGTACCAAGTGTTATACAACATAAATCTAGATTAACCATTTAACAAGCAAAGTATTAAAAGTGAACAAGATAACAAATATAAAACATGTTAGTATCCAACGTTAATGTCCATGTTAAGTTTATATTATACTTGTTCTTACACCATTAGTGTACCCTTTTCACCTTGACATAATTAACTTAGCTAAACATAATGAAAGAAAGAAACATAAATGAACAAGATAAGAACATAAATGAGAAAGAAGTTAACTAAGTAAAGGAAAGGAAATGAAGTGCATAAACTTGATATTAATGAAAGCAAGACATAAGCAATACAAAGAGAGAAAGCAAGAGCATGATCTTGATCTGAACACCAAGATGCCTTAATACATGGTAAGTGCCTCCTTTTATAGGCCAAAATTTGGAACTATTGATTTGTTGACTAATTGATGAGTGGGTGGCCACATCTTGACTTGATAACAATCCTTATCTTCTTGTCTGGTCAAGACGTCATTGCTAACATCATAATTTGCCCAGAATCCTCAGGAATGTTCTAGGAAATTGTCTCAGCTTTCCAACAAAAAAAAGATGAGGTCATTTGGACTTCTAGAACTCAAGATATGGGCTGAACACTAAATAGTGTTTGGGCTGCAGGACAGCTTCGGACTTCTTCGTTGTTCCTTCAATTTGGACTTCAAAACGACCTTTTCAAATCTTGGGCTCCACATGAAAGTTGTAGGCCTTTGTTTTACCTTTCCATCCATATAAAATAGACCTAAATCCGAAATCTAGAGCTCCAGATATGATCCAATTACCGAGAAATGTTCCGGTTTGGACTGCACCGACATCTCTTTTCTAAGTTTGGCCATCTCTTTGTCCTTTCACTTTCAATACTTAAACTCATCAATCAATCCTTTTATTTATATGATAGGCCTACATATAAGATGAGCATTTACCATAAATTAAGGTATCTTATAGTATCAAACTTGTAATTATAAAACATGCTTTAGTTAAGGAGTTAGTGATACTTCAAGTGCAAAATGATGATATAAAACCTTGATAAACATGCACTTTTAAGTACTAATCACACCCCCCAACCAGCTTATTACTAGTCCCTAGTAATCTAAATCAACCTCTTAATGACAACTAGGAAAAATATGATCATTGTTGTTGTTTCTAAAAGCAACAAAATCGTGCAAACTAAGTTGATTCTTAAGACGATGTCAGCTTTGATTCTTGTGATGATGTTGGTATTTCACAGAGAATTGAAAAATATTTACTGGAAATGCCACAATCACCGATGATGTTGCAGACGGATTCCATTTCGTTGGTATGTTGTCGGTGGGTCAAAATTACAGACAAAATCACCGAAGGATGGTGCAAATTCGAAAGGGCGAGGCATTAAAAATGCATCTCTGACCGCGTCAGTTTGCCGATGGAATTACCGACAGACGGCGAAAAATATGGAGGGTAATTAAAAATGATGGTGCGAAATTCAAAATTTACTGATAGATTTTCAAAATATCACCGATGGAATAATTTAAAATAATATATTTTTTTAATTTCAGTCGGTGAATCTGTCGGTAAAACTGCGCTATAAATCCCAGCGACCACCCCTTTAGTTCACTTTTTCATGTGCTCCGTTATTCCCCTTTCATTTTTTATTTTTTTCCTCTCATTTCCTTTAAGACTTTTTGTCTACAATCTCTATAGCCTAAACTAGTTTCCTTCTAAATCTTCATCAAATTACAAGGTATGCGTTTCCTCTATTTCATGTTACTTTAAGAATTTTTTTTCTTTGTTTTAGCTATTTTTATTTTTGTTATGTTTTTTGTTTTGGTGTATTTTTATAATGTAGATAAAGTCTTGAAATAAACACATTATTAAGGTAAGCATTTTTCATTCCTAAAGTCTATAGTTTTTTTTTTAATTTATTGAATATATTTTATTGTTTGTATTGCCATAATAATTGAATAATTTGTTGAATTGTAATTGTTAATGTTGAATTTACCTTAGAATTAGTAATTGAATATGTTGGAATAATTAATAATTTTATTCTATTATTGCATGATTTGTGTTTAATTATTTCCATTAATTTTAATTGTTAGTCTAGATTTTTTTTTGTTTTGATTTTATTGGCAATATTTTATTGTTTGTACTGCCATAATAATTGAATAATTTGTTGAATTTACCTTGTAATTAGTAATTGAATATGTTGGAATAAATTTAATTATTTTCTCTCAAATTTACTCTATTATTGCATGATTTGTGTTTAATTATTTCCATTAATTTTAATTGTTAGTCGAGAGTTTTTTTTTTGAATTTGTTGAATATATTTTATTGTTTGTATTTCCATAATAATTGAATAATTTGTTGAGTTGTAATTGTTAATGTTGAATTTACCTTGTAATTAGTATGGATGTTATCTGTATTGATGTTATATTATATACAAGATTAGTATAGATGGGGTCAATTGATTGTGTCTATTGTCAATATTTGCAGGTTTGAAAAGTTTGGGTAGTCTCCAGTACAGGGGAGGTGTTACCGAATTTTGTTTAACATTCGAATTTAATTATATAATTATTCGTATAAAATTATGTAGATGCGTAGAACAAAATCCACAGCATGTCACTCACGTATGGTTGTAGCTAGTTCTTCTAGCAGCGAGGATGACATATCCTTAGGTGCCTGTCAAGAAGAGGCACCTACGCCGTCATCCAATGCTGCCTCTTCTAGCGTGGTTTCACAGCGCAGAGGTGGCGTGCCTTCGTAGCTGAATCAATTCACCTGCAAGTTCAAGGCACAATGGAAGGACACCCTTTCAATGTAAGTTTGTTAAGGTTTTAGTTTTTTTTTTAATTATAACATAATTTATGAACAATTAATCAATATTTCATTAATTTAATTTATTTTTAGATTGACAAACATTGAGGCCGCCCGAGTAATATCATCGGCGTTTAAATCATCAATGGAGATTCCATTATTTCAATGGAGTTAGGTATCCAGACATCCTGAATGAATACCACAAATCGATGCATGGTTTGACAGATTTGAGGTTGGTGTTAATTTCTAATTTCTAGCTTCTTTCTAATAAATTATTAATATACTTGTAAATAAATTATTATTTTTATTAAAATTAATTATTTATACATAGTACAAATTCGACTGGGACAATGCGCATGACACTGTTGTGAGGAGGGTATGAGAAAATCACGCGACAACTAGGTAACATCGAAAACAATACAAGATCTAATTTCTAATTTATATTTCAAAATATAAATTCTAGCCATGGAAGTAGGTTGCGTGATGTTTTGTATGAAGCACAAAAAAGGCAAAAAACACAGCGAGAGATAATGGTCTCCAAGGCTGGAATGACGTGGAAATTTGGAGGGATTTAAAACTAATATACATCCCAGAAGATATATGGCCACAATATCTTGAGCACATAACGTTTGAGCGATTTACACGACGCTCACAGTCTAGTGCTGGCAACCGGAATCGACCAATTCATGGCTCGGTGACAACACACATCGGCGGCTCTGTTCTGTTTGCTGTACATGCGAAATGGATGGTAAGATTAATTTAAATGAAATATATTTTTAAATTAATTTGTTGTTAATTAATTTTATTCATTATAGGCTACGTCTCTTGGACTTGAGCCGAGCCCAATGGAGCTGTTTGTTGAGACGCACGTGCAGAGTTAAGACTGCCAAAAGGGGGCATAATAGGTCGTTGACAGCCGTTCTCAACACTTTGTGGTATGTTTGTTCAACTATTTTATTTCGTAAGTTATTATTTTTATTGAATTTAATATGATGATTTCTTTTTTCATTTTCAGGAGACCTATAATAGCTAGTTGAGGGAGAGATACGACGACGATCCTTCGACCCATCCGGATTTCCATCCGGATTTGTGGATGGAGGTTGGTGACACGACTAAAAGATTGATGTCTTCTCCCAAGTGTAGGAGTGTCAAAGTAATAAATAACCTGGTAAGACCGGGGTCGAACCACAAGGAGGTTAACTATATAAATTATATATAACAACAACAACAACAATAATAAATTAAAGAGGACTTTGTTATGTTAGATAAATGTGAGGATTAAACAATAAAATAATTGTCAAGGTTAGAGGATCCACCAATAGTATTAGAAATAAATATAGTATAAACTCTTTTTATTAATCAACTGGAAATCACACACAAAGGAGGTTCCAATCGGATGATTTATCCTTAATAGTTCATTATAAAATTTTAACATGATCATATTAATTATCTTATTTAAGTAACACCATACTTTTAAATATTATCAGGAATTCATGATACTAACTATGTTAACAACAAATCAAGTTTCTTTTCATAGCACAGGTGTAGGTTATATATGCTATGAAAGTGCCAAGCATTTGTTGTACCAAATGTTATACAACACAAATCTAGATTAACCATTTAACAAGCAAGGTATTAAGAATTAGTAAGATAAAAAGATAAGACATGTTAATAACAAACTTTCTTGCATATAAACATTGAAGTCCATGTTAAGTTTATATTATGCCTATTATAATACCATTAATGAAACCTTTTCACCTTGACATAATAAACTTATCTAAATATAATGAAGAAGATAAACATAAATAAATACTATAAGAACATAAGTATAGTAAAGGAAATGAAAAGTATAAACAAGAGATTAAGGAAAGTATAACATGAAATAAAACTTAAGCATTACAAAAATATAAAGAGAGAAATAAAGAGTATGATCTTGATCTAAACAACCAAGATGCCTAAATGCATGGCAAATGCCTCCTTTTATAGGCCAAAATTTAGAACTATTGATTTGATGACTATTTGTTGAGTGGGTGACCACATCTTGACTTTGTGACAATCCTTATCTTTTTGTCTAAACAAAACATCATTGATAACGTCCAAATTTGAACCACCTGTACCATGAAAGTTCTAGGAAATTGTCTCATCTTTCTAGGAAAAAAAATTGAGGTCATTTGAACTTCTAAAACTCGAGATATGGGATGAACACTGAACAGTGTATGGGCTGCAGGACATATTCAGACTTCTCTATTGTTGCTATAATTTGGACTTGTGATTAGTACTTAAAAGTGCATGTTTATCAAGGTTTTATATCATCATTTTGCACTCGAAGTATCAATAACTCCTTAACTAAAGCATGTTTTATAATAACAAGTTTGATATTATAAGATACCTTAATTTATGGTAAATGCTCATTTTAAATGCAGGACTATCACATAAATAAAAGGATTGATTGATGAGTTTAAGCATTGAAAGTTAAAGGACAAAGAGATGGCCAAACTTAGAAAAGAGATGTCGGTGCAGTCCAAACCGGAACATTGCTCGGTAATTGGATCATATCTGGAGCTCTAGATTTCGGATTTAGGTCCACTTTATATGGATGGAAAGGTAAGACAAAGGCCTACAACTTTCATGAGGAGCCCAAGATTTGAAAAGGTCGTTTTGAAGTCCAAATTGAAGGAACAACGAAGAAGTCCGAAGCTGTCCTGCAGCCCAAACACTATTTAGTGTTCAGCCCATATCTTGAGTTCTAGAAGTCCAAATGACCTCATCTTTTTTTTGTTGGAAAGCTGAGACAATTTCCTAGAACATTCTTGAGGATTCTGGGCAAATTATGATGTTAGCAATGACGTCTTGATCAGACAAGAAGATAAGGATTGTTATCTAGTCAAGATGTGGCCACCCACTCATCAATTAGTCAACAAATCAATAGTTCCAAATTTTGGCCTATAAAAGGAGACACTTACCATGTATTGAGGCATCTTGGTGTTCAGATCAAGATCATGCTCTTGCTTTCTCTCTTTGTATTGCTTATGTCTTGCTTTCATTAATATCAAGTTTATGCATTTCATTTCCTTTCCTTTACTTAGTTAACCTCTTTCTCATTTATGTTCTTGTCTTGCTCATTTATGTTTCTTTCTTTTATTATGTCCAGCTAAGTTAATTATGTCAAGGTGAAAAGGGTACACTAATGGTGTAAGAACAAGTATAATATAAACTTAACATGGAACTTAACGTTGGATACTAACATGTTTTATATTTGTTATCTTGTTCACTTTAATACTTTGCTTGTTAAATGGTTAATCTAGATTTATGTTGTATAACACTTGGTACAACAAATACTTGGCACTTTCATAGCCCATACTGTATGGTTTAACCGACACCTGAGCTATGAAAGGTACTTGATTTGTTGTTAACATAAGTTATAATCATGAATGCCTGCCAACATTTACAAGTATTAGCTTTATTCGAATAAGATAATTAATGTAATCATGTTAACAATTTATAATCTGATTGGAACCTCCTTTATGTGTGGTTTCCAATTGAGTAATAAGAGTTTATATTATACTTGTTTGAAGTACCATTAGTGGATCCTCTAACCTTGACATTTGTCTCTATCATTGTTTAATCCTTACGTTAATCTTTCATCTCAAAGTTCTCATTAATTTCTTCATCTTCTGCTTTTATTATTGTTATTATTATTATTATTACTTACATTCTGTTTATATTATATAATATATATCTTTGATCTTTTCATAAACTCAGTATATAGGCTGGAAACCTGTGACCCGATCTTTTAGATCATTCTCAGGTATAACAACGCCACGTACTGAGTATTATTATTGTTATTATTGTTGTTATTATTGTTGTTATTGTTGTTGTTGTGTTGTTATTTATAATTTATACAATTAACCTCTCTGTGGTTCGACCCCGGTCTTGCCGGGTTATTTATTACTTCGACACTCCTGCACTTGGGAAAAGACATCATGCTTTTGGTCGTGTCAACTTGAAAACAACCTTTTTAAATCTTGGACTCCATATGAAAGTTTTAGGCCTATGTCTTATCTTTCCATCCATAAAAAAAGGACCTAAATCCGAGATCTATAGCTCCAGATATGACCCAATTACCAAATTGTGTTCCAGTTTGGACTGAACCGACATCTCTTTTCTAAGTTTGGCCCTGTCTTTGTCATTTCAATTTCAGTACTTAAACTCATCAATCAATCCTTTCATTTATGTTATAGGCTTGCATTTAAGATGAATATTTACCATAAATTAAAGGTATCTTATATTATTAGATATGTTATTATAAAACATGCTTTAGTTAAGGAGTTATTGATACTTCAAGTGCAAAATGATGATATAAAACCTTGATAAAAATGCCCTTTTAAGTACTAATTAGTTGGATTGTCCGGTGGACCCAATAAAAATCGGTTGTACGGGCTCTCCAACACTACGGTCGAGAACTTGTGGACGGCTCGTAGTGTCTCAAACGTTGGGAGCTCCCAATCAGTATCGAGCACCCAATCTAAGGAGTTTGTGGCCTTGCAGCAAAACACGGCTGAGTTCACTGAAAAATATGAGCACCTATCGACGACTTATGAACAACTCTTGGCGAATTATGAATTAACAGCTTCGCCAAATGGTCATGAACATGACATCATAGAGTGGTGATACATGTGCACTTCCTTCTTTTTGGCCATATAACAACCAACCTCCTCCTCCTCCACCATTATGTTAATTTGTAATGAATATTATTTAACTTTAATAGTTAATTTAATATATATATATTTTTAAACATATTCAATTTGTAATGAATATTATTTAACTTTATTTTTTTTCAATGTTTAATAAAAACTTTATTTGCATAATTGGTTTTTTTACTATTAATTTATATAATTTTATATTATTTATTCTAAATAATTTTTTAAATAATATTTAAAATAATCACCGAGGGTTTTACTAACAAACTGTATCCGTCGGCATTTGACAGAGAGTGGGCAATGCCAATCATACCGAGAAATTTACAGACGGAGTGTTTCCGTCAGCATTTTACAGTAGCTTGGGCAAATGCCACAATCACCGATGAATATACAGACAAATATATTCTTTCGGTATTTCACACACTCACCGACAAAGTTATCGAGGGCTGTAGTCCGTCGGCATTTAACCGGGAGCTGAAAAATATTTATTGGATATGCCACTATCATCGACGGAATCAATCCGTCGGTATATTTCAAGCGAGAACATTTTTTTTGGCACGCAAATTCCGCCTGTAAAACCATCGGCATTTTTTTTACTGACTGATTTAGTGATGGATTTAGGTATTACCGATGAAAGGAAATCCGACAGATGGTTTCTGTTGGTGATGTAGTTGGTAAAAAAATTACCGACAAACTCTAAATCATGGATCGATTGAATAGTTCTGTCGGTAAAACTATGAAATCTTGTAGTGCTAATAATATTCCCAAAAGGGGGCACTCACCTATGTTGCACCTACTAATTTTTCATTTGCATCTAGTTTACATGTGAAGATAATTTCACTTCATTTATAAGGATTTTAAGCTCATTCTAACTTCTCAAGAACTTAGAATAACATTGATTGATTCATTTTTATTTATTTATTTATTTAGATATAGTAGCTTTTAATTATGGAAATACCATCATCATTTCTTTTCTTATCAATTTCTTATCAATAAAATAATGGTGTAGTGGTTAAGACACTGCTTAGTCTTTGTTGCCAGGAGTACCTAATGTACCTAATGTATGACATTTGCGATTGCGACACAAAATATTGTAACTAATTCTTCTAGAGAAATTGACCTGCAATAATACATAATTATTTTATCATAAAAATGAAAATGACAAAAGAGAGAAAGGATTTTCATATACAGAAAAGGAAAAGGAATGTGACCTGCAATACATGTGCGTGAAAAGTGAGCATTTAATTTCAGTTAATGGCTCCTTGTCGTGGAGATTAGCAAACTATATATTCAATTGGCTGAATGGAAAAGTGGATTATGTAACAGAATGATGTTCAATAAAAAAGCTAAAGGTAGACAACCTGCAGATGTAACAAAAAAAGAAGCTAATTCAAGGTTTTTGGAACCGGAGCACGTCGTCGACAAGTTGATAACATTAGCGCCGCCGTTCATGACCTCTATAATTTCTTAGACCACTATTGTTGTTTCGGACCGTGTGGACTGTAACGTTTGACTATTGCTGTTATTATGATTATCCTACGACTTGAGAAACAATAAAGGAAATCAAAACCATCACAGCTACGAAAACTTCCAATACTGATCAGTTCCATAGCGAACCATATTATTTGCGAAACTCAATGTATCATGTGGATCACCATCAATCTTGAACCCCACTTGCTAATGAAGAAAGAAGCTCGTAGAAGAAAAAGAAATTGCAACCAATCAAAATTTACCATGTTTTATTTTTATTTTTTATTTTATTTTATTTTGAATAAAAGAAAAAACCTATGCGTTTTAGAGTTTTTATTAATAGCTAGGCTATCCGATCCTTTCTATATCACACCTTTTAACTTTTTTTTTTTTGGATTTCCATGAATTAGAATAGCATGTTCACAATATTTATTTTTTGCACGCATACAACACCATTTTTTAGGTCATTATCATCATCATTTTCACCAATGATGGCTTGACGAAACAATCATGACATGGCAGAACAACTAATGGTTATCAAGATGTCCATATTAATCAAGGTGTGTGTAAACTATTTTAGATATTCATGTTATTTTTTTTTTAAAAAAACTAACAGCCATCTAGGCTAGCCAATAAGATTTTGCTATATGAAAAGGCTTGTATAACGTTAACAAGCACAAATTTTTTTCTAACTTTTCCATCAATGATATGTCTTTTTCTTCGTGAAAAAAGTTTGAGGAATGGGAAGTCACCGGCCGACCATTCTGAAAGCTAGAGCCAAAGCCAATTAATTCCCCATACAATCTCTCAATACAAAGCCAGCCAACTCTATTGAAAGCCCTGTTAGAAGCCAGAATTATTCAAAGCCACACAAGTTGTAAGCATGCAACTCTAGGCCACACAATCATTATCATATTGCACATAAATACACATTCTCTTCACCTTCGTTACACTTTTTCTCATTCTCTTCACCTTTTATGATATCTTACCTCTTTTGTTGTGAATATATTTGAGCTAGGTTAACTAACCTTACTGAGATCCATTGAATGTGAATGGTGCTTTCTGGATCCATCTAGAATATAATCAAGGAAAACTTGCACAAAACCAAATTTATAATTTACATTCCAATGCACACACATGCATATGTATATATATATGTGTAACTATTATACGAGGAAAACAAATTTACAATCCCTACGTCACGTATAAAGCATATGCACCTCTTCTTTTAATTTGAGATTCTTACAATTTGACATTCCTATCTATATGCTTTTTTCCTTTTCATACTTAAAAATCCCTCCAGGATCCTAGAGTCCATGCATCATATTTTTGTAAAGAATATATACCTTGAATCCTAAATGTTGATGTACATGGCTCCAACACGCATAAATATTATACAGAGAAGAAGGTTTAACCTTGTGGTGGCTAAAAAAAAACGTTAGAGAGAAATCTTGAATTTAAAATTCATGAAGAAGAAATGCTACTAGTTGAGAATAATGAAATGTGTTAGGTTGTGCCTTAGCTAACCTTCCTATTTATATAGAGGCAACAAAAAACTGCAGTAACTGTAATGATTACAACATCCTATATTAGAATCCTATTCTGATAGATACATGAGTAACTGTAATGATTACAACATCCTATATTAGAATCCTATTCTATAATATGCCCCCTCAAGCTGAGGGTTGGGGATCAACCCGAAGCTTGAATCGAAAAGCAGTAAAGGATGCAACAGGAAGCGGTTTAGTGAAGACATCGGCAAGTTGATCCCGAGAGGGAACAAAACGAATCTGAATTTCTTTCTTGGCAACACGGTCACGGACAAAGTGATAATCCACTTCAACATGCTTAGTACGAGCATGGAAGATAGAATTTGCTGAGAGATAGGTAGCACCAAGATTATCACACCAAATGGTAGGGGCAGAGACTAGGGAACCTGCAAATCTGTTAACAAGTATTGAAGCCAAATGACTTCAGCAGTACTATCAGCAAGGGCTTTATGCTCAGCCTCGGTAGAGGAGCGAGCAACAGTGCGTTGCTTGCCAGATTTTCAAGAAATCGGCGTCTGACCAAAATAGACAAGATAACCGCCTATAGACTTGCAATCACAATACTACCAGCCCAACTTGCATCTGTAAGTCCATGTAGAGCAAAATAGGAGCCTCGAGTGATATGGAAACCATAAGATGCCATACCTTTAAGATAGCGTAAAATACGTTTGACAGCGGCCCAATGAGAATTTGTAGGAGCATACATAAACTGACAGACTCTGTTAACAGCAAAGCATATATCTGGATAGGTGAAGATAAGGTATTGAAGAGCAGCCACGATTTGATGAAATCATGTAGGATCAGAGAATGAATGATCCGGTAATAAAATGACTTTCGAAGGGGAGACTGGAGTATCAACTGGTTTGCAGGAAGTCATACCAGCTCGGGTGAGGATGTCAAGAATATATTTATGTTGATGCAGCATTAAACCCATACCGGTATACTGAACTTCAATACCCAAAAAGTAGTGAACAACACGTAAGTCACGAAGCTTGAACTCAGAGTTGAGTAACTGTATAAGGTGATGGAGCATAGCAGAGTTGTTACCCGTGAGCAGAATATCATCAACATACATCAGGAGATAAAAAATATTAGTACCATCATATAAGATAAAAAAGGAGGTGTCAACCTTGGAAGCTCGAAAACCGATGGAGAGCAAAAAATCACTTAGACGAGTGTACCATGCTCTCGGTGCTTGTTTCAAACCATACAATGATTTGTGCAATCTGCATACATGAGATGGAAGAGAAGAGTCAACGAAACCTGAAGGCTGTTTCATGTAGACCTCTTCAGTAAGAACACCATTGAGGAAGGCATTATGAATATCAAGTTGATGAATCTTCCAATTTCACGAAACCGTGATAGAGAAAACAAATCGGACAGTGGCCTGCTTAATAACTGGACTGAAGGTTTCAGAATAATCAATACCTTCCTGCTGGGTAAAACCTCTGGCAACAAGGCGCGCTTTATAGCGCTCAATACTACCATCAACACAACGTTTGATCCGATATACTCATCTACTGCCAACAACGTTCATCGAAGGATGAAATGGAACTAAAGACCAAGTGCGATTTTCGCATAAAGCTGCGATCTTATCACACATAGTATTATGCCAAACTGCATACCGGTCAGCATCAGAGAATGCCAAAGGCTCCGAAGAGGGAGAATACAGTACTCGTGTGGAGGTAGAACTAGCGGTAGCGGAAGGAACTAGATTTGTTGTCTTCGGCTGCCGCGGTCTAAGAGTCATAGGATGTCTGATGTGTGCTGGTGGAGACGCAGGGGAAGACGGTTGTAGCGAGGAGACTTGTGGCAGTTGATAAGAAGACAAATCAACCATAAGTTGCAGACCAGCGGGAGAGGATGATAAAGAAACAGCCTCAAGCAAAGGACTGTCAGCAGGGGAGGGGCTGGAAGTAGAGACCGAAGCTGCAGGAGTGCTGGCTAGGGAGGGCGAAGTAGAGCAGGGACTAGAAAGTGCACCAAGACCATGAGGAGAGGAGACCAATTGATGATCTGAACCTGCATCATAAGGGTTAGATAAACAAGCATGGGATGATGGCCAAGGGATGGGTGGAGGCTATGGTCGGGTGGCTGTTTGGAGTGGCAAAGCGGAGAGTTGTTGGCTGTTTGGCTGGCTAGTGAAAGTGGGTGGCGGTGGGTGGTTTAGAAAATTTGGAAGGGTGACAGTAATGGGTGGGGTGGGGGTTGTGGTGGAGACCTTTGCAATCTGTTCAGAATTATCAAATGGAAACACATGTTCATGGAAGCGGACATGACGAGAAATATAAATACGGTGAGATGCAATGTCAAGACATCGATAACCAAGATCCGAGGAACTATATCCAAAAACACACATGGAGAGGAACGAAAATTCAATTTATGATTATTATATGGACGCATAAAAGGAAAACAGAGACACCCAAAGGTACGCAAAAAATGATAATCAGGAGACCGTTGAAATAAATAATCAAACGGAGAGCGATGGGCAAGAATAGGAGTAGGCATGCGATTTATAAGATAAACAGAGGTTTCAAAAGCATAATTCCATCTTCACAATGGTTGTGGAGATCTGCATATGATAAAGGTTCAGCCTTGGTAATAAGACTAGTAACTAAGTCTTTAAACTCTCCTCGAAAACCACGAAACACATATAAATTGAAATCTTCAAGCAAAACTAGCCGACCAGCAGCAGCCAATTCATCAAATAAGGCCTTCATTTTTTGCATAAATTGAGTTACTAATTCATCACCCTGTCGAAGATGCTGAAGAGAGCCGTGAAGTTGCATAATACGAGAGTTCGAGGTGGAAGCGAGAACTCGCTCAAGAGTGCCCCAAGCTGAACAAGAAATTTGACAGCCAACAACAAGATGCAAAACTTCCATAGATAGGGAGGAAAGAAGAGCACTTAGAGTGAGTTAGTCGTATTGTTTCCAGGTTTGAAAAAGCAGATTTACCTAAAGAGAGATACCATCATGGGCAAGAACATGTGTTGATGGACATGTGTTGGAGCCATCAACAAAACCAAAAACTCCTTGGCCTAGGAGATAAGGCAGCATCTGCATACGCCAATATAAATAATTGGTGTTTGTTAATTTAAGGGAGATGACTTGATGAGTGTGAGAAAGGGAGATAATGCTTGCGGCAGTAGAGGCAGCAGACGTGGGCTGCAAGATGAGGCGTTCACCAACCATGGCAGAGGAGAATCCAGGCGGTGACGCAGTAGAGGAAAGCAGAGGAGGCGTTGTAAGAGTAGAGGGCTGCACTGTCGAAGAAGAAGAAAGTTGAACTGCTGGTGCTGTAGAATATGAAGATATATGTGGTGGCTGTTCCATTGAAGAAGGGAGGTTGTGAGAAAAGTAGGTTTAATTTATTTTAAGGTTTTATGGCTCTGATACCAAGTTGAGAATAATGGAATGTGTTAGATTGTGTCTTAGCCAACCTTCCTATTTATATAGAGGCAGCAAAACACTGCAGTAACTGTAATGATTACAACATCCTATATTAGAATCCTATTATGATAGATACATGAGTAACTGTAATGATTACAACACTACTAAAGAGCCACCTCTGAATTACAAGTCTCTATAAGGTACCATTTTCGCCATCCACTCCCATTTGAATGCTTCTTCGTAAGCATTCATGTCTACCATCTTCCATCACTTTAAAAGTTGAGTAGAACCAGATGCCTATTCACTTTATTCAGTGGTTGAAAATGGAACAGCTGCTTTAATTAGGTCATCATTGGTTGAATTTTCCAAAAAAAGTGACTACAAGCCTCATATAGAGGAGAGGCAGCGACTGATTAAGAACAGTGGGAGAATGTCTTCTATAATAATTACTGGAAAAGGAATGTGACCTGCAATACATAATCGTAACTAGTTTTCCTTAAACCTCGTGAACATTACTGAACCACCATGCTAATGCGAATGGATGAGGAGCTAGCGTGGGCATATGCGTGAAAAGTGAGCATTTAATTTCAGTTAATGGCTCCTTGTCGTGGAGATTAGCAAACTATGGAAAAGTGGATTATGTAACAGAATGATGTTCAATAAAAAAGCTAAAGGTAGACAACCTGCAGATGTAACAAATTTGGAAATTCACTCGTGGAGACTTCTCTTTATCATTCACCAAGTAACTTCAGGTTTTGGCACATTTAGTGATGATAATCAGGACTATATCTTTGGAGTATCAAGTGGCTAACTTTACAAAACTTATTGAAGGGTTTCCAACTTCACTCAAGAAAAAAGACCATAAGAGTTGAAAGTTGATGAACAAACTTTAGAGCATGAATGAGGGTGGCTAAACTTTAGAGCAATGTTATGCAAAAAGATCAGTTGGAATGGTAAAAGGAATCCAAGATAAAATGTGTCTCACTTTATGGAGACTTGCAAGAATGTTAGAATTGATGGTGATCTCATGGTAAAATAATTTGTGTATTTCTTAAAAGGCAATGCCTTCGACTAGTATACTGACTTGGAGTTCAGCTCAATCAATAGTTAGGAGTAATTAGAGTGTGAGTTTCTTTATCATTTCAACAGCACTCATACATCGTGTGGTTAGCATGATTGAATTCTCTAATATATATCCATGAGAAGAGGAGCATGTCATCGATTAATTTATCAATGGAGAAACCTTAACCTCAACTATAATGATTAATTCACCATAATTCACCAAAACTCTTACTCTACATATGTGCTTTCAAAGGATGCATTGGGGGCTACGCTACATCTAGAAGTCATGAAACCTAAATATTTTGAAAAACTGGCTACTCAAGCACATGACATGGAACTTAGCATTGGTGCATCTAGAAACTCATCATTACCTATACAAGAGCCTAAGAAAAACAAGCCTGAAAGTCATAGATTTGGATAGAGCACTCCAAAAGTCTAAGGAAAACAATCTTTAGTAATTAACTCTACTACCATAAATGTACTAACTAAAGCTAAAATGAATGATCATGCAACACCATTTGCTTTTTAAAAGGGTAAAAGGAAGAAACCATCCCTGAAAAAAGCAACAAGAAAAAGAGTACCCATTCCCTAACTCGGACATTTCTAGGATGCTAGATGTTTTGCTTGAAGAAAATATTATTAAGCTACTAGAGCTTAAACATCCTAAATAAGCAAACCAAATAGAGAACCTAATTTATTGCAAATACCATCGCCTAATTAATCATCATATAAATAAGTGTTTTGTATTAAAAGATAAGATCATGATGCTATATAAGAATAGAGACCACATTTTTATGAAAAAATAACATCTTCCAACATCACGACTATGGTGAGTTTAGGTTCACAACAATCGCTATTTGTGATAAGTTTTGGCTCCTTTGAACCTATATAACTTAACATCATTTTGCCTATGATCATGACCATGTCTTTAAGTCAAGCTTTGCATATCACACATGTACCTCAAGGTAATGACTTGAAGCCTAATTCATATGAGAGTCAAGCCTAATGCATATCACTTTGGTCACTTATAAAGAAAGGGAGGAAGAAGCATGCACAAATGAAAAAAATAATTATAATAAGAATCTTAATGGTGAAAAAGGCAATTGACAAAATGATTCATTGAAGGTTGTCAAAAAATCCATACTAGTTAGAGAAGAGGTTCTGTCAACTCAAAGCTTAAGGAAACTCATTACACTAAATGAGTACATGCCAAATGAGCTAAAAGGATGGGAAATATATTTGTTGCTTGCTATCAAGTTAGTGGAGAGAAAAATCATATCGAAGAAGCCATAGAGAAAAGCCAAAATGACTTCATACTTGCCTCAAGGTGTATATGACATGAAGATATTTTTAAAAAAATAAAGACCTATCGCTTGAATCAAAACTTCACAATCTCTCTCTTTTTATCAAAGGTCATGTCATAAAAAAATAGTGAATTGTATTTTGGTGAATGATGGTTCAACTATCAGCATACTACCTATTAAAAACTTAAAAAAGCTTGGGATTCCTATGTATGAACTCTTTCCAATTAATCTTAAAGCTTTAATTAAGGAGGCAAAACACCATGAGAAAGATAAGACATGGAAGATATGAAGTCCAATGCTTTTTATCACATTGTAGGGACTAAAATTACCTATAACATGCTACTTGGATGATCGTGGATACATGAAAATGGTGTCATGAAAAGGAGAGGAAAAAATGAACTCTAGGAGCTAAAAGGCATAAATCATCTATAAATGAAGAAATGATTTGTCCAATAAAAAATAAAGTAAGGGGAAAGATAACAGAAAACTCAGTTGATAATAAGGTATCGCATAAGGCTATAGTACTACACTATATCTCGGTGTTAACAAGAAAAGAGGGTCAATATTGTTTCACTAATTATGAAGAGGAGATCGCCAAGGGGCTCAAAGACTTAAGCTTGCTTGTTGCAACCCATTTTTGGGTCCACATGAAAAATAAAATAAATAGCCAAAAGAGGTTAGAAAATAACAGGAGGCAGAGGCGCTCAGGAAACAGTCAGAAAATTGGTCAAGGAATTTAAAAATACAAGGATTGAATTTTTTACATTATATTCTTGAAGGATGAAAGCCCCATTGAGAAGGGAAATTTGAATTTTGAGGAGAAAAGCCCAAATTTAGATGTTTATGGACTTAATTGGATTTTTATTTGAATTTATAGAAGATTTGATTGCAAGAAAAATTGATTTTTAAGTCCATTTGGGCTTTAATTTGAAGAAATTTAAGTTCTGGGGCCAAATTATATTTTTTAGGAATTTATTGGGTCAAATCAGGGGCTTAATTGCATAAATATTGAAGTTTAATGGCCAATTAGGGACTTAATTGTGAAAATCCGAAACCAGGGATCAATTTGGAGAAGGCGCAAAGATAGAGGGGGCTGTTTGGAATTGATTCAGGGGCTTAATTGAAGAAATTGGAATTTTATTGATCAATTAGGGGTTTAATTGTGAAAATCAGAGGCCAAGGACCAAAGTGAAAAACGCGGTCAACTATAGGGGTAGGGACCGAATTTGGCAGGGACGCAATTGAATTTTATTCTTAAAATTGGAAGTCGCTGTGCATGCACCATTTCCTTGCATTTCACTGTTCAAGTGAAATATAATTCACTTAAACAGTGAAATGCTAATTCACTGTTCGTATCAAATATAATTCACGTGAACAGTGAAATGCTAATTCACTGTAATTCACTGTGCATATCAAATATAATTCACGTGAACAGTGAAATGCTATATTCACAGTGAAATGCTATATTCATAGTGAAATGCTATATCAAATATGTTCACATCAGATATATTCACTGTTCACATGAGGCCCGCCTGGACAGCAGCTCCCCGACCCGCTCCTTGGCTCCACGATGAAGCCACGCCCACTGGCTCTATAAATAGCGCCCAACCCAGCACACCGAAGAGAAGAAGAAGAAAAAGAAGTGGGAACCGAAGGGGGGAGAAAAGGACACACAAAGTCGGACAAAAACCAGCCATTACTGTCCAGTTTTCCTGCAACCAGCCTCTTTTTCTCTTTCCCTCTCCGCCGTTGGCCCTCATCAACCACCACCATCATCACTCGTCTTCTCACCGATATCTCCACCTCAAGAAGCCACCAAAACATCACACACGGTGGTTGCATCATCTTCTCCCAAGACGTAGCAGCACCATTGAAGAAAAGGCAGCAACCCGCGCCTCTGCTGCGAGAAGAAGAAGAACAAAGCCATCACCGCCAGCTACCACTATCTTCCTAGTCGACAACAGCACAGTTGGGAGCAAAAGGAGAAAAGGGAAGCAGAGGAGAACATAGCTGAAGAGGAACGCAGAGAAGAAAAGGAAGAAAGGCTGAACACCGCACTCCAAAGTCACCGGCCACCGTCCAAGTCACTCCCCGGCCACCACTACCAGTGCCTCCACAAAGCTGCCATAGAGAGGGAAGAACATTGCTGACTGAAGGAAACCAAGAGAAGAAGCAACGCCTCTGTAAAGGGGAAGAAGAAGAGAAAACAGTTGTTGTCATCGAGCTTCCCAACCACTGCCACCGACAGAACCACCGTGAGCCCCCATTGGCTTCCTGTCCACCGCCACCAGCATCACTGGGAGTGTTCACCATCGACTTCAGCATCGTTTCTGCCACCAGGTTTGCACCCCCTTCATTGCTGTGCATGCACTGCATTTTTACTGTTCATGTTAAATATAATTCACGCGAACAGTGAAATGATATCCACTGTTCACATCAGACATATTCACTATTCATATAAGGCCTGCTGGGCTCAGCCCTAAAAAAAATATATAAAAAATAAAAATTCTTCAAAAAAATATTTCAAAGAATTTGTGATTTTTCTATAATTTTATTACTGTATTTTGGCTAATATTAGTTTGTATTTTTATATTGTAAAGATACAAATCCGGTATTAAAATACCCGGTTTTCGTCAACAAAAAAAAAATATTTATAAAAAAAATGTTTTGTTTTCATGCATACGGCCAATACTCTAACATGTTTTGAATGTTCTTTTTATATAAAAAAAAATATTGGAAGCTTTGAAAATGTGTTTTCGCATAGATTTCTTAAACACAAATTATTTTCTTGCATTTCTGGATTTTACAACATGTTTGTAAAACTCCAAAGGGTATTGGCCAATATTCCAAAAAATACAAAAATCTTATTTTGGGTAGGGGGAATTCATCTATTATTCACCGCTAATGTTTGGATAAAGAAATCCTTAAAGGACGAATATCCAAAATATTATTGGGAGTAATAAATCCGCACATATCCTTGAAAGAAGCCTTGATTATAATCGAGGATATTTCAACTTTTGTCTCCATGGTTTACGAGCCGTGAAAGTACGAAATACTAAGGCAAAAAGAGGCTTTTAAAAACACTCTGAATTTCCTTAGATTTCTAAATCTTGGTCCCTTTTTCCTTGCGATTTACGAGTCGCAAACTTTTGAAATACTAAGGGAAAAATGAGCTTTCAAAGCACATGAAATCTCCTTAGATTTCTATCCAAAATCAATTGACGAGCCTAGAAAACACCAACACCATAGATTATAAGAGGAAATCAAACACCAAGCAGCTTACCTTAGGTAGGGCATATTAGGGGTGCTAATACCTTCCCTTTACGCAACCAGTCCCTTGCCTTAGAATCTCTAAAAAACCAGTTAGGGTTCCTAGTAACCAAAATACTAGGTGGCGACTCCAAAGAACCAAATCAGTAAAACAAACAAAAAATCGCCATCGAACGTCGCATTCGGGATTTTTTGGGGTGCGACATTGCTAATTATAAATTTTGCATTGACCAAAGTCTGAAAACCTATATTGAAAGGGTTTGTTCATCAAGCTGAGTCAGTGGTTGCAAATCTCAAATGACTCCCCAATAAATTGGAAAACAAGTTTATAAAAAGACTAAAAAAGCTTAGAAAGAGAAGAAAATTTCTAGCAAAAATTCAAGGGCTAGGATATGAATCTTCTATGCCATTTTATTTTAATATTAAGATTGAGAGATTATGATACATAAGTGTGGAAAAATTAAAAGACAAATAACAAAGTTGGCTTGCATATCTTAGATACTTGGTTTAGGATTGTCTTTGCATGACTATGACTCATGCTTCAATATTTGATAGGATTGGAACCAAAAGAGTAGAAGGATACTAAAACAAACTTCAATCCTTGGAAGACTTAAACCATCCAAGTCAAAGGATGATAAGAATATACACAATCATCAACCAATTTTGGTTAAGGGCTTAAAAGATCTTCATAGTAAAATACCTTCACTTATGAAGTTAGATGTGAATGGGTACTAAATGTTGAGATGACATTAAGAATAAAGAAGCGCATGATAGTGATCACAAACCCCTTTAAATATTGAAATGACAAAGGAATTATAGCCAAGCACATTCAGTACGGTTAATTTCTTAAGTCGACCCTCTCAAATACATTATCTTAATGCTAGTATGACTAAGGAGATTGACAAAATGGGCATTATTACTCCAACAATTAAGATTTTCTATCTATTACAAAAGGCTAGTAGGGCGGAAACATTAGTTGATTCTCTTGTCGATTATCCTACTTTGATGAATCAAAGTTTTCTAAAGACCTACTTGATATTGATTTCTTGTTCATTTAAATGTCAAAACCTTGAAAAATATTCTTTGATGGTACAACATGAAAAAATAGAGTTTGTGCCTAAGTAATTTTTGCCACACTATACGGAGAGGTCTTGCCATTCACCTTCTTTCTTATTGAATGTTGTTCTGACAAAATGTTCAGATATCAATCCTTGATTCTTGGGTTGAAAAATGAGAAATTATGAGGAATAAATTATTACTAATGGGATGAAGAATCCCAATAAATTTATTTAGATCATGGATGGAGTAGAGAAATAAATTGGTATGCGAAACAATATCCGAATTATAAATCGCGTAAGTTCCCTAATCGGTAAAATAGTTATTTAAAAGAAATTTTTTTATGAATTGTAATTAAAATGCTAGAAAATAATAAAAAATAGAATGAAATTTCTGAACAAACTAATATATGATTTTACGCTTGAATATCGTACAATCACATAGTTTTTAACCGAAAAGGGAGAGAATTAAGGGGAAGCATTTTTATTATGAATAAAGATCTAAGTCCCCAATGAATTATTTTGAAGATCTTGACAATTTCAATAAATAAAATAATACCCAAATTTGGGTTTTTGGTGTAAAATTACCTACTGTCCCAATTTACAATATCAAGCATAACTCTCAATCTGATCATTTGATCAAGTTAAAATTTTATATGGAGTCTCCTGAAAAATGTACTATTAGTTACTTTTTTTATAATATTGAGAAAACATCCCCTTCTATTTTTGGTATTTTCAAGGTAGTATAATATGCAGAAGTTATGGCACATGTCAATTTTCTAGTATCCTAAACCGAGGGGTTTCATTATGGACTTTGCAGCATAGAAGTTCTCTTATATGTTTTGCAATAAATATTTTGCAACTCTCGGTAAAATACTGACGGCCACAAACCATCGGTATTTGTGCCATACTTTTACATGTTTTGTTTGTATTGCCTATTTAACCTCTTGCACAAACGCTTAAATTACAAACTTACCGCACGCACAACACAATAACAATAACAATAATAAACAATTATAAAATAAATATTTTATATTCCAAAATATCATCCATAATATTACATTATATATATATAGATGCATGGCTAGGATTTTCTTTGTAGGACCAGGCTTGCGTGGCCTTTTTTCAAGTGCTGATAATATTCCCAAAAAGGGGCACTCACCTTTTTCTTTTTTTTTATCTATAAGAAGGGGCACGCCTTTCTCTCCTTCCTCAACATCCAATATTTTTGTGTGTGATCGGAGAGATGGTGTCCATAGACTTGGCAAATACGGAGTATAACCACAGACGCTTACTCAAGTCTAGAGGCAGCAGCTCTCTCGATGGCTTGCCAGACTTCCAGTTTAAGACCATTCCTGATGGTCTTCCACCATCAGATATTGCTGATGCCACTCAAGACATCCCATCTCTTTGTGACTGCACCTCCACGACTTGCTTAGCCCCATTTCGTGATCTTATTGCCAACCTCAACTCCTCCAGTATTGTGCCCCAGTTGACATGTATTATCTCTGATGCTTGCATGAGCTTCACTCTTGACGCAGCTGAAGAGTTCGGAATTCCTGAAGCGCTGTTTTGGACACCTAGCGCCTGTGGTGTTTTGGGCTACGCACAATATCTTTCTCTTATTGAAAGAGGCTTGACACCTCTGAAAGGTACACCTCTACAGCTTTTTAAAACCGAAAATTCAAAATGTGGGTGCATGAATTTATGATCAAGTTTTCCTTTTTTTTTTAGTTCATTAGAAGTTTAAATTTTGCCAAGACTCAGAAGGTCAGAGCCTGCATAATTTACCAAGAATGAAAATTAATCTTCATTTGTAATTTTTTTTTTGCAGACGCGACCGATCTAACAAATGGGTACTTAGAAACATCCATAGATTGGATTCCAGGAATGAAAAATATCCGTTTGAGAGATCTTCCAAGTTTTGTCAGAACTACAGACATAAACGACTTCATGCTTCACTTCCTGATAAGAGAAATAGACAGAACCTCAAGAGCTTCTGCTGTCATTATTAACACCTTTGACTCCTTCGAACAAGATGTTTTGGATGCTTTATCCCCAATGTTTCCTCCAATTTACACACTTGGTCCTCTCCAGTTGCTTGTTGATCAGATTCCAAATGGTAATCTGGAAAATATTGGCTCCAATCTTTGGAAAGATCATCCAGAGTGCATTGAATGGCTTGATTCAAAAGGACCAAACTCTGTGGTATATGTAAATTTTGGTAGCATCACTGTAATAACTGCACAGCAAATGATTGAATTTGCTTGGGGACTAGCCAACTGCAACAAACCTTTCTTATGGATAATAAGGCCTGATCTTATTGAAGGTGAAGCCGCGATGTTCCCACCTGAATTTTTATCCGTAACAAAGGATAGAAGTTTGCTAGTAAGCTGGTGTCCTCAAGAACAAGTCTTGAAGCATCCTTCCATAGGAGGGTTTGTAAGTCACATGGGGTGGAACTCGACATTGGAAAGTATCTGTGGCGGTGTCCCAATGGTTTGTTGGCCATTTTTCGGTGAGCAACAGACCAACTGTTGGTTTGCTTGTACTAAGTGGGGTATCGGAATGGAGATAGAAAGCAACGTGAAAAGAGATGAAGTGGAAAAACTTGTGAGGGAGTTAATGGAGGGAGAGAAGGGAAAAGTTATGAAAACGAAGGCAATGGAATGGAAAACCAAGGCAGAGGAGGCAGCTTGGACCGGTGATGCTTCTCATCGGAATCTGGATCGATTGGTAAAAGTTCTTGCAAGCAAGCAAATACGTTAGAAGCCTGAATGGCAAATAACTTGAAGCATTGAGTAACCTACTGTATTATTTTTGGCAGAGAAATATAATCTCTTAAAAAATATCTTGATATAATAAAATCATCTATTATTTTGTACATTTTCTTACTTTAATTTGCTTCTATTACATTCAACGTAATTTTGGCTAAGATCTTAGCAGGAAAATATATGTCCATCAGCTGTGTGTGACCTTTCACGCGTTGATTGAAACATTAATGCTAACGAGAAACTTTTCTATATAGTATATAGTAATATAGTACTTGTTGGTGGAAGAAACCACTAGTGGTGGCTTTGAAACACTTAGAGGGGATAAAACACACTGTTTTATTACACAAAACCGAAGCTTACAATAACAACATAAAAGCTTAACAATTACACGCCCTCTCTCTCTCTATTCTCTTTCAAGTGTTCCTCTCAATTCTCTCCACACAATATAACAGAGGCTGGGCACTCTATTTATACACGAAATCAAAACAAGAAAATTCAACCTTCAAGTTGAAGGCGGCTGGCGGCTGTGGCAGCTGTGGAGGCGGCTGGCGGTTGCGGCTGGTGGCTGGCGGCTGGTCGGTTGGTGGCTGGTCGGTGGCAGCTGGTGGTTGCCTTCCTTGACCATCTAGATGTTGAGTTTAATTCAACAAATCTCCCCTTTAAACTCAATCGAGGGATGTCATGCCAAGCATGAACACTTCTCCTTTCAATGCCTTCTTTCTGCTTGTAGACCCTTTTGACACCTATTGCTTTCTTCTTTTCTGGTGGGTCCTTATCTGCATGGAAACAAAACAGAGTTGTATCTTCCATGACCTGAGTGGTATCGTACAACTCTTCAAGATTCCTCATCCTTCTTGGTCCTTCTGATGAGGATGCTGATGGTGATGTTGATGATGATGCTCCTGGTGTGTTCCTCCTGTTGAATACAGGGAATCTGTGTACCGGACTTTGTAGTTCAGCTGCTGGTATAAACACTGGACTTTGTGGTTCAGCTGCTGGCACAATCGGTTCTTCTACAAGTACTGTTGGTACTTCTTCACCTTCAAGGATCAAATCAAGATTGATCCATTTGACTGCTTCTTGATCACCATTCCTTGCCCAAGATTTATCTTCTTCAAAGATAACATCTCTACTCGTAATCACCTTCTTCGTGATGGGATTATATAGCCTGTATCCCATCCTTCTTTCACCATATCCGACAAAGATGCATTTCTCGCTCTTATCATCGAGCTTTCTCCTTCTTGCATCTGGGATCTTTGCATATGCCACACAACCAAAGACTCGTAGATGAGTAACACTTGGTTTGTGACCACTCCATGCTTCTTCTGGAGTAACACCTTGCAAACTTCTGGTTGGGCAGCGATTCAACAGATACACTGCACATGATACAGCTTCAACCCAGTATTGCTTGGGCAGCTTCTTTGCTTTGAGCAGACTTCTTGCCATGTCAAGAATCGTGCGATTCTTCCTTTCAGCTACACCATTCAGCTGTGGTGTATAGGCTGGTGTCGTCTGATGTGTGATGCCTTGTTGTGTACAAAAGGCTTCAAAGTCATTGGCTGTATATTCTCCACCTTGATCAGATCTCACTTTTCTGATCGTATAACCAGTTTGCTTCTCCACAATTGCTTTAAAATCTTTAAAATAATTGAATACTTCTGACTTCCTCTTCAGAAAGTATATCCACGTCTTTCTACTAAAATCATCAGTAAAAGTGAGGAAGTACCTATTTTGTCCAGTTGACATAGGCGTAATTGGGCCACACACATCTGTGTGTACTAACTCCAGTGGCCTCTTTGCTCTCCAGTTGACTTCTTTGCCAAAACTGGATCTGTGATGTTTGCTGAGGACACAACTCTCACAGACTTCATCTGGATGATCAATGTGAGGCAAACCTTTGACCATCTTCTTGCTTGCTAGCATCTTCAAACTTGTGAAATTCAGATGTCCAAGCCTTAGGTGCCAAAGCAATTCTTCACTGTTGGTGATGGCACTCAAACACCTTGTTGCATCATACTGGATGTTCAAAGGAAACATCCTATTCTTGGACATTTTCACGTAGGCCATTAATCTCCCATTGTTGTCTCTAATTGTCAGATGACAATTCTTCGAGTAAAAACTATATCCTCTCTCCAAAAGTTGGCCTAAGCTGATCAGGTTCTTCTTTATGGCTGGGACATAATATACATCGGCGATGTAGCTGGAATCGCCATTCTTCAACTTGACTAGGATGTTGCCTTTACCTTTGAATGGAACCTTTGTGGTATCTCCAAAAGTAACTAGACCTTGCTTGGTCTCATCTAGATCACCAAATAACTCTCGGTAGCCACACATGTGATTACTGGCTCCAGTATCTAGATACCATATATTCTCCTGTTTCTCGCCAAGTTCTTGTTGGACAAGAAATGCAGATGCTTCTTCTCTGTCATCCTTCTCTGCATAGTTGGCTTGCTCACGTATCTCCAACGGAGCTTTCCATCGGCATTCAGTGCTATAGTGCCCAAATTGATTGCAACTATAACATTGGATATTCCTCTTGTCACGGTTATTGTAACCGCCTCCTCTTTCTCTGGGAGTGAATGCTTGTTGGCCTCGGCCTCCTCTGGTGGTGTTTCTACCACCTCTTCCTCTAAAGCTTGTATTCCAAGAACCTCTTCCTTGGAATTGCTGGAATCCTCCTCTGGATTGTTGAATTCCTCCTTGAGTGGTGTAGCCACTTGATGAAGTCTCCCCTTGCTCATATCTGTCCTTGAAAGACAGCTTTGCTTGTAAGGCATGCTCAATGGCCTTATCTTCATTTCACTTTACAATCTTCTACTCATGAGCTTGCAAAGAACTCATAAGCTCATCAACTGTCAACTTGTCCACTTCCTTGGACTCTTCAATTGCGACAACAACATGATCAAATTTTAGATCTATGGATCTCAAAATTTTCTCAATAATTCGAGTATCTATGATGGCTTCTCCATTTCTCCTCATCTGATTGACTATCACCATAATCCTTGTATGATAATCAGAAATAGATTCTGAGGACTTCATTCGTAATAATTCGAATTCTCCTCTCAAAGATTGAAGATGAATCTTCTTGATTCTGTCAGCACCTTTGTATTTCTGTTGGAGAGCCTCCCATTTATCATGTGATGTTTTAGCGGAAGCTATGATCCTGAATGTATCTTCATCAAGACCTTGATAGATGATGGTCTTTGCTTTGTTGTCCTTCTTTCTGTTGACTTTGAGGGCTTGCTTCTGTGCATCTTCTCTTTCTTTGGACTCTGGTTCATCATAACCAGTTTGTACAATATCCAAAAACTCTTGTGACCCAAGGAATGCCTTCAATCTGATGCACCAACTATCATAGTTGTCTTTGGTCAGCTTTGGAATGAGTGTATGTGTACCTTCTGTAGTCATTTTCCTCTTTGAATGACTATATCACCTTTCTAGAAGCCGAATTTGGCCAAACAGACATTGTAGATCGATCCGGAATTGTCCAAATAGTAGGGAACCGGTCTGACTTTGTTGAAATCGGGTCAGAAAATGGGTGAACCGGTCAAAAAACCAATTCTGTACGGCGGGCGGTTCGCTGGGTTGAACCGGGAATATTCTGTGGAATATTCGGGGAATATTCTATCGGCTCGGCTGAGGCTGGAACGCGGCTCGGCTCGGCGGGGGTACGACTCGGCTTGTGGCTTGGCTAGGACTCGGCGTATACGGCTCGGCGCGGCTCAAATATGGCGCGCGTGTGGCTCAGTCGTCTTCAACCTCGGGGCGCGTGGGATGCGCGTGGGCGATCTGGCTGAATATTCAGGCGGCGCGTGTGGGCTACCTCGGACTCCGATGATGCTGATTTTTGCGACAGTGAGTTCGTCTTGATGAGCTCTACACTGTGGAATGATCAAAACTTGTTTTGGACAACTTTGAAAATTCGGATATACCCCAAAACTCTTCTGTTTTCTGACGAACGGGGCTCTGATACCAATTGTTGGTGGGAGAAACCACTGGTGGTGGCTTTGAAACACTTAGAGGGGATAAAACACACTGTTTTATTACACAAAACCGAAGCTTACAATAACAACATAAAAGCTTAACAATTACACGCCCTCTCTCTCTCTATTCTCTTTCAAGTGTTCCTCTCAATTCTCTCCACACAATATAACAGAGGCTGGGCACTCTATTTCTGGGCACTCTATTTATACACGAAATCAAAACAAGAAAATTCAACCTTCAAGTGTGAAGGCGGCTGGCGGCTGTGGCAGCTGTGGAGGCGGCTGGCGGCTGGCGGCTGCGGCTGGTGGCTGGCGGCTGGTCGGTTGGTGGCTGGTCGGTGGCAGCTGGTGGTTGCCTTCCTTGACCATCTAGATGTTGAGTTTAATTCAACAGTACTTTGCTATACTATATAGTATTACAATAGATACATAAGAAGAAGAGATAAATATGAAAAAAGAATTCTTATCATTTTGTTTTGGGATAATATATAATTTTCTCACTTGAATTTCTCTTTTCTTCTTATATCTATATATTTTTAAATATTTTAAGTATTAATAGTTATGACTTTAATACCATAATTGTTTTCTTGAATGACATTTTCAGATGAAAACCATGGTCATTTTTTATGAATTGTTGAGCAACTACAGGCATTCACGAGCTCCTAAACAACGAAGCAATCTCACCACATTACTTGGAACAGCCAGGTAATTAACCTGTTGTCGTCACTATTCACTAACAACAGCAGACTAGTTTTGTCAGCTTGTCACTAACGAGAAGTTTCTGCTCTTAAGTCTTTACGTTTTGACATTTTCTTACATTGATATTCAGAATTTTCTTACATTTTCTATTGATTGTTTATTATTCTAACATTAAAAAGCAATTATTCAATCCACGTTTTGTCCCTACTAGTACTAGCCACCCTTGACCTTCATAATTTCAAAACAATCCGTAACAAAATTGTACTCTCCACTTAATCGCAGTTTCATGGACCCAGACATGGATTGCTTGTTAGACTAATCAAGCAAAATTTCTGGAAGTTCTTGATATTATATTCCCAACGCAGCTGATGGCAGTGCTTACTTCAGCGTATATAGAATAAGTGTTTAATACAAAGAGATGGTCCAACTGGATTGGAGTGTCTAACAAATTGGGAATAGCCGTCCGTCTTGATATTAGATTTGATATTTCAAAAAAGTTACCCCAATATCATCTCTTCCTTCGTAAATAAACAGTAAGCCTAACCTCACTCGAATAACATGAGCATGGGAAGAAAATTGAATAATAATAATAAAAAGGTTAGAACCAATATATGATGAATTAATTATTATTATTAATTAACATAAACTAAATTATTTAGGGAAAGTACTATAATAATGAACAATATAGTTGAGAATAATGCAATGTGTTGAGTTGTGCCTTAGCCAACCTTCCTATTTATATAGAGGCAGCAGAACACTGCAGTACTATAATGATTACAACATCCTATATTAGAATCCTATTCTGATAGATACATGAGTAACTGTAATGATTACAACATCCTATATTAGAATCATATTCTATAATATGCCCCCTCAAGCTGAGGGTGGGGGATCAACTCGAAGCTTGAATCGAAAAGCAGTAAAGGATGCAACAGGAAGCGGTTTAGTGAAGACATCGGCAAGTTGATCCCGAGAGGGAACAAAACGAATCTGAATTTCTTTCTTGGCAACAAGGTCACGGACAAAGTGATAATCCACTTCAACATGCTTAGTACGAGCATGGAAGATAGGATTTGCTGAGAGATAGGTAGCACCAAGATTATCACACCAAATGGTAGGGGTAGAGACTGAGGGAACCTGCAAATCTGTTACAAAGTATTGAAGCCAAATGACTTCAGCGGTACCATCAGCAAGGGCTTTATACTCAGCCTCGGTAGAGGAGCGAGCAACAGTGCGTTGCTTGCCAGATTTCCAAAAAATCAGCGTCTGACCAAAAAAGACAAGATAGCCGCCCATAGACTTGCGATCATCAATACTACCAGCCCAATCTGCATCTGTAAAGCCATGTAGAGCAAAAGAGGAGCCTCGAGTGATATGGAAACCATAAGATGCCATACCTTTAAGATAGCGTAAAATACGTTTGACAGCGGCCCAATGAGAATCTGTAGGAGCATGCATAAACTGACAGACTCTGTTAAAAGCAAAGCATATATCTAGACGGGTGAAGGTAAGATATTGAAGAGCACCCACGATTTGACGAAATCGTGTTGGATCAGAGAATGAATGATCGGTAATAAAATGACTTTCGAAGGGGAGACTGGAGTATCAACTGGTTTGTAGGAAGTCATACCAGCGCGGGTGAGGATGTCAAGAATATATTTATGTTGACACAGCATTAAACCCATACTGGTAGACTGAACTTCAATACCCAGAAAGTAGTGAACAGCACGTAATCACGAAGCTTGAACTTAGAGCTGAGTAACTGTATAAGGTGATGGAGCATAGCAGAGTTGCTACCCGTGAGCAGAATATCATCAACATACACCAGGAGATAAAAGATATTAGTACCATCAGATAAGATAAACAGGGAGGTGTCAACCTTGAAAGCTCGGAAACCAATTGAAAGCAAAAAATCACTTAGACGAGTGTACCATACTCTCGGTGCCTGTTTCAAACCATACAATGATTTGTGCAATCTGCACACATGAGATGGAAGAGAAGAGTCAACGAAACCTGGAGGCTATTTCATGTAGACCTATTCAGTAAGAACACCATTGAGGAAGGCATTATGAATATCAAGTTGATGAATCTTTCAATTTTGTTAAACCACGATAGAGAAAACCAATCGGACAGTGGCCTGCTTAATAACTGGACTGAAGGTTTCAGAATAATCAATACCTTCCTGCTGGGTAAAACCTCTAGCAACAAGGCGCGCTTTGTAGCGCTCAATACTACCATCAACAAAGATAACAAAATAATGATAGCCATCTGAAGAAAAAAAAGGAGTAGGGCCCCATACATCACTAAAAATTAATTCAAGTGGAGCAGAAGTTTTGTGACCCGTAGGTCCTAAAGACAAACGAGATGATTTTCCTAAAGGACAACTTTGACATTGAAAATTAAGACGTTTGTTGTTACAAATAATCTTATTTTTTGAGATTAACAATTGAAAAATACGTGAAGTAGGATGACCTCGTCGACGATGACATAAATCGGCAGAGGCAGAAGTGCAAGGAGACCAATAAGCTTGAGGAACTGACGTGACGGAAGACTTGGTTAGGGCATAGAGACCATCTTTACTCTGACATGAGAGAAGGACTTCATGGGTGTTGAAATCCTTGATATAAAACACACAAGGGTGAAATTCAAAATAAATATTATTATCAAGATAAAATTTCTAAACAGAGAGCAGAGGTTTTGTGATTGTAGGAACATGAAGAACATTAGATAAGGTGAAAGAACGATGTGGTGTATATATTTTTGTATGACCAAGATGAGATGTAGGGAGGCCATTACCATCACCAACATGCAAATTATCATTACCAAGATACGGTTCTGAAGCGGTCAAGGTGGCAAGATCAGGTGTGATGTGTTGATTGGTGCCGGTATCCGAAAACCAATCAACAGAACCGGTTGAGGAGAGATTGCGCTGCACCAGGTTGGTAGTAGGTTGTTGGCCATAACCTCGCTGTTGGAATTGAGGGCAATGGGGAGTTGTATGGCCGAAATTCTGACACAGTTGGCAGCGTGGATTCTGCCCCCTATTGTGCTGCCAAGAGCCGTTCCTATTGTCACCGAAGGAGGAGCTTTGGAAGCTGCGGTGATCAAGTCTGGAGCCAGCAAATCGGTTGCCTCTGTTGTTGGACTAGTTGGTACGCCAACCACTATTGAAGTGGCCCCTGCTGCGGTCAGAATTGCCAAAAGTCTGGCGTTGCGTAACAAGAGTAGAAGATGAAATGCTGGGTGTGGGCAGCAGAGGAGCATGTATGGCAGTAGAAGATTTGTGAAGAAATTCATGTGTGAGGAGATGGCTGTGAAGATCTGCATATGATAAAGGTTCAGCCTTGGTAATAAGACTGGTAACTAAGTCTTTAAACTCTCCCCGAAGACCACGAAACACATATAAATTGAAATCTTCAAGCGAAACTGGCCGACCAGCAGCGGCCAATTCATCAAATAAGGCCTTCGCTTTTTGCATAAATTGAGTTTCTGATTCATCACCCTGTCGAAGATCCTGAAGAGAGCCGTGAAGTTGCATAATACGAGAGTTGGAGGTGGAAGCGAGAGCTCGCTCAAGAGTGCCCCAAGCTGAACAAGAACTTTGATAGCCAACAACAAGATGCAAAACTTCCATAGATAGGGAGGAAAGAAGAGCACTTAGAATGAGTTGGTCCTGTTGTTTCCAGGTTTGAAAAAGTGGATTTACCTGAAGAGAGATACCATCATGGGCAAGAACATGTGTTGATGGAGATGTGTTGGAGCCATCAACAAAACCAAAAACTCCTTGGCCTAGGAGATAAGGCAGCATCTGCATACGCCAATATAAATAATTGGTGTTTGTTAATTTGAGGGAGATGACTTGATGAGTGTGAGAAAGGGAGATAATGCTTGCTGCAAGAGGAGGCGTTCACCAACCATGGCAGAGGAGAATCCAGGCTGTGACGCAGTAGAGGAAAGCAAAGGAGGCACTGCAAGAGAAGAGGGCTGCACTGTCAAAGAAGAAGAAAGCTGGACTGCTGGTGTTGTAAAATTTGAAGATGTATGTAGCGGTTGTTCCATTGAAGAAGGGAGGCTGGGAGGCTGGGAGAAAAGTAGGTTTAATTTATTTTAGGGTTTTGTGGCTCTGATACCAAGTTGAGAATAATAGAATGTGTTGAGTTGTGCCCTAGCCAACCTTCCTATTTATATAGAGGTAGCAGAACACTGCAGTACCTATAATGATTACAACATCCTATATTATAATCCTATTCTGAGAGATACATGAGTAACTGAAATGATTACAACAAATACTTTCCTCAACTTTTCCCAATTAAAAATTTCATTTACCTAGAAAATAAAGGGTGTTATAATCTTTTCATAGGGATACATTTGTTATTAGGGGCAAATCTAACTTTTAACTTTTATTATAAATAATACAATGACTGAACTAATATTGAAAGCAAAAAAAAAAAATTAACTTGCATTAGGAGCCTTGCAGACAATTTTATTTTTAAGCCTAATAGAATTACTTAATTGCCATTAAAAGCAAATTAAAAAATATCTTTTTCTAGGGTATTTATTTATAATTTTCTTCGGTCTTATTGATATATTCATGTTGAGTTAGGGGCAACTTAATCTTTTGATAAATATAAAGTATTCATTAATGAAAAAAAGATGCCAAAGTATGGGAGTGTCATGCCAATTGTTTTTCATATCAAATTTTATTCTTCTTGGTTTGTTTGTTGATAGCTATTTATTTTGTTTTTTATCTTTTTTTAACTATTTTTTTCTTCAATCTCATTCCTCATTATGAATCTTATTATTATTTTTTTTAATCCTTTAATTAATTAGATTTTATTTTTAATTGTATCCCTTAATATTTCATTTCAATTTATTTTTATGTTTCAAAATCAAAACAAATATATAAGATCCAAAAAGAAAACTAAAGACAAGCAACTAATAACAAGCAAGACTAATGACCCAGAAACCATTAAGAATAACAAAGAAATACAGATTCAAAATCAAGCTATAACTCCTTATGTGCAGAATTCCATGCTAAAATTTGTTGTTGCATCAATCACGCCTTTCCTCCATAAGAAATCCTAGAAGTTTTTCTTTTGAAAAAGCATCAGCCACATAAAAACCTTCACCATTGGTGTTGCAATTCATGTGAAATAGAGATTGATTATGAGATATGTCTTAACTATTAGTGATGATTGGTCACGGAGAAACATTTTTATAGAGATAGGCCATAAATTCGGGCTCCACTTTCACTCCCGGATATAGAAATGACTCTTTCCCATACTGTCTCATGTAGTTCTCAAAGGCATCTAGGATGGCCCACTCATTCAAGTGTCTGTAACGTATATTGTAAAGAAGGAACAAACCTTGTGCAAACCCGGACAATAGGAAATTGTATTTATACTTGAATATATATATATATATATATATATATATATATAGAGAGAGAGAGAGAGAGAGAGAGAGAGAAAGAGAGAGAGAGAGATGTGATATGACCTCTTCCCTCTTGTATATGGCATCGAGGCTAGCTACATATCCTCTCCACTCAGTAAGGCATCTAGGCTGGAAACCTTTTCTAAAAACGGGTTTGAATTTCTATCACTTGTGACAAAGACACTCCGATAGTGATTTAGTTGGGTTTGAAAAATCTAATAGTTCTGGATAGATAATTATGGATCTAATATCAGTGAACTATACAGAAAGTTTAGTACAGTCATTATGAACCGGTATGACAAAACTAAATTCAAGAACAAGCATGTTCATGCTAAATGAATAGCCTAACAAAAAGAGCCCATAATTTCAGATCTCATCACTGGATTAGTTTTATAAGGGTTAATTACTTCTTGTAACAAGTTGAGCTTTGAAAGATAATCAAATTAGGAGTGGAAGATGTTGTTGAGTCAATTTCTTTATTTTTCCTTTTTATCTTCAAGTTTTTAGCTATTTTTTTTATGTTGTATTTTCTATTTGACTTAGGATTCTAACTTTCTAACATTATAAATGTTCGAATTTTGCATAATTAAATAGTTGTAAACCTCATAAAAAAAAATCTGATTAAAAAAAAATTCAAAAATAAAATATGAATTTGGGTTTTCATGCCCCTCATGAGAGCATGATGTTCCGGCAACCATTCCCAAACGAGATGAGAGGTATTTAGTTGAATAAGGAGTCGTCAACTAGTATTATGGTTACTAGTAATCCTAATTGGTCTTTAAGAAATTATAAGCAAGGAATTAGTTGTGTAAATGGATGGTATTAACACCTCTAATATGCCATTCTTGAGATAAGCTACATTGTTTTTCTTTATTTATGGTTGCTATAATATAATGGTATTTCTATTTCTATTAGTTTATCATTACATTAAAAGTGAATAATAATAAATTATTATTCCTAATAATATTTTGGATATTAAAATTTTTTTCAGGTTTTTTATCATTATATTAAAAGTGAATAATATATTTTCTCACTAAAAATAAGTTTTTAGTATTTTTAAAATATAGGCCAAAATCCTTTTTTTAAAGTGAATAATTATTATTCTAAACAGATTGTAATTTCCATACAATGCTTTGTGTACTTTAAATATGCAAAAATATTTTTTTGAAATCGTTTTCTTAATTTTAAGATACATTTCAATATATTTTAGGATTTTTTGCCATGTGTAAGGAAACCTTTTATTTGTTTTTAATTTTTTTAAGGTTTTGTAGGGCAAAAACCAATTTTTTGTTTAAGTGAAATTGCTAAAATAGGTCTATCGTGTGTTAGCTAAACACGTCTTTAACCCAAGAAATCATTACCCAAGTGACCCAAATTTGACCCGATTGAGTTGATCTGAAATCTTTGGTTCAATTATAAACCGAATCAAAAGCAGTGGTTGAACTCGAAAAACAAACCAAAACCAAAATTAAAACTTAAAACAACTCAAACTTGCAAGAAAACACAAAAAAAGATATTTTTCTTATATCTAAAATGGATAAAAACCTAGTAAACTCAAGAACATGGAGAACAAATAAAGAACATGCCCAACAACATAAATCGAGATCCAGACCAAATATAAATAAACCAAAGACATAGGCATGTTAGAAATCAATAATTAAGCATCAAACATCAACGATTATGATCCAATAATCCCAACTTGATCAAAATAAGTTTTAGTACACAACAAATCCTTATGATTATAACTCAGAAAAAATAGTTATTGATGCAAAACTACCCTAAATTATTGATTAATGAACTCATGTGAAGATATTGATAAAAAATAAATGAAGAAACAATGGCAAAATCAAGTAGCCAAGAAAATTTTCATACAAAGAACATTGCCCAGAATTTGCCTAGAAATGCAGAAATACACTCCAACTTAGAACTGGACTTTTATGTCTATCAACCTCTTGTTTTTTGTTCCTATAAATCATATTGTCATAGTTATACATGTTTAAATCAAAATAGAAAAACAATAAATCATATAAAACATACATGAGGTTTAAATTCCCAAAACTGTCAAACCAAACATCTAGCATATTCAACAATTTAGGATTCAAAATTGATATTTTAACAGTTCACAAGACTCAACCAAAACTCAAGAGCCAAGAACATGCATCAACAAGCCTTAAAAAAAAAACCTACTACCATATTTGATAGATTTTTAACTTTATCCATTTTACTAAAATAATCATCCAAACATCTTCTGAACATCCAACAAACATTAACAACCAACTCAAAGAAGGATTAATAAAAAAAAACATTTATGTGCATTAATAAAAAAAAAAAACTAAAGATATTATAACACAAAAACAAGTTCATAAATATCTTTAAACATGTAAAACAAGCTAAAGGTGTGCCTCATGGACATCACCTACTAAGTTAGAGGAAGCTTATACCTTCAAAGCTCACTAATAGCTATTATCCCTTTATGTTTCTCTTGCAAATTTTAGTTTTACCACACTCCAAGCATAAGAAATCTTTGTGCTAGGCTCTTGCACATTCACACTTAGTTTTCTTATCAAGATTTCCCTTCCTTTTCTTCCTGTTTTCCTCCTTTTCTCTCTTTTCCCTCTGATTTTTCACAGGGTATATATAGGGTTTCAAGTTAGGAATTTGATCAAGATTTGATCATGATTGATCAATGCTTGACCCTATAATACAAATTGAAGGGTTTTGGGTATGTTTTAATAGCTAAAAGCTTCGTACTTTACTGGTTTTATAATGGTGGTTTTGCAATAAACTTGGTTTTTAAGGTTTTAGTGTTTTACTAAACTTGGAGACCAAGGAGTTGATTATGACCTTTTGATCTTAAGAGAAACATGATCAACACTTGATAAGAACCCACTAAGAAGGTTTAAAGTGTGGACACACGAAAAAGCTTAGTGGTTTTGCTAAATGGATGTCATAGTAAGGCTGATTGGGCTAACCACGTTTGAGACTTTGCTATAGCAACTCCAATGTAAACATCATCCAAGAGCATGTAAAGTTGGTAGAGAAGGTGAACACTTTTTGTTTGGGTTTAATCTTATTCAATTTGGAGGTTTGTAACTTCAGTTTTATTCATTTGAAGATGACAATTTGATGAGCCTAAAATTGCCTAAAGAAAAAGATGAATAGTAGGCAAAGAACATGTCATCTGCCATCTATTCCCAACGATGCATTTTAAACATGAACCAAGTGACATGTCATCTAGGTTAGCCACTGAGAACTTAAGGCTTTTAATTTGAGAGTTGGCCAAAATTCAATTTAGTCCCTAGTCTCTTGATTTGTTTTAATTGTACTTGTAATTGCTTTCCAACTTTGAATTTCATGCAATTTTACTTATAAGCAAACTTAGTTGTGAGCCCCAAAGTTCAGTGTCTTTTCCAGTTTAATCATTTGTTATCAATTTGTGCATTCTGACCCCTAATTGATTAAAAAAACCAATGTCAGTCCCTAAAGTCTTATGCCTTTTATAAATTGATCCTTGGTTTTAAATTTCTCCAGTCAAATCCCTATTTTCCCATCAAACTTTAATACTAATGCAATTAAACCCTTATTTTAACCAAATTAGCTTTTCTAAATTGCAATTTAACCCCAAACTTTAATTTCTTCCAATGAAAGCCCAAATTGAACTAGAAAACAAAATTTCTTGCAATTAAGCCCTCAATAAATTCTATTAAACCATAAAAAAATTCCAATTAAGTCCTTAAACGTCTAATTTTTACTTTTCCTTTCGAAATTCAATTTTTCAATTTAAGGGGCTTTCACTAGTCCATATTGGATTGCCGTTTTTTCAAACCATGTATATTGTATCCTTCCTAACCAGTCTCTAGGAATTTTCTAAGTGTTTTTTATGTTCTCTCCTCTAATATAATTTATTTTTCAACTTTTCAATTTTTTTGTTTTTTCCTCTTTTCTGATTTTTTCATAAACTTATGTGGGGCCCTAAAATGGGTAACAACAAGGATTATTATGGTGATAACCTTTTTTGACAACAATTTTATCTTTCTTTGATTGTTGTCTTCTTGTATGTTGATTTGTATATGTTAAGTGGTATGAGAGCGTAACAAGTTTTAATTATTACTTGCTTATTATGATGCTAATAAGCAACCATAGCCGAAAAGGTCACAAAATATGGTGTGCTCTCGTAAGAAAGGATAAATAGATTCTCTCTTGAGAAAGCGACAATCAATAGCTAGTAATAAAAGATCTGGAAAGAAAGATTACAAAATTAACTTGTGTGTTAGCAATGGTGAGACCTTTAAAGGACTATTAGTTGGTATTAATTCGTCTATAACTAGTCTTTTGAATTTGTTTTAGAGGAAGGAGTAAAGGAGACAACCTCTTGATTGGGATGATTGTCATTGAGACTAAGGTTTTGGATAAAACTTTATAACTTCATAGGAAACATGAAAGTAAAGGAATTTATTAATAAGTTGTATAAACTAGAGATGATTTTTTAGTATAATGAAGTCGAGAACAAATCAAGGTTAAACTAATTGCTATTAAACATAAACGATAAGCTTCTTTCTAGTGGGAATAATTAAAAAAGACCTAAGATAGGTAAAGTAAATAAAGAATCACTGATTGGGTGGAATAAATTCAGCACATGACATCGAGTGTTTCACACGAGTGGAATAAAGAATCACTGATTGGGTGGAATAAATTTGGTGCAGGGAACTAGAGCTGGAAAATTCACAGCTCGGTTACCACGCACACTAGTGGTTCCGTTTCTTTTGTTTTGCATGCAAAGCAGATGATAAGATTAATTTTAATCACTTCTATCTTTAATTAATTTGTTATTATTTATAAATATATGTAATTTGCAACATTTTTTTTCTTACAGGCTATGATTATTGGACGTTAGCCAAGCCCATTGGAGCTTTTTGTGGAGACGCGCGTGCTGAACGGAGACTGCCAAAAGGGAATGCAACAGTTTGTCGAGAACCATGCCCAACATTTTGTTGTATGTTTGTTCAACCATTTTCTTTCATAAGTTGTTATTTCTAATCTCCCGGAGTGCCAGGAAACAATTAACCGTTGCACTCTCTAGCATAAAATCTGAATATAAAGCTCTTACTTATGCTTCTGCAGATCTCTTGTGGATTTCTTATGTTCTTCGGGACGTTGGTTTTCACATTTCCCTGCCTTGCACACTCTAATCTAACAACATAGGTGCTACTCAATTGGCACACAATCCTGTCTTCCATGCTTGCACCAAACACGTTGAGCTTTCTTATCATTTCATACGTGAACTTGTCTCCATAGGTTTCCTTCAGGTCTTCTTTGTCTGCTCAACGAATCAACTTGCTGATCTCCTTACCAAAGGATTATCTTCGTCTACATTTTGCTTCTTTCGTGACAAGTTGGTGTGGCATCCTCCCCATCATCTTAATTTGATGCTTTTAGTTTTTATTTCCAGGAGACATAAAACAGTCGGTTGAGAGAAAGATACGGGGACAATCATTCGACCCACCCGGATTTTGATTTGGATTTGTTGATGGAGGCAGGATCGTCTGGTGGACCCGATATAAATCGGGTGTAAAGACTCTTCAACACTACGATCGAGAACTGGTGGATGACTCGTAGCGTCTTAACCGCTTGGAGCTCATAATCGGTATCAAGCACCCAGTTTAAAGAGTTCGTGGTCTTGCAACAACATACGACTCATCTCACCACACAATATGAGCAACTCTCAGCGCATTATGAACAACTCCACCAAATGATCATAGATATGAGATCACAAATGAGTAGTAAATGTTGACCCTTTTTTTGGCTGTGTGGTCACAGGAATGACTAGCCTCCTCCTTCAGCGCTGTCATTGTTCTAGTTTAATTTTTATTTGAACATATAAATTTGTAATGAATATTTGGATTTTATATTATTCAAGTTTATTTTTACATATTTTAATTTTATACATTTTTTTATTATTTTTATTGTTCAAAAGATATTTTTTAATAGTACAGACGAATATATAGTCGAACATAATCCGTCAATATATGCTAGAGGTAAGGGGAACAATTTACCTCATATGCCACTACAACACCGTTACATCACCAACAAAATTATTCCATCGGTATTTTATAGAGGGTCGAAATAAAATTACAATAAATGCCACTACCAATCACCAAAGGAATAATTCTATCAGTGTATTAAAGCTGGTAATTGTTTTTTTGGTCTCATATTCTGTTTGTAAGAACATCGGGTTTTTTCTTACTGATAGAAATGACATTACCGATGAAAGATTGTCGTCCGTAAATCTGTTGGTAAAACTTTTGCCAACATAATGTTAGTGTAAATACCGATAAAAAGTTTATCGGTAAAACTGTTAAATCTGGTAATGATACATGATATACATATACACAAAGGTGAATGGAAATAAAACGTGTTGCTTTTTAATGATCTCTCTTTCAATATATGAGTTATACATGGTTTAAATGCTTTAAAGTCAAATTGAAGAAGCTACTAAATGGAGTGATTGATTTTACACGTCTTGTATTTTTGAGCTTGAGTTGATATATTTTTGTTCCACTAGTTTAGATGACTTTTGAGCTACATTTCCAAATGTTTTCCACCATGATCCTAAGCCCCATTACAAACCTTGAAAAGTCTTTATGATTCAAGTTTTGCATGTGATCCTAATGGTGGAGAATAAGAAGATATACAAGCATGTAGTAGAGCATTTATGTTGGAATGAATTTGAGTGAAACACATACCTTTCAAACACATGAAAGTCGAGTGTTTATTTCTACGAGGGTCTACATATTTAGCTTATTATATCTTTAAATGAAAATGCTTGTTAATAATTATAAGTTGTCAAAGAATGTTTATTCATGATATGTTATTATTTTTTAAGATCTTGATTGTTCTTTGTTGATGATATTGCAACCTTTATTTTATTTTTCATGGAAAGTGAATTTCAGTTTTGCTCGAGGACGAGTAAAAGTTAAATATGGAGGAATTTGATGAGAATGCAAAATGTCATATTTTTCTCTATTAATGTTTAGTATTTTATACTTATTTGATGCCTAAATATACTCATTATTTTTCTATTTTGATTTAGGATGTAAATGAAAGCGCTAATGGTGAAACAATTTAATTGGGTGATTCTGGACAATTTTGACACAACTTTGTAATTGGGGTATAACTCTCTCATCCAAGCTCTGATTGAGGTGATCTAAAATGCTATGGAACCCTAAGAAATATATCTACAACTTTCATGTTTTGAGGTTGGAGAGATACTAACTACATCGAGTTCGCAATTGGATATAAAGATGTTGTACCTATGCATTTCTCAATTATACAACTTTCATTGAACAAGCAAATTCTCGTGCACCTCATGCATTCAACGCTGGCATCGTCTCAAGAATCAGCTCAGTTTGTGCAATTTTGTTGCTTTTAGAAACAACAACAACAGTGATCATGTTCTTTCTAGTTAAGTTACCATTGAGAGGTTGTTAGAAATTCTTTCTTAAAGGAAATAGATGAGAGATTGAGATACCCCTAGTGGAGTCACCATAAATTTAAAGATATAATTTTGAGTACTTGAAAATGAAGCAAGAACACATGTATAAATATTAGATTTTATAAAAACATATGACTTGGTAAAATTCTTATTTAATATAACAATCCTCTGATTCTTCTCTTGAATTTAATATATGGTGACTTAATTTATTTGTGAAAACAAGACAAGATTTGTGCTTTGCTAGAACATGAATTTAAACGTGAATTGTGAAGTAAGATTTGGTCCTTTGAAAAGTAACAAAGTTCTGTTCTTTGTAGACTTAAAGTATAGATGAAGGATGTTTGAAAGCTTTTGAAACAACTTTCTTATTTGAAGAACTTGTATCTCCAATAATCATTTTTTTTTTGGTCTAATGTGAAGCCTTTTATTTATAAAGATTTATAAGGGTACCCCAGTCTTCTATCAATGTCACATAACATTGTTTTATTGGTTTATTTTTATTTACGAAATCTTATATTTATATAAAAAAACATCTTAAATATCTCATGTATATCAACCTTTCATTAGTCAAAAAAACAAATAAAGACCAATTTATTTTCCACGTAATTTTTTTCATTATTTATAAAAAAAAAAAAATGAAACAAGGCAATTTTTGATTGCTTGCAATTTATATATATATTTTTTGCGTCTACGAGCTTCTTTCTGTATTAGCAAATGGGGTTCAAGATTCATGGTGATCCAGATGCTACATTGAGTTTGGCAAATAATTCGTTTTGATTCCGTAAATTACGTGTTATCTATCTCACTATCTCAGAATTGCGTTGAAGTGTGTGCCGAGGGAAAATAAAATATTTTGAAATGTTTGAGTAATAAAATAGGTGCACCATTTGTTTTCATTAAACATGCAATCATTTCCTTTCATAAAATAGACACTATAATTTTATTGTGGATTCTTTTGAAATTACAGAGGTCATGAGGGGCGGCTGTAAAATATTCAAACGTAAGACAAGAAGACAGTGCAGAAACTTTATGTGTGGCTGAAGGGGCACGAAAACCCAAAAGATATCAGCACTGTCTTGTCTTATATTTGAATATTTAATTCAGCGACTTAAACGAGTTAATCATAAATTATTATTATTATTTAAAAAAATAAAAGAATATATTTTTTAAAAATTATTATTTTTATCAAACTACAATGAAGGCATCAAGTACCCAAATTCCAAACTCTTATTCATGAAGGTGCTACAAATTTATCCACCTTATTCTCTTAAGAGTAACAATAATTTACAAGCTTTTATTTTATTTTATTTTATTAATTGATTTCGAGTGTTCTTCTAGTATATCCACCTGAAAAGGTGGAAGAAAAAAAAAGGGCACTTATTGTTAATTAATAGATGATGCCAATCACCGGCCATGACATCCTCACCAATACTTTGATTGAGTAAACTTATTGCAAACTAATTAATCATTTTTATAACTAAAGTGTATTGATAAAAAATAAAAAAAAAACTCATGCGTGTTGATTTTGGACCATATAAGAAATAATCACATTTCCTTATATAACTGGTGTAAAATAAATTCAGTCTTCTAACTCGTAGAAGGTGTGAAATACAAAAACTCAGAGAGTGAGAAACATGGGATCTCTTCTAAAGAGCACCAAGGCTCATGCTGTGTGCGTCCCATATCCAGCTCAAGGTCACATAACTCCTATGCTCAAAGTAGCAAAACTACTCCATCACAAAGGCTTTCACATCACTTTTGTCAACTCTGAATACAATCACAGACGTTTGCTCAAGTCCGGAGGCCGTAACTCCCTTGATGTCTTGCCTGATTTCCAGTTTGAAACCATTCCAGATGGTCTAGGTGATCAGATCGATGCTGATGTTACCCAAGACACTTCTTTTCTCTGTGACTCTACCTCAAAGGCTTGCTTAGACCCATTTCGCCAACTTCTTGCCAAACTCAATTCATCAAATGTTGTCCCGCCTGTAACTTGCATAGTAGCAGACAATGGCATGTCCTTCACTCTCGATGTTAAGGAGGAACTTCAAATCCCTGTCGTCATTTTCTTGACTTCAAGTGCATGTGGCACATTGGGCTATGCACATTACAAACATCTTGTTGAAAGAGGTTACACACCACTCAAAGGTACGTACTCGATACATTTATTACTAATTTCATACTACCATGAATCTTTTCGAATTAAATTGTTCGAAAATACGTATGAGGTGGAGTAACATGTTTTTATCTTTGATATCAATGATGCAGAAGAAAGCGATTTGACAAATGGATATTTGGAGACAAAAATAGACTGGATTCCTGGAATGAAAGATATTCGTCTGAAGGACCTTCCGACCTTCATTCGCACAACAGATCGAAACGACGTTATGCTAAACTTTGTGATAAGAGTAATTGATAGAGCTTCAAAAGCTTCAGCTGCTCTTTTGAATACTTTTGATGACTTAGATCATGATGTTCTGGTTGCTCTCTCATCTATGTTTCCTCCAATTTATTCTGTTGGTCCTCTTAATTTGCTTCTTGATCAAACACAGAATGATTATCTAGCATCAATTGGATCCAGTCTGTGGAAAGAAGAGACTGAATGCCTGCAATGGCTGGACTCCAAGGATCCCAATTCCGTTGTCTACGTGAATTTTGGAAGCATCACTGTCATGAATCCACAGCAACTTGAGGAGTTTTCTTGGGGACTAGCTAACAGCAAGAAGAATTTTTTATGGATAATCAGGCCTGATCTTGTCAGGGGCGAATCAGCGGTTTTGCCTCCAGAGTTTCTTGAAGAGACTAGAGAGAGAGGCCTGATGGCGAGCTGGTGTGCACAGGAAAAAGTCCTGAAGCATTCATCGATAGGAGGGTTTCTAAGTCACATGGGGTGGAATTCCACCATTGAAAGCCTGTCCAACGGCGTGCCAATGCTATGCTGGCCTTTTTTCTCCGAACAACAAACTAACTGTAAGTTTGCTTGCGTTGATTGGGGTGTTGGCATGGAAATTGAAAGTGATGCAAAGAGAGATGAAGTAGAGAAGCTTGTGATAGAGTTAATTGATGGGGAGAAAGGCAAGGAAATGAAAAGGAAGGCAATGGAATGGAAGTCAAAGGCTGAAGCGACAACGGGTGTTAATGGTTCATCATCCATGAATTTTGACAAACTTGTCGACGACGTGCTCCGGTTCCAAAAACCTTGAATTAGCTTCTTTGATGAAATTGTTGTTACATCTGCAGGTTGTCTGCCTTTAGCTTTTTTACATTCTGTTACATACTCCAATTTTCCATTCAGCCGATTGAATAGTTTGCAAATCTCCACGACAAGGAGCCATTAACGCGCATGCCCATGCTCCTAATCCATTCGCATTAGCATGGTGGTTCAATAATGTGAGAAACAAAAAAACAAAACTTATCCGTATGCATGGAAAAAATTTACACTTTCAGAATTCATTGTTCACGAGGCTTAAGGAAAACTTCTAACCTTTCTGGTAATGGTATGAAACGTTGAAATAGACTTGTTGGGCTTAGTAATCATCAGAAATCGCGAAACCTGTAAACTAGAAGATTCTCTGATGCTAAAGTTAGTGAGGTTGTAAGAATAATAACACTTAAGGGTTGTGTTTACAAGAAAAGTGACCTACCTTACCTCGTGAGTTATGAATATTTTAAAAGTGAAGAATCACTCTAACCTGCATATAGATAAGGGTAAAGTGTGAAAAATACTTTAATACTCGGTTTGAAATCAATTACTTAAGATAATAGCCCATAATAGTTGGTAGTGTATTGTTGAATCGAAAGGGCATTGACATACGAATCCTCCATTAGACATGGATATGCTAAATACCCAATTATAATATGAGGATATGATAGCATTTAATGCTAAATACTAACTACACAAAAGTTGGGTGCAAATATTGTTGGTCGGACTTTACTTACCAAGCCTTGCCTAGTGCCTTCGGGTTTAGAAAGAATAAGAAAATATTGTAGAAGAATGGCTCAACCTTTAACAGTTGATTCTATGTATTTATAGTCATTATACAAAGCCCTATAAATCTGCAATTAGTTATACAATAGCATATCACTTGCCTAATTTATAGCATAAACCTTAGCTAAGAAGATTTTTTGAGAAAATTAAATGTAACTGTTTGTGTTTATGTTGGTTAGCTTCATCAATCTCTTTAATTTTTAAGGCTAGTATTAATTTATTTTAGCGCTTGTCTTAAGTTGTTTTGTAGTTATGGTTAATTTGATTGTTTATTTTCTAATTGACTATAATTAATGAGATAAGAAAATAGTTCTAATAATTACTTAAAGGGTAATTAATAAGTCCAGAATTCACATTTCTTGATACTTACAAAAATGATATGTCCATTCAAGCTTATCTTTCCAAAATTAAAGGTATAGCAGATCAACTCGCTACTATCAACCAATTTGTTCCAAATAGTGAGCTAGTTAAAAGAACCATGCGTGGTCTTCCTCATACACTAGAATATCAGCCATTTGCTCAAGGCATAGCCAATCGACATACTCCAATCTCCTTTACAGAGCTTCGTGCATGACTTCTTGTTCATGAACAAGAGCTTGAACGTATTCGTGGATGTGCAACTCCACCGTTGGCTTCACTCTCACATCATGCTTTGATTACCCAACAACTTCATCAATCCTTCCACAATACTAATCATGGTAATTTTCATCGCCCGTATCGACCAAAACAAGGTCTTTTTTCACAAAATTTTGGTGGTTTGTCTGCAAGCATACTTGGTCAGTATCCTACTCATCCCTCTCCATCCCCTGTTGATTTCTCTAACAAGTCTTTCAGTAACAGTTTACATCATGGTAAACATCGGTTCAATACTGGATACGTACAATGCTGGGAATCGTTCTCAATTTAGCAGATCACGTTATCGTGGTTGTTGTCAAATATGCAAACAAGAGGGTCATTCTACATCCAATTGCACTTATCATTATATTCGTCCTGATCCACACAACACTGATAATTTATCTACTCCATTTGTTGGTATTCATGTCTCTGATTCACCATCACCAACAGAGAATTCTCCTGATTGTGTATCGCCTCTCTGGCATCACATGGCATCTCATGCTGATCTAGTGCAACAACCTCTTCCTTTCAATGGCACCTCAAATGTGTGTGTTGGTAATGTTGACTCTCTCCGTATTTCACATATCGGTAACTCTTCAATCAATCTAGGCAACAATTCACTTTCTTTGAATGATATTCTAGTGGTTCCACAATTAAAGGAAAATCTTGTCTCCATCGCTAAACTTGCAAAAGATAACAACTGTGTGTTTATTTATTTTCCATGGGGCTATGTTATAAAGGATTTGACAACCGGGGTGATACTTTTGAAGGGGCCAGTTAAAGACAATCTCTATCCAATCCCAGCTCATGCACTCTCAACTTCTCTTCGCAAATTTTCTTGCAATAACGCAACCTTTGTTGCTCACACTGCTAAGGCTGCTTCCTGTTCCACTTGGCACCGCCAGCTTGAACATCGTAGTTCAAAAATTCTGTAGCAATTACTTACATATAAATTAATTTGTACTTCTGATAAATTTTCCTTTATGATGTTTTGTGATGCTTGTCAAGCTAGGAAAAGCAAACATTTACCATTTCATTTATCCAGTAGAATTTCTACTCATGTTTTGGAATTGGTTCATTGTGATATTTGGGGTCCTTCTCCTACGGTTACTACATCTGGCTATCGCTATTACTTATTTTTGTTGATGATTATAGCAGATACTGTTGGCTTTATCCTACGTCGCTCCAATAGTCTTGCATGTTTCACCAATTTTAAAAACATGGATGAAAATCAATTTAATCATCGTTTAAAACTATTTCAGTGTGATGGTGCTAAAGAACTAATTGAAGGAGTTTTTCGTTCATTTATGGATGCTAATGGCATTTCTCTACAGGTTTCTTGCCCTCATACTTCTCAAGATAATGGTATCACTAAACGAAAGCATCGTCAAATTCGTGAAAATGGTTTGTCTCTTTTACATCAGGCATTACTACCATGACATCTTTGGCTTGAAGCCTTCTCTACTGCTGTGTTCCTAATTAATTGACTGCCAACTTCGGTCCTTTTAGGACGGTAACCTTATGAGGCTCTATTTAGTACTCGTCTATACTACAGTTTACTCTGCACTTTTGGTTGTTCATGTTACCCTTTTCTTGGTGACTATGGTCAAGACAAGCTTACCCCTAAAACACGTCGTTGTGTTTTCATTGGGTATAACACTATTCATAAAGGTTATCACTACTTAGACTCTTCCAATGGCCATATATTCATCTCTCGGCATGTAGTATTCAATGAGACTGAATTTCCTTATGAGCTGACTTTTGTTACTCCTACTGATGTTTCTTCTTCTATTACTGCACCACGTTTACCTTTGGTTGTAGCCTTTGAACCAGCCTTGCTCAGTCACTCATCACCACTTCCATCTCCTACTACTCAATCTTCCTCACCTGCTGATGTTTTACCCCTCACCACTTCCAACATTTGTGCTCCACTCGATCAGTCTGCAATTCCATTGCCTGCCTTTGCCCTAACTCCGCTGATTTCCAATCACCATCCTATGACTACTTGTGCAAAGGCTGGCATCCATAAGCCTCGTGCTCTTTATGCCAGTAATTATCCTTTGCCTCAAAGATATGTTGCACTACTTATATCCTCCATCCTTTGTGAACCTTCATCTTTCAAAGCTGCCAGCCTTGATTCACATTGGGTTTCTGCAATGACAGATGAGTGTCGTGCACTCCTTGATAATCAGACGTGGTCTTTAGTGCCTCATGCATCCTCTATGAACGTTGTCGGTTGCCGTTGGGTTTACAAAATCAAAGAACATGCTGACGGTTCCATTGAACGCTATAAAGCGCGTCCTGTCGCTAAAGGCTTCAATGAAGAGCAGGGTGTTGATTTTACAAACACTTTCAGTCCAGTTGCTAAAGCTACAACAATTCGTATACTTCTCTCAATTGGTCTCTCTCGTCAATGGAGTAATCGGCAGCTTGACGTCAAAAACACTTTTCTACATGGTGCTTTAACTAAAGAGGTTTATATGTGTCAACCTCCTGGTTTTATCCACTCTTCTTTTCCTAACCATGTCTACAAACTACACCGCTCCATTTATGGTTTACGTCAAGCACCGCGTGTTTGGTTCCAGAGTTTTAGTCATGCCTTAATTTCTCTTGGCTTTAAATCTAGCAAGGCTGATCATTCTCTTTTTACGTATCATTCATCTACTGGTACAGTGCTACTGCTTGTCTATGTTGACGATATTATTATTATGGGTTCTACAGATTCCCTTATTAATCACTTTGTCACTAAGCTCTCTCAACGCTTCCATATGAAAGATTTTGGTGACCTTCATTATTTCCTTGGTCTTGAAGTTCATCGTACCCCCACTCATCTTCGACTCACGTAAACTAAGTATCTGCTGTCTATACTTAAGTCTGCCAGCATGCTTGACTGTAAACCTCAGTCTACTCCTGTTATCTCTGGCCACAAACTTTCCATGTCTGATGGCCTTTTATTATCTGATCCTCATGAATATCATCGTCTTGTGGGAGCTTTTCAATACCTCACATTTACATGACCGGATATATCTTATTCTGTTCAACAAGTCTTTCAATTCATGCACTCTCCACGTGATGCTCATCTCCAACTATTAAACGCATTTTACGATACCTAAAGAGTACAATTGGTTCTGGTATCTACTTTTCTGCCAACTCGTCTCCCACTTTATCTTGCTTTGTTGATGCCGATTAGGCAAGATGTCCTGATACTCGTCGCTCCACCATGGGCCATTGTGTTTTTCTTGGCTCTTTAGGTTTTGGTACATATCAGTGATGATGATTGAGACTATATCTTTGGAGTATCAAGTGGCTAACTTGAAAAAATTCGTTAAGGGGCTTTAGACTTCACTCAAGGAAAAAGACCACGAGATAGGAAAGTTGAACAAACTTTAGAGCATGAATGAGGGTGGCTAAACTTTGACTACCAAGTTTGTGCAAAAAGATCAATTAGATGTTGTTAAGGATTTTACAATCAAAGTTACAAGGAATATTCGTGGTATTATTGACAACATCTTCATCACAAATCAACTAAAAAACTTTACACCATTATGGACCAAGTAGAAAGTCTAGTTCAACCTTCATATTCTTATACAAATTCGTACATTCAAAGGATCATTTTGCAAAGGATGCCTCCAAGCTATCAACTACCCAAGTTCTAGCAATTCAATGGAAGAGGGAATCCAAGATTACATGTGTCTCACTTTGTGGAGACATGCACCAATGCTGGAATTGATGGTGATCTCATGGTAAAATAATTTGTCTATTTCGTAAAAGACAATGCCTTTGACGAGTACACTGACTTCAAGTCTAGCTCAATCAATAGTTGGAAGTAATAAGAATGTGAGGTTCTTAATCATTTCAACAACACTTATCATGTGGTCAACATTATTGCACTCTCTAATACATATCAATAAGAAGAGAAGCATTTCATCAATTAATTTATCAGTGGAGAAACCTTAACCTCAACTATAATGACTAACTCACCGAAACTTCTACTCTAAATATGTGCAGTCAAGGGATGCATTGGGGGCTACATTATATCTAGAAGGCATTAAACCTAAATATTTTAAAAAATTGGCTACTCGAGCACATAAAATGGAACTTAGCATTTTGAAGAGGATATTGAAGAGGCCCTTCCCATTTTTTAATAAGAAAATAAATCTATGGTTGATGGACATAAAATGGTTAACTTAAACACCATTGAAAACCCTAGCCTAACCTTCATAAATGCAAACTTATCACTGAAAAAGGAAAGCATATACATAGAACTTATAATGAAGCACCAAGATATCTTCGCTTAGTCCAATGATGAAATGCTAAGTTTGAAACTGAAGGCACTATTCATTAATTAGCTATAAGAAATAGGATCATACATGTAAATCAACTCAACATCACTTTCATCCTAGAGTTGTCTCATGAATTGAGGCTAAAGTCAACAAACTTATCAAGAAGGTTTTATTCGTGAGGTCAAGTATCTACATGTATTTCAAATATTATGTTTTTTAAAAAAAGAACGGTCAAATCCATGTTTGAGTGGATCTTTGAGACCTTTAACAATGATTGTCCCAATTATGACTTCCCACTTCCAATCACTAAGATTATGGTTGATGCTACCATAGCCCATGAGAGTTTAATCTTCATGCATGATTCATTTGGCTATAATCAAATTCAAATGGCACTCGAAGATGAGGAAAAGATAGTCTTTCAGTCTCCAAATAATATATTACTATAAGGTCATGTCTTTAGGCTTAAATAATATAGCTTCCACTTACCATAGGGAAATGTAAAATATTTTTTATGATATGCTTCACCAATATGTTGAATGCTATGTTGATGACCTTATTGTGAAGTCAAAAGAAAAGGAAAGTCATTACAAGATCTCCATCTAGTAATAAAATAATGTCAATTTCACCTAAAGAATGGAAGTTTTTTAAAGACTTACTTGATATGGATTTCTTGTTTATTGAAATGTCAAAACCTTGGAAAATATTCTTTGATGGTGCAACGCGACAAAATAGAGTTGGTGCCGAAGTAATTTTCACCACACTTGAAGGAGAGGTCTTGTCATTCACCTTCTTTCTTATTGAATGTTGTTCCAACAAAATAGCAGATGGAGATCGTGGATGGAGTAAAAATGAGAAATTAAAAATGGCTCAATTACGAGAGGTCTTGTCATCCACAATTTATGAAACCAGTATTCATAAGCCTTGATTCTTGGGTTAAAAATGAGAAATTATGAGTAATAAATTATTAATACTAGGATGAAAAATCCCAATTTAGATCGTGGATGGAGTAAAGAAATAAATTGGTACGCAAAATAGTATCCCAATGGTAAATCGTGTAAGTTTTCTAATCGGGTGAAATAGTTATTTAAAAGCAAATGTTTTATGAATTGTGATTAAAATAGTTAGGAAAAAAAAATAGAATAGGACTCTGAACAAACTAATGTATTATTTTACATGCAAATATCATACAATCGTGTAGTTTTTAATCGAAAATGAGGGGAATTCAGGAGAATTGTTTTTCTCTTATGAATAGGGATTAAAGTCCCTAATAAATTATTTTGAAGAACTTGACAATTTGAATAAATAAAATAATACCCAAATCTTCATTTTTAATGTAAAATTACCAACTATCTAGATTTACGATATCAAACATAATTCTCAATTTAACCATTTGATCGAGCTAAAATTTTATGAGAAGTCTCCAGACACATGGAGTCATTAGTGATTTATTTGTAATATTGAGACAACATCCCCTTTTATTTTCTTTAAAAAGGGTTTGTTGTTACAATAACAAGGAAGGGGGAAATTTTAATTTTCCTCCATCATCTTCTTCTACTTGTTTTTCTTCTTCTTCTCTTGTTTCTTAAATTATTGATAGAGACTTGATTTGAGAGTAAATTTAAGGAAGGTTTTTGAAGAAAACTATATATCAACTTGTTTGGAAGTAGGGGAAACTAAGAGATGATGTTTTAGAGAGAGAAAAGAAGGAATTTGAAAAAGAGAGAAGGAAAGGAGAAGGAAGTTGCAAGAAATCTCTCACCTTTTTTCCAAACTAGTTGGTAAACTATTATAGCAACTTAAGTTCTTTTTATTATGTGTTGCCATACTTAGGGGAAGAAATCCTTAATTTACCAATTCTCTAGGGTTTTAAGAGAAGTTTTGGGAAAATAGGTATTTTAATGTGTATGTGTGATACATATATGATATAGGATACGTATTTGGTTTGAGAATGTAAGCATGCTATAGAATGTGTAGGGAACATGAGCTTATATTATGGAAATGGGAGGAAAGGTGTTAAGAAATTGCATGTATAATTGTAAATTGTTATGTAATGTTTTTGTTGGCATGGAAAAGAAGAAGCATGGAAAGTAAATTGTGAATATTTTGCTAAAAATTATTAAGTTTTTTAAATTGGATAGGTAATGGATGGTGAAGATTGTGAGATTTTGTAGTATCAGATATGTTGGATTGAGTGAAAGATGTTAGGTTTAATGTGGGATGATGACGATGATTGAATTTAAAAAGGTTGAGTAAGTAGAGTATGGAAGAAGAAAGGCTTTGTATGTTGCATTATAAAAGGCATTTGGATTAATATAAAGGCTTTAGAATTTATAATAGAAAAAAAATTATGATTTACTGTTTGTTGGTATGTTATAATATATTGGAAATCATAGGAAGGATGTTGGAACTTTTGATGTTAAAAAATTGTTTATGGAACAAAAATGGAGATTAAGGGTTTAATGAATGAGTAAGAATTTATATGAAAGATTAAGATATTGTGGCTAAGGTAGAGTTTTGTTTATGATGTATGAACTACATGTATGGAAATTAAGAAATTTATTTAGGTTGAATAAGAAAAATTATTGAATTGGATTATGTGTTGTGTTTAATATTTTGGTATGGAAATAAACAAGTTCTAAGAATAAATTGTGAATGTTAGTGTTTTTACCTATTTTTTGGGTTTTCACAAAACAAAATGAGAAAATAAAAAAAATATATATATAAAAAAATATTCGGAAGAAATCCAAAAAATAATAGGAGCGAGAAAAGGATGCTGGAATACCAAGAAAGGCTAAAATTGGTTGAGGAGGTTGAAAAATGCAAAAGATTAAAATTTTACAATATATTTTTTACTGATGAGAGCCATGTTGACAAAGAAAATTCAAGTTGAGGAAAAAAAGTTTAAAATTAGATATTTATGGACTTAATTAAATTTTATCTAAGGTTTAATTGAATTTATAAAAGGTTGGATTGTAAGAAAAATGATTTTTTAGTCAATTAAGGCTTTTATTGGAAGAAATTAAAGTTATGGGGTGCAATTATAATTGTGAAGAATTGATTTGATCAAATCAGGGGCTTAATTGCATAATTATTGAAGTTTGGTGGCCAATTAAGAATTTAATTGAAACAATCAGAACCCAAGAATCAAACTGAAAAAGGCGCTAAAATAAAGGGATCCAATTATAATATTTCCGGGATTACAAATTGCAAAAAAAATTCAATGACCAAATCAGAAGTTTCTAATTGAATTTTGAAACGGCGCTGTTTCGAAGACATCATTCATTATCTCTTCCATGCAGCCGTTTTTCAGCAGTAAAGGCTGAGGCATTTTCTGCAGCATGGCGTCCGTTAGGGAGCATGCTTTAAGGCTGTGATCCCTCTACATGCAGATTACAAGCGACCGTTACCAGCACAAGGCTGTCTCTGGCCTATAAAAGCAGGAGAAGAAGACTGAAACGGAGGAAGGAGAAGGAGACTAAAGGGAGAGTATAGTGAAGAGAGGAGAGAAAACCGAGAGAGGGAGACGAACGAAAAAAAAAGGGCAGAAAGAAAAAAAGAAGAGAGCCGCACCAGCACTGCCAACGCCATTTTCAGCTCATCATCTTCTTCGTCCAGCAGCCACTGCCATTCTCCATCAGAGCCGCACCAGCACTGCACAACAGAAAGGAGAAAGAAGAAGAGTAAGGAAGAGTAAGGGAGAGAGGAGAACAACCCAAAGCAGAGAACGCAGAAGAAGAAGTCAGCATCACCATCGTCTTCATCTCTCCAGCACCAGGTATGCTCAAGTTTCTTCCACAGTCCATGTAATAAATAGTGTCGCCTGCGTCTTAAGTTACTTGCGAGAAGAAGGATGAACAGTGCGAAGGTAATTTAATTACCTTCGCACTGTTCATGCAAGCTTTATTCGTGCACGGCATAATTGGGTCACTAGCTCCACATGGACGGGCTTGGCTCAGTAAAAAAAAAAAATTCAAAAAAATTATTTCAAAATTCTGTGATTTTCCGCAATTTTTTTTTACTATATTTTAATTAACACTAGTTTGTATTTTTATATTGTAAAGATACAAATACGATATTAAAATACACGGTTTTCGTCAAGATATTGAAAAATAAAAAAATAAAAAATATATTTTTTTACGCATACGGACAAGTCTCTCTAAAAAATAATAATAATAAAAATCATATTATATCTTCATAAAAAAAAAAAAAAAACAAAAAGGTTTCAGCATGCATGTTGAGCTTTAATAACCAGTTTATTAAAATTACGAGAACTAGGCCAATATTTCAAAAATTTCAAAAATATTAATTTGTTTTTTTTCTTTTAATATCTGGGTTTACAACCTTATACGTAAGATGTATTCCAAATATTAAATTCTTTTGTTGACGTCAGGACACTTAGGTTTTATTTAATAAGATAAGGATCTCCTTACCGAAGATGACTTTTTTAAAACCTTAGACGGACCAACAACTAGAAAACACAAGACCTTAGATTTTATCAGACAATTAAATAATGCAGCCTACCTTAGGTAGGGCGTATTTGGGGTGCTAAAATCTTCCTTTTACGCAACCAGTCCCCGTACCTAATCTCTATGACCAGTTAGGGTTCCTAGTGACCAAAATACTAGGTGGCGACTCGCATTCCAATTTTTCCACTAGTAAAAGACAAGAATCCCTTGTCTCCCCACATTTGCCGTATAAGATAGATTTTGAGGGTGGGTGTTTTCGCCGCGACGCCGCACACGTGCGACAGTTAGGATAAAATCTCAAATGATATTTAAATTGGTTAGGGAATTGACTTATGAATTTATGGGAAAATAGTTCAAGAGGTTTATTTTGATTATTTTAATTAATTTGTAATCTATGATCAAATCTTGGTATAAAGTAGAAACCTAGATGTGTGTTGTCCTTATGGAAGAATAAAAAATTATATGCTTGATTACATGATTTGAATGGTGAAAGATTAAGCAAATTGTATTAAATTTGATATTTATATAGAAGTAGTGTTTGGAAGGATGAAAGAGTTATGTCTAGCATAATGATAATTTATGTAAGATAGGTTATTTAGGAAACGAGTCAATGAAATATTTGAGTAAGAAATGAAGCATGGAAAATGAAGAAAGTATTTGAAATTAGTGTTTTAAACAACATTAAAGATGTTTAGAATAATTTAAATTGGTTTTCTTGAATTTGCTAAGTATGATTAAAGTTAAATAATTATGAAAATGAGAAATTTAGAAACTTGAGACGATTAGGTAATATTTGTATATAGATTGATAAGATGTGAAAGTCAATTTTTGGTAATTAGGATGAAATTGGGGGTTATAACATGATTTAAAGTGTGAGGACATGATGGTAGAAAATATAGGAATGTAGAATCCTAGATTGATGTAGTTGCAACGCATATTCATTAAAGATTCGAGTTAAATTATGTTGTTGTAACGTTTTACATTATTGGGGATTTGCAAGGTTATGAATGATGTGTGAATGTAATAGGTGTAAGAAGAAAATTGTGCGTGCTTCGTAGTGAGTGAAAGCCAATGTTGGACTTGTTTCTAAAATGACAGAAATCATTGAATTGGAGTTGCTTTCACAGTGAGCGAAAACCAATGTTGGGCTTGTTTTCAAATGGCAGAAACTGTTGAAATTGGGTTGTTTTCGCAATGAACGAAAGCCAATGTTAGATATTGTTTCCAAAATGGCGAAAACCATTGAATATGGGTTGCTTTTTTTTATGAGCGAAAGCTAATGTTGGACTTGTTTTTGAAATGGCAAAAACCATTGAAATTGGGTTGGTTTTGTAGTGAACTATAGCCAATGTTGGACGTGTTTTTTGAAATGGTGGAAACCATTGAATTTGGTTTGTTTTCATAGTGAGCGAAAGCCAATGTTGGACTTGTTTCCAAAATCATGAAAACTATTGAATTTGGGTTGTTTACGAGATAAGGAAAAGATAAAATTGGACATGTTTCTCGAGTTGTAGAAAACCGTTAGAATTTGGAATATGCCTTCACATTGGGTGAAGATCAATGTTAAAATTAAATGTTGGCATTCATTTCCGAAGTGTTGGAGAACAATAAATTTTAAGTTACCTTCGATATAAGAATTCTGAAATTATAACTTGTATGATTATAAACTTGTTTTATACTGTAATTAGACATGGTTACATAATTGTTACAAGGGATATGACTATTATGTATGAGGAAATTTTCTTAATATACCATTACGGAATGAAAATTCTCATTTTCAATACTCTTAGAAGATAAAAATATTTTTCCTTATAAATCTAAAAGTCTTGCTTAGTTAAATCTTATTACAGGACTTTCATATATCGGTGGACCAAATAACTAGAACACATAAGGACTTGAGGACTTCAGGAACCTTTTGTTGTGCATGTAATAGACCTTGTAATCTGAATCATTAATTCCCTTTTGCAAGAATATTATCTCACTTAAATCTCCTATGTATTGAAGTCCTTTGACAAATGTCTTAAGCAGGACAATAATTCAGTACTCAAAACAAAAATAAACAATCTCTATGTATTTTTGCTTTCTCAAGTTGAATTGTTTTATTTGCAATTATATTTATACTTGTACGTGTATGTCTTTGGTAAATCAAGTGTGATTACTAATAATTCTTCTTTTGATCTATGGTATGTTTGATGCTATACTGCTGAGAATGTGTGTGACCTAAATGTAGAAAGGTGATTTGGCTGTAAAATGTTGAAAACATTTTGAGTAATGAAATGGGGATAAATAATCGGTGTGGTTGATAGATGCAAAATATACATATGTTTTTATTCCTTTTACACTATGTGTTTTAAAGTATTTTGAACTTAGTTGAGTTGGCTGGAAGTTATTTTTATAAGTTTGACATGCAGAAAAGACTTCGTGAATTAATCGTTAAAAGATATGAAATTTTGCATTTTATGTTTTTGACCTAACTTCCTGTGACAAGTTTTTTGGCAAGTTAGTGTTCCAGAATGAGAAGGTGGGCTTAATCTAAGTTGAATTAAACATGTCAAGCTTTCCAGGAAGGTATTATGGGCAAAATTCTGATGTCATTTGGACCTTGAATTAGACCTGCAAACTCGGGCCAGAATCCTTTTTGTATCAGGATTCTATGCTTTCACACAAGAGATTCAAACGAGAATATCTTGAGCTTTTGATATCAAAATCAGGTAATTCAAAAACAAAAATTCATCTACACATCTAGGAATACAACTTTCATGAAGGACTCAAAGTCAGATAAAATCAATTTGAAGGACAGAATCTAGACGCAATCTGGTTGGTTGGAATGGGTCCCCTGATCTGATTAGGGAACTAACACTGCTGAGCATCCCAATACGGTTGAAAGTCTGACATAAAACAAATGGGCTTTAGGACATAAGAAAGTTGCAGATCAAGCCTTTAACATGTCATGAATGAAAGAATATAGCTGGGATGGTCGGATATTGTAAGAAACCAAGTTAGAATCAAAGTCTAAATTGCAACAAAGTTGGTAGTATAATAGAATTGTGACAGTAGCAAAAGCAGATTTAACACAAATTTTGAGAGATTTATCCAACCTTAAAGACTAGATAAAGAAGGAAAAAATTTAGCATCATGAAGACTTCTAATTAGCCTAAGAATCCTAAAGATTTTGGTAGCAAAAGGGGAGGATAAAAAGAGAAGAACACAACTAAAACAGGGTTTGAAAAACATTTGTCTTCTCTATTTTTGTCAATTTTCCAACAACAATGAACTAAAATCTTGAATTCGGTTAAAGAGGGATACACACCATCTCTATTAGCACCTTGTGAGAAGTAACGTTATTATTGTAATTCTTTCATATTCAAGTATTTATTTTTCTTTGTTCAGAATTATGCTATTGATTGTTATTCAAGCTTATTGAATTGTTTTGAGATGGCATGTATGCTTTCTAATTTCTTTAAATCTGTAATTGTTGTTAAGGACTAGAGTAAGAAGCAAAATAATTAATTTGATTGCTGCAACTCTCATCTTGATTTATTAGGGAAAAATAAACTAAGTTAAAATTGTCAAACTTTTGAACGTTTGCTTAGAATAAAATGCACATATTTTATTCCTAAGACTACTACTAAGTGAATGAAAGTTGCTTTCAATATTACATTCGCTTGATGGTAAGAAATTGATTAGAGAATTTTTCCTAATTAATGTACTCCTAATCTCATCGATTTCCCTCAGCTTTAAGGGATATCGAGTTTATTTGCTTGGCGTGAAAAAATGGATGTGTGGACCCTTGAATTGATTTAACGACATATCAATTTATTATTTTCATAATTATTGTTTCTTGAATTTTTTTTCATTCAAATTCCCTATTATTTGTCATTTCAGTATATTATAGGAAGATTAAATGAAATTTTCCTTGGGTTCGACCTGGTTTTCATGATCATTGATTAATACTTAAAAGTGTATTTTTATCAAGGTTTTATATTATCATTTTGTACTTTAAGTATCAATAACTCCGGTTACAACTACCTGTACATACACATACTTTTTCAAAATAAATAAATAAAGAGAGAGAGAGAAAGAGTGAGAGTGAGACTACAACTGGCCTACATATAGGTGGTATGATTGCATTTTCAATTTCTTATCTATAAATTCTTCTCTTCCTTCCCTTCATTTCTACTCAACCCATACATTCATCAAATATAGAAGTGTGTAGAAATGGCAAGTTCTTGAAGTCATCACATAAGAAATATTTGTGTTTTCGGTGGATCCAGTCCTAGGAAAGAAAATGAGTTTTTAGAATTAGCAAATCATCTTAGTCAGGTACTAACTGAGCAAAAAATTCATTTAGTGTATAGAAGAGGCAGCCTTGGGTTAATGGGGGGGGGGAGTGTCAATAATTGTATTTTTAGGAAGTAGTCAAGTTTATGGGGTTGTCCCTAAAGGGGACATCATTAGAAAACCAATTAGAGAGGAATTACAGGTCCCCACAATGTCTGATCGAATGAATGCAATGTTTAGCCATGCTGACACCTTCATTGCCTTACCAGGTGGTCTGGGCACATTGGAAGAGATCTTTCATATTTCCTCTTGGGCCCAACTGCACATTCACTATAAACCCATAGGTCTGTTAAATGTTAATGGTTTTTATGATAAGTTGTTGTCTTTTCTTAATCATGCCATGGAACAGGAATTTCTAACATCTTCGGCATAACAAATCATAATCTATGCCACTACTGCTGAACAATTGATTGACCAACTACAATCTTTCATCCCTGTAATTGATCCCTCCACGAGTCGCATATATTGGTCAACTAAGAAAAGCCATAAAAAGCTTAGATTGGATATGAGCCTTCGTTTGTAAGAACTTTGTGTCTTTTGGTTTTATTATGTTTTGTTGTTTCTTATATTTGTTTAAGTGTATTTCAGGTTTGTCAGTGTTCGTTATTTCAGGTGATGTCTTCTATACTCTATCTTTCTATCTTAGAACATTGAGGACAATGTCTTATTTTAGTTGGGGGAAAGGGTAGTAGTTGATATATTTTTTTTAAAAAAACTAACTGTGTTTTTTATTTCAACTGACTTGGGAGCTATTAGCCCAACGCTTGTTACATGAGTTGAGGAGAAAAGCTAAAGGGAATCAAACATTGCACTATCTACGTATCAGTAGCTGCAACCCGAGTTATTAAGTTCGTAGGGGTGTCTAAACCCCTAATGCCCTAAGACCAATTAGTTTGGGAGTTATTAGTCGAAAGCTCGTTACATGGGTTAAAGATGCATTGTGTTTTAAGTTATATGTATATATTAACAAAAAAAAGATAATAATCTCAACCCAAGGAAGTTAACCTTAAACATTAGAACAAAAATTTTGTTTTCTTCCAAGTAAAGCCCTATAACTATATGTTGATATTTTGAGCACAAGAAAAAAGTTTATTAATATCTTGTTTAAGAGGTATTAAGCAGATATATGAATTTAATGAGAGTTTGTTTATCTGGATAGATTAATGAAAGTTGAATAATGAATACCTTGCTTTGTGGAATTTGCAAATTGTTTTTCTATTTTAACGTTTTAATTACTAGGGACTAGTAATAAGCTGATTGGAGGGTGTGATTAGTACTTAAAAGTTCATTTTTATCAAGGTTTTATATCATTATTTTGCACTTGAAGTATCAATAACTCCTTAACTAAAGCATGTTTTATAATAACATACCTAATAATATTCAGACAAGAAGATAAGGATTTTCACCAAGTCAAGAGTTGGCCACCCACTCAACAATTAATCATTAAATCAATAGTTCTAAATTTTGACCTATAAAAGGAGGTATTTGCCATGCATTTGGGGGCTTGGTTGTTCAGATCAAGAACAACCAAGTCAAGAGTTGGCCACCCATTCTCCAATTAATCATTAAATCAATTGTTCCAAATTTTTGGCCTATAAAAGGAGGCATTTGCCATGCATTTGGGGGTTTGGTTGTTCAGATCAAGAACTTACTCTTGCTCTCTCTCTTTATATTTTTTTTTGTAATTCTTAAGTTTTGCTTTCATTAATATATTGTTTATACTTTTCATTTCCTTTCCTTTACTTAGTTAACTTGTATCTTATTTATGTTCTTATTTTGTTTATTTATGTTTTTCTTCTTCATTATGTTTAGCTAAATTTATTATGTCAAGGTGAAAAGGTTACACTAATGGTGTAAGAATAAGTATAGTGTAAACTCAACATGGACCTTAATGTTTAATATTAACATGTCTTATCTTTTTATCTTACTAATTCTTAATACCTTGCTTGTTAAATGATTAATCTAGATTTGTGTTGTATAATACTTTGTACAACAAATGCTTGGCACTCTCATAGCCCAACCGTATGGTATTACCTACATATGTGCTATGAAAGGAACTTGATTTGTTGTTAACATAAGTTAGCATCATGAATTCCTGACAATATTTAAAAGTTTGGTGTTACTTAAATAAGATAATTAATATGATCATGTTAACAATTTATAATGAGCTATTAATGACAAATCATCTGATTGGAACCTCTGTTGTGTGTGGTTTCTAGTTGAGTAATAAGAGTTTATACTATACTTGTTTGAAATACCATTAGTGGATCCCCTAACCTTGACAATTATTTTTATTATTGTTTAATCTTTACATTAATCTGTCATTTAAAAGTTCTCATCAACTTCTTAATTTATTATTATTGTTGTTGTTGTTGTATTATTGTTGTCTATAATTTATACAATTAATTTTCATGTGATTTGATCCCGATTTTACTGTGTTATTTATTATTTTGATATTTCTACATTTTAGGAGAAGATATTAATTTTTTGATCTTGTCAACTAGTGCTACTACTTTCCTTTGGCTTGTACTGCCTTAACCGACTTTGGTTAAAATTAAAGCTTCCAAGCTGGTCCTTAGCCTCAACGTGGCAATATTTAAACAAGTGATGGGACTCCAGAAATATCCTCCTGTCATACAATACTCTTAAGAATTAAAAGTCTGAAATCCTTTGAAAATTAGGATTCAAACCTTCCCGTGTATCTATATAAAGAGACTGAACCAATTCGTGCGATAAGAATTTTTACTTACTTGGTGTAGCAAATCTCAGCGCTTTCAGTACCTTTCCAAGATGAGAAAGATTCAAGAGAGTATCCGATCCCTAGTAACAAAGTTAAAGTTGAGGGAGCAGAAGAAGGGTTTCGAGAAGCAAGTACGTATACGAAGCAACCACTTCCCAGTGTATGTTGGTGATCAAGAACTTGATGAAAAGCTAAATCGTTACGATGTTCCTGTTGCATGCACATCTTCCATAATTTTTCAAGCTTTGCTACGTCAGTTCGAGGATGTCCTACGGGTAGAGGAAGGGCCAATCACAATCTCTTGCTCGAAACAGATGTTTGAGTCGGTGCTCAAACTTTCCCTTGAGGAGTCAAGTATATCAGAGGTTCGTGATTCATGAAGAAGTTGACGGATTGTAGGTCGCAGCTTTGATTTGTTTATTTCTTTAGAAATAGGTTTCTTTTTCTTGTCAGCTAGGTTTACTTGGTTTGTTAGCAATACAGCTCATATTTTAAGTTGCAAAATTTGGATATAAATTTTTTGAATTTGCTAATAATAGCATGCATTATTTTTCAATAATTCATGAGAAAAAAGTATTGCAGTTTACACTAGAATCAATTTAAGAGTTGATTGCCAGTATTCAAATTGTACAATTTTTTTCTGGAGGATGAGATTATGTATAATTTTTTGGGATAATTGGAAGCCACCTTAATTTTTTTACTCAATAGATACTCATACACAAATAATAAAAAAAGAAAAGAATCTCGAGAAATTTTAATTAATAAGAAATTTATCGTTATGTTCTCAACACTCTTCCCTTTTTCTGACATCACTTCTAATGGAAAAAACTTAAATTCATATCATTAATAAGCTAAAACTCTTTCAGGATATTTCACTAAAGGTTGTTAATTCCATTCTATTTCATTTGAAATGGCTGAAATATTTTGTATCAATCAAAAAACATAACAATTTTCATCTCATTTAAAATTTCAGTCTGTTTCGGATTTTTTGGATAAATTTCGGCCAAAATGTTCCGGTTTTATTTTACATGTTTTGTTTCGGACTTGAAAAACCATTGAATCAAAACCCAAACTTCAACTTATTTTAACCAAAACAAATCCTAAAAATACCATACAAATATTGATAACTCCATTTTCAAGTACAAAACAATCTTTAATCAATCTAAATATAAAACATCAAACAAAATAATAATAATAATAATAAATTTATGGACCCTAATCTATTTTTTTGGCAAGGTCGAAGGGCAAATTCATCTTCATTGAACTCCCCTCTCCTAATAAACCTTAATTAACACGAATATCAATTACATTTCTTCCATTTTTTTAGTTGAATAAAACATGAGTTGCATATCTTTTTTATAAAATGTTAAGAGATCAAAAAATCAATATTCTCCATTAATATCACAATAAAAATATATTTTGCAGTATGATTATATTACAAAAAGCACTGGACTATTTCTTATTATCCTTGTTGTAACCCATTTTTGGATCCCCACACAAAAATAATAAAAATAAAAATAATAATAACAAAATATAATAATAAAAAATAATAATAATAAATAATAATAATAAATAAATATATACCCGGAAGAAATTAGAAAAAAATGATTAAGGAGGCTAAAAATACAAAGATTGAAATTTTGACAGTATATTCTTGAACGATGAGAGCCTGTTGGAAAAGAAAATTTAAATTTGAGGAGAAAAGTCCAAAATTCCATGTTTATGGACTAATTAGATTTTTTGAAGGTTTAATTGAATTTATAGAGGGTTTGATTACAAGAAAATGGATTTTAAAGTCAATTTGGGCTTTAATTGGAAGAAATTAAAGTTCTGGGGTCAAATTATAATTTTTAAGAGTTGGCTTGGTCAAATCAGGGGCTTAATTGCATAAATACTGAAGTTTGATGGCCAATTAGGGACTTAATTAGGGAAATCTGAAACCAAGGACCAAATTGGAAAAAGGCGCGTAAATATAGGGGCAGTAATTAACAAAATCAGGGGTCAAATTGAAGAAATTGGAAGTTTATTGATCAATTGAGGGTCCAATTGCATAAATCAGAGACCAAGGACCAAAGTGAAAAAGGCGGCCAACTATAGGGGCAGCGATCGAAGTTGGCAGGGATGCAATTGCATTAATTCTTAAAATCAAAATTACATTTGAGGACTTAATAGAACAAAGGATAAACTGAGGACTGACTTGGAGATTGACGCCTTTTGGCGCTTTTTTTATTTAAATGAAACGACGTGTTTTGTCCAAAACGACGTCGTTTCATGTTAAAAAAGAGAGAGAGAGAGAGAGCAAAATGGTGTCGTTTTGAACGACACTGTTCCTCTTTCTTCTTCCCCTGGACGTGCAGCAGGGGAAGAAAGAAAGCTTTTGGTTTTTCTATTTAATTCTTCCTGCCTCTCTCTCTCCCCACGTGCTCTGCCAAATACCCGAAGCCCCACGCCCTTTGATGATGAGAAACCAGAGGAGCCGCGCCCACTGGCCAACCAACCGACACTGCCCTGCTCCCCATGTGCATCAATAAAGAGCCCCGCTCCCTTGGCTCTATAAATAGCACCCGATGCCAGCACAAAGAGGGGTAAAAAAAGGAAAAGAGAAGGAACCAAAAGGGAGGAACCAAAGAGAAATAAAAACGAACCAAAGAGAGAGAACGAACTGAACAAAATAAAACCATTAAGAAACCCATACGGGGAGGAAGGAAAAGCTTGAAACGGGGCAGGAAACTTGAAAACAAACTGGGAGGATAAAGGGAAACCACTGAAAAATGAAAGAAGAGGAAAGGAAACAGAGGAGAAGGGAAGAGGAGGAATCTCTCTCTCCACCGTTTGAAACAGCAGCACCGCTGCTTGGAGCTGCCATCCATGAGCCACGACAACGCCATCGACCTCCACCACAGCACCGCCAACGAAGCAGCCAAACCAGCAACACATCGCCTCCTCCGTGCTAGGTAAACTCTTCTCCCCCTTTATTTTGTTTCGGTGCCATGCTTTTCCTCCTGCATGCAATATTCGTTCTGCATGCAGGAGGATGGGGGGGAAAATAATTGCCCTCGTCAATTATGTGGCTAGGCCAGGTTGATTCTAGCCCAACATTGTTGTTTTTTCTTTCTCTAGGCCAGGTTGTTTGGGCGAGATCGGCCCAATCCCTTTTTTGAGGTGGAGTTCGGCCTAGTTAGTTGGGTCGGCCCCGCCCAGCCCACTTAATATTATATATTATATATTATAATTTTTTTATATTATTTATATATATATAGATGTATAAAAAAATTATTAAAAATAAAAAAAATTATGAAAAATCCTTAAAAATTTTGTTGATTTTCCTACATTTTTTTTAAAATCAAAATTGCTTAATATTGGTTTGTATTTTTATACCATAAAGATACAAATCCAGTATTAAAATACCCGGTTTTCGTCAAGACATAAAAAAAAAATTAAAATAAAAAATGTTTTGTTTTCAAAATACTGAAAAATCCTTAAAAATGTTTTTTGATTTTCTTGCATATTTTTATTTCTTAATATTGATTTGTATTTTTATACCGTAAAGATACAAATCCAGTATTAAAATACCCGGTTTTTGTCAAGACATAAAAAAATATTTTGTTTTTATGCATACGGCCTAGTATCTCCTAAATATATATATATATATAAATCATCACATCATATTTTCATACAACAGAGAAAAATTTCAAAAAATATATATATTAGCATGCATTTTGTCTCTAATAATCAGTTTATTGAAGCCACGAGAACTAGGCTAATATTTCAAAAATGCCAAAAAAATTATTTTGTTTTCTTTTAATATTTGGGGTTACGACCTTATACGTAAGACGTATTCCGGATATTAAATTCTTGTGTTCAAGTCAGAATTACCCGATAAGATAAGGATCTCCTTACCGAGGAGGACTTCTCTTAAACTATACCAACAACTAAAAAAGCACAACAAGATCTTAATTTTTATTAGACAATAAAACAATGTAGCTTACCTTAGGTTGGGCGTATTTGGGGTGCTAATACCTTTCCTTTACGCAACCAGTCCCCGTACCCGATCTCTAGGACCAGTTAGGGTTCCTAGTGACCAAAATATTAGGTAGTGACTCCCATTCCATTTTTCAATGATAAAAGACAAGAATTTCTTGTCTTCCCATATTTGCCAAATAGATATTACATTTTAGACTGAAGTGGCATATTTTGCCGCGACGTCGCACACGTGCGACAATCCTTAAGAAAAGCATGACCTCCTCGTAATATTGAATGAGAAAACTGAAGGGAATTTAAAGGGGTGACAAACAAAACTTATAGTTTAATTAAGGGTTAAAAAATACTAATTAGGTGGTGTTTGTGTGTTAATCTAAATGTAACACTCAAATTCCAACTCCCTCTACCTTCATTCAAGAATTAATTACCGTAACGTTTTGACGTGGATGGCTTGTGTGGCTTCCCTTTATCTTTTAGAAGTGAAAAGTTTGGGTTTGATTTATGCTTTGTTTGTGTTAAAACATTTTACTTTCATAATATTCTGATATAATGTTTAAGTTGGATTACTTTAAGTTAAAGTTCTATTTAATCTTGACTATTTTGAAATATTTTCAATTTTAAAATTATATATGTTTGATATTGTATTTGTATTGCATAATTTATAAATAATTTATCTTGAATTTGAATTATGTTTGTTGAATAATTTAATTTTAATTATCTTGTTGTAGCCGAATTTGTTGTTAGGTTGAATTGTGTTGAGATTAGGGGGAGGAGGAGCTTGTTTGTTGCAATAATAATAATAATAAAAAAAAAGCATAAGAGAAAAAGAGAAATGGAGGAGGGGGAGAGGAGGGTTGATCGCTAGGTCATAAATTAAATATTACTGATAGCTTTCTCAACACAATTATTATGTCAGTAACTATGTCGGTTATTCTGTCAATAAAAATATCACGTCATTATATAATTTATCTTTTAAAATCCCACTATAATACCACTCATCATTTCCTTTGCATAGACTGATTAAAATTTTTTATTGGTATTTTATTAATAAATACAAGAATAAAAAATTATATCGATAAAGATCTTATTAGAATATATAACCAAAATTTTTTTATCATTGTTTTCATTTATATTTACCAACTTTTTGGTGGTGTAGAATGATGAAGCCTCAATAATGAATCAGGCCCACCACACTAAATTGGATCTAGGAATTTGTCTACGGCTGCCTCAAGCCCCTCGGAGGGACACAGGAAGGGTGCATATCGACCATTAAACTATAGAATTTTCTGTTTTTGAAAATTTGTGAGGATAAGCACGCCGTCTTAGAAACTTGAGAGTTATGTGTACACACGAACTTATGAGGTAAATTAACAAACACAAAAAATGTAACTATATTTTATAAGAAATAAAATAATAATTTAATTCTTCTCTTAAAATTAACTTGTTAATTAAGACTTGGATTCTCCATTAATACAAGTTAGGATTTGATGTCTTGAGAAAACATGAGATTTTGGACATGTATTGCATAGCAATATTAAAAATTTTGAAAAGTGTGTTATTGAAAATGTCTTTTACTTGTCTTCAAAGTAGTATTGGGGAAATCCTAAAGATAAATAGGTTTTTATTTTTGAAAAACTTCAAATATAGATGATGATATTTGAGAGTGTTTTGGGAAATTCTATGCTTGAAAAATCTGTTTTTTTGTAGGAGTAATGATAAGAGGATCACTCTGATAATTAATTAGTAGTTATCACATTACATTATTTTATAAATTATTTGAATAAATATTGTATTAATGGCTCAATCTTACATTAATAATACAAAACTATCCTTTTAGTATTATTTTTTATATGCTTGCCAATATACAAGCTTAAAATTTCTTATGGTATGTGGCTATTTTTTACTAGCCATTTCTCTTTTTATAGTATGGTTAGAAAAATTTTCATAAAAATATATTTTACAATATTATATATTTTTTGTAACAGTATGCTTAGAAAATATTTAATAAAAATATTTTTTGGTTTCATTATATACACAACCAATGTTACATTAGGAAAATAACAGGATGCAAATAAGATGAAAATGAAAAGTAAGAAATTAAACAAACAAACGTGGCAAATGATGAGTGGTGGGTTATGAATCTCAAAGTTATTATTAATGATTGCCTGATGATGATTAAAGCAAACAATTCCACGAACACAGTGCATTATAATGTGATTAATATATAAATGTTCCGAAAGGACAAATCACTTTTTCTTTTTCTGTTTTTTTTTTTCTTTTTAAACATAGCTGAGAATAATATAGAAAATAATTAAAAAAAAATATAGCTAGTACATAATTTTATCATAATAAAAGCTAGAATCGCAATATTGTTTTTTAAAAAATTACTTTTCATATAAAAAAAATAAATTAATATTTTTAAATAATTATGATGGACAAATATATATAAAAAAATATTATTTTAATATATTTTTAATTAAAAAATATTTTTAAAAAGTATGACATACGATATTATCAAAAAGTAATTAATAGCATGATTGTAAATTTAAAGGTCAATGAAGAAGCACAAATTACTTTTTTATTTTCTTTTGTGCGGTTCGAATTCTTTTGATGATTTTCTTTTCCTCATCAATGATTTGTTCTTGCAAAATGATTTGTTCTTCTTTTGTGTGCGGTTCAAATTCACAGTTTTGTACCCGAAGCAGCTAAGCCATTCCAATTTTTTGAGCTATGGAATAAAGGGATGGGCATCTGGTTCTCCTTTGGGATATATGGGCTATACGAATTAGTAGCAGAATAAACAACAAAGTTATAATAAGTTTCAGAGAAAAATCTTCAGATAATATGATGCCGGGATAAAAGTGAAACTTTAACATGTAGTCATGGAAAAGATCATTCTCTTTTGTTTTGTTTTTTTTTTTTTTTAATTATTCTTCTTCTTCTTCTTATCTTTTTCGTGTTTATGGTGAAATAATATTTTTAACCAGTCTATCTACCCTTAATTAAATTTATGTTAAGAATATGACTATATATTTGAAAATTAAAAAATAATTATTTTGTCGTATTTTGATATGAAGTCTGAAGTATATCTCCTTAATCATAAAAAAGAAGAATTACATATAAATTTGCTTTTTGAAGAAAAATTATTCCATTGTATAGGTTTATATACCAAAACAATATAATAACTGGTTCAATGAATTTAATTGTTATGATTGATAAAGGTATTTGGCTGGCTGTTCAGAATGATTTACTCTTATAGGAAGCAGCTTTATGCTAATTTTGTGATACAGAACTGGAAACCACAGACTATCTATTACTGCAATGTTTATGCACAAAATTCTTCTTGTTGCTCAACTTTCCTATTAAAATATAAATATAAAAAATTTCTGGAGTTTGAGAGAAAATAAAACTTAATAATCATTAAATGATAAATGCTAACATTTAAGTTTTATAAGAACAAACTTGTTATGTATTTTTCTCTGTCTTTAATTACCATTATTTTTACAGTATTTATAGATTCTTATAATAAAGTCTTCCATCCAACTAAGGTCTAATTTTATTGCACGAATATTTAAGATTAGGAACAAAGCTTTGTTCACGGTCCTAATAATTCTGTTAGTATGACAGTACATCATTGACATTACATTATTTACAAATCTTTTTATTTTAGAAAATATTCTTAATTATAAATGAGATGAATGTAAAGTAATAATATAGCATGAATAAATAAAATTTTTACGAATCTCTTTTGTTAAGTAATTTTTTTCAAGTATCAATGAAAGGAATAACGTTAATTTTCTAAATCCTTTCATCCAAATAAGTCAGAAGAAACACAATATAAAAACAACAAACTCCCTATAACCCAATTTGATGAATTTTAATGTAGCTTTATTTTTCTCAAATTTTACTGGCTCGTTTTAAGTATTTTAAGACTTCTTATATATGATGGGATGTAATGAGATGGAATGTAGCTCGGTGTGATGATTTGCGGGATGAATATAGCTGGATCAGGAGTTGGGGTATTGTGATGTATTCATTAGTTATGTTCTGATGTATTCAATGTCATGTTTGATCATATATATTTAAAATAAGAGCAAAATTAAGGTTTATAAGACTTGAAATAATGACTGATCATGCTTCCTTGTTTCCTTTCGAAAATGAGAAGATCTAATACCAATCCAAAAAAAAGAAAAGGAAAAAAATTGTCATTTTACTTTCTAGTATTCTGTGCAATATAGGTGCAGCCAAACTTTTAAAAGGATTTCGATTCTAGCTGCTGGATTCTAAGGTGTAGCATACATATAATGGCAATAATAGATCTTCGAATCATCTTCGGAATTCTAGGATTCCTTAAGAGAATTCAAAAACATACAGCGCATAGTAATAATGACAGTAGACTCAGAATCTACTGCAAATAAAGCAAATCACAAGTGCCGACATTATAATATTCTTGAGCCTTCATATAACTTGGCAATCGACAAGTAAATCAGGCATTGCACCTTTGCTCTTCGATCCTCTCCCGTCGAAGTTGCATTAAGCTTTTGTTTCTTGGTCTCGGAAGGGAACCTTCTTCTTGTATTTGAATTATATTGCTCCCATGAGTGGCAATAATCAAATCATGATGGTGGCTAGAGGGGTTGTGTGCGGTAAATGTAGACACCGATTATCAATACCGACAACAAATTCCACAGAAGTTAAGTGCCCAACTTGCAATAAGATGAATCCAATTCCAACCTATGAACAATTCGGTAACAAAGATCGGAGCATCGAAAAGTTAATCGTTAAGGCAAAGGAAAAGATATCAGGCAATGATCTAAGTAGTAGCCAAAAACCAGACTCGCTGAATAAGAAGCCCTCCCCCTTGTCATCATCATCGGAGACAAGACCAGCAGGGAAGCGAGCGCTGCTGATCGGGGTGACTTACAAAAGGAAGCACAAGCTTAAGGGGACAATCAATGATGTGAAGAGCATGAGAGAATTGTTGATCCTCAATTTTGGCTTCAAGGAGGAGAACATTCTGGTTCTGACAGGTATTTCTTATGGTCATAGGCAGGCATGCTTGTAGTTTCAATGTACATAGTTCAGATAATTGTTATTCCTTCTCTTATTTTCTGGTATCACTTTTTTTTTCATTGCCTTGCTAATGAGTGGAAATCTTCCTTTCGATACGCATATGCTAGTGCATGGGATGCAATCAAATTAACTTGGTTGTCTGGAAATTTATTTATCGCAAAATGCGTGAAGAATAGTTAATGCTTTGTTATTTCTTGCCCTACAAAATGCAGAGCAGGAGATAGAACCAGAACTAATTCCAACAAAGAAAAACATCCTGAAATCCCTGGAATGGCTCGTGAAGGGTTGTCAGGCAGGTGACTCCCTCGTGTTCTACTTCTCCGGCCATGGCTTAAGCCAACCAGATTTTGAAGGCGATGAGCGAGATGGGTTTGCCGAAAATATTTGTCCGGTGGATTTCATGACCGAAGGCATGATCGTTGACAATGATATTAATTCAACCATTGTTTGGCCGCTCAAAAAAGGTGTCACTCTTCATGCAATTGTCGATGCCTGTCACAGCGGAACCGTCCTTGATCTTGAGCATGTCTACAAGAGGCAAGAGTAAGTTTCAGCCCTTTATAAAGCTTGCAAGGTTCGATACATCACCAAGCTTCAGCTGCTCATTTATTTGTTATCCTGCTTTGCGTAGTTTCACCTTTATAGGATGAAAATGCATATTTCTTCTTTGCAACAGAAACAAATGGGAAGATAACAGCACTCTATCTGGAAACGCTAGGAAACATCCGGATGGTGGATTGGCAATATCTCTCAGTGCTTGTCTAGATAATCAAGTTGCTGCTGATACCACCGTAAGATACGCTCTAGTTCAATAATATTCTCTCTATTATCTACCTACAAATTTCAACATTCTGAAGTGATAAAATTAATAAAATTAATATGATTAATTGCTGTATCTTCAGAGGAAATATTTGAATTAGCTAACTCGTCTATTTACATAAATTTTCAGGCGTTCACAGGAAAGACAATGAATGGAGCTATGACCTTCCTTTTAATTAAAATTATGAAGAAATATCACGGAGCAACATATGGTGACCTACTTGATATGATGCATGAAGAATTGGAGAAAGCTAATGAAAGCAGATGCTTTGCTGAAAAAATCTTCAAAAAAATAACGAAAAACATGTTATTGCAGGTCATCTTCTGTCATAAACTTACCGTTTCCCTGGTTTAGAAAACATTTTCATATGAATTCTCATAGTGTTGTTTGATGTGTACAGAAGCCTCAGATTTCAGCTTCCAAACCATTCGATGTTTACAAGGAACATTTTGTTCTGTAATCGTGAGAGCAAGAAACTAAAATAACAGCATGTCTATGACAAGCGAGTCTCTGATAATAAGCAAGGAAAGGGGAAAAACATTTTCCTTCAGTTTCTTGATTGGCCTATTAGGCAAATCTCTATTTTTCATACTACTTTTGGCTATCAGTGAATATCCTTAACCTACCAAGCGAACGTTTTGTTCTGGATCAACTGTGTCCCTAGATCGTTGAAGAGTTCGAAACTGAGTTTGTTTGCTTCTGGGTCCTGATTGTGTATTCTATGTATGTGGAATAACATATTGTTGGTTATAGCAATTTATTTGTGAACTTTTTATTTTAAGCGTCACAAGATACAAAAATTATGACATATACTAGCTCTAGTTCATATAATATATATATTAACTAATGATGATAACAATTAATATGTATTAATTAACTATGTTTAGTAAATAATCAACCTATTTTCATACTTTTATTGATTCATTATCAATTATCTACCTACATATAAATTTGTACATATTAATTTATAGAAATTAGAACTTGGTAATAAAAGTAACAAAATATAAAACGAACCCGTTAAACAAACCACTATTTATATCATCACAACGCACCTAAGTTGATAATTTGACATGCGTTCCAACAATTCACAAACAAATACAATTGTAGAAAATTTAAAACAAACCATAACATGTACAAAATCATGTATCCATACAACATGTTTGTTAGAGAAAAAAAAATCAAGTAAACACCCCAAAAAAATATATATTCTACAAAAATATACAAAAAAAAAATTGACATTGCAAAATTGTGTTCAAATTTAAAAAATGATAGATTTACTTACGTAAAATGGAAAAACCACAATAAAATTGTTGTTGTGACTGGAAATGGGAAGAAGAGGGTCGACCAAGTCATATATATTAACCATTACCGATATAATTACCAATGAACTAGTTTTATCTGTTAATCCCTCGGTAATTCTGTCAGTATAAGTTACACATTATTGTTTGGATTTCTTTATTTGAATCAAACTACAATTTCATTAGTAAAAGCGTCCACAAAAAATTACACGTCATTATGCTTTTTGGATTTTTTAAATTCCTTTTTTCAATCTTGATGCTTGGAAAAGATTGGGTTAGGTTTTATCCTTAGCCCACAAAAGAATTGATTTTAATCTTGAGCCTATAAAAAAGATTGAGATGGTTTGATCCTTAACTTGTAAAAAGATTGAGTTTAATCATGAGCTCGTAAAAAGATTATATAATTAGTTTGGCTTACATATTAAATGGACCATGTGTTATAGTGAATACTTAAACATAGGGTTAAGGAGTGATGTAGGTAATTTTTCAAATCACTATGAAATTGGTATGTCTCTCTTTATCCTTATCTCTTTAATTTATGCATCTTAATACTAATTGTTGATTCTAGCATCATTAAAGAGTTTGATATTAATTTAGATAATCTTGGGCTTATTGAAGATTAATTTGTGAAGTGTTAGAATTATTCATTAAAGCCCTAGCTCACCCCCTTTTAGACTTTTTTAAAACTTTTACCTTTATTGCTAGACTTGAACTTTTACGTTCTAGAAGCACATCCGACCCATCACCTAAGAGCATCTTTAATGGTAAAAGTCATTTAGAAGCACAAATTATTCAATAAAAAATATAACCGCTAACATTTGTGATATAAAGATTTTGAAATTTGAAACAAAAAATACATGTATAAAAATATTCATATACTAGAACATTTTGTTCTCTCCATCCTTTACTTTTATTTACCTTAAAGTTCATCATGATTCAGTCTAATTTCAATTTTTATGATGCTTTTCATTTTGATGATGAAACTGCTATGTTTGCTTTCCAAGTTGTTAATTATTATAGTTGTTGTTGAAAAGGAATTGAATCATCAAAGGTGAAGAATAAAGTCTCATGGTTCTATTCTTGGTTACAATGTCATCAATCATAATAGAAATGAAGGTGAATAAAGACTATATAATGATTATTTTACTGAAAATCCTAAATTCATTAAAAGCCAATTTCAAAGTAGGTTTAGGATGAGTTGTTATCTTTTCCTCCATATCACAAATGCAGTGGAAGGTCATAATCCATACTTTATTAAAAGGCCAGATATTGTTGGTGTTTTTGCTTATCTTGCCTTCATAAGGAAAGTATAGTACAAATGATACTTACATATGACATTCTTGTAGATCTTATTGTTGAATATCTTTGAATTCGAGAAAATATTACAAAAAAGTCTTAGATGTTTCACCAAATCAATTATAGAAATTTTTAGTGATTGGTATCTAGATCTCAACACCAAGAAGATTTGATCAAACATTTATGGCAATAATATGGTGACAAGTAGAATCATAAGATTTGAAAGTAATTTCAAGTTGTTCTATTTTCCTTTATGATTGTTACACTTCAAGTTAATTAATAATACTTATTTTTGTGTGTTAAAAGAACTTGAAAAAAGTTTTATAAATTGATATCAATATTATAATAAGATAAAATTAAACCCTAACCAATATATTTAAAATAAACAAGAAATTTCAAAGTAATACATCAATCAAGCTAATTAAAAATTTAAACCCCTATTTTGCATAATTTTACAACTTCGTATTTTAAAAATAAGCCACATCAATCAAGCTCAACACTTCCATCCACACAGTGCTTTATCATGTACACCCATCGACTACCAACAACATTCATCGAAGGATGAAAGGGAACCAAGGACCAGGTGTTATTGGAGTGTAAGGCCTAAATTTCATCGTGTATAGCACCATGCTACACCTTATACCTGTCAGCATTAGAGAATGCAATAGGCTCAATGGTAGGAGAGGACATTACTAGAGAGCTAGGTGCAACAGAGGAGGTTGTAGACACTGTGAGAAGTGTAGTTTTTGGCATCTATGGGTGAAGAACTATCGAATATTGATGAGCAGGAGATCAAGAGGGAGAAGAATCTGAATTCAAAAGTTGCTAAAGCCGATAAAAGAAGATATCAACAAAGAGTTGCATACCTACAGGGATCTGCTAAAGGACCTGAGTTCGTAGTAGCAAATGAAGGAGAGCCTGATGCAAAATATGTGTTGGCTGCAATAATAGACTTGGAAAGATGCATTTCTAAAGGAGGAGAACATGTTCCTGCATAATGATCATCAGAAAAACATGCAGATGGTGACATAAGGGCAGGGATGTGTGATGGTGGTATGGTGGCAAACAACGGTGGGGAACGGGGGGGGCTGTTTTTTGTGGAGATGGAGGTGCGGTAGAACTGTTGGTAGGGGTGATTGGCGAGTCAGTTGGGTAAAAAATTGGGAAGGTAATCAAGGTGGGAAAGTGTGTAGGCTGGGTAAATATGGTTGTGGGTGGAGCTATCTACTAAGATTTTGCAAATGGAAACACATTTACATGAAAACAAACATGATAAGAGACATATATATGTTGAGACGCTAAATCAAGGCAACGATAACCAAGATGAGAGGAACTATACCATAAGAACACATATGGAGATGAATGGAAATCCAACTTACGAACATGGTATGGATGCTAAAAAGAAAAACAAAGACACCTTGTAGAAAATCATCATTAGGAGTACGATTAAATAGATATTCAAAAGGAGACTAATTTTGGAGGACAAGAGTGGGCATGCGATTGATGAGAGATACTGATGATTCAAATGTATAATTCCAAAATTGTAACAGGGCACTACATTATCCTAGGAGGGTAAGACCTATTTCAACAATATGATGATAGCGACGCTCACTGCTGTCATTTTTCTCATGTGTATACAGACAAATTAACCTGTGATGAATACCAAAAGTTAAAGAAAATTGTTTAACTTAAGATATTCAACACCCCAATCAGTTTGAATAGATTTAATTTTGCGGGAAAACTAACGCTCAACAAGCAGTTGAAAATGTTGGAATATAGAAAACACATTGGATTTGGCAACAAGAGGATAATACCATATATATTTTGTATGTGCATCGATAAAGATAACAAAGTACCTGCAAAATCTGTTAGAGTTGGAAGATCAGGGAGTAACATTTTGGTTCGCACTAGTTTCCAAGAACCAAGTACCTGTAGAAACAGAGCCAATAGTAAGATGAATAGAAAGTTGGTGATTGCTGTTGCAAAATTGAGCACATTGGGCAAGGTAAGCAGAGGGCAATAGAGATTGTGTAGGTAGCAGAGGTGGATTTGTAGTCATAGATGGAAGAGAAGTCTTATATAGAAACTCATGATTTAGAAGATAGTTATGTAGGTCAGCATATGACAGTTGTTCTGCCTTAGTTAAGAGACTAGTGATCGAGTCTTTAAACTCACCACGAAGACCATAAAATATATAGAGGTTGAAGTCTTCAAGAGAAAAGGGTAAGCCAGTAGTATCCAATTCATCAAATAATGACTTGGCGTGCTGCATGTACGTAGTAACCGAAGCATCGTTTTGTCGAAGTCTTGAAAAGACCAATGGAGTTGCATAATGCTAGAATTCAATGGAGAAGTGAGCACTTTCTTAAGAGTGCGCCAAACACAAGAAGAAGTCTGACAATCTACCATAAGAAGCAGGACGTCCATGGAGAGAGAGGAGAGTAACGCACTTAAAATAAGTTGATCTTGTTGCTTCCAACAAAGAAAAAAGGGGTTGATTGCCGAAGAAGAACCATCAAAATTGTCAGAAACATGGGAGCGAGGACACGACAATGAGCCATTGATAAAGTGGAAAACACCTTGACCAAGAACATATAGCTTCATCTACATTCACCAATAGAGATAGTTTATGGTTGTAAGCTTCAATAAGAGCACTTGATGAGTGTTGGACAACACAACGATAAAAGGAGTTGTTGTCCCCATGATATGAAGAGGGACGATAGAAACATGGGAGAAAGAACCATGGTTCTGCTCTGGAGGTTAGGGCTACTACTGGTGGGAGAAAGAACCATCGGCAATAGTTGCTGAATGGATGGTTGGCTGGGTTGCACCTTTGGTGGTGGGGGAGAAGGTGGTGGTGGTATAGTCCATTTAGAAGAGGTAGAGAGAAGGCCAACTGTAAAGGGGAGAGGGAGAGAAGAGTTCTGACGGCAGAAGGCTCTGATGCCAAGTTGAAAATAATTAGGAGATTAACCTATTGGTTATCCAATATTTTCTATATATATGTGTAGGGCAATATACAATAGTAATGGTGTAGATTATAACACTAGAGTATAACTATAATATGTCCTATATATGATGCCTATAATATTTTCTATATAGATACACTCTTTTATAGAACTTGAAAAATTTGAATCCATCTACTTAAAAAAATGTATAGAATAATTTGTAAGAGGTTAATTTTATAATTTATTGTCACCACAACAAATCAACCCTAAACCTTCAAGTTTAATATTTTTAGAAGAAAAAAAAAGGATGACTAAATAAATCAGAAATGAAGAATGGAACAAATAAAAGAAGTTAGAAAGAACACTCCTTCAAAATATAAATAATCGATTTTCTGAACAAGAAAATAAACACTATGCTAAATAATTGTTTAAATAAAAAAGAGGAAATTATATGGATTCTTTTAAATCTTCAGAAAAAAAAAAATTATTCCTTCCTTTGGAGTTCAGCATCATACAACGTGTATAATTTGTTGAAAAGAAACATATATATAAGCAAATATCTTCAAAGTGGTATTTTCTGTTGTTTGAAGGTCAATTTACGGGTGCCATCTTTTGAGAAATATAGGAGAACCTTTCTATATAAATCAAATGGCTTTAATTAGAATTTAAAATAAAAAATGTTAAAGAGAAGAGTACTGAAAAGTTTAAGACTATATACTTATCTTCTAAACAAGTAATGTCTTGTCTATAGGTCAACTATCTCATAAGACTATTACTGATAATATAGCACATAAACTTGGAGAAAAAATATAGTACAAAATTTAAATGGATGCCGATCATGGTTCGAGATAAATATTTAAGTTCCATCACGTATAAATCATAGTTCAGAAGCCCTAATCATGCCTTCTTTTTTCTTCTTGGTTAACCCTTGCTTCTTGGTTTTTTTTTTTTTCCGGTTGATTTTATTTTGATATGATTTATTAGTGCTTCTAGGGAATGTGCAAATTAATATGGCCAGTAGATTTCGAATCTAATAAACCAATGATGACCTAATTAAATCAGCTGTTACATTTTCAGCCACTAAATAAAGTGAATAGGCATCTGGTTCTACTCACCTTTTAAAGTGATGGAAGATGGTAGACATGAATGCTAACGAAGAAGCATTCAAATGGGAGTGGATGGCAAAAATGGTACCTTTTAGACTTGTAATTCAGAGGTGGCTCTTTAGTAGCATTTCTTCTTCATGAGATTTTAAATTCAAGATTTCTCTCTACGTTTTTTTTTAGCATTTCCAAAAGATTAAACCTTCTTCTCTGCATAATATTTATGCGTGTTGGAGTCATATACATCAACATTTAGGATTCAAGGTATATATTCTTTACAACAATATGATGCATGGACTCCAGGATCCTGGACGGATTTTTAAGTATGTAAAGATAAAAAGCATATAGATAGGAATGTCAAATTGTAACAATCTCAAATTATAACAAGAGGTGCATATGCTTTATACATATGCATGTGTGTGCATCGGAATGTAAATGATAAATTTGGTTTTGTGCAAGTTTTCCTTGATTATATTCTAGATGGATCCAGAAACCACCATTCACATTCAATGGATCATTGATTATATTTAGAACGATTAGGTTTTACCTGATAAGATAAGGATCTTCTTATTAAGGATTTTTTTTAAACCTTAGACAGGCCAACAATTAGAAAACACGACAATACTTTAGCTTGTATTAGACAATTAAACAATACAGTTTAATTACCTTAGGTATGGCATATTAAGGGAGTTAATACCTTCCATTTATGTAACTAGTCCTTGTGCCTGATCTCTAAGACTAGTTAGGGTTCCTAATGACTAAAACACTAGGTGACGACTCTCATTTCATCTTCCCACTAATAAAGGAGAAGAATTCCTTGTCCTGACTGTTGCTACCCAATTTTTGACCCATGTTTTGATATATTTTAAAAAAAAATCCAAAAAATTGAGAAAAGCAAAGAAAATCCAAAAATATGTTTTCTAATATATTTTCGTCATTTTAGCATTTTCAACGTCGTCTAAAAAAAGAATTTAAATTGAAAAGATTTTCAAACGCGTTCGACGTTTCACGCGTCATTTTTAAATCATTGATTTTCCGCATTTAAGTCGACGTTGATATTGCTCGTTTTCAAAAAATACAAAAAAAATAAGAAAAATCAAAATTTACAAAAAGAAAGAAGTTGAGGGACCAAGTCGAAAAACCTAGCAATATTTTTGCCTATAAATACCATGCTAAACTGATTTTTAAAGGGGGGGGCAATTTTGACAACATCTAAAAAAAAAAAATACAGCAACCCTAAACCTATCTTCTCCCATTTTTCTCAAGGCAGCCGCCCCCCACACTTGACATTTATTTCCTCCCTGAACCGGCTGTTACCCCCTTTAGCCAGACCCTCTCACTTTCTACCCAAAGAAACCGCCAGCCCCTCATTTTTTCGAGCTCCCTCAACCGGCCAAAACAACAGCCCCAGTTTGAAATTCTTCTTCCCATAACCGCCGTCCGAAACAACCACAGCTCCCCTACACCGGCCAAACAGCCCCTCCCCCAAACAGCCGCTCATTTTTTTCCCTTTTCCCTGACCGGCAGCAACATCAGAGTTTCTCAGCCGTTCCTTTTCATCTCCATCAACCCGGAATTTTCCCTCTCAGCTGCAGGAGCAAAGGACGAACAGAACGGAGACCATAGCAGCCTCCTCTGCAATCTTCTTCCTTCCCCGGCCATCGCTGCTCTCTTCTCTTTCCCTCTCTCCCACCAGAACGACCCGAGCAGACCCAGCTTCTCCTTCACCGCAGCTTCTCCCCTCAGACCCGTGGGTCTCCCTCACCTGGCCGACACCACAGATCTGCCCGTTTTCTGCCTCCCGCAGCAAAGACGACCCAGCAGCAGCTCCTCCACCACGCACGGCTGCACCCGCAGCTCCGGCCTCCAGCCTTGAGCCACTCCTCACTCCACAGCAGGTCGGCCACAGAAGAAGAAGGAAGAACAACGGCTGGAAAATAAAACGGAAGCAGATCGAAGACGGCGGAGAAAGAAAGAACAAAAAAAAAACAGATTTGAAAAAAACTAAGAAAAACTTAAAATCGACTGCCCTGGCTGTGTTGTTTCTTTTGGATTTGCAGGTGAAGAGATCGAAGAGAGGAGGAAGCATTACAGCCCCCCCCCACGCAGCCTGATTTTCGGAGCGGCGCGTGAGCCCACGCGCCGCCAGTCACGGCGGTGCGTGGGGTCCACGCGCCGCTACTGTTCATGCAGCCCAGAATTGTTCCTGAATTTGTTTTGGGTCATTTTTGTAATTTCCAAATGGTTTAATGTATTTTTTTGTTTAGTGTTTAGTTTTTATATTTTTGTAATGGGATGTACAAAAGGAAAAGGAAAAGAAAAGAAAAGAAAAGAAAGAGAAAATAATAATAAAAAAAGGGATGTGTGTGTTGGTGTATTTTTATTTTGAATTTGTATTTTATAATTTGTATTTTGTATTTGTGGATGTAAAAGAAAAAGAAAAGAAACAGAAATAGTGAAAGTGTATGTGTGAGTTTGTATTTTGTTTTATTTATTTGTATATATTTTTTTATGATAAAATTGCAAGGACTAAAAAAAGAATTTAATATTTTGATTGGATCACGGTACAGATTTATTAACTTATACGTAAGTTGTATTTCTAACATCCGATGAAAAGACAAAATTTTAAAACTTTTTTTAACACGTTCAAAATCACGAAGCAGCTTACCTCAGGTAGGGTGCGTTAGGGGGGCTAATACCTTCCCTAACCACAACCAGTCCCTTACCCGCGAATCTCTGATAAGACCAGTACATCCGGTTTCCTAGTAGCCCGCAATCAATTACTAGGTGGCGACTCCAACGAACCAAATTCAAGCAAACAACAACGAGACGAAAAATCGCCAGCTGATGCCGCGCGATGATTTTTTTTGGGGTGCGACAGAATGGCGACTCCGCTGGGGAAGGTATTTTTCCGATTATTGGACTAAGCTTTGTGTATTTGATGTGTTTAAGTTTTTGCATTTTTATCTTTTTGTTAATATTTATTTCCATGCATTTTATAGAATTGTCTCATGCATCACCTGTATTTATTTTTAAAAGCACACACAAGCTTCTAGGTTAGGTGGGGAACTAGCGATCTGCCCTAAGACTATTGGTCAGGGTTCAGATGCGTGAAACACCCAACTCATATCTGAGTGCCTGCTTGGTAACGGTGGGTATATGTGCCTTAACCATTCCTTGCAACGCCCCCATACTGTCTTTACGAAGAACGTCACTGGGCAGATATGAGATCCTTTTGAGACCAGATAGAAAACTTACCCATGTTCACATAATGAATAGAACCTGTCCTTAGGTTGTATGTGCTATCGTTTTTTGCATAAGGGCAAACCCTTCTTGAAGCATCTTGAACTCAAGACTTGTGGGTGACACATTGGCCGTTGCTCCGAAAATTTTCATTGTAGAGTTTGGGCAAAAATCACGATTCTTGTCCATCATACAAGAGTTACGATCATATTGTCACCTCTCGAAGGGAGAGTTCATCATATAGATTACATGTTCATACATTTATCATGCATGAACCGGGTCGAAACGTAGGTCCCTTGTACAAGTTATGCTGCACGAGATTGAAGAAAAATAATGGAAGTGAACAAAGGAGTCAGATATAGGTTCAGTATCAGATTAAGGTTGAGAGCATCAAGAGTGAAGTAGCGGGACTCAGATCTGCTCGAACAAGTGTTGAGCATCAAATGAAAAGAGAATGTCTGCACAGTTTTCTGTGGGAACACTGCTTGTTCACGTCCAGTTGAAGCTGTACCTTTCCTTTTCAGTCATGAACAACAACAACAACGCCTTCAGTCATCAACTAATGACAACTCTGATTCCTGTCCAGTTGCGCTGTTAAGTATTCATCGCCTCCACATCATCTAATGGAACCAAACGACTACTAACCTCATGTTCATGGTGCATTAGTCTGCTTTGAAGTTACCCCAATTATGAGCTCAATTCCAGTTCAGCAGCACAAGATGTTGGTCTGAAAAAAAAACCATGATTAGACACTGAATTTCAACGCGGTAGAGCTCTCTCTATAGAGATTTATTTGTGGATCTGTCAATGGCAAATGCAAAAGAGAATGTATTAATTTCATATGCTTTGAAACTTTTTCCCACCAGTAGCACGAGCAAAACATTGTAGTAGGCAGAAGAGTCAGACCTGGTCTGGTAATATTGGCAGTTGTCAAACTTCAATGTGGCAGAGCTCTCTCTAAAACAAAAATCCATTTATGGCTCTGCAAATTGGGAGTGCAAGAGGGGATTTATAAGTTGCATATGCTACAAATATTTCTCTCATCAGTTTCAGCACGGAGACATCTTAATACGTTGAAGATCCAGACCTGGTCTGAAAAATACGAGCAGACATCAAACTTCAACGTAGCAGAGCTCTTTCGGCAGGAATCTGTTTGTAGATCCGCAAGTGGGAAATCCAAGAAGAAATACAGTAGTTTCAGATCATCTATGATTTTCCTTCAACAGTGTCAGTATTAAAATGCAAAAGTAGAGAGAAGAGACATGCATAGACTGAAAAACATGAAGAAGACTGAAACTTCAACAGAGCAGAACTCCCTCTATTGGTGCTTGTTTGATGCATCGTTCAAGAAGAATCGAAGAGGAAATAGAGGAGATTCATGTTCATCATTTTCTCCCATAGAAGAGATAAGGCATAATTCCACATGTCGGTAGTGGCGATACTATAAGTTTCTGGGCGCTGCCAAGATTACCAAGTTATTCGAAAGTTTTCTAAACAATCCTCAACCAACCACAACAACATTGGAAGATTGAAGTTGTGTGGATTCACCGAAGAATTGAACAACCTATGAAGAGAAGAAAGATTGAAGGATCTGCCATGGATTCTAGAACAATGATGAGAGGTGAATCAGGAGATGACTTTGACAGTGTGAACCTTTAATTATGTGGTATAGCCAGGTCTCACGGTAGCATCAATTGCTCAAATGTTTTTGCCAAGATGGGACATTCCTCTGCCGTTTAAGTTGTCGACCAGCATTCGCAAGATTGCAGAATTTTGCTTGACTCCGATAAATTCCCATGCAACCACTAATTTCTCAGTGGTATAATCCAAATAAGAGATATGATGTCATGGTGGGGTCCTCAACCATTTCAAGTGAACAGTTTCAAGAATTGCAAGAATGGAGTCTGAAAGTTGGTGAGCAAGAGACAGGTGGAGTCGTTGAAGAAGGGTGTCAGTGGCTATATTGTTCCCTGAACAACTTCATAATCACATGTGATCAAAAATGCTTGGCAAAACACAGATATTGCCAGAAAAGCTGATTCGAGAAGGGTGATGAACAGTCAATCATATTGTTATTCTGCATTTTGTTTTGGGATCACATCTCATCCTTCAACGAAACATGCCTTGCTTTTGTCTCTTTGTTGTTTTGAAATCAACAGATGTTTAGCATTTTATTCTGACAAAATATTTTGATCAAACTACAACATGCGATAAAGGTTAATCAATCCGGAAGATTAGAAGTGTTTTGATTACAGAAATGACTCTATGCTTGAAAATGACATTGAGGTGACCAAACAATTTTGAACTCATACCTCCTGAAACTGAACCACACATCATATAGCTAAGTTTTAACAGTATGCATAATGACATGTAGTGGATTCGGTAGTCATGGACTCGTGAATCATGATTCTTACAAGTCCCAATCATTACACTGGATGAGGTCAAAATTTATCAGTTCTAACCGACCTTGCTTGAAATGAGAAAAGGCCATCTTTGATATCCCTTCACTTTCTAAAGATTATATCCCTTGCAGTCCCATTTTGAGCCTGGTAAAATATTTTCTTTCAAAAAAAGAAACCCTGACTAGGATCACACCCCGCACTGGGGGCAAATAAGAGATATTTTGGAGACATTGATATAATTAATGGATAAAGGGGAAGGCTTAGAACAAAGGTCCAATGATTGAGAGAGAGCTAAAAGAAAACACATAGACTGGGGGCATATAAGAAAATTTTGAGAAAGGCTATGGAAAAAAGAGAATGAGAAAAGGAAGTTGAAATTGCCTTCACTTAAATACAAGTCAAAGATAAAGGAAGGAGAACGCCTATCAAGTCTATGAAGAGCAAAAGAAATTTCAATCAAGGAAAGGCAACAAAAGTCAATACCAGAAAAAAGACCAAGCTATAAGCGTTGACTTTTGGTATCCGTTATAAAACCTATGATGTTATCAGATGATTAAGGTTGGTTATTCCTCAAAGAAATTTGGATTTGCATTATGACTTATGTTAAGAAAAGTCTGAACTTTGAGGTTAACAAGGTTATATGTCGTTTCCTCTATAAAGACAACAATAGAAAACAAGTTGATGAATAGTTGATGTTGATCCTAGGTCTTTGAAACCCTCAAACACCTTTTGAGCCTGTGAAATTCCTTTCTTTCATAGCCATGAACCATAGCCTGCATTACATGCTTTTTTAAAGCCCTTTTTAATCAAGCAAGCAACTTGAACCGATAAATGGCGCTCTCAAAACTTGAAGAGTTTTTTCCATAAGAGTCGTGACTTCATGAATTAAGTTACCAGTCGTTATGCATGTTGATAAAATTATTGCTAAAAACAAAACATGTTTCCTTCATGAATCCTCAAGTTTTGACTTGAGCCTGTTGTTTTCCTTGAAATTCACAGAAGGTCACCTCACCATAAACTATCAAATGATATACCCAATATCAAGGATTCAAATTGATACAAAGAACCATGGAAAAAGCCATTTTTAATCCTACATGGGGTCAATTTCTGTTTTCAAAATGCATGACAATCAAAGGACTATATATTTCGAATAAAATGTGTTGGGGCCGTTGATCAAAAAGCTTGATTTTCAAAAGATTTTCAAAAAAAAAAGACATCTCTGATTTTATTTCAACAAACTAGACTTTGAATAGACATGATCTTTGAAATATGAGAGTTGATTCCAGAACAAGGAAGATTATCAAACACAGAAGAACATTGATTGAGTATGCAAAATCGTTGATAGAAATGACATTGAAGTCCTCGACACTCCTTGAAAAGTTGAGCAGCTGGGGGCAATACAGTAGACCTTGAAAAGGAAAAACAAGCAGTGCTCAGATCAGCTATGAGGCAATGATTAAATGATGAATCAGTGAACTGAAGACAATGATGTTCAAAGAAAGATAATCAATGAACGAGCACATTCAGATCATGCCGGGGGCATTGTCATTCCAAAATGGCCCATGCCCCAGTGAACCCTGTCGGCAATGGAGAAACAAGGATGTACTTGAAGGACACTTTCATATCATCATCTTTTGAAACATGGCTAGCAATCGATGAAGATACACAGATGAATGTAATTGAATGGTGAAAAGATGCACACCACCAAGACTGACTGTGGAACAATGCTGCACTTAAAGGACAATCTCATATTGTCATTCTTTGAAACATGGTTATAGATAGATGTTATCACACAACTGCACTGAATGAATGTCGGAAAGGAACCCACCTCGAAGACTGATTGTGGGACAACCCGTTCTGAAGCCAAATGAGCGCTTCACCACATGAGTATGAGTGATAAAAGCAGCATCATTGATGAGGCTGAGACATTTCTTTTCACAATCTGATTAGAAGAGTTGAAAGGAATCTATGAGAAGAGCACTGAGCATACAACCATGAGCCTTTGTACTACAAGCTATGAGATGCATGTCTAGATGACGGATTGAGTTCCAAGGAGGCTGATGATAACATGTACTTGAAGAGTACTGTTTCAACTAGAGGCAAGTTCATGACTGATTAACAATCTTGATGTGTATTGGCATGATACACACAATCAATCAGAGGATAATCCTCAGAAGAAGCCAGGAGAGAAAATCCTTTATGATGAATCAAGCAGTACCACACTTGGGGGCAGGGTCAAGCTTGATGAACGATGCAAGCAGTAATTGTCGAAGACAGCCCGGGATGGGCACTGCATTTACAGTTGAGTGGATGGCTAGCACATGAATGAGCTAATGCATCGGAAGAACAAAGAAAGCTTTGGGATACAAACAAGGGCACCCTATGACGATGGAGCATCAAAGAGGGGGGACCTATTATTTCAAATCAGGTAAGGATGCATGCATATCATCTAACCTCAAAAAAAAAAAAAAAAAAAAAAAAAAAAACCATTTGCACATATTTTTGAATTGTTACAGGAAAATCCTTAATGAGGTCCATCAAGATGGTGGAAAGAGAAAGAAGCATTGTGGTGATGATAATAAAGAATCGGTTTTGATCATGGAATAAAAGGACGATGGGATGAACCCTACCATTAGGAAAATCCCAAAGAAATGAAAAGATCAACCTTGCAATCGGGAAGCCTCGAGTTTTCAACCCTTGCAGTCAGGAAACATAGAGTTTTCAAAATCTATGATCGGGAATTAGCAGGAAGCACCAAGTTTTCCAGCCCTTCTCCTGTCATCCCCACAAGACTTCGCCAGGTAAGTCCTATTTTTCGCACTTGTCATATCACATCTTCCACTTGGGTTGGTCACCCCTTTACAACGAGACCACTTTTTCATATTCTTTCCATCTGGGTAGGTCACCCATTACAATGAGACCACACTTCATATTTTTTCCACCTGGGTTGGTCACCCATGACAATTAGACAGTGTTTTTCATATTTTTTCCATCCGGGTAGGTCACCCATGACAATGAGACCACACTTCATCATATTTTTTCCATCAGGGTAGGTCACCCTTTACAATGAGACCACACTTCATATTTTTTCTATTTTTTGGGTAGGTCACCCATTACAATGAGACCGCACATCACATTCTTTCTATTTGGGTAGGTCGCCCATCGTAGCGAGACCACCTTTTCATATTCTTTCCACGTGGGTAGGTCACCCATTACAATGAGACCGCACTTCATATTTTTTCCGGGGTTCGTCACCCATACAATGAGACCATCATATTTCTAGGGTTCATCACCCGTACAATGAGACCAACATTTTTCCGTGGTTCGTCACCCATACAATGAGACCATCATATTTCTAGGGTTCGTCACCCGTACAATGAGACCAGCATTTTTCTAGGGTTCGTCACCCGTACAATGAGACCAGCACTAGGGTTCGTCACCCATACAATGAGACCAGCATTTTTCTAGGGTTCGTCACCCGTACAATGAGACCAGCACTAGGGTTCGTCACCCGTACAATGAGACCAGCAGCACTAGGGTTCGTCACCCGTACAATGAGACCAGCATTTTTCGAGGGTTAGTCACCCGTACAATGAGACCAGAATGAGGTCGCCAGATGGGATCTCATGTAGCTTTGGTTAAAGGGAATCGCCAGATGGGATTTCAGGTTAACCGAGTTACACATTTTTCGTTCCAGTTGAATGAGGTCGCCAGATGGGATCTCATGTAACTTTGGTTAAAGGGAATCGCCAGATGGGATTTCAGGTTAACCGAGTTACATATATTTTCGTTCCAGTTGAATGAGGTCGCCAGATGGGATCTCAAGTAAACCCAATGTGTGGGCAGGTCGCCCGTGAAAATAGACTATTGGGAGAGTGTGGGTCGGTCGCCCGTGAAAATAGACTTGAGTGAGTATGTGTGGGCAGGTCGCCCGTGAAAACAGATCAGTGTGAGTGTGTGGGCAGGTCGCCCAAGATAATGAAATCATTTTCCTTTTGTTTTCTTTACAAAGCTTACTATGCAAAATTTTGAAGAGTTTTGCTTCGTAAGCATTGTAAAGAGGGGGCATCTGTTGCTACCCAATTTTTGACCCATGTTTTGATATATTTTAAAAAAAAATCCAAAAAATTGAGAAAAGCAAAGAAAATCCAAAAATATGTTTTCTAATATATTTTCGTCATTTTAGCATTTTCAACGTTGTCTAAAAAAAGAATTTAAATTGAAAAGATTTTCAAACGCGTTCGACGTTTCACGCGTCATTTTTAAATCATTGATTTTCCGCATTTAAGTCGACGTTGATATTGCTCGTTTTCAAAAAATACAAAAAAAATAAGAAAAATCAAAATTTACAAAAAGAAAGAAGTTGAGGGACCAAGTCGAAAAACCTAGCAATATTTTTGCCTATAAATACCATGCTAAACTGATTTTTAAAGGGGGGGGGGCAATTTTGACAACATCTAAAAAAAAAAAATACAGCAACCCTAAACCTATCTTCTCCCATTTTTCTCAAGGCAGCCGCCCCCCACACTTGACATTTATGTCCTCCCTGAACCGGCTGTTACCCCCTTCAGCCAGACCCTCTCACTTTCTACCCAAAGAAACCGCCAGCCCCTCATTTTTTCGAGCTCCCTCAACCGGCCAAAACAACAGCCCCAGTTTGAAATTCTTCTTCCCATAACCGCCGTCCGAAACAACCACAGCTCCCCTACACCGGCCAAACAGCCCCTCCCCCAAACAGCCGCTCATTTTTTTCCCTTTTCCCTGACCGGCAGCAACATCAGAGTTTCTCAGCCGTTCCTTTTCATCTCCATCAACCCGGAATTTTCCCTCTCAGCTGCAGGAGCAAAGGACGAACAGAACGGAGACCATAGCAGCCTCCTCTGCAATCTTCTTCCTTCCCCGGCCATCGCTGCTCTCTTCTCTTTCCCTCTCTCCCACCAGAACGACCCGAGCAGACCCAGCTTCTCCTTCACCGCAGCTTCTCCCCTCAGACCCGTGGGTCTCCCTCACCTGGCCGACACCACAGATCTGCCCGTTTTCTGCCTCCCGCAGCAAAGACGACCCAGCAGCAGCTCCTCCACCACGCACGGCTGCACCCGCAGCTCCGGCCTCCAGCCTTGAGCCACTCCTCACTCCACAGCAGGTCGGCCACAGAAGAAGAAGGAAGAACAACGGTTGGAAAATAAAACGGAAGCAGATCGAAGACGGCGGAGAAAGAAAGAACAAAAAAAAAACAGATTTGAAAAAAACTAAGAAAAACTTAAAATCGACTGCCCTGGCTGTGTTGTTTCTTTTGGATTTGCAGGTGAAGAGATCGAAGAGAGGAGGAAGCATTACAGCCCCCCCCACGCAGCTTGATTTTCGGGGCGGTGCGTGGGGTCCACGCGCCGCTACTGTTCATGCAGCCCAGAATTGTTCCTGAATTTGTTTTGGGTCATTTTTGTAATTTCCAAATGGTTTAATGTATTTTTTTGTTTAGTGTTTAGTTTTTATATTTTTGTAATGGGATGTACAAAAGGAAAAGGAAAAGAAAAGAAAAGAAAAGAAAGAGAAAATAATAATAAAAAAAGGGATGTGTGTGTTGGTGTATTTTTATTTTGAATTTGTATTTTATAATTTGTATTTTGTATTTGTGGATGTAAAAGAAAAAGAAAAGAAACAGAAATAGTGAAAGTGTATGTGTGAGTTTGTATTTTGTTTTATTTATTTGTATATATTTTTTTATGATAAAATTGCAAGGACTAAAAAAAGAATTTAATATTTTGATTGGATCACGGTACAGATTTATTAACTTATACGTAAGTTGTATTTCTAACATCCGATGAAAAGACAAAATTTTAAAACTTTTTTTAACACGTTCAAAATCACGAAGCAGCTTACCTCAGGTAGGGTGCGTTAGGGGGGCTAATACCTTCCCTAACCACAACCAGTCCCTTACCCGCAAATCTCTGATAAGACCAGTACATCCGGTTTCCTAGTAGCCCGCAATCAATTACTAGGTGGCGACTCCAACGAACCAAATTCAAGCAAACAACAACGAGACGAAAAATCGCCAGCTGATGCCGCGCGCTGATTTTTTTTGGGGTGCGACACTGACCATTTCCCCACAATTTCCTAATATCCAAGAGGATGATCATGGCAACGGCACCTACGTGCGATAATAGCTTGTTGCTCTATCATAACTTTCCTATCTTGTTTATTTTGTTCCTCAATTTTAACTAGAGTATTCTTGAATTGTTACATGAGATTCATTACAATTGCCTCTCTAATTATCTCTTTTCCTTGTCTATGTTTAGTTCGCTCCGTTGTAGTCTTTTGACAAATTGTCCTATCTTTATAAATCAACAGTTTTATATCTTCTCCTAAACAAACATAATTAAGGATAGTTGGATAAGAGGTAAATGGAGTTAATGAAGCAGGACTAGCAGTGGCATGATCTTTTTTTTTACATGTGTTGTTGACTTGCACGCTCATATTTTCATTTGGGTTCATTTGTTAAAATAACCTAACAATATTCAAAATGAAATTGTTTACCAACATAAACAACATTCATTTGCTAAGCATCATTGATCTTGTAAGAAATAAAAACAAATATATGATATATATATATATATATATATATATTAAACAATTTAAAATGTATAAATACTAAAATTACCCTAGATTCTTCGGTCATTCCATTTTGATGATGGTTTTCAATTTGGGTAACAAATCCAATGAATTTACCAACTTCTCTATTTATTTCTTGCCATTTTACTCAAACAAAGTCATCTTTGTTCAAGATAAGTAAATAATCTTCCTTCGATGAGAAGTTCTTACTCCTTTTTGGATGTTGGACAATTAAAGTAGAGTATATAGAGTCATCAGTTATTTGATTAGGATCACTTGGTTAAGAGAGAATATCTTCTGACTCACTCATAAAAAAAGTTTGTGTGAGAGCTAGTTGAGAATAATTAGAAGGCTTAACCTATTGGTTAGCCACCATTTTCTATACATATATGTAAGGCAATATACAATAGTAATGGTGAAGTAATATAATACAAAAGTATAAGTATAATATTTTTTATATAGTATGCCTATAATATTTCCTATATAGATACATTCTATGATATGCCCCCTCAATATGAGGATGGAGGATCGGTCTGAAGCTTGAATCGAAAAGTAGTAAACGAAGCAGTAGGAAGCGGCTTAGTAAGAACATCGACAAGTTGATCGTGAAAGGAGGTAAAGTGAATTTGAATCCCTTTCTTCGCAACTCTGTCTTAAGCAAAATGATAGCCAACTTCAACGTATTTAGCACGAGCATGAAAGATAGGATTTGCAGATAAATAAGTAACGCCTAGATTATCACACCAAATAGTAGGAGTAGAAGCATAATGAATCTGTAGAATTCTCGATAGATACTGAAGCTAGATAACCCTAGTAGTGCTATCTGCCAAGGCTTTATACTCAACCTTGGTGGAGGAGGGAGCAACTATGCGTTGTTTGCTTGATTTCCATGAAACCGATGTCTGACAAAAAAAGACAAGATAACAACCCATAGACTTACGATCATCAGTATTACCTGCCCAATTTGCATTTGTAAAGCCATGTAGAGCAAAAGAGGAATTGCGAGTGATATGTAAGTAATTGGTGGTTGTACCCCGTAGATAACGTAAAATGGGTTTACAACACCCCAATGAGAATCTGTAGGAGCATGCATAAACGACCCTCTCTTTGTCCTTTCAATTTCAGTACTTAAACTCATCAATCAATTCTTTTATTTATGTGATAGGCCTGCATTTAAGATGAACATTTACCATAAATTAAAGGTATCTTATATTATTAGATATGTTATTATAAAACATGCTTTAAATAAGGAGTTATTGATACTTCAAGTGCAAAATGATATAAAACCTTGATAAAAATGCACTTTAAAGTATTAATCACCCACCAACCACCAACAACATTCATTGAAGGATGAAATAGAACCAAGGACTGGGTGTTATTGGAGCATAGGCCCTGAATTTCATTGTGCATAGCACCATGCCACGCCTCATACTTGTCAGCATGAGATAATGCAATGGGCTTAGAGGTAGGAGAGGACACTACCCAAGAGATAGATGCAATAGAGGAGGCTATAGACATTATGAGAAATGCAATTTTTGGCATCCGTTGGCGAAGAACCATCGAATGCTAACGAGTAGCAGACTAAGAGGGAGAAGAATCTAAACTGGGAAGTTGATGAAGCGGATAAGAGGAGAGATCAACAAAGAGTTATAGACTTGTAGGGATCTACCAAAAGACCTAAGTTTGTAGTAGCAGATGAAGGAGAGCCTGCTACAAAATTAGTGTTGGCTGCAGTAACAGATGAAGGAGAGCCTGCTGCAGAATCTGTGTTATGCATTTCTAAAGGAGGAGAACCTATTTCTACATAATGATCATCAGAAAAACATGCAGATGGTGACATAAGGGCATGGTTGTGTGATAGTTGTATGGTGGAAAACAAGGGTGGGGAACGGGGGCTGTTTTTATAGAGTTGGAGGTGCTATAGAACTACTGGTAGGAGTGATTGGTGAGTCAGCTGTGTTGTAACCCATTTTTGGGTCCCCATGAAAAATAAAATAAATAGCCAAAAGAGTTTAGAAAAAATAACAGAAGGCAGAAGCGCTCAGGAAACAATCAGAAAATTGGTCAAGAAATTCAAACATACAAGGATTAAATTTTTGACAGTATATTCTTGAAGGATGAGAGCCCTATTGAGAAGGAAAATTTGAATTTTGAGGAGAAAAGCCCAAATTTGGATGTTTATGGACTTAATTGGATTTTTATGGACTTAATTGGATTTTTATTTGAATTTATAAAGGATTTGATTGCAAGAAAAATTAATTTTTAAGTCAATTTGGGCTTTAATTTGAAGAAATTTAAGTTCTGGGGCCAAAATATATTTTTTAGGAATTTATTGGGTCAATTCAAGGGTTTAATTGCATAAATATTGAAGTTTAAGGGCCAATTAGGGATTTAATTAAGAAAATCCAAAACCAGGGACCAAATTGGAAGAGGCGCGTAAATGGAGGGGCTGCAAATTTTTCGGTTCAGGGGCCTAATTGAAGAAATTGAAAGTTTATTAATCAATTGAGGGCTAAATTGCATAAATCAGAGACCAAGGACCAAAGTGAAAAAGGCGGCCAACAAGAGGGGCGGGGACCGAGTCCGAAGGACTGATTTGAAGTTTGACCCATTTAAATGAAACTGCGCGTTTTATCCAAAACGACGCCGTTTCATATATATAAAAAAAAAAAGAAAAGGAAAGACCAGAACGGTGTCGTTTTGAACGACACTGTTCGTCTTCTTCCTTTCCCCCGCAGAAACAGAAACAGAGACAAAACCATTTTTTTTTTTTTCGTTTTTTTTCAAAATCTTCACGCGCCTCTCTCTCCTCGCCCCCACCACCTTTAGCATTGGCCGACCAGCCGTTGCACCGCACTAACAATGGTCCCCCACGGTTCGGCCCCTATATATAGAGAAGAAAACCGAAGTTGCAAGAGACGGAGAGAAGAAAAAAACCCAAGGGAGGAGAGACCCCGAGAGGAATAGAGAGAGAGAGACCCGAGAAGGGAGGAGAAGAGAGAGCAGGCACGAGAGAAAGAGAAGGGAATACTGGAACTAAACTGAAAATAAAAGAAAAAAAGAGAGAACCGAAACAGGGAGAAGGGAGGAGAGAGAGAGAGTGAACCGAACCGAACGCTAGGAACCGCCACAGCACCGCACGGAGCCGCCGCCCACGAGCCACGCCACCGCAGCACCGCCTCCTCCACGCTAGGTAAATTTTCTTCTTCTCCTTCGTTTGCAGGCGTTGCCTCCTGCATGCAGAGTTATGCATGCAGGAGGCGGGGGGAAGAAAATTAATTCTTCCCCCCGCTGGGCCAAAGGTGCTGGGCCAGCCCGATGCTAGCCCAACCTTGCAAGTCTGGGCCGGTCCTGGCCCAGACGGTAGAAGTTTTGGGCCGAAATCGGCCCAATTTAATTTTGGGCCGAGGTTGGCCCGTTTTTTTATTTTTTTGGGCTGAGCCTGGCCCGTTTATTTGGGCCGGCCCAGCCCGAATTTTTATTTTATTTTATATTATATATTATATATTATAATATGTTATAATATATGTGTGTATATGTATATATATATATATATAATGTTATATATTAAAAAACAATATTTAAAAAAAATCTTAAAAAAATGTTGTTGATTTTTCTGCATATTTTTGTTAAAGTGGTTTAATGTTGGTTTGTATTTTTATACCGTAAAGATGCAAAACCAGTGTTAAAAATACCCGGTTTTCGTCAAAATATCAAGGATTTTCATAATAAAAAATGTTTTTGCTTCCAAAAAATTTCTAAAAAGTCCCTAAAAATGTTGTTGATTTTTCTGCATATTTTTATCAAAATGGATTAATATTGGGTTGTATTTTTATACCGTAAGGATACAAGCTCAGTATTAAAATACCCGATTTTCGTCAAAGCATAAAAAAAATAATATTTTCCAAAAATTGTTTTTGTTTTAAAATACGGCCTAGTCTCTCCAATATATATATATATAAATATTATAACATCATATTTTCACACAACAAAGAAAATTTTCAAAACAATATATGTATTAACATGCATTTTGGCTTTAATAACCAGTTTATTCAAGCCATGAGAACTAGGCCAATATTTCAAAAATTCTAAAAAAATCTTTTTGTTTTCTTTTAGTATTTGGGATTACGAATTTATACGTAAAATGTATTCCTAAATATTATTTTGGTATGGACGTTAGAACGGTTAGGATTTTTACCTGATAAGATAAAAGACCTTCTTACCGAGGAGGATTTTTCTTGAACCATAGACAGACCAACGACTAGAAGTACAATAACACTTTAGTTTTTATCAGACAATAAAACAATGCAGCTTACCTTAGGTAGGGCGTATTTGGGGTGCTAATACCTTCCCTTTACGCAACCAGTCTCCGTACCCGATCTCTAAGACCAGTTAGGGTTCCTAGTGACCAAAATACTAGGTGGCGACTCCAAATACCCAAATCAAACCAAATAATAATAAAAACAAATTCGCCAGTCGAACCCGCAATTGAAATTTTTTTTGTGGGGTGCGACAAGCTGGGTGAAAAACTGGGAAGGTAATCAAGGTGGGCAAGTATGGAGGCTGGGTAGATGTGGCTGTGGGTAGAGCTATATGTTCAGATTTTGCAAATGGAAACACATTTACATGAAAACAAACATGACGGGAGACATATATACGTTGAGACACTAAATCAAGACAACAATAATCAATATGAGAGGAACTATACCCTAAAAATACACATAGAGATGAATGGAAATCCAACTTTTGAACATGGTATGGATGCAAAAAAGGAAAACAAAGACACCATGTAGAAAATCATAATTAGGAGTATGATTAAACAAACATTCAAAAAGAGACTAATTTTGGAGGACAAGAGTGGGCATGCGATTGATGATAAATACTGATGATTCAAATGTATAATTCCAAAATTGTAACAGGGCACTAAATTGTCCTACAAGCGTAAGACCTATTTCAACAATATGACGATGGCGACGCTCAACGCTGCCATTTTGTTCATGTGTATGAGGAAAAATTAACCTATGATTAATACCAAAAGTTAAAAGAAATTGTTTAACGTGCAATATTCACCACCCTAATCAGTTTGAAAAGATTTAATGTTACGGGAAAACTGACTCTCAGTAAGTAGTTGAAAACATCGGAATATAGAAAACACATTGGATTTGGCAACAAGAGGATAATACCATATATATTTTGTATGTGCATCGATAAAGATAACAAAGTACTTGCAGAATCGGTCAGAGTTGGAAGATCAGGAGTAACGTGTTGGTTCGCACCAGTATCCAGGAACCAAGTATCTGTAGAAACAAAGCCAACAGTAAAATGAGTAGAAGGCTGGTGATCGTTGGTGCAAAACTGAGCACATTAGGGGGCGGTGTGGCTGAAGGAGAAGTAGAGCTGACACTTGATGGTTTGCTCAAAAGTCTGGTGAGAAGGCCATTCCCAGAACCAACAAATCATCTGGTTTGTAGCTAGTAACCTTGCTTCCAGTCTGTAAGGGTAAAAGAATGAAAACCATGAAAATCAAACATGTGTTAGTTGTTATACCAACTGCTATTAGGGTGCCAATGACTGCGTGAACGACCTCTATTATGGCTAAAATCAAACCTATGTTGATGTTGGTTAAGGTGAGCAGAGGGTAACAGAGATTGTGTAGGTAGCAGAGGTGGATTTATAGTCACGAATGGAAGACAAGTCTTATACAGAAACTCACGAGTAAGAAGATAGTTATGAAGGTCAGCAGATGACAATGATTCTGCCTTGGTTACAGGACTAGTGATCAAGTCTTTAAACTCACCACGAAGACCACAGAATATATAGAGGTTGAAGTCTTCAAGAGAAAGGGGTTGGCCAACAATAGCAAATTCATCAAATAATGACTTGGTGTGCTGCATGTATGTAGTAACCGAAGCATCTCCTTGTCGAAGATCTTGAAAATATCTTGAAAAGATCAAAATTCAACAGAGAAGTGAGCACTTTCTCAATAGTGCGTCAAACATAAGAAAAAGTCGGACAATCTACCACAACATGCGGGACATCCATGGAGAGATAGGAGAGTAACACCCTTAAAATAAGTTGATCTTGTTGCTTCCAACGAAGAAATAAGGGGTTGATTGTTGAAGAAGAATCATCAAAACTATCAAAAACATGGGACAAGGAACCATGGTTATGCTTTACAGGTTAGGGCTACTGTTGGTGGGAAAAAAACCATCGGCAATAGCTGCTGAATGGCTAGCCGGCTGGGCTACACCTCTGGTAGTGGGGGAGAAGATGGAAGTAGCAGTAGTAGAGTTCATTTAAGAGAGGGAGAGAGAAGGCCAGCTGCACGGGGGGAGGGAGAAAAGAGTTCTGACAGCAGAAGGCTCTGATACCAAGTTGAGAATAATTAGGAGGCTTAACCTATTGGTTAACCAACTTTTTCTATATATATGTGTAGGGCAATATACAATGGTAATGGTGGAGATTATAATACCAGAGTATGACTATAATATTTTCTATATAGATATATTCTATAATAGAGCTTGAAAAATTTGAATTCATCTACTTAAAAAAATGTATAGAATAGTTTGTAAGAGGTCAACTTTATCATTTGTTGTCACCACAACAAATTAACCCTAAGCCTTCAAGTTTAATATTTTTAGAAAAGAAAAAATGATGTTATGTTCAAGCAAAATGATACAAACAATAGTATGGACATTACACAAGGATAATGTACGGTGATATGACATAAAAAGAATAAGATATCAAACTGGAACTGAAATAATAAGTAAAATAAGACTTTACTTAGGAAATAGAACAAACGCATAAAAGACAACAAAGATTTAGGAATAGTATGATGCCACTTGAGTAAAGTCTTTTTCAAATATAAGCAGAAGCCACTAACACAATTCAAGAAATGTAGAGCATAAAATCCAAGAAGAAAAAAAAAGGACGACTAGATAAAATCCAAGAAGCCACACCCAATAAATCAGAAATGAAGAATGGAACAAATAGAAGAAGTTAGAAAGAAAAAGAAAAAAAACACTAGACTAAATAATTGTTTAAATAAAAAAAGGAAATTATATGGATTCTTTTAAATCTTCAGCAAAAAAAAATTATTCCTTCCTTCGGAGTTGAGTATCATACAACGTGTATGATTTGTGATGAAAAGAAACATATAAGCAAATATCTTCAAAGTGGTATTTTCTGTTGTTTAAAGGTCAATTTACGGGTGACATCTTTTGAGAAGCATAGGAGAACCTTTCTGTATAAATCAAATGGCTTTAATTAGAATTTAAAATAAAATATGTTAAAGAGAAGATTACTGAAAAGTTTAAGACTATATACTTATCTTCTAAACAAGTAATGTCTTGTCTATAGGTCAACTATCTCATAAGACTATTACTGATAATATAGCACATAAACTTGGAGAAAAAATATAGTACAAAATTTAAATGGATGCCGATCATGGTTCGAGATAAATATTTAAGTTCCATCACGTATAAATCATAGTTCAGAAGCCCTAATCATGCCTTCTTTTTTCTTCTTGGTTAACCCTTGCTTCTTGGTTTTTTTTTTTTTTTTTTCCGGTTGATTTTATTTTGATATGATTTATTAGTGCTTCTAGGGAATGTGCAAATTAATATGGCCAGTAGATTTCGAATCTAATAAACCAATGATGACCTAATTAAATCAGCTGTTACATTTTCAGCCACTGAATAAAGTGAATAGGCATCTGGTTCTACTCACCTTTTAAAGTGATGGAAGATGGTAGACATGAATGCTAACGAAGAAGCATTCAAATGGGAGTGGATGGCAAAAATGGTACCTTTTAGACTTGTAATTCAGAGGTGGCTCTTTAGTAGCATTTCTTCTTCATGAGATTTTAAATTCAAGATTCTCTCTACGTTTTTTTTAGCATTTCCAAAAGATTAAACCTTCTTCTCTGCATAATATTTATGCGTGTTGGAGTCATATACATCAACATTTAGGATTCAAGGTATATATTCTTTACAACAATATGATGCATGGACTCCAGGATCCTGGAGGGATTTTTAAGTATGTGAAGATAAAAAGCATATAGATAGGAATGTCAAATTGTAACAATCTCAAATTAAAACAAGAGGTGCATATGCTTTATACGTTACGGAGGGAATGTAAATTTGTTTTCCTCGTATAATAGTTACACATATATATACATATGCATGTGTGTGCATTAGAATGAAAATTATAAATTTGGTTTTGTGCAAGTTTTCCTTGATTATATTCTAGATGGATCCAGAAACCACCATTCACATTCAATGGATCTCAGTAAGGTTAGTTAACCTAGCTCAAATCTATTCACAACAAAATAGGTAAGATATCATAAAAGGTGAAGAGAATGAGAAAAAGTGTAATGAAGGTGAAGAGAATGTGTATTTATGTGCAACATGATAATGATTGTGTGGCCTAGAGTTGCATGCATAGAACTTGTGTGGCTTTGAATAATTCTGGCCTCTAACAGGGCTTTCAATAGAGTAGCTCTAATAATGGTTGGCTTTGTATTGAGATATTGTACAGGGAAATGGCTTTGGCTCTAGCCTTGAGAATAGCCGGCCGGTGACTTCCCATTCCGTAAACTTTTTTCACGAAGAAAAAGACGTATCATTGATGAAAAAGTTAGTATTGCATACTATTTTTTGTGAAGCTAGTAATCCATTGAAGAAAAAAAATATGTGCTTGTTAGCGTTATGCAAGCCTTTTCATATAGCAAAATCTTATTGGCTAGCCTAGATGGCATTAGTTTTTTTTTAATTAATATGGATGTCTAAAACAACTTACGCACCTCAATTAATATGAGTACCTTGATAGCCAATTAATATGAGTAACATGGATTTTTTTTCTAGTCAGAGTAAAGATGGCATTTACATCCTTTTCAGAGTCTTCTGCCACGTTTATACCACAAGCTTTTCTGTCTACTAGTTTATCCACCTCTAGTTATATTAGTCATCGTTGACTCGGTCACCCAAGCTCCTGGGTTCTACGTTGCCTAACGTCAAATAAAAAGGTCACTTGTACGTCTCATCATCTAAATTTTCAATGTCCAGCATGTTCGTTAGGAAAATCATCATGTTTGTCATTAGAACCTATGGGTCACAAAATATATGTTCATCATCATCACTTCATGGTTTTCCTGATGCTAATTAGGTGGGAGCATTGATGATCGGAAGTCTATGGGTGGTAACATTGTCTTTCTCGATACCACTCCCATTTCATGGAAATCTGGCAAGAAACACGGTATTGCTCGCTCTCCACTAAAGCATAATACAAGACATTAGCTGATGGTACTTCTTAGGTTCTTTGGCTTCGTTATCTTCTCCAAATTAACCTAATTAAAGTCTCAATTCTTTTCTCCAAATTAAATAAGCACAGAACATAAATTCTAATATACAAAATCCAGGCAGAATTATAATCCACTCAATTTTTTTTATTAATAGGATCACAAAGTTCTTTCCTAACTTAGGTAGAAGATATATATATATATATATATATAAGAGATGGTTATTGATTATGTAAGCCCTTCAATCAATAATAAGTTCTTTAGTCTTATTTATGGAAAGTGGAGGGTTTATAAAATAGATCGAATCTTTGTAAATTATGTGAGTTTTTGCAATGTTTGGCAGACACATCTTACAAGAAATAGACTTTGATTAACATGAAAAGAATTTACGAGTTGAGAATAATTAGAAGGCTTAACCTATTGGTTAGCCAACCTTTTCTATATATATATATATGTGTAAGGCAACATACAATAGTAATGGTGGGGTTGCAATACAAGAGTATGACTACAATATTTCCTATATAGTACATTAATACGCCCCCTAAAGCTGATGCTGGAGGATCAACCTAAAGCTTGAACCGAAAAGCAGTAAATGGAGCAGTAGGAAGCGGCTAAGTAAAAACATCGACAAGTTGATCGTGAGAGGGGATAAAACAAAAATGATAGTCAACCTCAACGTGTTTAGTGCGAGCATGAAATATAGGATTTGCAGATAAGTAAGTAGCGCCTAGATTATCACACCAAAGGGTAGGAGCAAAAGTAGAGAGAATCTACAAATCTCGCAATAGATACTAAAGCTAGATAACCTCAGTAGTGCCATCAGCTAAGGCTTTATACTCAGCCTTGGTAGAGGATCGAGCAATTGTGCGTTGCTTGCTAGATTTCCAAGAGATAGGAGTCTGACCAAAAAAGACAAGATAACCATTTATATACTTGTGATCATTAGTACTACCTACCCAATCCACATCTATTAAACCATGGAGAGCAAATAAGAAACTGCAAGTGATATGGAAACCATAGGTAGTTGTATCGCATAGATAACACATAATGCGTTTAACAGCACCCCAATATAAGTCCGTAGGAGCATGCATAAACTGACAAACTCAGTTAATATCAAAACAGATATCTGATCTTGTAAAGGTGAGATATTGAAGGGCACCCATAATTTGACAAAAACATATAGGGTCAGAACATAGAGGGTCCAACAGTATGGTGACTTTAGAGGCAGAGATAGGAGTATCAACCGGTTTACAAGAAGTCATAGCCGCTCAAGTGAGAATGTCAAGAATATATTTATGCTGACATAACATTAGACATGGTAGTGGGTTGAACCTCAATTCCCAAAAAATAGTGAACGACACCAAAGTCACGAAGCTTGAATTCTAAACTCATTAACTGGATTAGGCGGTGAAGCATAGCAGAGTTGCTACCTGTAAGCAAAATGTCATCAACATAAACTAAAAGATAGAAAATATCAGCACTAATAGACAAGAAAAATAAGGAGGCGACAACCTTAGAAGAAGTAAAGCCAATAGAAATTAGAAAATCACTTAGACGAGTGTACCAGGCTCGTGGAGATTGTTTTAAGCCATATAAAGATTTATACAACCAGCACACATGAGAGGTAAGAGCAGAGTCAACAAAACCTAGAGGTTATTTCATGTAGACCTCTTCGATAAGTACACCATTGAGGAAGTCATTATGAATATCAAGTTGATGAATCTTCCAATAAGGACACTAATCAATGCCTTCTTGTTGAGTAAAACCTCGAGCCACCAAGCGTGCCTTATACCGTTCAACACTGCCATCCACACGACTTTTTATCTTGTACACTCATCGGCAACCAATGGCATTCATCGAAGGGTGAAACAAAACCAAGGACTAGGTGTTATTATAGTGTAATGCCTGAATTTCATCACGCATTGCACAATGCCATGCCTCATTCATGTCAGCATCAGAGAATGTAAGGGCTCACAAGCTATAGTAGTACCCAACAGTTGGATGCAGTAGAGGCTGCAGCAAACGCTGCTAGAAGAGTAGTTTTTGGCAGCCGCAGACAAAGAACCATCGGATGCTGACGAGCAGCAGACTGATGGGTAGAAGGAGCCGAACTAGGGAGCTGTTGAAAAGGATAAGAGGAGAGTTCAACAAAAAATCACAGACCTGGAGGAGAAGCAGAAGGATCAGAGCTCTCAGTAGCAGAGGCAGAAGAGCTTGCTACAGAATCAGATGGGGCTGCAAGAGCAGACCTGGAAAAATATGACTCTGAAGGAGGTGAACCTATTTCTGCAAAATGATCAGTAGAGAAACATGTAGATGGTCGCATATGGGTAGGGCTTGGTGGAGGTGGTATAGTGGCAGACAGGGGTAGGGAATGGTGGGGCTGTTTGGTTGGTGCTAGAGGTGTGGCAGAGCTACCTGGTGAGGCATTTTGTCAGGTAGCCGAGAGAAAATTATAGGGGGTGAGCAAGTTAGGCAAATGGGTGGGCTATGAGGAAGTAGCTGGGGTTCTTGCTAGCTGTTCAAAATCTACTAAAGGAAACACATTCTCATCAAAACGAATATGACGAAAGACATATATATGGTCAAAGGTGGAATCGAGACAACGATAACCAAGGTGTGAGGAACTATAGCCTAAGAACACAAAAGGAGAGGAATGAAAATACAACTTATAATCATGATACGAACGCAGAAATGGAAAATAGAGACACCCAAAGGTACAGACAAAATCAAAATCACAAATACGATTAAATAGACATTCAAAAGGAGACTGATTTTGGAGAACAGGAGTAGGCATGCGATTGATGAGATAGATTGAAACGTATAATTCCAAAATCGTAATGGAGCACTACATTGTCCTAAGAGTGTAAGACTAGTTTCGACAATGTAACAATGATGACGCTCAACATTGCCATTTTACTCATGCGTGTGAGGACAGATTAATCTGTGATGAATACCAATAGTTTGAAAGAAACTATTTAATTTACGATATTCATCGCCCTAATTAGTTTGAACATATTTAACTTTAAGTGAAAATTAACAATCAACAATTGTTTGAAAATGTTGAAAAGTGGAAAAGACATCAAATTTGGCAACAATTGGATAATACCATATATATTTGGTATGCGCATCGACAAAGATAACAAAGTAACAAAAACCATCAAAAGAAAACATAGGAGCAGGGCCCTAAACACCACTAAAAAATAAATCAAGTGGAGCAGTAGTTTTGTGACCCATAGGTCGCAATGACAAACACGAAGACTTGCCAAGCAGACAAGCTTGACATTAAACAAGTGAGTGTCTAGAAGTACACATTATTTTATTTTTGGAAACTAACAAATTGAAAATACGAGACGTAGGATGACCCAATCGACGATGCCATAGATCAATAGTGGTAGAGATGCAAGGAGACCAATAAGCTCGAGGAATGGTGGTAGCAGAAGACTCCAAGAGAACATGGAGACCATCATTGCTCTGACCAGAAAGGAGCACTACTTGAGTGATGAGATCCTTTACATAAAACACAGAGGCATGAAATTCCAAATAAACATTATTATCATGATAAAAATTTCTGAACAGATAGCAATGGTTTGGTAATGTGAGGAACATGGAGAACATTAGATAATGTAAATGTGCATTTATGGGAACGTAAGGTGGTATGGCCAATATGGGATATAAACAAACCCTTACCGTCACCAACATGCAAATAATCATTACCAAGATAAGGTGCAGAATTGGTTATAGTCACAAGATCAGGAGTAATGTGCTAGTTTGCACTAGTATCTGGGAACCAAGAAGAGTCAGAAACCGGGCCAACAACAAGATGGGTAGAGGGCTAATGACCACTACTATGAAACTGAGCACATTGCAGAGTTGTATGGCCGAAAGAGAAGCATGGTTGACATTTGACGTGTTGCTTAGAAGATCGGTGAGGAGGCCATTGTTCACCAGCAGCGGGCAGTCTGCTCTGCTGCCAGTGATTCTGCTTCTAGTCTATGAGAGTAGAGGAAGAAGAGGCATGAAAATCAGACCTGCCATAGCTATTGTACCTGTTGTTGTTAGAGCGCCAGTTGCTATAGGAACGACGTCTGTTACGGCCAAAATAGGAGCTTGTCTATTGTTGTGCAAGATGAGTAGACGATAGTAGAGATGAGGTAGGCAGCAGAGGTGGATTTGTAGCGAAGGAGGGAAGAGAAGATTTATACAGAAACTCGTGAGTAAGAAGGTGGTTATAAAGGTCCGCGTATAACAATAGTTCAGTCTTGGTCACGAGACTAGTCACCAAGTCTTTAAACTCACCATGAAGACCATGAAATATATAGAGGTTGAAGTCTTCAAGAGAGAGGGGTTGGCCAACAGCAACCAATTCATCAAACAATGACTTGGCATGCTGCATATATGTGGTAACCAAAGCATCTCCTTGTTGAAGATCTTGAAAAGACCCACGGAGTTGTATAATGTGAGAATTGGATGGAGAAGTGAGCGCTTTCTCAAGAGTGCATGAAACAGAACAAGAAGTCTGACAATCAACCACAAGATGTAGCATGTCCATGGAGAGGGAGGAGAGTAACACACTTAAAATAAGTTGATCATGTTGCTTCCATCAAAGAAAAAAAGGGTTAATTGCTGAAGAAGAACCATCAGAACCATCAGAAACATAAGAAGAAGGACATTGTACTGAACCATCGACAAAGAGCGTCATGTGAATCGCTCAGATGTCACGTGCTCATGATATAGCCATATATCTGCAGGGATATATATCGATTTGAAATCCCTCCAAACCACCACATCGTTCCAACCTTGGAGACCATTATCTCTCGTGGTTTTTTTTTCCCTTTTTTTGTGCTTCATACCAAAAATCATGCAACCTACTTCCATAGCGAGAAATTAAATTCTGAAAATAAATTTTTTTCTAAAAAAATGTTGTATTGTTTTTGATGTTACCCATTTGCCACGTGATTTTCCAACACCCTCCTCCCAACAATGTCATGCGCATTGTCCCAGTCGAATTTGTCATGTGAATAAATAATTATTTTTAAATAAAAATAATAATGTATTTACAATTATATCAATAATTTATTAGAAATAAGCTAGAAATTATAAATTAACACCAACCTCAAATCTTTCAAACCATGTATTGATTAGAGGTGTCCATTCAGAATGTCTAGATATCTGACTCCATTAAAATAATAGAATCTCCATCGACAATTTAAATGTCTGTCGCACGTGTGCGACGGTGCGGCGATCGTCCGTTGCACCAACCCTTCATGAGGGTGTGGTATGTCTATTTGGCGTGAAAAATATGGTGAGACAAGGAGTTCTTTGTCTCTAAGCTAAAAATGGACCGGAAGTCGCCACCTAGTATTCTGGTTACTAGGAACCCTTACTGGTCTTTAGAGATCAGGTACGGAGACTGGTTGCGTAAAGGGAAGGTGTTAGCACCCCAACTATGCCCTACCTAAGGTAGGCTGCATTGTTTCGTCTAATAAAATCTAAGTCATGTTATGGTTTCCTATTGTCCAGAATATGCATTACATGTAATGTCGTACCCCGGGTTCTATTGTCCAAACAAAAAACGAAATAAATATCCGGAATACGCATTACGTGTAATGTCATATCCCGGATGCTCAGAGATAAACAAAATAAAAATTTTTTGTTTTTTTTTGAAATTTTGGCCAATGTTCTCTTGACTTTAATAAACTGGTTATTAAAGCCAAAATGCATGCTAAAACAATCTCGCCGGTTTTTTTGTGTATATATAAAAAAAAAAAATACAATATGAATTTTTAGTTTTGAGACACTTGGGCCGTACGCACAAAAAAAAACATTTTTTTTATTTGTTTTTTTTTTATTATTCTTGAAAGTCGAAAACCGGGTATTTCAACACCGAATTTGTATTTTGTGATGTAAAAATACTGCCCGATATTAATCAAAATGACATAAAAACTACATGGAAAAATCATAAGTGAAACAAATATTTTAATACCGAATTTATATTTTTTCCCAACATAAAAAAAATGCTGCTTGATATTGATCAAAAATACACGGGAAACTTGTAAAATTACAAAAAAAACTAATTTAGTTAACAAAAATAAATAAATAAATAAAAACTGGGCCGGATCTAGCCTATCCATCCTAGGATGGGCCTGACCCGGCCCATATACTGTGGGCTGGACTCAGCCCAGCCGCGTGGGCTGGGCTGATGTTCCAGCCCACCAACCAAAAGGCTGGTTACTGTGTTAGCCACACAGTAACCAGCAAATAATAAGGTAGTTACTGTGCCCAGCACAGTAACTACCGAATTATTTTCATTCTTTGCTGCAGAACGTGATTCACGTTCTGCATGCAAAGAATGACAAAAAACCACTGAATGTATAAACGAAAGGCAACAGGGGGAAGACGAGTACCTGGAATGGTGGCGACGCTGGCGGCAGCGGAGGCGGCGGAGGCGGCAGAGGCGGTGGCTGTCCTCTTTCTTTCTCTCCTCTGTTTCTGTTCACCGTCACCTTGGGTCAGTTTTTTTTCGTTGTTCCTTCTCTCTGTTCTGCTACTCTTCTTCCTCTGTCTTCTTCTTCAGTTTCCTTCCTCTCTTCTACAACCCCTCTCTCACGTTGTTCCCAGCTTTCTTCTCCCTTTCGGTCCCTCTCCAAAAGCTTGGTTCTCTGTCTCTCCCTCACGGTTTTCTTTCAATAATCTGTCAGCCCTCCCCTCTGTTTTTTTCTTCTTTTTTTCTCTTTTTCTCCTCCTCCTTACTCCTGCTGTTCTTCCTCCATTTATAGCCCGTGAGCATGTGTTTTTTTTCTTCTCATCGTGGGGTCATACGGCGGCTGGTCGGGCGTGGCTGTCCAGGCGTGCCTCCCTCAGTTTCGGCGGTGCGGTAGGTGGTCGGCCAATCGGTGGGCTGGAGGGACCAACGCCATAAAATATACATTCTTTTTTTTTTTTCCTTCTTTACTGCTGTATGTTAGGCGGGGAAGAAAGGGGAACAGTGCCGTTCAAAACGGCGCCGTTTAGCCCTTTTCTTTTTTTCTTTTTTTTTTTTTTTTTTTAAGTATGAAACGGCGTCGTTTTGGATAAAACGCGCCGTTTCATTTAAAAAATGGCGCCAGAACGCGCTAAATTCCAAATCAGCCCTCAATCATCTTTTTCTTTTCAATTGCGTCCCTACCAATTTCGGTCCCTGCCCCCATAGTTGGCCGCGTTTTTCACTTTGGTCCTTGGCCTCAAATTTATGCAATTTAGCCCTTAATTGATCAATAAACTTCTAATTTCTTCAATTAGGCCCCTGAATCAATTCAATACAGCTCCCTCTATATTCACGCCTTCTCCAAATTGGTCCCTGGTTTCGGATTTTCGCAATTTAGCCCTTAATTGGCCATTAAACTTCCAAATTCATGCAATTAAGCCCCTGATTTGGCCTAATAAATTCCTAAAAAATATATTTTGGCCCCAGAACTTAAATTTCTTCTAATTAAAGCCCAAATTGATTTAAAAATCAATTTTTCTCACAATCAAAACCCCTAAAAAACCATTAAAAATCCAATCATGTCCATAAACCTCCAAATTTAGGCTTTTTCCTCAAAAATTCAAATTTTCCTTCTAAATAGGGCTCCCATCCTTCAAGAATATACTGCCAAAAATCCAATCTTTGTATTTTTAACCTCCTGGACCAATTTTCTGACCATTTTCTGAGCGCTTCCCCCCCTTGTTATTTTTCTAACCTCCTTTGGCTATTTATTTATTATTATTTTTTTTATTATTTGTTTTTTGCGAGGACCCAAAAATGGGTTACAACAGATGCCCCCTCTTTACAATGCTTACGAAGCAAGGACTTTGCAAAGTAAGTTTTGTAAAGATAAACAAAAATAAACTTCCGAAACTGATCTTCTCATAACTTGGTTGATCCAAAACCCTTCATTTATAGCAATTCTCTCCAACCAGAACTAAAATCTTTGGGTGGCTAGGCTAAACTGAGATCCCTTCGCCGATCCCCTTCAACCAGAACCGAGGTCTGTGTGGTTGGGCTGAACTGAGATCCCTTCGTTGATCCCCTTCAACCAGAACCAAAATCCTTTCAAATTAGGTTAAACTGAGATCCCTTCGCCGATCCCCTTTAACCATAACCAAGGTCTGTGTGGTTGGGCTGAACTAAGATCCTTTCACTGATCCCCTTCAACCAGAACCAAAATCAAATCCTTTCCAATTAGGTTAAACTGAAATCTCTTCGTCGATCCCCTTTAACCATAACCAAGGTGTGTGTGGTTGGGCTGAACTGAGATCCCTTCGTTGATCCCCTTCAACCAGAACCAAAATCAAATCCTTTCCAATTAGGTTAAACTGAGATCTCTTCGTCGATCCCCTTTAACCATAACCAAGGTGTGTGTGGTTGGGCTGAACTGAGATCCTTTCACTGATCCCCTTCAACCAGAACCAAAATAAAATCCTTTCCAATTAGGTTAAACTGAAATCTCTTCGTCGATCCCCTTTAACCATAACCAAGGTGTGTGTGGTTGGGCTGAACTGAGATCCCTTCGTTGATCCCCTTCAACCAAAACCAAAATCAAATCCTTTCCAATTAGGTTAAACTGAGATCTCTTCGTCGATCCCCTTTAACCATAACCAAGGTGTGTGTGGTTGGGCTGAACTGAGATCCCTTCGCTGATCCCCTTCAACCAGAACCAAAATCAAATCCTTTCCAATTAGGTTAAACTGAGATCTCTTCGTCGATCCCCTTTAACCATAACCAAGGTGTGTGTGGTTGGGCTGAACTGAGATCCCTTCGTTGATCTCCTTCAACCAGAACCAAAATCCTGTTGTGGTTAATCCTACGATTCCTTCTAGCAATCTCCTTTAACCATAAATATGTTCCTTCTTCAAGATGATAAGGTTTGAATTGAAAATTCTTCTTGATTGATCTTCTTCCCATTCCAGGGTCAAAACCATGAGTCTTTGTTGTTTCTCCAAATCAACAATTCTTTCTTTGACCCTAATCTTGCTGGACTATCTTGAGGATTTTTTTTTTTTTTTTTTAACCAAGTCAAAAAATGTTTGATGCAATGCTTTGTGGTTGGATGCCATGCATGCATCCGTACCTGTTTTGGAAACATAGGTCCCCTCACTTCCTTCAATTTCTGACACTCTCTCTTGATACGACCTTGTTCATGTGCTCGCAATGGCATGCTGGATTCCTTTCTCATCAAGTCTCTTCTTTCCATCTCATCCCAGGGAAGAAAATTCCCAACCTTGTCATTAGGTGACCCTTTTTCTAAAATGCATGCTTTGTCATTGCTTCTTACATGCTCTTATCAGTGCTTTAATTTGTTTTTCTCGAATTAAAGGCTTTTTGGTTTTCGTTCCAACACGCAACAAAATCTTTTCAAAAAAAATCCTTCAAAAGACTTGAATTTGTACATGACAACCGGAACCTTCAAAATATGCATCAAAAACTCTTTTAAGCAAATCCTATTTTGGTTTTTGGACTGCGGTTTGTCTTTAAGCCAAGGCTTTTATCCAAAGTGGCCTTCTGTTTAAGCTTTAAGTATCTGTATCTATGTGAAGAAGCTGTGTAGAAAAGGGAAATGTTTCCTAAAAACGGATTATCACTCATCTGTCAAATCCTGTGAGATATGAGACCAACGTTTATTAACCCAAATTATGTGCACTTGATTAGAAAGGACTTCTGAATGCTTGTAATGTAGGCTATGTCTATGGGATATGAAAGAAAAGGACGCTTTAAAGCTCAACAGTGTTTGAGGGTTTAAGGACTTAAGACCACTCTTTTTGAAACTGACCCATAGGTTGCATTTGGAGAAGCTTGCTTAAGGATCCTCCTCTTGGTCTTCAAGCATTATCAAACCATCATCTTTTTTTCTTTTTCTTTTCATGGGATTGCCCCCAATTGTGGGGTTCTAACTTCCAAATATCTAAGTCCTCATTTCTTTGTCTCCTTTTTTATGTTTTGTCAACCCTTTTCTTTCTCTTTTTTTTTTTCTTCTTTTTTTTTTCCATTGTTTTCATCCTTAACAAAAGATCTCTTATTGCCCCCAGTGTAGGGTGTGGTCTTAGTCGGGTTTTCATAAAGAAGAAACTCAATCCGGCTCAAATGGGGACTACAAAGGATAAAATTTTTAGAAAGTGAAGGGATGACAAAGATGGCCTTTCCTCATTTCAAAACGCACATTATTAGGATTGATAAACCTTGTTCTTATCTTGGAAGGAAACATGCTATCAGGGCAGGGTTTCATCATATGGTTAGCTTTAGGGTTTGCTTGGTTCAGTCACCTTTTTACTAGGAAGAGCTTAAATTTCATTTTTGAGCGTTTTATGATATATTCCTTGTAATCATGCACAAAACCGATTCTTTCGAGAGATTTTTTTCGGAAAGAAACAAATTACGCATTGTGAGATCCATGCAATGAAAAAAAAAGGTTCTTTACACAAAGAAATCATGGCCAAACTTGCTTTATTGATTTTAGGAGAAAGCTGAACACATTAGACATAATATCTCTTTACAGAATCAGAATTCACAGGTCTGGCTAGATCTTCTCCATCCATTCTGGACAACTTCAAAGCTCCTCCTGAGAAAGCCTTCTTCACTATATAGGGACCTTCATAATTTGGGGCCCATTTGCTTCGATCTTCTCCCGGTAAAGCCAATAGTTTCTTTAGCACTAGATCTCCTTCCTGGAATATGCGAGGTCGGACCTTCTTGTCATATGCCTTGGCCATCCTCTTCTGGTAAAGTTGGTGATGACAGATTGCGGCCAACCTCTTTTCACTGATCAGGTTTAACTGTTCATATCTTACTTTGGCCCATTCAGCTTCTTCTAACCCTGAATCCATTAAAACCCTCAACGAAGGTATTTCTACTTCCAAAGGCATCACCGCCTCCATTCCATATACCAGAGCATACGAAGTAGCTCCTGTCGAGGTCCTTACGGCAGTGCGATATGCATGGAGAGCGAACGGCAACATCTCATGCCAATCCTTGTAAGTGATTACCATCTTCTGAATAATTTTCTTGATGTTCTTGTTGGCTGCTTCCACGGCACCATTCATCTTGGGCCTATATGGTGAGGAATTTGAATGCTTGATTTTCCACTTGGTGCAAAGCTCCACGATCATTTTGCTATTGAAATTCTGTGCATTATCGGTCACTATCTTGTCTGGTGGACCATAGCGACAAATCAAATCTTTTTCTATAAACTTCTTCACCACTTTCTGTGTTACATGAGCATACGAACTAGCTTCTACCCATTTCGTGAAGTAGTCAATAGCTACGAGGATGAATCTATGCCCATTGCTGGCTTTTGGGTTAACTGGTCCAATCACATCAATTCCCCACATCGCAAATGGCCAAGGAGATGTTAGGTTAATCAGAGGGGTTGGAGGTGCATTGACCTTATCACTATGTACCTGACACTTGTGACATTTCCTGACATAGTCGATGCAGTCTTTTTCTAATGTCATCCAGAAGTAACCGGCCCTTTGTATCTTCCTTGCTACCATATGCCCGTTAGCATGAGTTGAATAAATCCCTTCATGCACCTCCCGTAAAGCATTTTTAGCATCTGTCTCATTCAAACACCTTAGCAAAGTTCCATCAAATGATCTTTTATACAGAATCTCTCCGTCCAGGTAGAAATCCATGGCCAGCCTTCTTAGGGTTTTCTTATCCATCTTCGAAGCTCCTACTGGATATTCCTGATTTTGCAACAAATTCTTGATATCGTAGTACCAAGGCTTTCCATCTACCTCTCCTTCAACTGAGTAGCAATGAGCTGGGTTATTTCTGATGTCTATGTGTACGGGATGTACCTTATGCCCGAGATCCATTGTTGCCATAGCAGCTAACGTGGCCAAAGCATCAGCAAAATGGTTCCCTTCTCTTCCTAGATGGGTGAACCTTATCTCTTCGAATTCTTCTGACAGTGTGGATAAATATTCCTGGTATGGCCTCAACTTTTCTTCCTTTGTTTGCCACTCTCCTTTCACCTGACAGATAATCAACATTGAGTCCCCATATACATCTATCTTTCTGATCTTCAACTCTAATGCAGCTTCTAAACCCAAGATACAAGCCTCATATTCTGCAGTATTGTTGGTACATTCAAAACACAATTTAACTGAAACTGGATATTGTTTCTGGTCCGGAGAGATGATCACCGCACCGGCCCCATTACCATAAACATTTACTGCTCCGTCAAAAAACATGGTCCACCAATCTGTCTTCTCTTCTCCCACTACTGATAATACATTTTCATCAGGGAAATCAAAATCTAATGGCTCATAATCTTCCACCGCATTATCAGCCAAGTGGTCTGCAATGGCGCTTCCTTTCACGGCTTTCCTTGTTGTATAAACTATGTCATATTCTGACAACAGAACTTGCCACCTTGCAATTCGACTTGAGAGATAGGGCTTGTCACAGATGTACCTTAGTGGATCAACCTTTGAAATCAACAAAGTGGTGTGGTACAACATGTAATGTCGCAATCTTTTTGTCGCCCATACCAATGCACAACAGAGTTTCTCTATCACCGTGTATCTAGACTCACATTCGGTGAACTTCTTACTAAGGTAATAAATGGCCCTCTCTTTCCTTCCAGTTTCATCATGCTGACCCAATACACACCCCATAGCTGTTTCAGTTACTGTCAAATACAGTATTAAAGGCCTTCCTGATACAGGAGGAACAAGCAAAGGCGGATTTTGTAAGTATTGCTTGATTTTATTGAATGCCTCCTCGCACTCCTCATTCCAAATCCCAGGATTCTTTTTCCTCAATAGCCGAAAGACAGGTTCACACGTTGTGGTTAGCTGAGCTATAAATCTGGCAATATAGTTCAATCTTCCCAAGAATCCTCTCACCTCCTTCTCCGTCTTTGGGGATGGCATGGATTGGATGGCTTTCACCTTATCAGGATCTACCTCTATACCTTTATCACTTACTATGAATCCAAGCAACTTTCCTGACTTAACTCCAAACGAACATTTGGCAGGGTTGAGCTTCAGTTCATATTTTCTCAAACGCTCGAATAACTTCCTCAAAACCTTTACATGGTCGTCTTCCCTCTTGGACTTGGCAATCATATCATCTACATACACCTCAATTTCCTTATGCATCATATCATGGAATAAAGTCACCATGGCTCTCTGATAAGTGGCTCCTGCATTCTTCAAACCAAACGGCATAACCTTGTAGCAAAAGGTTCCCCATGGTGTAACAAAAGTCGTTTTTGCCTTATCTTCTAGAGCCATCTTTATCTGGTTGTATCCCGAGAAACCATCCATAAAGGAATATGTGGAACTACGTGCAGCATTGTCCACCAAAACATCTATATGTGGCAACGGAAAATCATCCTTGGGGCTAGCTTTATTCAAATTTCGGAAATCCACACAGACTCTAATCTTTCCCTCCTTTTTTGGTACGACAACAATGTTGGATACCCATTGTGGATACTTGACTACTTCCAGAAAGCCTGCATTCCATTGTTTCTCGAGTTCTGTCTTAACTTTGATCCAAACATCCGGGTGAGCTCTTCTCAACTTCTGCTTGACTGGCTTGCAACCTTCCTCCAGCGGTATCTTATGCACGACGATATTTCTATCCAAACCAGGCATATCCTCGTAGGACCAAGCGAAAACATCTACATATTCTTGTAAGAGGGCCTTTATTTTTATTCTTTCCTCAGGAGTGATTAAGGTCCCTATTTTCAATTCTTTTTTAATCTGATCATTACCCACGTTTATGGTTTCTAGTTCTTCCGCAGCTGGTTTCCAGGTTTGTTCATGTTGCTCTACTAACTTTGTAAATTCCTTAACATTGCTTTCATCCCATTCTTCTCCTTCCATGGTGATAACATGTTCGTTAAAGTTTGGCCATTCATTCTCGATGCTAAGTGTATGTGATGTTGTGGAAGATCCGCTTTCAGGGTTCCTGAAAGCGGAAAGTGTTGGTGTAAATGCACAGATAAAGGGACAAATTTGGAAAATGCATGATCTCATTACTTCAAACAAAAGATGGGCTCAAAGACAACGACAAAATCTAATTGACATCATGAGCCTTGATTGTCAACTAGGGAAAATAAAGCAAACAAAAGCAATGACAAAAGCATGTTTAAAGCAGACAAAGTTGGTTTACATTTTAAACACTACTGGGGCTTCTTGAGTCACCCAGTTTTGAAACTTCTCGCCATCGGCTAGCTTTCGGATGAAGGTTTTAGCAGAGACTTCTTCCAGCGTGTGGATAGTCAGTTGTGGCAGTGCTTCATCCTCCCTTCCCGCTACCGTCTTCATGTTACCTCCTTCCACTTCATCCTCTTCCAAGGTGTTTATGCTCATATTTGATAGTTGTTGACCAAAGCTTTCTGCTCCTTTATCGGGTTGCATTACATATGCAACTTTTGGGAATGTCACTCTAAGGGGAGGGATTTCAAGCTTCTCTTCTTCAGGCTCTCTCCCTTCAATCCTAGCCATTCTTCTTTCCCTTCTCTGACTAGCAGCCCATCGATGATCCTCTTTTGTAGGTTTATACCCCAACCCAAATCTTTGATCAGCACATTTCATCTTTGTCAGGTTAGCCCATTTCGGTACCTTAGTTATAAGATTATACAGAAAAGGGATCCCACGTTCCAAGAAACAATGAGCTGCCATCCTTGCTGCTTCTGAGATCTTTGGCTTTTTTAGTACTGTATTTTCAGGTACCCAGTCAGTGTTTACAATCTCAAAAGCATGGATATTATCATCCTTACAATCTTCTGCCTCAATAAAAGGTATGGCGACATTCTTTATCATGGAGATTGTTTCCTCAGCTTTGACAGTCACCAACATCCCGTTCATGATATACTTCAAGCATTGGTGTAATGATGAAGTTACCGCCCCAGCCGCATGGATCCAAGGTCTCCCTAATAACATACTATAGGAAGGGTGGATGTCCATAACTTGAAACGTTATTAAGAACATTTGCGGCCCCACATATAGCTCCACTTCTAAAATCCCCATTACTGGTCGAGGTGAGCCGTCATATGCTCTGACCACCATGGTACTTGGCTTTATATGAGATGCATCGATCGGCATTTCTTTTAAAATATGATTTGGCAACACATTAAGAGCCGAGCCATTATCGACGAGCACCTTCCCTATTAGGCAGTCTTTGCACCTAACAGTAATGTATAAAGGCTTGTTGTGTCCGGTACCTTCAGCATCAAGCTCATCAGACGTGAAGTAGAGGTAATTAGTTGCGTGGATTCTCCCCACCAAATGCTCCATGGTTTTCTGTTCAATATCTTGGGGTACATACGCCTCGTTCAAAACTTTTTGCAAAGCATTCCGATGTGGCTCAGAGCTGAGTATCAAAGACATTAGGGAGATCCTAGCCGGAGTCTTTTTTAGTTGATCCACTATGCAGTATTCACTATGTTTTATCAACTTCAAAAATTCATTTGACTCCTCTTCAGTTACTGGCTTATTAACTTCTGTTGCTTTGTCAAGATCTACCACTTCTTTGCCTTTTGCCTTCCTCAACTCTTCGGGAGTGAAACACCGGCCACTCCGAGTTAACCCACTGATTTCAGTTTGGAACAAAGGAAGAGGGGCTTGAATGTTGGCAGCAAAACCATAATTATAAGGCATGGCATTATGGTTTCCTTTGGTGTAGGAAGGTTTAGCCAAGATTAATTTTGGTGGTCCATTAGCCGTTGGTTGGACTCTACATACTCTGGACATCTTATCTTGACCCTCCATCATACTCACCCCACGACTGTCTTCCATGGGTTCGATCCTCAATTCTCCCAACGTCATCATTTTCGCAACCTTCTCGCGAAACTCGATACAGTCTTCAATATGATGTCCCTCTATCCCATGGAACTCACAATAGTCACATCCCTCCAAATGGGCTTTGACATTTATCTCGAGAAATCCTGATTTTAACAACATGTCATATAACCCCTTCATGGATACCTTTAACGCCTTGCTTTGATTCCCAACTTCTATCATGCCCACTCCACTATTACTTGCAGCATGATTAGGTAATGGATTTGAATTGATGCTGGGCATGTCTTCAAAGGATACCCACCCCCTTTTGATAAGCTCTAATAATCTCCTTTTAAAGGCGTAGCAGGTTTCAATTCCATGCCCCGGATTGCCGGCATGGTATTCGCAAGTTAGTTCGGGTTTATACCATATAGGAAAGGGTGGTTGGATTGGCGGTAGAAGGACCGGAGCTATCTGTCCAATGCTCAACAATTTAGCATACAAGTCTTTTAAAGGCATGGGTAATGGAGGTAACTGTTCTGAAGTGTATCTTGTAAATGGCCTTTGATGGTTGTTTTGGGTGTTTGATTGATGATTGGGGTTAAAAGGTTTGGTAAGGTTTATGTGATGGGTAGGCATTTGTGGGTTTTGGTGATTCACTTTTTTGCCTTTGTACCCGCCTTCCAAATTGTTGACGTCACCTTCTCTTTTCCTTCCCATAAAACCTTTCTTCTCTAAAGGCTCTGCTATGCGCCCAGCCTTAATTCCTTGCTCTATTCTTTCTGCCACACGTACAGCATCGTAGAAATGTTGAGATGAGCTACCCATTAAATGCTCATAGTAGGGTGCCTTAAATGTATTGGCGAACAAAGTCACCATCTCCGTTTCTATCAAAGGGGGTTGCACATGCGTGGCCTCATCCCTCCATCTTTGCGCATAAGCCCTTACTGACTCTTGGCTTCTCTTTTCCATTGACATAAGGCTTGTTCGGTCTGGAGCAATTTCTAAATTGAACTTGTATTGCTTTAGGAAAGCCTCGACTAAATCCTTCCATTTCTTAATCCTGGCATTATCCAGCCTCATGTACCAGCTTAGTGCGGAGCCCGATAGACTGTCTTGGAAAAAGTAGATCAGCAGCTTATCGTAATGAATCACCTCAGCCATCTTATTGCAATACGATCGGAGGTGAGTGTTTGGGCATTCCAACCCAGTGTACCTTATGAACTCCGGTATCCTAAAGTCTTTTGGTACCGTGATGTTTGGTACCAAGCATACTTCAGATGCTCGCATGGGGTCAAACCAGTCATTTCCTTCGACTGCTCTCAACCTTTCTTCCAAAGCTGATATCTTGTCATCGTTCATAAAACCAGTGGACCTATTATCGGAAGGCCCATCTGCGGTTAAATCTACAGTGATGTGAGCTTGAGGGGGCTGAATGGGAATGGCAGGTGCAAAGTGCTGCCCCGTTACTGAATCTGCCCCCAAGTTCTGAGATAATCCTGGGGCATGAGCTGGTGGTGCTCCTATAGGTGGTTGGGTAGACGTTCCCTCCCCGTTCTTGGCTCTTAAAAGCTGCTCAAGCAGATTGGTCATTCGGGCAACTTCATTCCTTACGGATTCCAATTCGCTTTGGTAGCGGGATTCTAGGATGGCCCTCTCTTCATTCTCCATTCTTGATCTTAGCCTAGTGTGGTGGACTTTGGAAGGGGGACCTATGTTTCACGATCTGGAATGGTGGAAAAATGTAAATGAATGTATGGTAAAGAACAATGCATGATGCATATGTAATGTGAGTTTGCTTTTTTTCAAAAAATCGATTGATGGCTGGCATTTCTTCTTGTGTAATGGGCATGGACTCTTTTTGTCAAATTTATTATCAGGAGTAGTTTTGCTCATGTTGCTGCTTTGGTAGGCTTATCCTTACTCTATAGGAGATTTTCTTCCACAAAAGATGGGTCAAGGCCCCTTTTCATTTATAATATTGGCTAATACAATCTTTTGAAAAGAGGAAAAAAAAGAACAAAATACATCAATCTTCATCTTCATCCATATCTCTAGCCACTGATAGGAAAGCAAGGCCTCGATTCTCAATTTTTTCTAAGAATGCATCTGTCTCAGCCAAGCTTTGTCGATAACGAAAGATGTGTCTCCCTACCCTTCGAGCATTGGCTCTAATGATCCGTGCATGAATAGCAGTTTCATCCATTTGCTCGTCTACTTTGGCCATCTTCTCCATAAGTAACATGTTGTTCCGATTCAATGTATTGTTGTTGGTGTCGATCTGTTCTTTATGTTTTTCTGAAGCTTTCAACCTTTCGGTCAACTGCTTTACCTTTTCTCGTTCTTTGTCAAACTTCACCTTCAACATCCTAATTTCATTTTTCTTAGCTACCAAATCTGCCTCAACAAGCTCCTCTTCTTTCCCCTTTCTTTCAAACTCTTGCAGCTCAACTAGCCTACTTTCCATCATCACATATTTCTTGTTTAACTCATCATACCTCTCATTTCGGTCTAACAACTCTGTTTGAACATGCAAGAATTTATCCTGATTGAACCCAATATTCTCTTGATAGTCGTTGAAGTCGGCTTTCAATGCTTCCAATTCAGAGCTGCTTTGCATCGAATCCAAAATTAGTCTTCCTCTTTCTTTCTCGGACTCTTCTATTACATCCTTTGCTTTGCTCAACTGCAGCTCCAACATCACTATCTTCGCATCTCTAGATTCAAGTAGTTCATTTAGACACACTCTGCTTTTGTCTCCTTCCATCATCATACTTTCTAATGCTGCTTTATCTCCCTTACTTTTTCCCAATTCTATTTGGAGCCTTTCTAATTGCTTCATAAGGTCTTCCTCATTGCTGACATTTTTTCTTTTCAACGACCCATCTATAATTCGTGAAGGCCTATCTTCAGAACATGGCTTTTTAGGAGCGGCAGCTGGGGTCACATTCCTCCACTTTTCATATCCTTCACTTGAGCTAGGGTCTCTCATCCTTTCAGACTCCTTTTGAATTACAGTCAAATGGCTCCAATCTTGTTTGATAGTCTCGAGCACTTCTCGCACGGATTGATCCTTAAAAAACCCGAAAAATTCAGCAAGTCCCACAGTTCTTGGGATGTGTTGTATGCCGCCCAATTGTCTTATCACCAGAGCCGGAGCATAGCTGATATAACCTGTAATCCCAATTAAAGGTACCCAACATTTTTGTCCACAACTTACTATGACATCAACCGACTTAACCCAAGGGGCCTTCCAATTAAAGTTGCTACTTGGTAACTCTTGTAGTTTTTTCATCCAACCTTGATCACCTAGGTTCCCCCATTCTTCTTCCTCCACTATCTTTAAGGGTTTTTGGTTAAACCACCAAAAATTATTAAAGATCGGCTTCTTCGTTTCAACATGGCTTACCATCCAGATGTATAATAACTGAATACAACATCTCACTACGCCTTTCCCCGTCTTCCTAAAATGGTTGAGGGTCAGAAAGGTCTCAGCTAAGATGGCGGTTGTAGGGTTGACATGAGTATTTTCATATTCCATAAATGCAGCAGCAGCTTCTAGACTTATAACCCCTATTAAGCTTGGAAATAACACAAGACCATATATTCCCAAAGCGATTAACCTGTCTCTTTCTAGCATGCACCCGTATTGTTCTTTTTTCCTTTCTAGTTCAACCTCTAGAGATTTCCATTTGAAACCGCTGCCATTCTTCTCTAAAAATCTGCTCAAATGTGGAATCTTCAGCAACTTTGACAACTCAGGAATCACCTTGTCATTTCTCAGAGGAAAATAAACCCTGTGCAGATGTTTGGGAAACTCTGTCAACATTCCATACTCCTCTATAGTGGGACACAAATCCACATTTCCAAAGGAAAAACATCTGTAATCGGGATCCCAAAAGTTCATCAAGGCTTTGATTGCTGGGTTCAATACTTCTATCTTTGTAATTTCTAGCAATCTCCCATACTTTCCGGAAAATGCCGTCTCATCGATGTTCTGGCTATGGACCAATATTCTCTTCATCTCATATGCTACGCAATTCAAGTCTTTGACTACTGGAAGCTTCCTTGCATCAACTCTAGAGCAATCTCCCTCTGATAATTGTGACAATTCAGAATTCTGTCCATATTCCACAGTAGTAAATTTGGTAATGATAGCCATCTTATCGTTTTTTTTGTTTGAAAGACCTGAAAATCGAATGCTTTATGGTTAGGATTATGTTTATGCTTGACAAGGGTAGGTTGGCTATTCAGTCTCTAAAAGGGTCTCTTGCTGTCCCAGTGATCGCCCTCATGGAGGCAATATGGGGGCTTGTAGGCAACGAGATGGCACGTGTACCAACCATTACCAGTCTAAGCTCTCAGCGAAGAGTTGGGGTTTACACAAACTTAAACCTTGACTAAAAGTCGTAAGGTAAGCTGCTAGTTCCCCACTTAACTTAAAGTTTTTCAGTACCAACTCTCATATAAATGATGCATGACACAATCTATAATGCATGAACAAATATGGACAAATTTAAAGCATATGAGCAAATAAAAAATAAAACACATAAATCCAAAGAAAAAAATTAAACTAGACAAAACAATGCTTAGTCCACAAGGTCCCCAGTGGAGTCGCCATTCTGTCGCACGTGTGCGACGGTGCGGCGATCGTCCGTTGCACCAACCCTTCATGAGGGTGTGGTATGTCTATTTGGCGTGAAAAATATGGTGAGACAAGGAGTTCTTTGTCTCTAAGCTAAAAATGGGCCGGAAGTCGCCACCTAGTATTCTGGTTACTAGGAACCCTTACTGGTCTTTAGAGATCAGGTACGGAGACTGGTTGCGTAAAGGGAAGGTGTTAGCACCCCAACTACGCCCTACCTAAGGTAGGCTGCATTGTTTCGTCTAATAAAATCTAAGTCATGTTATGGTTTCCTATTGTCCAGAATATGCATTACATGTAATGTCGTACCCCGGGTTCTATTGTCCAAACAAAAAACGAAATAAATATCCGGAATACGCATTACGTGTAATGTCATATCCCGGATGCTCAGAGATAAACAAAATAAAAATTTTTTGTTTTTTTTTGAAATTTTGGCCAATGTTCTCTTGACTTTAATAAACTGGTTATTAAAGCCAAAATGCATGCTAAAACAATCTCGCCGGTTTTTTTGTGTATATATATAAAAAAAAAATACAATATGAATTTTTAGTTTTGAGACACTTGGGCCGTACGCACAAAAAAAAACATTTTTTTTATTTGTTTTTTTTTTATTATTCTTGAAAGTCGAAAACCGGGTATTTCAACACCGAATTTGTATTTTGTGATGTAAAAATACTGCCCGATATTAATCAAAATGACATAAAAACTACATGGAAAAATCATAAGTGAAACAAATATTTTAATACCGAATTTATATTTTTTCCCAACATAAAAAAAATGCTGCTTGATATTGATCAAAAATACACGGGAAACTTGTAAAATTACAAAAAAAACCAATTTAGTTAACAAAAATAAATAAATAAATAAAAACTGGGCCGGATCTAGCCTATCCATCCTAGGATGGGCCTGACCCGGCCCATATACTGTGGGCTGGACTCAGCCCAGCCGCGTGGGCTGGGCTGATGTTCCAGCCCACCAACCAAAAGGCTGGTTACTGTGTTAGCCACACAGTAACCAGCAAATAATAAGGTAGTTACTGTGCCCAGCACAGTAACTACCGAATTATTTTCATTCTTTGCTGCAGAACGTGATTCACGTTCTGCATGCAAAGAATGACAAAAAACCACTGAATGTATAAACGAAAGGCAACAGGGGGGAAGACGAGTACCTGGAATGGTGGCGACGCTGGCGACAGCGGAGGCGGCGGAGGCGGCAGAGGCGGTGGCTGTCCTCTTTCTTTCTCTCCTCTGTTTCTGTTCACCGTCACCTTGGGTCAGTTTTTTTTCGTTGTTCCTTCTCTCTGTTCTGCTACTCTTCTTCCTCTGTCTTCTTCTTCAGTTTCCTTCCTCTCTTCTACAACCCCTCTCTCACGTTGTTCCCAGCTTTCTTCTCCCTTTCGGTCCCTCTCCAAAAGCTTGGTTCTCTCTCTCTCCCTCACGGTTTTCTTTCAATAATCTGTCAGCCCTCCCCTCTGTTTTTTTCTTCTTTTTTTCTCTTTTTCTCCTCCTCCTTACTCCTGCTGTTCTTCCTCCATTTATAGCCCGTGAGCATGTGTTTTTTTTCTTCTCATCGTGGGGTCATACGGCGGCTGGTCGGGCGTGGCTGTCCAGGCGTGCCTCCCTCAGTTTCGGCGGTGCGGTAGGTGGTCGGCCAATCGGTGGGCTGGAGGGACCAACGCCATAAAATATACATTCTTTTTTTTTTTCCTTCTTTACTGCTGTATGTTAGGCGGGGAAGAAAGGGGAACAGTGCCGTTCAAAACGGCGCCGTTTAGCCCTTTTCTTTTTTTCTTTTTTTTTTCTTTTTTTTTTTTTAAGTATGAAACGGCGTCGTTTTGGATAAAACGCGCCGTTTCATTTAAAAAATGGCGCCAGAACGCGCTAAATTCCAAATCAGCCCTCAATCATCTTTTTCTTTTCAATTGCGTCCCTACCAATTTCGGTCCCTGCCCCCATAGTTGGCCGCGTTTTTCACTTTGGGCCTTGGCCTCAGATTTATGCAATTTAGCCCTTAATTGATCAATAAACTTCTAATTTCTTCAATTAGGCCCCTGAATCAATTCAATACAGCTCCCTCTATATTCACGCCTTTTCCAAATTGGTCCCTGGTTTCGGATTTTCGCAATTTAGCCCTTAATTGGCCATTAAACTTCCAAATTCATGCAATTAAGCCCCTGATTTGGCCTAATAAATTCCTAAAAAATATATTTTGGCCCCAGAACTTAAATTTCTTCTAATTAAAGCCCAAATTGATTTAAAAATCAATTTTTCTCACAATCAAAACCCCTAAAAAACCATTAAAAATCCAATCATGTCCATAAACCTCCAAATTTAGGCTTTTTCCTCAAAAATTCAAATTTTCCTTCTAAATAGGGCTCCCATCCTTCAAGAATATACTGCCAAAAATCCAATCTTTGTATTTTTAACCTCCTGGACCAATTTTCTGACCATTTTCTGAGCGCTTCCCCCCCTTGTTATTTTTCTAACCTCTTTTGGCTATTTATTTATTATTTTTTTTTTTATTATTTTTTTTTTTGCGAGGACCCAAAAATGGGTTACAACAATGTCGATGATATTACTCGGGCTGCCTCAATGTTTGTGAACCTGAAAATAAATGAAGTTAATGAAATAGTGATTAGTTGTTCATAAATTTTGTTATAATTAAAAAAAAACTAAAACCTTAACAAACTTACATTAAAAGGTTGTCCTTCCACTATGCCACGTACTTGCGGGTGAATTGATTTCGCTGCGAAGGCACGCTGCCTCTTTGCTGTGAACCAACGCTGAAAGAGGCAGCATTGGTTGACGGCACAGGTGGTGTAGGTGCCTCTTCTTGAGAGGTACCTAAGGATATATCATCATTGTTGCTAGACCTAGTTGCGACAATACATGAGCGACATGCTATGGATTTTGTTTTGCGCATCCACACAATTTTACACGAACAATTATATAATTAATTATAATTCAACATTAACAATTACAATTCAACAAATTATTCAGTAATTATGCCAATACAACAATAAAATATATTCAATAAATTCAAAAAAACCTCTAGACTAACAATTAAAATCAATGGAAATAATTAAACACAAATCATGCAATAATAGAGTAAAATTACTAATTATTCCAACATATTCAATTACTAATACTAAGGTAAATTCAACATTAACAATTACAATTCAATAAATTATTCAATAATTATGTCAATACAAAAATAAAATATATTCAATAAATTAAAAAAAAAACTCTAGACTAACAATTAAAATCAATGGAAATAATTAAACACAAATCATGCAATAATAGAGTAAAATTACTAATTATTCCAACATATTCAATTACTAATTCTAAGGTAAATTCAACATTAACAATTACAATTCAATAAATTATTCAATAATTATGCCAATGCAACAATAAAATATATTCAATAAATTCGAAAAAAAAACTCTATAGACTTTAGGAATGAAATATGCTTACCCTAATAACGTGTTTATTTCAAGACTTTATCTACATTATAAAAAAAATAAACCAAAACAAAAAAGATAACAAAAAAAAATAGCTAAAAAAAATCATTAAAGTAATAGAGGAAACACATACCTTTTATTTGATGAAGATTAAAAAATATAACTAGTAACCTTTGAAGAAATCTTGAAGGAAATGAGAGGAAAAATACCGAAGAAGAGGGGAAATTAAGAACGGAGATGAAAAAAAGAATCGAAGGGGCGGTCGTTGGGATTTATAAGGCAGTTTTACTGACAGAAATAAAAAAAAATATATTATTTTAATTTATTCCGTCGGTGACGTTTCAAAAATCCGTCGGTAAATTTTGAATTTCGCACCAACATTTTTAATCACCCTCCATATTTTTCGCGGTTCGTCGGTAATTCTGTTGGCAAACTAACGCCATCAGAATTGCACTTAATGCACCGCCCTTTGGAATTTGCACAGTCCGTCGATGATTTTGTCAGGAATATTGACCTGTCGACAACTTACCGACGGAATGGAATCCGTTGGCAACGTCGTCGGTGATTGTGGCATTTGCGGTGATTCTTTTTCAACTCTATGGGAAATGCTGGCAGACGGTAGTCTGTCTGTAAAATCGTCGGTAATTGTGGCATTTTAATTAATTATTTTTTAACTCTGTGAAATGTCGACGAACCTTATTTTGTCGGTATGGGCGTTGGTAATTGTGGCATTTCAAGTAATTATTTTTTAACTCTCAATGAAATGCTGACTGACCTTATTCCATCAGTATGGACATCGGTAAGTGTGGCATTGTACAATAAACATTATATTTGTATTGCCTATTTACCTTTCTGCAAACACTTAAATGATAAATTGTCCATCGCACAAAACAATAACAACAATGCTTAAACAATACATATTTTGTGTTACAAAATATATCATCCATAATATATATTACATGAAAAAAAATGTTTTACACAGGGCTTCATTCTGATAGTTAGTTAGAATTTTCTTCTTCTTCGTCATCAATTGAATAGTCATCACCTTCATCGCAATCTTCAATATGGATATCATCATCTTCATCTACATTTGCTTGTCCGCTAGAGCTCAAAACAACATTCAACTCCTTTGCGTCAACATCAACAAATCTATCATCGAAAACATGAAAATTTGAATTTACTTCCAAGTCAATCGAATGAGCAACTCGATATGGTTCAACCAACTCACTAACTTGAAAGACTTCATCTCACACACTTGTGTCTTCATTCTCATCCTGAACAAGCTCGATACGACCCCTGGGTTTCGTTTTTAAAACGGGCAACCAACCCACTCTTGATCGATCAATTCTAAATAAAGGGGTGTATGTGTAATATACTTGTTGACATTGCTTTGTGAAAACAAAGACATCGTTTATGTTGCGGAGTCTAGCTTTTGAGTTGACTTCGACCAGACCATAGTGCAGATCAACTATGATTCCTCTGTCAATCATGTCATACCAATAGCATTTGAATAAAAATACTCTATTATGCTCGCTATGATATTGCAGTTCGACGACCTCTTATAATCTACCATAATAGTCAACTTCTAACTCATTACTAGTCGATCCCTTAACATAAACACTGCTGTTGTATGTCTTTCTTCCATGCTCGTATTCTTCAATATGAAAAACATATCCATTGACAAAATACGCATTGTAGCACTTAACGTTTCTTTCAGGGCCTAAGCTTAGTGAAGACAATGATTTAGTAGCACTCCTTCCTATTTGATAAACCTTGTATGTAATGTACATCAATGAACGAGAATCTCGTAATGACATGCATACAATAATTTTGCAAGTGAGAATGAGTTTGTGATAGTGCTTACATGTGTTCTGAACCACGTGGTAAATTGTTCATCTTGTAATTGAAAGATCTGGGATTCAGTCAGCTGTGAGTTATTGGAGAGGAAATATTGTCGATGTTGCTTGCAAGTGATAATGAGTGTATGTTATTAAAATATATAATTAACAGTATATTACTAACAAAGTTTAATTAGTATTACACATATATAAATTTATTGAATAAAAGGTCTCAGCTCATCACAGTTAAATAGAACATAGTTGTGTGCTTGTTTGAACTCCATTTATGACAAATATCTTCCTCTTATGGCATTTTTAAGTGTGGGTCGTCTAGGATTGAAGAATATTTACAAGTTCCCACTGCAAGGCACTTCACCACCATCATCATGCCATGGAACGTGATTGATTCTCGTTCTCAGATGATGTTCGAAATAGTACGAGATAAATGTTGAGACATCTCCTTAACAATATAGGCCTCATATATCGAAGCCTCAACATGCACCTTGTTCTTAACCTTTTTCTTGAAATTGAACAAGTACCTGCATTGAATTAATCAATTATTTTCAATTAAGAAAAAAACAAAGAAAATACTTTATATATGAATTACAGTACAATTGTAATATCTAACCGTTTGATTGGGTACATCCATCTATACTAGACCGGTCCTCCAACTTTTGCCTCGAACGATAAATGTATGAGGAGATGCTCTATCAAGTCAAAAAATGATGGAGGGAATATCATCTCAAGTTTGCATAGTGTCTCGATGATATTCGTTTCAAGCCTCTCAATGTGATCAATATTCAACTTGCTGAAGCATATATCTCTAAAGAAATTACTGGTCTCCGTGAGTGCATCCCATATCCCCTTTGGCAACAAATCACGAAAAGCTAATAGGATGAATGTTTGCATAAACATGTGGCAGTCATCACTCTTCATTCCATACAATCTGCATTCCTTTATATTAACCAGACTTGATATGTTTGAGGCATGTTCATCAGGAAGACGCAGACTCTTAAGCCATTTCTAGACTAGTAGTTGTGCATTTTTCTCGAACACGAAGCTTGCTCTTGGTTTTACGACCCATGACTCATCACAAACCAACTCCTTATTTTTATGGTTACAGAACAAAGCTATATCCAATATAGCCTTTATGTTGTCTTTTGTCTTCTCCTTCACATCCATGACGGTGTTGAAAATGTTCTCAAACACGTTCTTTTCAATGTGCATGATGTCAAGGTTATGGCGGAGCAGATTGGTCTTCCAATAAGGAAGCTCTCAAAAGAAACTTTGCTTTACCCAATTATAGGTCAAACCAAAACCAGGAAACTTTTGCTTGCCTGATTGAAGGCCAAACACAATTTCACCGTACTCTGATACAGCATCATGCAATTCTTCACTAGAAAGATGCGGGGATGCAACATCTTTTTCAACTCTTCCACCAAAGAAATCTTTTCTGTTCTTTCTGTACTTGTGATTAAGTGGCAAAAAGCGACGATGAGAGTAAAAAAAAGATTTCTTTTATGTACATGTGATTATAAGCTTTACCTTTGTATGTTATCGTGAATGCCTTGTTGTTTTCCATACAGTATGGACATGCTAGTTTTTCATGCGTGCTCAACCCAGAAAGCATTCCATAAGCTGGAAAATCATTGATAGCCCACATCAAAGTTGCCCTCATAAGGAAATTTTGTTTCCTTGATATATCATAAGTCAAAGCTCCAGAGGGCCATAATTGCACCAACTCATCAATCAATGGTCAAAGACAAACATCTATATTCCAGCCCGGGCTGCTTGGTCCGGGTATGACAGTAGATAAAAACATGAACTCCGGCTTCATACACATTCCTAGTGGCAAGTTATAAACCATGAGTATGACCGGCCAACAAGAATAAGGAGCAGCAAATGAACCAAATGGGTTGAATCCGTCTGTACACAACCTAAGACACACATTCCTTGATTAAGCTGAAAAGTGAAGATGCACACTCTTAAAGTGTTTCCATGCTTCACCGTCATAAGGATGAACCATCACTCCATCAACCGCATCATGTGATTGGTGCCATGTCATATGCTCGACAATCCTTGGTGACATGAATAACCTTTGCAGTCTAGGTGTGATTAGGAAGTATTTAAGTTTTTTATATGCCACTGGGTCTTTCCCCTGCCAGTTCTGGGTTTGTAACGACAATGCCCGTCTGGCATGCACTCAGTCATCTCAGTATTTTCAAGGCAGTATAACATGAAGAAGTTAGGTCACATATCAATTTTCTAGTATCCTAAACCGAGGGGTTTCATCATGGACTTCTGATACAGACTAGAACGGAACTCACACGCGTTCTAACACACAAGGGTTTCTTCGATCTGTAATTCCGCAGAAAACAGAAAAAAGAGAGATTTTTTAGTTAACTACTCAAATAAGTTTTTTTTTATTTTTATTCCATCTATTTGTCGCAAAGCGATTACAATCAAATAAATAGAGGAACTGACCTCTTAGACTCCTAAAAACAACTCCCTTAGATCAGGAAATAGTCATGCATTAACTAGGAAATAAAACCTAAATGGAGAAACGAAAAGAAAATTAAACTCTTAAACTCCTAAAGCAAACAACCCCAAATTAATTAGGGAAATAAAAGCTACATGAGGAAACGGGAATGAAACTCCAATCGTTACGTAAGAAACTTAAAGTGCCTAGTTGTGAAATTTATGACCCAGCAATGTCAAGCCTTTTTGTTGTTTTGGGTATCTTAAATATAAGGCTTGCCACCCGGTCTACATCATCCTCCCCATGCTAAGAAGAATTCAGCCACGAATTTGGGAAATCTGCTTCCTATAATGATGAGTCCCCGTGGAAAGGGACCAAGTGTTTGACATTAAATACATCTGTTGTGCGAATATGACTAGGCAGCTTGAGGCGATAAGCATTTGAATTAATTTTCTCAATAATCTCCACTGGACCAATTTTTCGTGGTGACAGTTTATTGTACTCACCTATAGGAAAACGATCCTTGGTTAGCACCACCCAGACAAAGTCACCCACTTCAAAATCAACAAGTCGCCGCTTTTGGTCCGCATCTCGTTTGAATTTGGCAATAGATTCGAGCAAGTTCTATCGAGTAAGGTTGTGAACATCCTGTAGCTGAGTGACAAAGTCCTCTGGTTTGTGATTAATTTTGGTGTTGCTTGGTAGATTAGCCAGATCAAGTGGACATCGTGGGAGAAACCCATACACAATTTCAAAGGGGCTGAGCTTGGTGCTACGATTGACTGCATGGTTATGAGCAAACTCTGCCTGGCCAAGTTTCTTGTCCCAAGATTTTAACTGATCACCTACCAAACTGCGAAGGAGATTTCCCAACAACCTGTTCACTACCTCGGTTTGCTCATCTGATTAAGGGTGATAAGCACGACTAAAATTCAAGCGAGTATTGACCATCTTCCAAAGACTCCATCAGAAATGGCTTAGGAAACGAGTGTCCCTATCTGATACGATTGACTCTGGCAGCCCATGCAACCGATAAACTTCTCATAAGAACAACATTTGTTGTTTTCTTACACGGGATAAAATGAGTCATTTTTGAAAACCTATCTATTACCACGAAAATAGAGTCAAATCCCCGTTGGGTACGCGGGAGACCTAAAACAAAATCCATGCTGATGTCGGACCATGGCCGTATTGGAATAGAAAGTGGCATGTACAAACCAGCATTGGTAGCTCCCCCTTTTGCAACTTGACAGACCCAACATCGCACAACAAAATGCCCAACCTCTTTACGCAGTGATGGCCAGAAATAGGACGTAGCCACCAGCAAATAAGTTCGGTCTCTTCCCACATGCCCTTCTCCGTGCATCTCTTGTATGATCTTGGTCCGTAGACTACAATCAGGTATACACAATTGGGTGCCCTTGAAAACAAACTCGTCTTGCAGGACAAAATCACTTTTTTTGGTTGTTCTGAATTTTCTCTATCACAGCAGCAAAGAAAGGGTCAGAGATATACAGCTTCTGAAAGGAGTCGAAACCCAATACCTTGACACGCATGTCAACCAGCAAATTTTTTTGACGAATGAGGGCATCAGCCACTCGATTCTGTGTGCCCGCCTTATGTTTAATGACAAAAGTGAATTGTTGTAAGTATGCAGCCCAAGATGCATGTCGAGATGAAATCTTATCTTGACTCCCCATGTGTTTAAGGGCATCATGATCAGTGAATAAAACAAACTCCTGAAGAAACAAATAATGCCCCCAATGCCTTAATGCTTGAACTACTGCATAGAATTCAATGTCATAGGTGTTGTACCGTGACTTTGCCCCTGAGAGTTTCTCACTGAAGAAGGCAACAGGCTTGCCATTTTGGCTCAGAACCACCCTGATTCCTAGCTTTGAGGCGTCATAGTGAAGCTCAAAAGGATTTGAAAATTATGGTAGGACAAGTACTGGGGCAGTGGTTAGTCGTTGCTTGATTTCTTGGAAGGCTATCTCGGCCTCAGGTGTCCATGTAAACTTGCCATTGCTCCTCATACAATCAGTCACCGGGGCCATTATGCCACTAAAGTGTGGAATGAAACAGCGATAGAACGAGGCCAACCCTTGGAAGCTTCGGACAACAGTCACGTTTTGCGGTTGTGGCCACTGTTTGATTGCTTCAATTTTTGAATCGTCTACTGAGAGCCCTTCAGAAGAAATGATATACCCCAAGAACAAGACCCGGTCAGTTAAGAACACACACACACTTTGTTTTTGCGGTGAAAAACTGCTCCCTGCGTAACACATTCAAAACTTCCCGAAGATGTTGTAGATGCATCCTAGAATCAACACTATAAATTAAAATATCATTAAAATATACCACCACGCTCATACCAATATAGGGCCGCAGGGCTTGATTCATCACCCGCATGAACGTGCTTGGGGCATTAGACAACCCGAACGGCATGACCATCCACTCAAAAAGTCCTTCTCGAGTCTTGAAGGTCATTTTCCATTCATCTCCCGGTCGAATACGAATCTGGTGATATCCGCTCTTCAGGTCCAGCTTCGTGAATATTGTGGCCCCACTCAACTGATCCAGCAAGTCATCCAACTATGGGATTGGAAACCTGTAACGAACCATAATTTTATTGATGGCCCTGCTGTCAACACACATTCACCATGTCCCATCTTTCTTTGGGGTTAGAAGGGCAGGTACCGCGCAAGGACTAAGACTCTCTCGAATATGTCCTTTCGCTAGCAATTCCTCTACTTGGCGTCGTAATTCTTCATGCTCCTTCAGACTCATCCGATAATGTGGTCTGTTAGGCAAATTGGCACCCGGCACCAGATCAATATGGTGCTGAATGTCCCTTAATGGGGGCAGGCTTTCAGGAAGCTCAGCTGGAAATACATCTCCATACTCCTGCAATAATGGTTCAACGCTGCCCGGAATGATGCTATCCTCAACTTCCATTCTTCTGATCAGTATGTAAACCATTCCAGATTCCCTAATTTCTACTTCAAACTTAGCCATTGTCAATAAATTATTGTTTTCTCCTTTTGGAATGTCGCCTGTAACTTCTCTTTTTGGTACCAATACAACCTTGATTGAATTAAACATGAAAGTGCACATATTCAAGAACCCATCATACATCACACGTCGGTCATATAACCATGGTCTGCCCAATAATAGATGACAAGTGTCCATGGAAACCACATCACACCAAACCTGATCTTTGTAGGTTGCGCCGATTGAAAAAGACACTAAGCTGCGCCTTGTCACTATAACATCATTCTTCTTATCTAGCCATGTTAGTTTATATGGTCGCGGATGTGATTCAGTTGCCAGGTGTAGCTTACGGACTACCTCTTCGGACATTACATTCTCACAGCTACTTGAGTCAACGATGAATCGACAAACCTTCTTGCTAATTGTGCAAGTGGACTGGAATACATTAGTACTCAACCAGTCATCTTCTACTCCACGGGGTGCTAAGCAACTACGTCGGATCATTAATACCAGTCTAGTATCCCTCTCTAAACGCTCTTCAATTATCTTTGTGCTGCTATAGGTTGTTCCAGGTTTGATTTCCACACCTTCCCCTCGGCAATATTCCACGTGCTTCTTGTGAATCATCAATAAGGGACCATGATCTCCTTCTAGTCACTCCTCCTCATCATAAACTGGTTCTGTTTCAACATCGCCTTCTTGCTCCCTGATGTTTTCTTCGACGTCCAAAAATAATCCCCTTCGTGGTCCTTTCTTACATTCTGCGAATCTGTGTCCTGGCTCTCCACAATTAAAACAACAAAAGCCTATGGTCGGTGTCGTTGTGTGAGTGGGCACAGTGGGTTTGGTAATAGTAGATGGTGGAATGGTTCCTCATCCGCTGCTATTGCTACTTGCACCACCTGTACTGGAACCCCCGAAACTCATGTTCCCTGTTCGCCCGTTGTTATTTTTGCGCACCTGTTGTTTTTCTAACTGCACTGCTCTCTGGTGAGCATCAGACACACTCAACACATCAAACATATTAAGGACATCTTGGAATTGAATCCGCAGTCCCCCAATATATCGCGCCACCCGCGATTCCTCGTCCTCTGCAATCGCATCTCGTGAAACTAATTGGTAGAACTCTGTAGTGTAGTCATCAACTGATCGGTTGCCCTGTCTTAGATTTTGTAACCGTTGGTAGAGCGTCCGTGTGTAATTGTATGGTAAAAACACAGAACGCATGTGTTTTTTCATCTTGTCCCAACACGTGAGCCTTTGTTTTCTTTACCTGTTGCCACCAAGCTCCAGCCCGACCTCTTAGCCTTGTTGCAACTAGGGCCACCCGTCTGTCTTCTGGAACTTGCTTAAATTCCAAAACTTCATCTACGGTATTGATCCAGTCAAGGTACTCATTCGTTTGCAAACCACCATGGAACTCTGGTATGTTGATTTTGAGGCCTATCTCCCAACGCCTTGATTCATCATTCGTTGGTCTCCTCTGTGCTGGTTGAGGGGCGAATGGATTTTCATCACTTTCGGACTCCTCTTTCACGTTTTGTGGATTCTGATCCTGATGTTGAGCCATCGACGCTACTAACTGCCGCGTTAACATCTCAACTTGCTGTTGTAATCGTGTAATCTCATCGCGCTAGTAGACTTCATCCAACGGTTGTTCATGAAGGTTTGGTAGGTTCACACGTCTCTTTAGTGCCATAACGACGATAGCTAACCAGGCTCTGATACCAACCTGATGCAGACTATAATGGAACTCACACGCGTTCCAACACACAAGGGTTTCTTCGATCTGTAATTTCGCAGAAAACAAAAAAAAAAAGAGATTTTTGAGTTAACTACTCAAAGAAGTTTTTTTATTTTTATTCCATCTATTTGTCGCAAAGCGATTACAATCAAATAAATAGAGGAACTAACCTCTTAGACTCCTAAAAACAACTCCCTTAGATCAGGAAACAGTCCTGCATTAACTAGGAAATAAAAGCTAAATGGAGAAACGGAAAGAAAATTAAACTCTTAGACTCTAAAGAAAACAACCCCAAATTAATTAGGGAAATAAAAGCTACATGAGGAAACATGAATGAAACTCCAATCGTTACGTAAGAAACTTAAAGTGCCTAGTTGTGAAATTTATGACCCAGCAATGTCAAGCCTTTTTGTTGTTTTGGGTGTCTTAAATATGAGGCTTGCCACCCGGTCTGCATCATACTTCACAGCATAGAAGTTATTTATATGCTGCGATTGGTGCCATGTCATGTGATTGGTGTTTCCACGCTGTTAAAGTGTTTCCACACTTCGTTGTTATAAGGATGAACCATCACTCCATCAACTACATCATGTGATTGGTGTCATGTCATCTGCTCAGCAGTCCTTGGTGACATGAATAACCTCTGCAGTCTAGGTGTGATTGGGAAGTATCTAAGTTTTTTCATATGGCACTGGAGTCTTTCCCTTACCAGTTCTGGGTTTGTAACGGGAAAGCCCATAAGTCATGCACTCAGTCATCTCAGCATTCTCAACATGAAGAAGCTAGGGCACATGTCAATTTTCTAGTATCCTAAACCGAGGGGTTTCATCATGGACTTCGCAGCATAGAAGTTCTCTTTTAGCCTATTCCCTTTAGGTAAAATGCTTTTCGCCAATTCAATAATTTTGTCATACCCGGCCTCACTCAACCCGTGATCTGACTTGATAGTGAACACCTATGCTACAGCCGATAATTTACTGTGGTTTGTGCAGCCATCCAATAATGGTTCATCAGAATCTTTCAACAAAACAAAAAACCTAGCTACATCTACATTAGGTTCTTCTTCTACGATTGGACATTGACTAACATTACCTTGATTCATTCTCATTGTATCCATAACCATATTCCTATAAGGATTAGTATTGTCATTTGCCGCTTCATGCGCATTGGTAGCACTAGAAGTTGACCCAACCACCATTTCTCTCATTCTCTTCTTACTAACAAATACTTCTCCATGTGCATACCAGCACTGGTAATTCTCCATAAACCCTTTGTGTAGAAGATGCATCATTACAACACCTGAATGCAGATACTTTTTTATTTCGACACTTCCTGCATGGACACCTAATTCCGCCTCCAGTAAAATTTATGAGAATAGATGTTGCGAAATTAGATGTTGTGAAATTAATAAAACCCTGAACCCTGTTACAAATACAAATATTAAATATTCACTATTATTTATCAACGTCCATACAAAGTAATACATATAAATTTATGAAAATTACAACTCCGAAATACCATTGATAAAACTTAAAACGGACCCATTAAACAAGCTATCAATTATTTCAAAACAGCACATGTAATTTGGTAATTCAATAAAGTTTTAACAATTTACAAACAAATACAATCTTACAAAATCTAAAAGAAACCATAGCAAGTATAAAATTATACATTCATATACTACAAGTTTGTTTGACAATTAATAATAAAACCACCACATCAAAAACTGCCTTTTTTTTAATGCTGAACATTCCATCCGTAATTCAATCGGTAACTACCAACCGAATGTTTCCGTGAGTATATACCGACTGAATGACAGACGGAAACAATTATGTCAGTAATTTCAACCTCACATTACCGACATAAGTATTCCGTCAGTAAATCCGTTGATATTAAGAGAATTTCTGGTAGTGGTTGGAGCCATATACATCAACATTTAGGATTCAAAGTATATATTCTTTACAACAACATGATGCATGGACTCCAGGATCCTGGAGGGATTTTTAAGTATGTAAAGATAAAAAGCATATAGATAGGAATGTCAAATTGTAACAATCTCAAATTAAAAGAAGAGGTGCATATGCTTTATACATATGTATGTGTGTGCATCGGAATGTAACTGATAAATTTGGTTATGTGCAAGTTTTCCTTGATTATATTCTAGATGGATCCAGAAACCACCATTCACATTCAATGGATCGTTGGTGGAAATACTAATGATAGTGACCTAAAAGATGGTGTTGTATGCTTGTTTTCTAACTCTTCGAAATCCAAAAAAAAAAAAGTTACAATTAGGTGGAAAAAAGCTAGCACAAACAGGTAAAAAAATTGTTTATTATCAGCAATTTATTTTTTTTGCTTTTATTATGTCATGTTTGATCATATTTACAGCATTTAAAATAAGTGCAAAATTAAAGTTTATAAGATTTGAAATAATGACTGATCATGCTTCCTTGTTTCCTTTCGAAAATGAGAAGATCTAATACCAATCCAAAAAAAAGAAAATTTGAAAAAATTTGTCATTTTACTTTATAGAGTATTCTGTGCAATGTAGGTGCAGCCAAACTTTTAAAAGGATTTCGATTCTAGCTGCTGGATTCTAAAATGTAGCATACATATAATGGCTATAATAGATCTTCGAATCATCTTCTGAATTCTAGTATTCATTAAGAGAATTCAAAAACATACAGCGCATAGTAATAATAACAGTAGACTCAGAATCTACTGCAAATAAAGCAAATCACAAGTGTCGACATTATAATATTCTTGAGCCTTCATATAACTTGGCAATCGACAAGTAAATCAGGCGTTGCACCTTTGCTCTTCGATCCTCTCCCGTCGAAGTTGCATTAAGCTTTTGTTTCTTGGTCTCGGAAGGGAACCTTCTTCTTGTATTTGAATTATATTGCTCCCATGAGTGGCAATAATCACATCATGATGGTGGCTAGAGGGGTTGTGTGCGGTAAATGTAGACACCGATTATCAATACCGACAACAAATTCCACAGAAGTTAAGTGCCCAACTTGCAATAAGATGAATCCAATACCAACCTATGAACAATATTTCGGTGACAAAGATCGGAGCATCGAAAAGTTAATCGTTAAGGCAAAGGAAAAGATATTGGGCAATGATCTAAGTAGTAGCCAAAAACCAGAATCGCTGAATAAGAAGCCCTCCCCCTTGTCATCATCATCGGAGACAAGACCAGCAGGGAAGCGAGCGCTGCTGATCGGGGTGACTTACAAAAGGAAGCACAAGCTTAAGGGGACAATCAATGATGTGAAGAGCATGAGAGAATTGTTGGTCCTCAATTTTGGCTTCAAGGAGGAGAACATTCTGGTTCTGACAGGTATTTGTTATGGTCATAGGAAGGCATGCTTGTAGTTTCAATGTACATAGTTCAGATAATTGTTATTCCTTCTCTTATTTTCTGCTATCACTTTTTTTTTCATTGCCTTGCTAATGAGTGGAAATCTTCCTTTCGATAAGCATATGCTAGTGCATGGGATGCAATCAAATTAACTTGGTTGTCTGGAAATTTATTTATCGCAAAATGCGTGAAGAATAGTTAATGCTTTGTTATTTCTTGCCCTACAAAATGCAGAGCAGGAGACTGAACCAGAACTAATTCCAACAAAGAAAAACATCCTGAAATCCCTGGAATGGCTCGTGAAGGGCTGTCAGGCAGGTGACTCCCTCGTGTTCTACTTCTCCGGCCATGGCATAAGTCAACCAGATTTTGAAGGTGATGAGCGAGACGGGTTTGCCGAAAATATTTGTCCGGTGGATTTCATGACCGAAGGCATGATCGTTGACAATGATATTAATTCAACCATTGTTTGGCCGCTCAAAAAAGGTGTCACTCTTCATGCAATTGTCGATGCCTGTCACAGCGGAACTGTCCTTGATCTTGAGCATGTCTACAATAGGCAAGAGTAAGTTTCATCCCTTTGCGATTGTTATAAATCTTGCAAGGTTCGATACATCACCAAGCTTCAGCTGCTCATTTATTAGTTTCACCTTTATAGGCTGAAAATGCATATTTCTTCTTTGCAACAGAAAAAAATGGGAAGATAACAGCCCTCTATCTGGAAATGCTAGGAAACATCCGGATGGTGGATTGGCAATATCTCTCAGTGCTTGTCTTGATAATCAAGTTGCTGCTGATACCACCGTAAGATAAGCACTGTAGTTCAATAATATTCTCTCTATTATCTACCTACAAATTTCAACATTCTGAAGTGATAAAATTAATAAGATTAATTGTTGTATCTTCAGAGGAAATATTTGAGTTAGCTAACTCGTCTATTTACATAAATTTTCAGGCATTCACAGGAAAGACAATGAATGGAGCTATGACCTTCCTTTTAATTAAAATTATGAAGAAATATCACGGACCAACATATGGTGACCTACTTGATCTGATGCATGAAGAATTGGAGAAAGCTAATGAAAGCAGATGCTTTGCTGAAAAAATCTTCAAAAAAATAACGAAAAACATGTTATTGCAGGTCATCTTCTGTCATAAACTTACTGTTTCCCTGGTTTAGAAAACATTTTCATATGAATTCTCATAGTGTTGTTTGATGTGTGCAGAAGCCTCAGATTTCAGCTTCCAAACCATTCGATGTTTACAAGGAACATTTTGTTCTGTAATCGGGAGAGAAAGAAACTAAAATAACAGCATGTCTATGACAAGCGAGTCTCTGATAATAAGCAAGGAAAGGGGAAAAACATTTTCCTTCAGTTTCTTGATTGGCCTATTAGGCAAATCTCTATTTATCATACTACTTTTGGCAATCAGTGAATATCCTTAACCTACCAAGCGAACGTTTTGTTCTGGATCAACTGTGTCCCTAGATCGTTGAAGAGTTCGAAACTGAGTTTGTTTGCTTCTGGGTCCTGATTGTGTATTCTACATATGTGGAATAACATATTGTTGGTTATAGCAATTTATTTGTGAACTTTTTATTTTGAGCGTCACAAGATACAAAAATTATGACATATACTAGCTCTAGTTCATTTTTTTTTTGTTGAAATCGAGAATAGATATAATATAAAAGAGAAAGAAAAAACAGTGCGAGCAAGGCTTTAGCTTTAGCTACATAGATTGTAGCCTAGGCATCAACCTAAATACAATAAATGAATACAAGAAAACCTATAACCCTACTATCAGACCAAGCAAAAAAAAAACCTACACTAAATCAGAAATTAAACAGACCATGCCGAAATGCATTCATGATTCCTATATAGATCAGCACCAGTATACCAAAAGGAAGAGTTGAGATTCCTGATCCATCCTGCAGCAAAGTAAAACAAAAGCCATAGGATATCTTCCCATATTGGCTTTTGATCCTCAAATATCAAGTTGTTCCTAGCATTCCATATAGTCCAGACAATGCTAAACATAAAGCCCCCCCAAACAGATCTTTTAAACTTACAGTGGTTGCCCTGCAAAAGACCCTGCCATTGACATTGAAGGTCGTCAAGGCCATATGGCATTACCCAACTCAAACCTCTCCAATCTACAATTTTGTTCCATAGTTTCCAAACCACTTGGCAATGCAAGAGAATGTGGAATACAGATTCTGAATGCTGCTCACAAAAAGGACACTTGTCCTCCTTAGGGCTTAGAACATGCCTCTTCACTAGGAAGGCTCTTGTGCAAAGGCCTTCATTTAAGGCTAGCCATAAAGTCATTTCTGTTTTTGGAGGGCAAATGGATTTCCATACATTTGTGACATAAGTAGTAGAACCAGCATATATTAACATCCTCTTGCATTAATTAACTACAAAAATACATATTGTTAGAGAAAAAAAGATCAAGTAAACACCCCAAAAAAATACATATTCTACAAAAATATACAAAAAAAAAAATTTGACATTGCAAAATTGTGTTCAAATTTTAAAAATGATAGATTTACTTACTTAAAATGGAAAAACCGCAATAAAATTGTTGTTGTGACTGGAAATGGGGAGAAGAGGGTCGACCAAGTCATATATATTAACCATTACCGATATAATTACCAATGAACTAGTTCTATCTGTTAATCCGTCGGTAATTCTGTCAGTATAAGTTACACATTAGTGTTTGGATTTCTCTATTTGAATCAAATTGTAATTTCATTGGTAAAAGCGTCCACAAAAAATTACACATCATTGTGCTTTTTGGATTTTTTAAATTCCTTTTTTCAATCTTGATGCTTGGAAAAAATTGGGTTAGGTTTTATCCTTGGCCCACAAAAGAATTGATTTTAATCTTGAGCCTATAAAAAAGATTGAGATGGTTTGATCCTTAACTTGTAAAAAGATTAAGTTTAACCATGAGCTCGTAAAAAGATTGTATAATTAGTTTGGCTTACATATTAAGTGGACCGTGTGTAATAGTGAATACTTAAACATAGGGTTAAGGAGTGATGTAGGTAATTTTTCAAATCACTATGAAATTGGTATGTATCTCTTTATCCTTATCTCTTTAATTTATGCATCTTAATACTAATTGTTGATTCTAGCATCATTAAAGAGTTTGATATTAATTTAGATAATCTTGGGCTTATTGAAGATTAATTTGTGAAGTGTTAGAATTATTCATTAAAGCCCTAGTTCATCCCTTTTTAGACTTTTTAAAATCTTTCACCTTTATTGCTAGTCTTGAACTTTTACGTTCTAGAAGCACACATCCGACCCATCATCTAAGAGCATCTTTAATGGTAAAAGTCATTTAGAAGATCCAAATTATTAAAATAACATTTTAAATAATATAATATGATTTTCTTCTTATGTCCACTCCAATAAAAAATGCTATTTAAACAACCAAATTATATTTTAATATATTTGATATTAATATAATTACTTACTTGTAACTAATTTAATTAATATTTATGTAATATAATCATCTTATTAACTATACAATTGATATGAGTAATTTATCATAAATAAATATAAACTAATAAAGCAATATGAAAGTTAAAAGATATAATTTTAAGATCAAAATTTAAACTTTTCACATAAAAAATTACATATATGAATATTTTTAAATTTATATTAGACAGCTAAAATTTCAATTTTTTTTTGAAAAATCTGAACTTTGAAAAATATAAACGCTAACATTTGTGATATAAAGATTTTGAAATTTGAAACAAAAAATACATGTATAAAAATATTCATATACTAGAACATTTTTTTTTCTCCATCCTTTACTTTTATTTACCTTAAAGTTCATCATGATTCCGTCTAATTTCAATTTTTATGATGATTTTCATTTTGATGATGAAACTACTATGTTTGCTTTCCAAGTTGTTATTATAGTTGTTGAAAAGGAATTGAATCATCAAAGGTGAAGAATAAAGTCTCATGGTTCTATTCTTGGTTACAATGTCATCAATCATAATAGAAAGGAAGGTGAATAAAGACTATATAATGATTATTTTACCGAAAATCCTAAATTCATTAAAAGCCAATTTCAAAGTAGGTTTAGGATGAGTTGTTATCTTTTCCTCCATTTCACAAATGCAGTGGAAGGTCATAATCCATACTTTATTAAAAGGCCAGATATTGTTGGTGTTTTTTCTTATTTTGCCTTTATAAGGAAAATATAGTACAAATGATACTTACATATGACATTCTTGTAGATCTTATTGTTGAATATCTTTGAATTCAAGAAAATATTACAAAAAAGTCTTAGATGTTTCACCAAATCAATTATAGAAATTTTTAGTGATTGGTATCTAGATCTCAACACCAAGAAGATTTGATCAAACATTTATGGCAATAATATGGTGACAAGTAGAATCATAAGATTTGAACTTCTTATTTTATCATGATTTTAAAGTAATTTCAAGTTGTTCTATTTTCCATTATGATTGTTACACTTCGAGTTAATTAATAATACTTATTTTTTTATGTTAAAAGAACTTGAAAAAGTTTTATAAATTGATATCAATATTACAATAAGATAAAATTAAACCCTAACCAATATATTTAAAATAAACAAGAAATTTCAAAGTAATACATCAATCACGCTAATTAAAAATTTAAACCCCTATTTTGCATAATTTTACAACTTCGTATTTTAAAAATAAGCCGCATCAATCAAGCTTAACACTTCCATCCACATAGTGCTTTATCATGTACACCTATTGACTACCAACAACATTCATCGAAGGATGAAAGGGAACCAAAGACCAGGTGTTATTAGAGTGTAAGGCCTGAATTTCATCGTGCATAACATCATGCCACACCTCATACCTTTCAACATCAGAGAATGCAATGGGCTCAAAGGTAGGAGAGGACATTACTAGAGAGCTAGGTGCAACAGAGGAGGTTGTAGACACTGTGAGAAGTGTAGTTTTTGGCATCTATGGGTGAAGAACTGTCAAATATTGATGAGCAGGAGATCAAGAGGGAGAGGAATCTGAATTCAAAAGTTGCTAAAGCGGATAAGAGAAGATATCAACAAAGAGTTGCATACCTACAGGGATCTGCTAAAGGACCTGAGTTCGTAGTAGCAAATGAAGGAGAGCCTGATGCAGAATATGTGTTGGCTGCAATAATAGACTTGGAAAGATGCATTTCTAAAAGAGGAGAACATGTTCCTGCATAATGATCGTAAGAAAAACATGCAGATGGTGACATAAGGGTAGGGTTGTGTGATGGTGGTATGGTGGCAAACAATGGTGGGGAACGGGGGGGGCTGTTTTTTGTGGAGTTGGAGGTGCGGTAGAACTGCTGGTAGGGGTGATTGGCGAGTCAGTTGGGTGAAAAATTGGGAAGGTAATCAAGGTGGGAAAGTGTGTAGGCTGGGTAAATGTGGTTGTGGGTGGAGCTATCTACTAAGATTTTGCAAATGGAAACACATTTACATGAAAACAAACATGATAAGACACATATATACATTGAGACGCTAAATCAAGACAACAATAACCAAGATGAGAGGAACTATACTCTAAGAACACATATAGAGATGAATGGAAATCCAACTTACGAACATGGTATGGATGCTAAAAAGAAAAACAAAAACACCTTGTAGAAAATCATCATTAGGAGTACGATGAAATAGATATTCAAAAGGAGACTAATTTTGGAGGACAAGAGTGGGCATGCGATTGATGAGATATACTGATGATTCAAATGTATAATTCCAAAATTGTAACAGGGCACTACATTATCCTAGGAGGGTAAGACCTATTTCAACAATATGATGACAGCGATGCTCAATGCTGTCATTTTTCTCATGTGTATGCGGACAAATTAACCTGTGATGAATACCAAAAGTTAAAGAAAATTGTTTAACTTAAGATATTCAGCACCCCAATCAGTTTGAATAGATTTAATTTTGCGGGAAAAGTAACGCTCAACAAGCAGTTGAAAATGTTGGAATATAGAAAACACATTGGATTTGGCAACAAGAGGATAATACCATATATATTTTGTATGTGCATCGATAAAGATAACAAAGTACCTGCAAAATCTGTTAGAGTTGGAAGATCAGGGAGTAACATTTTGGTTCGCACTAGTTTCTGGGAACCAAGTACCTGTAGAAACAGGGCCAATAGTAAGATGAGTAGAAGGCTGGTGACCGCTGTTGCAAAACTAAGCACATTGGGGGGGTGTGGCTAAATGAGAAGTAGAGTTGACACTTGATGGTTTGCTCAAAAGGCTGGTGAGTAGGCCATTGCCTAGAACCAGCAAATTGACTGGTTTGTTTCCAATTACCCTGCTTCCAGTCTATAGGGGTAAAAGAATGAAAACCATGAAAATCAAACATGTGCTGGTTGTTATACCGATTGTTGTTAGGGCTCTAGTGGCCGTGTGAATGACCTCTATTACAACTAAAATCAAACCTATACTGATGTTGGGCAAGGTAAGCAGAGGGCAATAAAGATTGTGTAGGTAGCAGAGGTGGATTTGTAGTCATAGATGGAAGAGAAGTCTTATATAGAAACTCATGATTTAGAAAATAATTATGAAGGTCAGCATATGACAATTGTTCTGCCTTAGTTACGAGACTAGTGATCAAGTCTTTAAACTCACCACGAAGACCATAAAATATATAGAGGTTGAAGTCTTCAAGAGAAAAGGGTAATCCAGTAGTATCTAATTCATCAAATAATGACTTGGCGTGCTGCATGTACGTAGTAACAGAAGCATCTTTTTGTCGAAGATCTTGAAAAGACCAATGGAGTTGCATAATGCCAGAATTCAATGGAGAAGTGAGCACTTTCTTAAGAGTGCGCCAAACACAAGAAGAAGTCTGACAATCTACCATAAGATGTAGGACGTCTATGGAGAGAGAGGAGAGTAACGCACTTAAAATAAGTTAATCTTGTTGCTTCCAACAAAGAAAGAAAGGGTTGATTGCCGAAGAAGAACCATCAAAATTGTCAGAAACATAAGAGTGAGGACACGACAATAAGCCATTGACAAAGTGGAAAACACCTTGACCAAGAACATATAGCTTCATCTACATTTGCTAATAGAGATAGTTTATAGTCGTAAGCTTCAATAAGAGCACTTGATGAGTGTTGGACAACGCAACGATAAAAGGAGTTGTTGTCCCCATGATGTGAAGAGGGACGATAGAAACATGGGAGAAAGAACCATGGTTCTGCTCTGGAGGTTAGGGCTACTACTGGTGGGAGAAAGAACCATCGGCAACAGTTGTTGAATGGATGGCTGGATGGGTTGCACCTTTGGTGGTGGGGGAGAAGGTGGCGGTAGTATAGTCCATTTAAGAGAGGTAGCGAGAAGGCCAACTATAAAGGGGAGAGGGAGAGAAGAGTTCTGACGGCAGAAGACTCTGATGCCAAGTTGAAAATAATTAGGAGGTTAACCTATTGGTTACCCAATATTTTCTATATATATGTGTAGGGCAATATACAATAGTAATGGTGTAGATTATAACACCAGAGTATAACTATAATATTTCCTATATATGATGCCTATAATATTTTCTATATAGATACACTCTATTATAGAACTTGAAAAATTTGAATCCATCTACTTAAAAATATGTATAGAATAATTTGTAAGAGGTTAATTTTATAATTTATTGTCACCACAACAAATCAACCCTAAACCTTCAAGTTTAATATTTTTAGAAGAAAAAAAAAGGATGACTAAATAAATCAGAAATGAAGAATGGAACAAATAAAAGAAGTTAGAAAGAACACTCCTTTAAAATATAAATGATCGATTTTCTGAACAAGAAAAAAAACACTATGCTAAATAATTGTTTAAATAAAAAAGAGGAAATTATATGGATTCTTTTAAATCTTCAGCAAAAAAAAAAATTATTCCTTCCTTTGGAGTTCAACATCATATTGTTAAACTTATTGAGATCAAACAAAAAAAGGAGGCTAGAATTCTGAATAATTTATATATTATGAATGCATAGACTTAACCTAAATACATATAAGTATATATAGGTTAAACTGAAAGTACTATTCTACCCTTAATAAATAAGACTACATAAATATAATTTAACATCTCCTCTCAAACTCACGATGTGGCAGCTACAAGCATCGAGAGTTAGCCAACCAGAAAACGAAAACGAGAGATGGAATGCGCCTTTGTAAAGAAATCTGCAATTTGCAAGGAAGAAGGAACAAAAGGCAAAGTAATGGTGCCATGTTTGAGATGATGACGAGTAAGATGACAATCGATCTCAATGTGCTTAGTTCGCTCATGGAAAACTGAGTTGTGAGCAATCTGAATAGAACTCTGGTTGTCACAATACATAGGAGTAGGATGAGAAAAGGAAATTCCCATATCAGCAAGTAACCAACGTAACCAAACAATCTCTTTAGTGGTAGATGTCATGGCACGATATTCTGCTTCGGTGGATGATTGAGAAACAATAGATTGTTTCTTGCTCTTCCAAGAAATAAGAGAATCACCTAAAAAGATATAAAACCCGGTAACAGACTTGTGATCTGTGGGATCACTACCATGATCAGCATCAGAGTATGCATGCAACTCCAAGGAAGAGGTGGATGAGAGTAAAAGACTCTGAAAAACTGTACCCCGTAGATATCGTAAAATACGAAGAACAGCTGCCCAGTGAACAGTAGTAGGAGAAGCAACAAACTGACTAACAACATGAACAACATATGCAATATCTGGATGAGTAATGGTGAGATATACCAAACTCCCAACAATAGTGCGGTATAAAGTAGGATCTATTAAAGGTAAACCATCAGAAGAAGAGTACCTTGCATTAACCTCAATAGGAGTATCAACAGTCTTGTTATCAGTAAGTCTAGCCCGCTTAAGAATATCTGCAACATATTTCAACTGAGAAAGAAGGTAACCTCTAGGTGAATATGCTACCTCAATACCTAGAAAATATCGAAGATGACCCAAATCCTTCATTTCAAATCGTCTAGCCAACTCTGTCTTCAAAACTGAAATACCATCAATGTCATCACCAATAATAATCATGTCATCAACATATAAAGATAGAATGATACGACCTGTATCAGTGCACTTGATAAAAAGAGTAGAATCATGACTGCTAGAAACAAAGCCAAGAGATGAGATCACAATAGAGAATTTCTCAAACCAAGCACGGGGTGCTTGTTTGAGACCATATAATGCTTTCTTAAGCTTACAAACATATCCAGAGTCATGTGAAATACCAGGAGGGGGTGCCATATAAACTTCTTCTTGAAGATCTCCATTCAAAAAGGCATTTTTAACATCAAGTTGAGAAATATGTCATTGACGAATCGAAGCTACAGCAATAAGAGTACGAATAGTAGTCATTTTTGCAACCGGGGCAAATGTCTCCTCATAGTCCATACCATACTGTTGAGATTATCCTTTTGCAACCAGCCTAGCTTTGTATCGCTCAATAGACCCATCAAAATTAGTCTTGATCTTATACACCCAACGACAACCAACAACACTCTTACCAGGAGGTAGAGGAACCAGATCCCAAGTATCTATCTTATGCAAAGCAGAAAGTTCCTTATCCATAGCTTGTTGCCAAAGCGGATCAAGAATTGCCTTTTTATAGGAAGAGAGCTTAAAGAGACAATGAATAGAAGCTAAAAAGGAAGTAAATGATGAAGAATAACAAGAATAAGCAAAATCTGGTAGTTTTGTAGACTTACGAATATGGATGGGCTGACGTGGAGGTGGATCCACAATCTCAGATGAAGCTTGAGGGGCTATAGATGAGAATGGAGCTTCAGGTGTGCTAGAGAATAAAGTACTAGTACCTGTAGAGTTATGAGTACAAATTGATCGAACATGGGGAGAGATATCATTATCAGAATCCTCAAAAAATGGATCTATACTAATAACATCAGATTTAGTCAGGTTATGAGTAGTGGATGGAATAGAAAAGAAAGGTATATGCTCAAGGAAGACAACATGACGAGACACATAAAGTTTCTGAGTTATTGGATCAAAACAACGATAACCCTTTTTACCTTCACCATAGCCTAGAAAAACACAAATAGCGGATTGAGAGGATAACTTACTTTGTTCTACATGAGGATGAAGAACGAAACAAGTACAACCAAAGACTCTAAATGAGGAATAATCAGGAACATACCCATATAACTTTTCAAAAGGAGATAGACCTGAACTATAAGAAGATGGAATTGTATTAATTAAACTTACAGTAGTAAGAACAGCTTCTCCCCAAAACTCACTAGGAACAAAGGCAGACAACAAGAGAGAAAGAGCAGTTTCAACAATGTGCGTATGTTTTGCTCAGGAGTATCTGTACAAGAAGTTTGGTGGATGGTTCCATCTAGGGCAAGCAATTTGCAAAATTTATTAAAGGTGTATTCCCCACCCAAATCACACCTAAAACATTTAATCACAACAGAATGTTGAGTTTTGATAAGAGCTCGAAAAGCTGTATATATCTCAAAGAATTCAAAACGATGTTTCATTAAATAAACCCAACAATAACGAGTATGATCATTAATAAAAGAGACATAATATCGAGACCCTCCTTTTGTGGCAACAGGAGAAGGTCCGCATACATCAGAATGAATCAAATCAAATGGTGAAGAAGAAACAGAAATACTTCGATTAAAAGGTAAGGCAAAAAATTTTGCCAATTTACATCCACTACAATCAGAAATGTCATAAGTTTTCAAATTTCCTAAAGCTCCTGTGGATGCCAAAAATCTCAAACGAGAAGATGAAACATGACCTAGACGAGAATGCCATAAATAAAAACTAGAAGATGAAAGACTCAAACGAAAGGAAGACAAATCAACGGTAGCAGCGGCGGCGGCAGCAGCAGCAACTGGCACTTTTAACTCATCCAAAATATATAGTCCATTCTCTCTACGGCCTGTCCCAATCAGCTTTTGAGACTGCAGATCCTGTATACAACAAAACGAACCAGAAAACATGACTAAATAATCACCAGAATCACATATTTGACCAATAAACGTAAGTTTTGGAATAAGATAAACAATAGGGAGAGACAAGTGAGGTGTGACAATAGAATCAACACCTGCTAAGGGCATAGGAGTGCCATCAGCAGTCCTAACAGGAATGGAGGACAAAGGGGACACAGAGGTAAAAGATGAGGAATCTGGAGACATATGATAAGAAGCACCAGAATCCAAGACCCATTTAGAGTGTGACATACCTGAGGAACTATGAGGCAACTGACCTATAGAAGAAGAAGCGGACATTCTTGTGGCTGCAAGGAGAGAACCTTCTGAAATTGCTCAGCCAAAATATTAGGATCAGTAATAGAGCTTGAGGAAGCTACTGCTGCAGTATTGTGGTGTGGTGGTTTATAACCCTGAGGTGGTCTATGAGCATTAGATTGATTGCTAGACTTCCAAGCTTGATTCTACTGTCTCAACTTAGGACACTAAGCTTTCCAATGACCTCTCTGCTTACAGAAACTGCACTCATTGAAGCCAACCCTTGTGTAAGGCTTATTTTGATGATTAGAGAATGGCTTAGAAGGCACTGCTAATACTGAAGGATTTGAAGCAGAAAGAATTTCCTTTTTAGAATAAGACTGAAGACGTATTTCTTCAGCCAATAACTCACTAACAACAGAGTCAACACAAGGTAGTGGAGAACGATGTAGAATTGAACCTCTAAGTCCTTCGAAATCACTGCGAAGTGTTGTTAAAAACTGTACCAATAGTTGCTGCTCTCTACGCTCAATATAGGCACCACATGCCTTTAATTCTACCGATTCTGTAAGAGCTAATTGATCCCAAAGATCTATCATAGCAGAATAAAACTCTTGAATACTCATATTCTTTTGATGAAGAGCTCGTATGTCATTCTCTAATTGATACAGATTTGTAAAATTTGATTGTGTGAATAACCTTTGCAAATGATCCCAAACCTCTTTTGCTGTCTCATACTTCGCCAACTACATACCTATTGAATGCTTAATAGAATTGTTGATCCAAGTAATAATCTTTACATTATTTGCTTCCCATGTATCTATCAAAACAACATCCCCCTCCTCAATATTCTTAGGTATTATATAAGTTCCACTAACATACCCTCACATCTTCTTACCCTTAAGGAAATTTCGCATTACATAACTCCAATATGAATAGTTCTTCCCATCCAACCTCACACTCACAGACTATAGCGAATCATCTCTTTTAGTAGCCATAATCAACAGTCACAAATAACCAGAATGCAAAAGCAGCAGAAAACTAAATACCAATTTGCAGAAACTGAATAGAGATTGCAGAAAACTAAACAAATATCTTCTCGAAATTATACGATTACTCCAAAACATAAAATAAATTTGCAAAAACTGAACGCAAATACCAAATTGCAGAAGCTGAAGGGAAGACGAAATACCAAAATCATTGCAGAAACTGTTGAAATACCAAAATAATTGCAGAAACTGTCAAAATTCCAATTTTGCAGAAGCGGAAGACAAAATATCACTCCAAAAAAAAATTGGGATTAAGCCTCGTTTTATAAAACCAGCTCTGATACCATGTTAAACTTATTGAGATCAAACACAAAAAGGAGGCTAAAATTCTGAATAATCTGTATATTATGAATGCATAGACTTAACTTAAATACAAATAAGTATATATAAGTTAAACTGAAAGTACTATTCTACCCTTAATAAATAACACTACATAAATATAATTTAACACATACAACATGTATAATTTGTAATGAAAAGAAACATATATATATAAGCAAATATCTTCAAAGTGGTATTTTCTGTTGTTTGAAGGTCAATTTACGGGTGCCATCTTTTGAGAAACATAGGAGAACCTTTCTATATAAATCAATGGCTTTAATTAGAATTTAAAATAAAAAATGTTAAAGAGAAGAGTACTGAAAAGTTTAAGACTATATACTTATCTTCTAAACAAGTAATGTCTTGTCTATAGGTCAACTCTCTCATAAGACTATTACTGAAAATATAGCACATAAACTTGGAGAAAAAATATAGTACAAAATTTAAATGGATGCCAATCATGGTTCGAGATAAATATTTATGTTCCATCACGTATAAATCATAGTTCAGAAGCCCTAATCATGCCTTCTTTTTTCTTCTTGGTTAACCCTTGCTTCTTGGTTTTTTTTTATCCGGTTGATTTTATTTTGATATGATTTATTAGTGCTTCTAGGGAATGTGCAAATTAATATGGCCAGTAGATTTCGAATCTAATAAACCAATGCTGACCTAATTAAATCAGCTGTTACATTTTCAGCCACTGAATAAAGTGAATAGGCATCTGGTTCTACTCACCTTTTAAAGTGATGGAAGATGGTAGACATGAATGCTTGTGAGGAACAAATAGTTCTCCAAGTGCATACCAACACAAGTATTTCTCCATGAACTTTTTGTGTAGAAGATTCATCGTTACAACATCTGGATAGAGAAACTTTTTATTTTGACACCTCTTACATAGAAACCTAATACTGTCTTCACTAATATTTCTCGAAATAGATGTTGTGTAATTAATAAAACCCCGAATACTATTACAATAATCCATCATCTACCATCCTTGGCATGAATCCTTGTACATCCATGACTTTTATTAAACACACACACACACACACACACATATATATATCAATTAATGATGACAATAATATGTATTAATTAACTATGTTAAGTAAATAATCAACCTACTTTCATACCTTTCTTGATTCATTATCAATTATCTACGTACATATAAATTTGTACATATTAGTTTTTTAAAATTACAACTCAGCAATAAAATTAACAACATATAAAACATACCCGTTAAACAAGACATTATATCATCACAACACACCTAAGTTGGTAATTTGATATAAGTTCCAACAATGTACAAACAAATACAAATGTAGAAATTCTAAAACAAACCATAACATATACAAAATCATGTACCCATACAACAAGTTTGTTAGAGAAGAAAAAAAAAACAAGTAAACACCCAAACAAAATACATATTCTATAAAAATATGCAATAAAAAAAATTGACATTTCAAAATTGTGTTCAAATTTAAAAAATGATAGATTTACTTACTTAAAATGGAAAAACCGCAATAAATTGTTGTTGTGGCTGAAAATAGGGAGGAGAGGTTCGACCAAGTTATATATTAACCATTACCGATGGAATTACCGACGGACTGTTTCAATATGTCAATTTGTCGGCAATTATGTTGGTATAAGTGACACATCATTGTTTGTATTTCTCTATTTGAATCCAACTGTAATTTCATTGGTAAAAGCATTCACAAAAAATTAACGTCATTGTGCTTTTTGGATTTTTTAAATTCCTATTTTTAATCTTGATGCTTGAAAAAGATTATGTTAGGTTTTATCCTTAGCCTACAAAAGAATTGATTTTAATCTTGAGCCTAGAAAAAGATTGAGATGATTTGATACTAACTCGGAAAAAGATTAGGTTTAATCTTGAGCTCGTAAAAAGATTGTGTAATTGGTTTGGCGCACATATTAAGGGGACCATGTGTTATAGTGAATACTTAAACATAGGCCAGCAGTAGCCAATTCATCAAATAATGACTTTTCATGCTGCATGTACGTAGTAACCGAAGCATATCCTTGTCGAAGATCTTGAAAAGACCCATGGAGTTGCGTAATGTAAAAATTCAACGGAGAAGTGAGCACTTTCTCAAGAGTGCACCAAACACAAAAAGCCTAACAATCTATTGCTTAAAATAAGTTGATCATGTTGCTTCCAACGAAAAAATAAGAGGTTGATTTCTGAAGAAGAACCATCAAAACTATCAGAAACATGGATGAAGGAACCATGGTTTTGCTCTGCAGGTTAGGGCTGCTGCTAGTGGGAGAAAGGACCATCGGCAATAGTTGTTGAATGGCTAGCCGGCTGGGCTACGCCTCTGGTGGTGAGGGAGAAGGTGGTAGCAGCAGTAGTAGAGTCCATTTAGGTGAGGGAGAGAGAAGGCATGCTGCAAGGGGAGAGGGAGAGAAGACTTTTGACAACAGAAGGTTCTGATACCAAGTTGAGAATAATTAGGAGGCTTAACCTATTGGTTAGCCAACTTTTCTTTATATATATGTAGGGCAATATAAAATAGTAATAGTGGAGATTATAATACCAGAGTATGACTATAATATTTCCTATATAGTATGCCTATAATATTTTCTATATAGATACATTATATAATAGAGCTTGAAAAATTTGAATTCATCTACTTAAAAAAAATGTATAGAATAGTTTGTAAGAGGTCAACTTTATCATTTGTTGTCACCACAATAAATTAACCCTGAACCTTCAAGTTTAATATTTTTAGAAAAGAAAAAATGATGTTATTATTGTTGCACCCGACATCGTGGCGGCCCACAAAATAATCTTTCAATTAATTATGGAAAAAGAACAAATTTTTGGCATCTTGTTCTTTTAGGGGAAAAATGTCTTGTTTGAGGAGTTGCCACTTAGTATTATGGTTACTAGGAACCCTAACGGGTCAATAGAGATTCTATGGCTCGGGATTGGTTACATAAAAGGGAAGATATTAGCACCCCTTAAACGTTTTGCCTGAGACAGACTGCATTGTTGGTTTTGTCTTAAATTGCTAAATGTTTATTAGTTTATGCTATGATAATTTGCTTATAATATTCCCGACTCTAGTGCCAGTGAATATTCACATAAAATAAATTTATTTCTTACACATGAACATATATTTTTTTATTTTTCTAGCTAAATAAAATAAAATACAACGAACAAAACTAATATAAATTTAAACCGGTATTTTTATTTCTGACTCTAGCGTCAGTGAATAAACCAATAAATTTATATTATTTATATTTATGCACACACATTTTTTATTTTTTATATTTTTTCTACTTTTTATTTTTCTTTTTTTATTTTTTTTATATTTTTTGGGCTGGGCCCAACGCAGCCCCCATGGGCTGGGCTGGACCCAGCCGGCCCGGGCCGGCCACTGGGCAAAAGTAGAAGAAACACGCGTGAAGTAAATTCACGCGTGCATGAATAGTGTGAAGGTAATTAAATTACCTTCACACTGCATTTGAAACTTACCTGTGCACCAAAGAACGGCGCCGAAGACGATGGCGCGGTGGCTGTTTTCTTTTGTTTCCCGGTGTAGCTCCACTATCCTTTGGATTGTTCTTTTTCTGCAGGTGCAAAATGGTTGCCTCTCCGTTTTTCTTTCCTTCTCTGTTTTCCTTCTTCCCCTTTGAGATTGTGTTTAGGAAGGAAAGAAAACCTTTGGTCTCTGCTTTCGAATTCCCCTGTTCTGGATGAAGACTACGATGGTAAGGGTCCTGGAACCGGGGGTTGGCTGGACCCAAGCTTTCTCGGGTTCTTTGCTTTGTTTTTGCTCTGGTTCTGCCTCTAGCCCTGCTCTGGTTCTGCCTCTAGCCCTGCTCTGGTTTTCCTCTGTTTTCTGGTTTTTTCGTGTCTCCTGTGTTCCCTTCGTATTCTAGGTTCTAAAGACGAGGGCAAAGCAGGTACACTGGCTTTTTCTCTGGTTTCTTCTCCCGGTTTTTCCTTCTCCTTTTCAGTCCAATCCCCTAGTTTTGCCCCCCAGTTTTTCTTCCTCTTTTCCCCGGTTTTGTGATTCCCCCCTGTTCTTGGCTCTTTTTTTGTCTCCTTTTCTTCCCGCGTTCTTTTTTTTTTTTAGGCTTTATAGCCACAGAATTCCACCGTTACCAGGTAATTAATCGACTGTTATTGCAGGAGTAATGGTGGCGGCAGGCAGCTGAGGCATTGAAGAAGATGAACAGTGTTGAGAAACGACACCGTTTTTGGTGTTTTGCGTTTTGATCCTTGACGTTTTGAATGTTTGTAGTCCAGTATTTGGGTAAATTGTAATTGAACCCCTGCATCTCAGCGCTATTTACAAATTGGTCCTTGGGTTTTAATTTCTTTGAAGTTTGACAAGAATCAGCCCTATACTTTGATAATATTTTAATTAAGTCCCTGGTTTCATTAATTTTATTAAATCTAAGTCCAATTAAGTCTCAAAACTTATCAATTCTTCAATTAAATCTTTAATTGGATTAATTAAATTAATTCTAAGCTCAATTAAGTCTCAAAACTTATCAATTCTCCAATTAAACCTTTGATTGGATTAATTAGATTAACTTTAAAGTTTAATTAAACCCCAAATCTTCTAATCATGTTGCCCTTAACCCAAATTTTAATTCATTCTTTATTTATTTTATTTTATCATTATCATTATTTTTTTTATCCTTTTTAGTAAATATAATAATAATAATAATAATAGGTTATCACAATTATGTTCAGGCAAAATGATACAAACAATAGTATGGCCATTACACAAGGATAAATACCCTGATATGACATAAAAAGTAAAATAAGACTTTACTTGGGAAATAGAACAAACATATAAAAGACAACCAAGATTTAGGAATAGTATAAGTCTTTTTCAAATATAAGCAGAAGCCACTCACACAATTCAAGAAATGTAGAGCACAAAATTCTCATAGTTTAATGAAGAATGGAACAAATAAAAGAAGTTAGAAAGAACACTCCTTTTTCCCTCTCCTGAATCAAAACCATCTATAAAAGAGTTTTAATATGCAAAGAACACACCATCAAAATATATCGGGAATTTTCTATCCTGCATTTTTCTTATTTTAAGAAAAAATTACTGGATGAAAACGAAATGTAAACAAAAAATAATTCCATCAAAATATAAATAATAATCGATTTTCTGAACAAGAAAAAAAACACTATGCTAAATAATTGTTTAAATAAAAAAGAGGAAATTATATGATTCTTTTAAATCTTTAGCAAAAGAAAATGATTCCCTCCTCTGGAGTTCAGCATCATACAACGTGATATGATTTGGGATAAAAAGAAACATGCAAGCAAAGATCTTCAAATTGGTATTTTCTGTTGTTTGAAAGTCAATTTACGGATGCCATCTTTTGAGAAATAGGAGAACCTTTTTGTATAAATCACATGGCTTTAATTAGAATTTAAAATAAAAAATGTTAAAGAGAAGAGTACTGAAAAGTTTTAAAATATATACTTATCTTCTAAACAAGTAATGTCTTGTCTATAGATCAACTCTCTCATAAGACTATTACTGATAATATAGCACATAAAATTAGAGAAAAAATATAGTAAAAAATTTAAATGGATGCCGATCATGGTTCGAGATAAATATTTAAGTTCCATCACATATAAATCAGGAGCCCTAATCATGCATTTGTTTTTCCCTTCTTCTTCAAGAAACTAATCATGCTTTTTATAAAAGAATAATATAAATCATATATTGAATCATTACTTAACAATTTAAATTTTTGAGTTGAAATAATTTTTTAATATGATATCAGAGTTTTAATAATTAAATTATCATGAATTCAAATCTCATCACTTTTATTTTCTCTTCTAATTAAAATTTAATTAATAGCACAAATTAATATGAATTATACCGGTTTCAAACCCAAATTTTGTTTTCACTTGAGATAGCTTATTCTGTCACTTTTTAGTTAACCCTTGCTTCTTGGTTTTTTTTTTTTCCGGTTGATTTTATTTGATATGATTTATTAGTGCTTCTAGGGAATGTGCTAATTAATATGGCCAGTAGATTTCGAATCTAATTGTGAAGCATGCGTCATCTCTTGTCTGAATTGAAGTATGTCTGACTTGTTCTTAAAAAACCTTAGACAATTTCATGTGCTGCTTCTATTGATTGTATCAGGGTGGCCATAGAACCCTAATCTTCTCCCACTGTTCTTCATCAGTCACTGCCTCTCCTCTATATGAGGCCTGTAGTCACTTTTTTTTGGAAAATTCAACCAATGATGACCTAATTAAAGCAGCTGTTCCATTTTCAGCCACTGAATAAAGTGAATAGGCATCTGGTTCTACTCAACTTTTAAAGTGATGGAAGATGGTAGACATGAATGCTTACGAAGAAGCATTCAAATGGGAGTGGTTGGCAAAAATGGTACCTTATAGAGACTTGTAATTCAGAGGTGGCTCTTTAGTAGCATTTCTTCTTCACGAGATTTTAAATTCAAGATTTCTCTCTATGTTTTTTTTTAGCCACCGCAAGGTTAAACCTTCTTCTCTGTATAATATTTATGCGTGTTGGAGCCATATACATCAACATTTAGGATTCAAGGTATATATTCTTTACAAAAATATGATGCATAGACTCCAGGATCCTGGAGGGATTTTTAAGTATGAAAAGGAAAAAAGCATATAGATAGGAATGTCAAATTGTAACAATCTCAAATTAAAAGAAGAGGTGCATGTGCTTTATACGTGACGTAGGGAATGTAAATTTGTTTTCCTCTTATAATAGTTACACATATATATACATATGCATGTGTGTGCATTGGAATGTAAATTATAAATTTGGTCTTGTGCAAGTTTTCCTTGATTATATTCTAGATGGATCCAGAAACCACCATTCACATTCAATGGATCTCAGTAAGGTTAGTTAACCTAGCTCAAATCTATTCACAACAAAATAGGTAAGATATCATAAAAGGTGAAGACAATGAGAAAAAGTGTAATGAAGGTGAAGAGAATGTGTATTTATGTGCAACATGATAATGATTGTGTGGCCTAGAGTTGCATGCATAGAACTTGTGTGGCTTTGAATAATTTTGGCCTCTAACAGGGCTTTCAATAGAGTAGCTCTAATAATGGTTGGCTTTGTATTGAGATATTGTACAGGGAAATGGCTTTGGCTCTGGCCTTGAGAATAGCCGGCCGGTGACTTCCCATTCCGTAAACTTTTTTCACGAAGAAAAAGACGTATCATTGATGAAAAAGTTAGTATTGCTTACTATTTTTTGTGAAGCTAGTAATCCATTGAAGAAAAAAAATATGTGCTTGTTAGCGTTATACAAGCCTTTTCATATAGCAAAATCTTATTGGCTAGCCTAGATGGCATTAGTTTTTTTAAAAAAAATTAATATGGATGTCTAAAACAGCTTACGCACCTCAATTAATATGAGTACCTTGATAGCCAATTAATATGAGTAACATGGATTTTCTTTCCGGTCAGAGTAAAGATGGCATTTACGTCCTTTTAAGAGTCTTCTACCACATTTATGCCATAAGCTTTTCTGTCTACTAGTTTATCCACCTCTAGTTATATTAGGCATCGTTGACTCGGTCACTCAAGCTCCTGGGTTCTAAGTTGCCTAACGTCAAATAAAAAGGTCACTTGTACGTCTCATCTTCTAAATTTTCAGTGTCAAGCATGTTCGTTAGGAAAATCATCACGTCTGTCATTAGAACCTACGGGTCATAAAATATATGTTCCTCATCATCACTTCATGGTTTTACTGATGCTAATTAGATGGGAGCATTGATGATCGGAAGTCTATGGGTGGTTACATTGTCTTTCTCGATACCACTCCTATTTCATGGAAATCTGGCAAGCAACACACTATTGCTCGCTCTCCACTAAAGCATAATACAAGACATTAGCTGATGGTACTTTTGAGGTTCTTTGGCTTTGTTATCTTCTCCAAGTTAACCTAATTAAAGTCTCAATTCTTTTCTCCAAATTAAATAAGCACAGAATATAAATTCTAATATACAAAATCCAGGCAGAATTATAATCCACTCAATTTTTTTTATTAATATGATCACAAAGTTCTTTCCTAACTCAGGTAGAAGATATATATATATATATATATATATATATATATATATATATATATATATATATATATATATATATATAAGAGATGGCTATTGATTATGTGAGCCCTTCAATCAATAATAAGTTGTTTAGTCTCATTTATGGAAAGTGGAGGGTTTATAAAATAGATCGAATCTTTGTAAATTATGTGAGTTTTTGCAATGTTTGGCAGACGCATCTTACAAGAAATAGACTTTGATTAACATGAAAAGAATTTACGAGTTGAGAATAATTGGGAGGCTTAACCTATTGGTTAGCCAACCTTTTCTATATATATATGTGTAGGGCAATATACAATAGTAATGGTGAGGTTGCAATACAAGAGTATGACTACAATATTTCATATATAGTACATTAATACGTCCCCTAAAGCTGATGGTGGAGGACCAACCTAAAGCTTGAACCGAAAAGCAGTAAATGGAGCAGTAGGAAGCGGCTAAGTAAAAACATCGACAAGTTGATCGTGAGAGGGGATAAAACAAATCTAAATCTCTTTCTTCGCAACCTTTTCTCATACAAAATGATAGTCAACCTCAACATGTTTAGTGCGAGAATGAAAGATAGGATTTGCAGATAAGTAAATAGCGCCTAGATTATCACACCAAAGGATAGTAGCAAAAGTAGAGAGAATCTACAAATCTCGCAATAGATACTGAAGCTAGATAACCTCAGTAGTGCCATCAGCTAAGGCTTTATACTCAGCCTCGGTAGAGGATCGAGCAACTGTGTGTTGCTTGCTAGATTTCCAAGATAGGAGTCTAGCCAAAGACAAGATAACCACCTATAGACTTGTGATCATCAGTACTACCTGCCCAATCCACATCTATAAAACCATAGAGAGCAAATAAGAAACTGCAAGTGATATGGAAACCATAGGTAGCCATATCGCGTAGATAACACATAATGCGTTTAACAACACCCCAATGTGAGTCTGTAGGAGCATGCATAAACTGACAGACTCTGTTAACAGCAAAACAGATGTCTGATCTCGTAAAGGTGAGATATTGAAGGGCACCATAATTTGACGAAAACATATAGGGTAAGAACATAGAGGGTCCAACAGTATGGTGACTTTAAAGGCAGAGATAGGAGTATCAACCAGTTTACAATAAGTCATAGCCGCTCCAGTGAGAATGTCAAGAATATATTTATGTTGACGTAACATCAGACCCATAGTAGTGGGTTGAACCTCAATTCCCAAAAAATAGTGAACGGGACCAAAGTCACGAAGCTTGAATTCTAAACTCATTAACTGGATTAGGCGGTGAAGCATAGCAGAGTTGCTACTTATAAGCAAAATGTCATCAACATAAACTAGAAGATAGAAAATATCAGCACCAATAGACAAGAAAAATAAGGAGGCGACAACCTTAGAAGCAGTAAAGCCAATAGAAATTAGAAAATAACTTAGACGAGTGTACCAGGCTCATGGAGCTTGTTTTGAGCCATATAAAGATTTATGCAACCAGCACACATGAGAGGTAAGAGCGGAGTCAACAAAACCTGGAGGTTATTTCATGTAGACCTCTTTGGTAAGTACACCATTGAGGAAGTCATTATGAATATCAAGTTGATGAATCTTCCAATTACGCGAGACCGCAATGGAGAACACTAATTAATGCCTTCTTGTTGAGTAAAACCTCAAGCCACCAAGTGTGCCTTATATCGTTCAACACTGCCATCCACACGACTTTTTATCTTGTACACTCATCGGTAACCAATGGCATTCATCGAAGGGTGAAACGAAACCAAGGACTAGGTGTTATTATAGTGTAATGCCTGAATTTCATCACGCATTGCACAATGTCATGCCTCATACATGTCAGCATCAGAGAATGTAAGGGCTCACAAGCTAGAGAATATAGTATCTAGTAGTTGGATGCAGTAGAGGCTGCACCAGACGTTGCTAGAAGAGCAGTTTTTGGCAGTCGCGGACAAAGAACCATCGGATGCTGACGAGCAGCAGACTGATGGGCAGAAGGAGCCGAACTAGGAGCTACTGAAAAGGATAAGAGGAGAGTTCAACAAAAATTGCAGACTTGGAGGAGAAGCAGAAGGATCAGAGCTCTCAGCAACAGAGGCAGGAGAGCTTGCTACAGAATCAGATAGGGATGCAAGAGCAGACCTGGAAAAATATGACCCTGAAGGAGGTGAACCTATTCCTGCAAAATTATCAGTAGAGAAACATGTAGATGGTGACATATGGGTAGGGCTGGGTGGTGATGGTATGGTGGCAGACAGGGTAGGGAACGGTGGAGCTGTTTGGTTGGTGCTAGAGGTGTGGCAGAGCTACCGGGTAAGGCATTTTGTGAGGTATGAGCAAGTTAGGCAAGTGGGTGGGCTATGAGGAAGTAGCTGGGGTTCTTGCTAGCTGTTCAGAATCTGCAAAAGGAAACACATTCTCATCAAAATGAATATGACGAAACACATATATATGGTCAAAGGTGGAATCGAGACAACGATAACCAAGGTGTGAGGAACTATAGCCTAAGAACACAAAAGGAGAGGAATGAAAATCCAACTTATAAGCATGATACGAACGCAGAAATGGAAAACAGAGACACCCAAAGGTACATAGAAAATGATAATAAGGAATACGATTAAACAGACATTCAAAAGGAGACTGATTTTAGAGAACATGAGTAGGCATGCGATTGATGAGATAGATTGAAGATTCAAACGCATAATTCCAAAATCGTAATGGAGCACTACATTGTCCTGAGAGTGTAAGACCAGTTTCGACAATATAACGATGATGACGCTCAACATTGCCATTTTGCTCATGCGTATGATGACAGATTAATCTGTGATGAATACCAATAGTTTGAAAGAAACTATTTAATTTATGATATTCATCGCCCTAATTAGTTTGAACAGATTTAACTTTAAGTGAAAATTGGCATTCAACAAGTGTTTGAAAACGTTGAAAAGTGGAAAGACATCAGATTTGGCAACAATCGGATAATACCATATATATTTGGTATGCGCATCGACAAAGATAAAAAAGTAACAAAAACCATCAAAAGAAAACATAGGAGCAGGGCCCCAAACACCACTAAAAATTAAATCAAGTGGAGTAGTAGTTTTGTGACTCATAGGTCGCAATGACAAACACGAAGACTTGCCAAGCGGACAAGTTTGACATTAAACAAGTGAGTGTCTAGAAGTACACATTATTTTATTTTTGGAAACTAAAAAATTGAAACTACAAGACGTAGGATGACCCAATCAACGATGCCACAGATCAATAGTGGCAGAGATGCAAGGAGACCAATAAGCTCGAGGAATGGTGGTAGCAGAAGACTCCGAGAGAACATAGAGACCATCATTGCTCTGACCAGAAAAGAGCACTACTTGAGTGATGAGATCCTTTACATAAAATACAGAGGCATGAAATTCCAAATAAAAATTATTATCATGATAAATTTTTTGAAAAGATAGCAATGGTTTGGTAATGTGAGGAACATGGAGAACATTAGATAATGTAAATGTGCGTTTATGGGAACGTAAGGTGGTATGGCCAATATGGGATATAAATAGACCCTTACCGTCACCAACATGCAAATAATCATTACCAAGATAAGGTGCAGAATCGGTTAGAGTCACAAGATTAGGAGTAACGTGCTAGTTTGCACTAGTATCTGGGAACCAAGAAGAGGCAGAAACCGGACCAACAGCAAGATGGGTAGAGGGCTAATGACCACTATTGCGAAACTGAGCACATTGCAAAGCTGTGTGGCCGAAAAAGAAGCATGGTTGACACTTGACATGTTGCTTAGAAGATCGGTGAGGAGGCCATTGTTCACCGTAGCGGGCAGTCTGCTCTGTTGCTAGTGATTATGCTTCCAGTCTGTGAGAGCAGAGGAAGAAGAGGCATGAAAATCAGACCTGCCATGGCTATTGTACCTGTTGCTGTTAGAGCGCTAGTTGCCGCAGGAACGACCTTTGTTACGGCCAAAATAGGAGCCGATCTACTGTTGTGCAAGATGAGCAGATGCTAGTAGAGATGGGCTAGGCAGCAGAGGTGGATTTGCAGCCAAGGAGGGAAGAGAAGATTTATACAGAAACTCGTGAGTAAGAAGGTGGTTGTGAAGGTCCGCATATAACAACATTTTAGTCTTGGTCACGAGACTAGTCACCAAGTCTTTAAACTCACCATGAAGACCATGAAATATATAGAGGTTGAAGTCTTCAAGAGAGAGGGGCCGGCCAGCAGCAACCAATTCATCAAACAATGACTTGGCATGCTGCATATATGTGGTAACCAAAGCATCTCCTTGTTGAAGATCTTGAAAAGACCCACAAAGTTGCATAATGTGAGAATTGGATGGAGAAGCGAGCGCTTTCTCAAGAGTGCACAAAACACAACAAGAAGTTTGACAATCAACCACAAGATGTAGGACGTCCATGGAGAGGGAGGAGAGTAACACACTTAAAATAAGTTGATCCTGTTGCTTCCAACAAAGAAAAGAAAGGTTAATTGCTGAAGAAGAACCATCAAAACCGTCAGAAACATAAGAAGAAGGACATTGTACTGAGCCATCGACAAAGTGAAAAACACCTTGACCAAGAAGATATGGCTTCATCTGCATTCGCCAATAGAGATAGTTTACGATTGTTAGCTTCAACGAGACCACTTGATGAGTGTTGGACAAAGCAACGATAGAAGGAGTCATTGTCCCCATGATGTGCAGGGGAAGAACAGAAACATGAGGGAAAGAGCCAATGTTTTGCTCTGTAGGTTGGGGCTGCTACTAGTGGGAGAAGGAACCAGCGGCAGCAACTTCAGAGGGGCTGGATGGTTGGGCTGCACTGCTATTTTGGTGGGGGAAGTAGGCGGCAGCCGCAGCAGAATCCATTTAGGAGAAGGAGAAAGGATGTCGGTTGCAAGGAGGAAGAAGAGAAGAAGAGTTCTAATGGTAGAAAGTTCTAATACCAAGTTGAGAATAATTGGAAGGCTTAACGTATTGGTTAGGCAACCTTTTCTATATATATGTGTAGGGAAATATACAATTTTAATGGTGGGATTGCAATACAAGAGTATGACTACAATATTTTCTATATAGTATATTTCCTATATAGTACATTAATATTAGAAACAAGTTTTGTGCCTAGAATAAATTAAATGCTAGGGATAGAGTGAATCCAATTTTAGTAATTGATTACGACTCTTCAATCAGATCAAATTGGTTCACAAACATCACTACTTTCTTGATTTTGTTAGGTTACTTTTTTCTTGCTTTAGATAACAACGTAAGCCATCGATTTTGGCTCAAATTGTAAGTGAATTTGCTTTTGATATTATTATTTTGGAATTAAATTGGTGGACATAGAGAAATTTTCTCATGAATACACTGGCATAGCTTGCTAAGATCCTTTCGACTATTACCAAAAAAAAAAACAAATAGCTTGCTAAGATCCAACTACATGATGACTTGATAAAGCTTGATGTATGAAAGACATATCCCATGATAGCATTACTCTTAAGAAAAAAATATTCTCACTCAACTCTCTCTCTCTCTCTCCCCCCCTTCGGAAAGGCAAGTACAATTGGCTTGGACAAGCACTAACAACATAGATTAAATTAGATTCTTTTACTTTTTAATATTCTCCAAAATGAGGGTGACATCAAGATTGATCTTGATAAGGTGGTCGGTTTTGATAAGGTGGTCGGTTCTGATTTCAGTCTTTTATGGCAGTTGGAGTCCATTAACGTTTACAGAGTTACTAAAAAATGCATCCTCCAATCATCTTGTGAGTTTCTTTTACAATTAAGATAACTCTATACATTGAGTGCACCTAGATTACGAGTAGTCTCAGAGTTTACTGAAAATCAAAAGAAGAGAGAAAAATTAAAATTCTTGTATCCCTCAAGAACCGACATTCTAAAATTCTTGTGCATGTAACTTAACATGGCATTTAAATTATGCATTGCGCCTGCTATATATTCAGCTCTCAACAAAGTTTTGTTAAGCCTTTCTTTCTCGGCTGCGAAGGAATCCTTCATATATATATATATATACTGCTTCTATCGATAACAATAGATACCAGACTATGATGGAAGCTAGAGGTGTTGTGTGCTGCAAATGTAGGCAACGATTATCATTATTGACACAAAATTCCACTGGAGTAAAGTGCCCAATTTGTAATATGATGAATCCAGTTCCAACCTGTGAACGATCACGTAGCAAAGATGTAAAGGCAAAGGAAAAGATATCAGATCCTGATCTCTTGAGTAGTAGCAAAAAGACAGAGTCGTTGAAGAAGATGCCCTTCCCTTTGGAAATTTCGCGGTCATCATCGGAGACAAGGACAGCAAGGAAGCGAGCACTGCTAATCGGAGTGACTTACAAAAGGAAGCACATGCTTAAGGGGACTATCAATGATGTGAAGAGCATGAGAGGATTTTTGACCAACAGTTTTGGTTTCAAGGAGGAGAACATTCTGGTTCTTAGAGGTATTTTTATGTAGATTAATATGGCTGTATGTAAGGCATGCTTGTTGTTTCCATGTTCTTAAGATCATTGTTCATTCTCTTGATTTCTGAGCTATTCTTTTTCTCCTTTTTCTCTGCTGATAACATTCCTTCTGATGTGCGTAGGCTACCGGATGGGATGGAATATAATTTATATATAATCTACATGTGGGCTTCCTGTGAATATTATAGACTTCATGTTATAAAATTCATATTATAAAATTTACAATTCTTATCCGAATAAATTCCTTCTATAACTGTACTTTCTTTATAGGAATGAGAGAAAGGAAAGAACTAATTCTTTTGTTTTGATATTAACTAGACTGCGGCCCTTTATAATTTAGAAATTTAAATTCTAGGCCTGTTTCAACGTGACAAAATAGCTATTATTTTGCAATGTGAACTGCAGAACAGGATACAACAAAGAAAAAGATACTGAAATCCATGGAATGGCTCGTGGAGGACTGCCAGGCAGGTGACTCCCTCGTGTTCTACTTCTCCGGTCATGGCTTACGTCAACCAGATTTTGAACGCGATGAGCGAGATGGGTTTGATGAAACTATTTGCCCGGTTGATTTCATGACAGAAGGTATGATACGTGACAATGAAATTAATTCCCTCATAGTCTGGCCGCTGAAAAAGGATGTTACTCTTCATGCAATTGTCGATGCTTGTCACAGTGGAACTATCCTTGATCTTGAACATGTCTACAATACGGAACAGTAAGTTTCAACCATTGTGCCACATGACACAGTTTTACTTTCTAGGACTTCTTGTCGTTGACTGAATATTAAAAATTCTTACTTGCAACAGAAAGAAATGGGAAGATAACAGCCCTCCATATGGTAATGCAAGGAAACACACGGATGGTGGATTGGCAATTTCAGTCAGTGCTTGTCTGGATCATGAAAACGCTGCCGATACCTCTGTAAGATATGCAGTTGATTAATTTGATTATTTATCTGGCTCTAGAGGAAATATTTGAATTAGCTCACTTCTCTATATACATAAATTTTCAGGCATTCACAAAGACAATGAATGGTGCTCTGACCTACCTTTTAATATACATTCTGAAGAAATATCCTGGATTAACATATGGTGGCCTACTTGACTTGATGCATGAAGAGTTGAGAAAATTTAACGAAAGTGGATGCCTTCCTGCAAAATTCTTGAGAAAAATATTCAAGGACCTGTTATCGCAGGTCAGCCTCTAATAATGGAGTTAATATTTGTGCATAGAATTTGGTAGAAAACTAGTTCATATTTTCATGTATTACTTTCTCATGGTTATGCCTGATGTGTGCAGAGTCCTCAAATTTCATCTTCCCAACCATTCGATGTTTACAAGAGACATTTTATCTTGTAATGATAAATTACTTTAAAAATTGAGTAATTGGATCGTGAGAGCAAGAAAAGAAGAAAAGTCTTCGGCACCTGCGAGTCTCCAATAACAACTTCAATGCCAAATCGAAGCTTATCCGAAAACTATTTTGGACGTCCAGTTTAATTCTCTCAAAATAAGCAAGCGGATATAAATGTCTTCAACCTTCTTGATTGAGCTGAGAGGAGAAATTTCTGTTCATCAAACTTTCGGCGAGCAGCGAATATCTTTCCTGATTTGTTTGTTGTGACAAGAGAATAAGAGATCGATGAGTCCCCAACATCCCAAAGTGAACCTTTTGTTCTACATCAACTTGTATTTGTCTTTCCTGCAATGTTCTGGTAGAGTTTGAAAATGTTTTCCTTAATTTCTTACTTAAACACTAATAATTCCATGTCAAATGCTATTTAAGCAAATTAGTTTTCGTCTTATGTGTTTCTAATGTTTATCGATCTTTATATACCCACCTATATATATATAGGTGGGTATATGATCGCCATTCTAATTTAAGTTCAATTGTATTTCTATAATTGTTTTTGTCTAAAATGATAAGGTGAACATTAATACCTATAAATTGGAGGCAAAGCTATTAATTTCTAAAGTAAATGTAGTAAATAAATGTAATAAAATAAAACGGCAATCGATAATTAATTTATTAACCATATTATAAAATGGGTTAATAGTTTTTTTTAAAAGTATGTAGAGCATGAAAAATTAAGGAATAGGCCAATAAGTCATTAAATATATACAACATATTTAGAACCTTAATTAAATTTAATTATGAGGTTGCAATAAAATATTATTTTAGAATCATATTGAGTGTTAATAATTCAATTTCAAATAAAATTTAATCTTTAAAAATAGGTTTAATCTTTAAAAATAGGTTTTCCATTATATTGCCTTCCTTTTAATATCTTTTCCCTTCTCTCCCTACATTGACTCCCTGGCAAGTTTCTCCACTTCATATCTTTTCACGATTGTTTTCTATCTCCATTCCGAAACCCCACTTAGCACAAGCAAACCAACAGTTGATCCACTGTTCACTGAAAAATTACCAACATGCCAGTAGGACACCGCCACAGATACTGTCCAATGTTGAATTCTACCCCATGTGACTTGGAAAGCCTCTTATGGAAGGATGCTTCAAGACTTGGTCTTGTGAACGCCAGCTTACTAGCAAGCCTCTATCCTTTTTTCAGACAAAAATTCAGGTGGCAACATAGGGGCTTCCCCTACAAAATAGCATCTATTATAATGATGCAACCAAAATTTACATACATCACAGAGTTTGATTCTTTTAAATCATAGTCAATTGTATGATATAACCTACACTTATATTATAAAAAAAAACTTGATTTGTTGTTAATATAAGTTAACATAATGAATTTCTGACAATATTTAAAAGTATGGTGTTACTAAAATAAGATAATTAATATGATCATGTTAAAAATTTATAATGAATTATTAAGTAAAAATTTATAATAATCTATTAAAGATAAATCATCCGATTGGAACCTCTTTTGTGTGTGGTTTCCAGTTGATTAATAAAAAGAGTTTATACTATACTTATTTCTAATACTATTAGTGGATCATCTAACCTTAACAATTGCTTTTATCTTTGATTAATCCTCACATTAATCTTACATCTCAAAGTCCCCTTTAACTTATTATTATTATTATTATTATTTGTAATTTATATAGTTAACCTCCCTTTGGCTTTCTTGATAAGGGGCTATTAGGATATTGAGAGAAAAAAAATCTAACAATTAGTTTATGGTTAATTTGACAAAATAAAATTTAATTTTAATGTTTCAAAGAAATTAAAACTGTAGAGATTGAATTTCAAACAAAAATTAACAAATGTTATGCCTCTTTTTTTCAAAATTAACAACTAAATTGAATGGAGGAGGGAAAGTTTATGGCGAGCTCTTTATATAAAAACTTTTGATGATATGTAAAGATCGAAGTCCTAAATAAAAAAAATAAAAAATAATGTCTCAAATATTTTTATCTGACTTTATACAAAATAAAAGAATAAATACATGAGATGCATGTTTAGAACATATGGTTGAAGACTAAACCAAATGATTAGTTCTAAAATTAGTTTATTCATATTTTTTTATCTAAAGATTAGAGTTTATGGTTATCTCAATGTAACTATGTTGAGAAAATATTGGAAAGGTTCAGCATGGATAATGCAAAACTTACAAGTACATCTTTAATGAATCATTTTAAATTTTCTATTGCATAGTGCTTGAAGAGAGATGATAAAGTGAAAAATATGTTAGAAGTCCCTTATGTTAGTACAATGGGGTGTTTAATGTATGCTATGGTTTATACAAAACTAGATTTGGCACATGCAGTTAGTGTGGTGAGCTTAAATCCAGGATGATAACATTGGGATACAGTCAAGTGGATCTTCATATATTTTAGGGGTACTACAAAATATGGTATCATGTTTAACAAACAACAGGGTAATCCTTCAGTTGTGGGGTATGTAAATGTAGACCATATTATTTTCTCAATACATCATAAATCAAAGCTTCGGAAGACCACAATCGTAACTCATCAATCAACGGTCGAAGACAAACATCTATATTTCGGCCCGAACTGCTCGGACCGGTATGACAATAGATAAAAACAGGAACTTCGGCCTCATACACATCCTCAATGGAAAGTTATAAACCATGAGTATGACTGGCTAACAAGAATAAGGAGCAGTAAATGACCCGAATGGGTTGAATCCGTCTGTACAAACCAAGACGCACGTTTCTTGATTTAGCAGAAAAGTGAGGATGCACGCTGTTAAAGTGTTTCCATGCTCCGCCGTCAAAAGGATGCACCATCACTCCATCAACCACATCATGTGATTGGTGCCATGTCATGTGCTCAACAATCCTTGATGACATGAATAACCTCTACAGTGTAGTTGTGATTGGGAAGTATCTAAGTCTTTTATATGCCACAAAAAGTTTTCCCCTGCCAATTCTAGGTTTGTAACGGGAATGCCCACATGTCATGCACTCGGTCAGCTTAGCATTTTCAAGGTAGTATAACATGCAGAAGTTAGGGCACATGTTAATTTCCTAGTATCCTAAACCGAGGGGTTTCATCATGGACTTTGCAGCATAGAAGTTCTCTTTCAACCTATGTTCCCTTCAGGTAAAATGCTTCTCGCCCATTCAATAATTGTCTTAACCGACCTCACTCAACCCGTGATCTGACTTGATGGTGAACACCTATGATACGGCCGATAATTTACTATGGTTCGTGCAGCCATCTCATGATAATGGTTCGTCAAAATCTTTCAATATATCGCATGTCACCGTGCGATGTTGGCTTAACAATTTTTTTGTTATGTTTGCTTGATTAGGAGTCACCACCTAGTATTTAATTGAGGGCTACTATGAAACCCGGGTGTACTGGTCTTGTCAGAGATTCATGGGTAAGGAACTGGTTGTTGTTAGGGAAGGTATTAGCACCCCTAACGCACCCTACTTGAGATAAGCTACTTCGTGGCTTTGATGTGTTAAGGAAGTTTTAAAAATTTTATGTTTTCATCGGATATTAGAAATACGGCTTACGTGTAAGTTCATAATTCTTAACCGTGAGCAAATCAAAATATTAAATTCTTCTTTATTCTTGCAATTTTATCATAAAAAAGAAAAACATTCATAAACAAAATACAAACCACACATTCACTTTCACTATACTTTTCTTTTTTCTTTTCTTTTTTGTTACATCCACACTACAAATTATAAAAAAAAAACTAAAAAAAAAAAAAACATTAAACAATTTTAAATTTACAAAAATAGCCCCAAAACAATCTGAAATTATAGGAAAGGCCTTCTACAAGCCGAAACAGTGTTAAGGAAGGTTTCTAGGCGCGGGAACAATGGCGGTGCATCTTTCCCACGTGCCACCGTCACTGGCGGCGCATAGGCGCAGGAAAATCCAGGCAGTAGGGTGGATGTGGAGTGCCTTCTTCTCCTCTTCCTTTCCTCGCTGGCGATGACACCCATCGTCACCTGCACAAGAAGAAAAACACACAAGCCAGTTGATTTAAATCCTTATTTAGATATGTTTCACTTCTGTTTTCTCTCAGTTTGCCATTTTCTCCTTCTTTTTTAGATGGTAGGTTTGTTCTCGGTCTTCTCCTTCTTCAGATCTGGTGGTTGTCATCCGTGGCCGCTGAAGCTGCGGTGGAGATGGGCATGGTTGTCCAGTCGGTGAGGCTGGTTGATGGATATGAAAAGGTTGCTAGCTGCTGTTGTTCGACCGCCGCCAGGTTCTTCGGTGGGAGGAGCCTGTGAAGGGGACTCCTGTTAGGAAGGTGAGGACCACTACAAGATTTAACAAATTTACAGACAGATTTTTTCCGTCAGTAATTAATTTACCGACGAAAACACCAACGGAAATTCTCCGTTGGTGAATCTTTCGTCGGTAATTTTTTGTCCGTCAGTAATGTTGCTACCTATTTTTTTGACCCATGTTTTTGATATATTTTCAAAAAAATTCAAAAATAGAGAAAAACAAAGAAAATCCAAAAAAATATGTTTTTTAATATATTTTCGTCATTTTAGCATTTTCAACGTCGTCTAAAAAAAGAATTTAAATTTTTAAAAGATTTTCAAACGCGTTCGACTTTTCACGCGTCATTTTTAAAATCATTGATTTTTCTCGTTGAGTCGACGTTGATATTGCTTGTTTTCAAAAAATACAAAAAAATAAGAAAAATCAAAATTTACAAAAAAGAAAGAAGTTGAGGGACCAAGTTGAAAAACTTGGCAACATTTTTTGCCTATAAATACTGATTTCCAACAATTGTAAAAGGGGAGGGGGGGCAATTTTGAAATATCAGAAAATACAAAAAAAAATAACCTAACCCTAAACCTATCTCTACCAAGCCTGCCGCCCTCCGCCCCCCTTGGTTTTAATTTTTTTCCTACAGCCGCCGGCCACAAACAAAAGCCAAACAGCCACCTCCCTCAACCGGCCAAAACAGCAGCCCCAGTTTGAAATTCTTCTTCCCCCACAACCGTCGTCCGAAACGACCACACCACCACTGAAACTCCCCCCCTTTGCTTGGTGATTATTTTTGCCCCGGTTTGGATTTTTCTCTAAAAACCAGCCGGAGCAGCCACTCTGTTCCCCCAAATTACAGATCTTCACCATTTCCCCCTCACCTTGCTGCTCCCCAACCGAAACAAAAAGCCAGCCAACAAAGAAGGTTGTCGTCCCCATCTCCTTCTTCCCTCAACAGCACCGATCCTTCCCTCTCGGCCGCTCCTTCTTCCCTCAGCAACAGCACCAGCAGAGACAGCCACCGAAGCCAACCACTGCCAAATTCGTCCGCCGTCTGCATCCAGCTCCTCCACCACAGAGCAGTCCCCATCATCTCCTCAGACCACCACGGATCTGCCCCCAGTCAGCACCGAAGGTGTCCCCTTTCTACAGCAACCTCGCCGCCACCGATCTCCAACCAACCCGCCAGCAGCAACGCCGCCTCCTCACTCACACCGCCCAATCTGCCATCCTAAGCTGAAAAGAAGAAGAAGCACTCCCTGCCACCAGATCGGCCATCGGCAGTAGAAACACCGACAGAAAAGGGAGCAGCAGGAGGAGCTGGACAGATCTAAAAAACAAAATAAAAACGACTGCTTGGGTGTTTTCTCTTGTTGCAGGTCACGGTGAAAGCCACCATGGACAAGGAAGAGAAGAGGGGAGGAAGTCATTACAGCCCCCTCACGCCGCCTAAATTTCAGGGCGGCGCGTGAACCCACGCGCCGCCAGTGGCGGTGGCGCGTGGGAAGACACGCCGCCACTGTTCATGCAGCCCCAGAAGTCCTTCCCTGCAATTTCTAGAGTTTTTAAGGACCATTTTGTAATTTTTAAATTAATTAATGTAATTTTTATTTATTTATTTTGAATTTGTATTAGTATTGTGGATGTAAAAGAAAAGAAAAGAAAAAGAAAAGAAAAGAAATAAAAATAGTGAAAGTGAATGTGTGTGTTTGTATTTTGTTTTATTTATTTTTATATATTTTTTAATGATAAAATTGCAAATATATTAAAGAAGAATTTAATATTTTGATCGGATCACGGTTAAGAATTATTAACTTATACGTAAGTGATATTTCTAAATTTCCGATGAAAAGACAATTATTAAAACTTCTTTAAACACGTCAAGGCCAAGAAGCAGCTTACCTCAGGTAGGGTGCATTAGGGGTGCTAATACCTTCCCTAACCACAACCAGTCCCTTACCCGCGATCTCTGACAAGACCAGTACATCAGGTTTCCTAGTAGCCCTCAATGAATTACTAGGTGGCGACTCCAACGAACGAATTCAAAGAAAACGCAACAACGAGAAAAAATCGCCAGCCCGATGGCGCGCGGATTTTTTTTGACGTGCGACAAGTAAATTCATTGGTAATAAAAAAAATATTATTACCGACGGATTTATTGACGGAACAGACACGTCGGTAATAATATTTTTCTATTACCAACGGATTTACCGACGGATTATTTCCGTCGGTAAATATTAAAAACATTTAAAAAAAAATTATTTTATAAAATTATAAAATAATTAAATTAACATAAATCAACACTGTATAATATATACTCCAAATTCTTGCAAAAAAGAATAAGAAAATCAACTCAAACAAATTTGCAACAAAAAAATAAAACAAAAAAATTAATTCAACTAAAAAAATTCATATGAAAAAAATGAAGTTGCAATTGCTAAAACTTTAAAAATCCTATAAATAAATCAACTAAAAATTGATCTCATATGAAAAACAAATCTCACAACAACATTTATACAATTATTAAGAATAAAAACAATTAAAAATAAAATAAAAAACAAATATAGTGAAAAAAATCATGAAAAAGCAAAAAAGAAAAAGAAAAATCTTACCTTATTATACTTGCAAGTGAAGCTAAGGAGAGAGAGAAAATTTCGTAAAGCATATTAATTAAAAGAAAAAACTAAGAGGATAAAAGAAGAAAGAAGAAGAAGACATACCGAGCATGGAGGAAAAGAGAAGGAGATGAGGAGAGAAAAGAAGAGAATGAAATAGATATTAATGTTTTCTACATATAGTGAAGAAGAAGAAGAAGAAGTAGAAGTAGAAGAAGAAGAAGAAGAAATGTGTCTGTCTCTTGTGAAATAAGCGGATTCAAGTTTTTTATTGGGGCGCGTTAGCGACAGATTTACCAACGAATAATTGAATATTAATATTTTTTAATAATTACGTCGGTAATATTTAATTTTAATTTTCAATTTCGTAAAAAGTTTTTAGAAACTGCCAAAAATTATCGACGATTTTTCAATTCGTCGATGATTCCGTTTGTAATATTGAAATGAAAATTTTAAATCAATTGAATTTTTTCAGAAAACCACCAAATAACACCGATGAATTTTTAATCCGTTGGTGATTTTTTCCGTAAAGAACAACAAAATAACAATACAATTGGAAAGTGAACAGATCTGGAGCTCTCTAGAAAATACCGACGGAAAATTCCGTCAGTAATTCCCTTTGTAATTGACATGATGAGCAGTGTTCACAGTTTACCAATGGATTTACCAACGGAATTTAGTCTGTCGGTAATTCCGTTGGTAAAAATGACACGTCATCATTTTTTTTGCTTTGTTTTAATTATTTTTTTCCCACTGTAATTCCCTCGGTATATACCGATAAAATTTACCGATAAAAAATTTACCGATAAAAAATTGCCTCAGTATTTCCGTTTGTATTTATCGATTTTCTGATAGTGGACGGCGTCTCCCAAGCTAGTGGTGGAGGGGATTGGCTGCTGGCTGTGCTGTTGTGGCTATTGTTTTGACCGCTAATGCTGGAGGTTGAATGGAGGGGGGGTCTGCGTTGTGTGGCTGGCTGCTATGTGGGTTGTCGAGTGGAAGGTTGAAGATGGGGAACAGTGATGGCTAGCTTGGAAAAAGGAGAGGGTGAGGTGGAAATCAAGGGGAAGATGACCGGGTTTGGGCGAGGGAAGATGACCAAGTGGGTTGTCGGCTCTAGCTTGCTTTGGTAGAGAAGACCAGAGGAAAAGGGAGGTGACATGGCCCGAGGAGACGAAGATAAAAAATGACCAAAGGAGGGGCGCCGCTCCTTTGGTTTTCTCTGGTTTTAGAAGGAAAAATGGCCAGAAGGGGGGAAGATGGTCGGGGAAGAGGAAGATAAAAATTACCAAGGGAGGGCCGCTCCCTTGATTTTTCTCTGGTTTTGGTTGGGGGAAGGGAGAGTAAAGGTTCTCGATGATCGGCGGCGGCTTGGGGTATAGATAGGTTTAGGTTTAAGGTATTTTTTTTTGTACATATTTTAGTCTCTCAAAATTCCCCCCCCCCTTTTTTTTGTGTGTGTTAAAGACTAGTATTTATAGATAAAAATATTGTTAGGTTTCCAAACTTGGTTCCTCAACTATTTTTTTTGTAAATTTTGATTTTTTTTCTTATTTTTTGGATTTTTCTTATCAACATCGCCTCAAATGAGAAAAATCGGTGATTTTAAAATACAACGCGTTAAAAGTCGAACTCATTCCAAAGAAAAACGTATTTTTTGGATTTTCATTGTTTTTCTCTATTTTTTTATTTTTCTGAAAATTTATCAAAACATGGGTCAAAAATTGGGTAGCAACACAATAAATCAAAAACCCTAGCTGCATTTACATTAGGTTCTTCTTCTACGATTGGATATTGACTGACATTACCTTGATTCATTCTCATTGCATCCATAACCATATTCCAGTAAGGATTATTGTTGTCATTTGCAACTCTATGCACATTGCTAGCACTAGAAGTTGACCCAACCACCCTTTCTCCCATGCTCTTATTACAAACAAATAGTTCTCCGTATGCATACCAATACAGGTAATTCTCCATAAATCATTTATGTAGAAGATGCATCATTACAACATCTAGATGTAGATACCTTTTATTTTGACACTTCCTTTATGGACACTTAATACCACCTCTAGTAAAATTTCTAGGAATAGATGTTGTGAAATTAATAAAATCCTGAATCTCGTTACAATAATCCATCATCCACAATCTTTGGGGTGAATCTCGATACATCCATGAATGATCATCCACGAGTTCTATCGAATCACTATAAAATTATGATGACAACATGTATTAATTAACTATGTTAGGTAAATAAATTTGCAAAAATATTGGTTTACCTTGAAATTATCCAACAAGCTAATTACAACTTCTCATAAATATTCATTATCAATTATCAACATCCATATAAACTTATACATATAAATTTATGGAAATTACAACTCCACAATAGCATTGATAAAAATTAAAACGGACATGTTGAACAAGCTATTAATTATTTCACAGCAACACATGTAATTCGGTAATTCAACAAAGTTTCAACAATTTACAAACAAATACAATTTTACAAAATCTAAAACAAACCATAACAAGTACAAAATTATACATTCATATACTACAAGTTTGTTTGAGAAATAACAATAAAACATGTACATACACTAACAAAATACATATACTAAAAAAATAATAAAATTGACATTTACATGTTAAAATAAAAAAAAGATAGATTTACTTATAAAAAATGATAAAATCCACAATAAATCAAAACACAGATGTTGTGACCACAAAACTTAAAGAAATATGACTTGTGTTGAGAAGAGGGAGATTTTTTTTTGAAGGGTTGTTGTTTACAGATTGTGGGGGGAGAGTTGGGATGAGGAAGAAGAAGGAAAAACAGGGGAGGAGAGGGTTGGCAGAGTGGTGATATATTCACTTTTCCCAATGGATTCACCAACAGACTACTTCTGTAGTTGATTCCCTTGGCAATTCTGACGGTGAATTGGTCACATCACTGTACAGAGATCCCAATTTGAATCCCTCGGTGATTCTGTCGATAAAATCGCCCGCAAAAACTTCAACGTCAACAAACTGCCTTTTTTATTATGAATATTTCATCTGTAATTTTGTCGATATATACTGACCGCAGTATTCCATTGATATATACCGATCGAATTACGGACATAATAGTTTCTGTCGGTAATTATTACCCAATTTACCGACAGAATTATTTCGTCGATAATTCCATTGGTTTTAAGCCAACTTCTGCTAGTGATTTAAGGGTGTATAAACCTTATAAGAAGGTAGAATTAATTCATTATTACTATTTTAGAGAGAATAAACCTACAAATTTAAAGTTCATATCTTAAACCCTTTTTCTAATAAAAAAAATTATTTTGTATTTTTTATTTGTTATTATTTTTAGCTTTCGTTTGCATTTAAAAAAAAAACCTCTAGTAATCATAACATTCAACCAATTTGAAAGTCGGATCATTGTTCTAGATACTTCAGAATAGGACAATTGGTATGTAGTTGTTGACTTTCCGCCATGGAAAGCATATATTTGGATCTTATATTATAAGTTAAGAAATACCCTTTTGATACGATTAATCTTACGGCAAAAGATGTTTACATGGCTGCCTCTTCTTCTATGGTGGAGAAGGAATCAACCATGATAAAGCAATATTCAAGTCACCTTTCATAGGCCTCGAATAAAGTTAACTGCATCTAGTTCCTTCGCCTTTATGAGGTGGCATGTTAAAGAAATGAATCAGGTAACAGGAAGACATACTGATAAGAATTGTAGGGATTGGACTTCTGGGTTTGAATGTGTTCATAGACAAATAGCATATTTATCTTTATACGTTTAGGATAACCAGCATGACTCTTGGCATCCTCGACAAGAAAAGTCTTTGATTCTTAGCCTAGCATGTAAAAAATTCATAAAGTGAGTGGACTCTTCGGACCAACTTATATGACATTAATTTCTCAGAAAGGAATTCAATTTTCTAAAAAAAACAATGGTAAGAAAGACTGGGTTTCATGAATTTTATTGCAACCTATTATTATTCTCAGGTTTCTGCTACTATTAAGAGCTCTCATAAAATCTAACAAGCTGTGCTTTTCATATTATGTGATTTTGTCTATTCACAATCTGATATATTTCATACTCCATCGGGAGTATCAAATCTTAGTAGTGATTATGCTCACACAGTTGAACATGCCAAATCACATCCAGTACTGCTTTCTTATATCCAATTATTTATAAGTTGATAATGTTCTTATACCCCAATCAGGATAATATGTCTCTGTTAATTGACAGAAATTCAATATAAGTAGACAGTTTTGTAATTAGTGTACCTAAATATAGGTGAAAAACATCCAGAATATTGATAAGGTAGAGCCTCCACTTCTTTATGCTTTCATGTCATGAAAATTCCTATTAAGGTTATCCACACGTAGCCTCCTGACTCAGAGTTATCAGAAGATGATGGATACTAGAAGCCAGTGCTATAGATGCAGGCAATGGTTCTCAGTACCACCAAATACTGCAACAATTAAGTGCCCCAGCTGTAAGTTTGAAACTAAAACCCACTCATTTGAACGATCGAAGAGCCAAGATGGAGGTCGGATTTCCCTCAGAAGTTTCTTTGAAACAGCAAGGACTAAGTTATCTCGCAGTGGCACTGGTAGCTCAAAATCTTACAAGTCATTGAATTGTAAACCCTCCACTTTGCTTTTCTCCGAATCTTTATCTGGCTTAAGACCATGCAGGAAGCGTGCACTACTTATCGGAGTGACTTATAAGAACTCGAAGCACAAGCTGAAGGGAACTATCATTGATGTGAAGGGTATCAGAGGTTTGTTGATGGATACTTTTACGTTCCCGAAAGAGGACATTCGTGTTCTCACAGGTATTGTAGCTGCTCTATTTTTTTATTTAACTTTTCTTTTTGTTCTGGTTATGATTTGTTGTGGAAATTTATATGCTTCAATAACGAAAACCAAACTTCAAATAGAGGAGGAGCCGGAGCCAGATTTTTTCCCAACAAAGAAGAATATACAGAATTCCTTCAAATGGCTCGTGGAGGACTGCATGGCTGGTGATTCCTTGGTGTTCTACTTCTCAGGACACGGCATAAAACAATTTGATTTGGATGGCGATGAGAGCGATGGGTTCGATGAAACTATCTGCCCTGTTGATTTTATAGAAGCAGGCACGATCACAGATGATGAAATGAAGTCTGCCATTGTTAGGCCACTCAAAAAGGGTGTTACGCTTAACGCAATTGTGGATGCTTGTCATAGTGGAACTGTTCTTGATCTGCCATACGTGTATAACAGAAAAGAGTAAGTATCTAAGTTATCTTTCACAACTTTAAATGGTTAACATAATAACACCTGAGGCAAATGAGTGCCTCCATAAATATGACATAGAATTTGGAAAAACAAATGTGGATTGAAACAGGAAAAAATGGGAAAACGGTACCCGTCTATCTGAAGATGAGAAACGTACAGATCGTGGACTGGCAATTTCAATCGCTGCATGTGAAGATATACAAGTTGCTGCAGATACTTCTGTAAGAGATTCGTTTACCTCACGTTACTTGTGTATTTTCTTGTTAATGGATACTGAGGTGGAATTGATCCCAGCAACTCTATTTTTCAATATCTTAGATACGATCTACATGATTATTCAACATTTTTCAGTTGAAGTCCAGATTCCAGAAATTGTTTCAGTGCTCAATCCTGACATTTATGAATATGCAGTCTTGCATTGGAAAGTCGTCGATAAATGGTGGTGCCATGACCAGCGTTTTGATACAAATTGTGGAGAAGAACCCTACAATAACATATGGTAAACTGCTAGACTCCATTCATGAGGAAATTGAAAAGGCTAACAAAGAAGGATGTCTTCCTCGGATCATAAAAGGAATGTTAAATAACATTTTATCACAGGTCAGTAGTCTTATTTATATATATTTATCCTCCATATTGCACAAGAAATGTTTTCATGAACATGGTAAACACCGAGAAACAACATGCAAATAATAGCCTCTTTTCTTTCTATTTAAATCATAAGAGGCATTCTTTACATCGCTATCTAAAAATAAATAAATTATGCTAAATGTTCATTTCAAGAAGGTATGAATCTAGAAAGGGGATACAAATTACCTCCCCACCAACCCTTAAAATTATACTAGTTATAAACCTTTTGATTTAGCTTACCGTGTAAAAATTTCTCATACAGGTATAACATTGAAATTTATCATTTGTCATTAAAAAGATTATCTTAAAATGATATCACTATCGTATTGTTCCATGTTTGAACTTTTTTTCCTGTGATTCAATATTTGTGCAGAGGCCTCAACTTTCTGCTTCCAAGGAGTTCGACGTCAATAGCAGATTTCTTATTTTGCAATAATACGACATATATATATATATATATATATATATATATATATATATATAGAGAGAGAGAGAGAGAGAGAGAGAGAGAGAGACATACATGTATGTATATATTTTATGGCCGCAGCCTGAAGATCATTTTGTACCAAGCACTCTCGGATCAAGTATAGTAGAGGATGATCATCGATTAGTTGGCCTAATGTTAAGGACTTTAAATTAAAAAAATTGTTTTTTTATTTATTTTAAGAATACTTATTAAATTAATTGAGAGGTACACAAACTCAACTAGATACCTATACTGTATAATAAATAAATATATATATATATATATAGAGAGAGAGAGAGGGGGGGGGGGGCCGGGGGTAGGACAAAGAAAAGTAGTCATGGGCGTGTTAATGAGTTTGATAATTAATTATAATATGGGATGAAGTTTACCTGTCTCCCTTGTCTTTTGGTTTTTCAATCAAGCCCCTCGAGTTTGATAAATATTTCAACGTGAGATTTCAACTCTGTTAGATTAAAAAAGGGTGTTAATACAGCTTAAACAGGATAGCTGCGTAGCTAAAGATAATTGAAACACCTACGAAGCTACAAACAATTTGTTTTTATATTTTAAAAATATTTTTAAAATTATTTATTTTAAATTTTTTTTTTGATAGTTTTAGATTATTTTAATACACTGATATAAAAAATATTTTTAAAAAATATTTTTTTAAATAAAAAAATTTATAAAAAATAATCATAATTATATTATCAAATACTCTTTAAATATACGATATATTAACAAAGCTATATATATATATATATATATATGAGGATTCCAGCTGTTAATTTCTTCAACGAATTTCAAATATAGATAACTTTAAAAACAAATTTTATAATCTACGAGGACTGTATGGGAAATGGTAAGCAGCCGAAAACATTTATCATCCATAAAAAAAAAAAAAATTAAACTACTTTATATAAACAGTGTTGAATATACGGTTGAACAAGATTATTTTCGGCTGCTTACCATTTCTCATCCATGAAAATGTCCTCGCTTACCCATCAAATTTACAGACGGTAATGATTGCGGTAATGAGAGCATATTTAAAAATATAATTACAATTATGTTTTAAAGTATTTTTTATATTAAAATAATATTTTTTTAAAAAAAATTATTTTTAAAATCAACTATCAAAACAATTTAAAATATATAAAAATTTTATTTTATTTTTAAATACAAATTGGCTTAATTTTCAAACGGGCTGTAAATATCCAAAGTATTTATTGTGTTTTTGGTTTTTTAAACTCCCAAAATTACTTTTACCCAAGAAAATCAAATCGGCTGCACACTTATTAAACTACGCATGGCCTAGCGGGACCTAGCCGACCTTGTCTAATTTATATATATATATATAAACAAAACAAATCCTTGAAATCTGACACTACAAGAAAATTAAAAACATTGGTGGAATATTCTGTCGGCCGCATGTAAATATCATTCAATCAATAATTTATACAACTGATAGATTTATTGATAGAAACACAGTCAAGAAAGTTTTTTGGAGGAATTGTTATTCCTCAGCATTTTTGTTAGTAATTTGCAATGTTAATAGAAATAACTATGGAATATAAGTGTCAAAAAAATATAATGCACCCATTATTTTTTTACTATTCACTTTATTCATAAATAAATTGCTAATAAAATATTTTGTTGCCTATTTCATCGATAAAATTTTTAAATTATTCTATAATTTCCTAATGAAATGATGCCTATATTATTGATGAAATCACTCATAAACAAAAAACCTTTCATTGGTGATTCTACTTGAAGTTAAGTAATGTATTATTATTATTATTATTATAGTTATAGTTATGATTTTTGTTAATTAAAAAAATAAAAAAATCACAATAAAACCAAAAACTATCAATTATATTGAACTCAAGATTTTATTAATTTCAATATTCATTCAAAAAATAGTTTTACAATAATAAATAAATCACTACATAGATAAAGGTAGAGGTGGAGGGGTGATAAGTACAAAATATTCATATGTTTTTATTCTTTTTACACTATGCTTTTAATATGTTTTAAGCTTATTGGAAATTATTTTTATGAGTTTGGCATGCTTAAGAGATTTTTTGAATTAATTGCTAAAAGATATGAATTTTTATATTTTATGTTTCGGACCTTGCTTTTTGTGATAGGTTTTTCACCGAGTTATAATTTCAAAATGTGAATGTGAACTAAATCACAGTTAAAGAACACATACCAAGCTTTTCAAGAAGGTATTATGGGCATAAATTCGAGTTTCTTTGGACCTCTAATCAAACCTACAAAATTGAGCTAAAATTTTACTTGCAGCAGGATTCTCTACTTTTACACTACATATTCAAATAGGCATATCTTGAGCCTTGGATATTGAAATCATACAAATTTTAAAAAGAATGTCAAGTCAAATAAAAAAAATTTATTTGCAAAACTCTGGATGCTAGCTGAAAGACAAGATTGGTCTCTTGATCCGATAAAGAAAATAACTATGTTGAGAATCACATTACAGCTGAGAATCTGACATAGAAATGGTGGGTTTTAGGATCTAGAAAAGGTACTAATCAAGTCTTTAACATTGCATGAATGAAAGATTATAGCTAGAATAGCTAGATGTTGCAAGAAACTAAGTTAGAAACAAAATTTAAGTTATAACAAAGTCTAAATTATAACAAAGTTGTGGTAGCTGCAAAGTCAATTTTCAACACAAATTCTAAGAGATTTAACCAACTTTAATGACCAGATAAAAAAGAAGAAATTAAGTAACATTAGGACCCCTAATCAGCAAAATAATCCTAATGAAAGACATCAACTAAGGTAGGGAATAAACGGAGCAAATTACAGCAGAAATAACTCTTCTTCTTCTTCTTCTCTACAGCATTCGTTTCTCTCTGTTTTTGTTAACTTTTCAGCAACTATAAACTAAACTTTAGCTTTCAGTTCAGAAGAGTTTTGTTTCATTATTGTTTTAGATTGTGAAAAGGGATATTTATAACTTTATTTCTAGACATTCAAGTACTTATTTTGCCTAAATTTGATACATAAGTTATTGTTTTCATTCAAGCTTTTTGAATGGTTTTTATGATAAGCATGCTTTTTTTATGAATTTTGAATCCATTATTATTAATTTTTATAAAGAAGGAAGCAAAATAAATGAATTTGTCTGATTTAACTTTCAAGTTAAAAGAATAAGACAAGTAAAAATTGTTAAGCTTTTTAACGATAGATTGGAGTATTTAATCTTCTTTTTTTTCATTCTTAAAGCTTTCCTCATTGAATATAAAAATTGCTTTTCAATCTTTAGTTTAATCTTTTTTTATCTTCCTTGCTTAAAGGAATTTTTAGTATTTGTTTGAATTAAAAAAATATTTATTTTACTTTGTTGATCAATCTAATTCGTTGAATGGACAAATCCCTTTTGAACCGAGCATATACCACTGAATTATGTTTTACATTTTCTTTTCAGAATTTGAATTTTCCTTAAATTTTTTATTCAATCCTCAATCTTTATTTCAGTTTCTTGTAAGAAGAATTAGAACAATTTCCCTTGGGTTTGACCTGGCTTTTACTACAGTGCTACAAAAATTAAGTCTTTAAAAATAGAGAAAATATAGAATTAATTTTGGTTGTTTCGATAGCGAACATTGGGGGAAATCTTAAGCTAAAATAACCGGAATGAGGAGCAGGATAATGTAAAGCCATATTTTCCATCATTTTCACCCAATTCTTTATTTTCTTCTTCGAATCTGGCTTTTATTTCTTCTTCCAATTTGATTAGTTGCTCCTTAACCTGTTTTAGGACCCTCACCTCAAATTTTGATGTTGAATGGCTTGTACCTAACTATTGTGTGCCTAGAGTTGAAGTAGTACTATGGCCTCACCTAATTTCTTTAGCTAATGTAATAGATATCACATAAACCCAATTTATATCTAATCCATTAGTTGCTTTAGCTTCTAACCACAATTGAGAATTGCAAGGACGATGCGTGTAAGTATGTTCTTAATGTTTTTCAACCATTGTAAAGTTATATGTTTTCTACAAAAACAAGAAAAACAAGTCATTTATAATTAAAAGAATTAAAAAAATTACAAGAATTAAAAAAAAAAAACTTACAACAAATATTTCCCTTCTAATATAAACTCCATCATCATTTCCCTCTATCCGCCTTCCTTATTATATTAATTTCTTCATATAACTCCATAAAAATGGGCTTATTCTCAAATTGTAATTGCTCCTACAAAATAAATAAGTTGTAAAAAGATCTAAAAAATAAACAGTAAATTAAAAATTAAAGAAAAATAATTAAAAAATTCTTATCAAGCATTTTGCATGATTGACAAATGGAAGTGATCAACTAGTGTGCTTACTTGCCAAACCATGTATTTCTTTGTTTTGATTCTATTACCTATTGTGGGCATCTTTTAAAATATTCCACTGCCATAAATTCTCGAAACTTCTACTAATTATCCTCTATGACACGATTCGGTCTATACTTTTTTTATACCAAGATGTCATCAAAATCACATAGCCTGATATAAAGAAAATTGTTAAGTATACATAAGATTAGGAAATTTGAAATTACAATTTTAAGCATAAAATTTATTAAATGTTTGATGCTTACCTTATCGCATTGTGGTTTTCCCACACTTTCCTTTCTCACCAAAATTAGTTTTTTGAGATTTAAAATATATATTTTTTACCTTAAACATTCCTCACCAAGCATCTATCATATTCATCTATTCAGGATGATCTTGAAACTAACTTCATTGAAACAATAGTTTCTCGAATAATGATTTCATCACACTTTTGACAAAAGGAACAACTTTATCATTTATAAACCTAAAAACAAATTCATACAAAGTTAGTCATTTTCATTTAATTTAAATCTAATCAAAATAATAACTTCAATACATAACTTATATAAAGCGGTTTTCTTCCATTCTACAATAATTTTATCGAGAAATGGCTCCCTTGAAGATGGAATTCCATTTTTGCTACCCAAAATGGATGAGCGTCGGTTGGTATCGTGTACATTAATGGTTCTTCATGATCGACACTGTCGCACCCCCAAAAAAATCAACAAATAAAATTTGGTTTATTTTAAAATTTGTTTTGCGACATTCGACTGGCGACTTTTGTTTTGTTTTGTTTTGTTGATTTGGTTCTTTGGGAGTCGCCACCTAGTATTTTGGTCACTAGGAACCCTAACTGGTCTTTTAGAGATTCTAAGGCAAGGGACTGGTTGCGTAAAGGGAAGGTATTAGCACCCCTAGTACGCCCTACCTAAGGTAAGCTGCTTGGTGTTTGGTTTGCTCTATAACTGCTATGGTGTAGGTATTTTCTAGGCTCGTCAATTGATTTTTGATAGAAATCTAAGGAGATTCCATGTGCTTTGAAAGCTCATTTTTCCCTTAGTATTTCAAAAGTTTGTGACTCATAAATCGTGGAAAGAAAAAAAATAAATTAATTTTGAAATGTCCTCAATTATAATCAAGGCTTCTTTCAAGAATGTGTGCGGATTTATTATTCCCAATAATATTTTGGATATTCATCCTTTTAAGGATTTCTTTATCCAAACATTAGTGGTGAATAATAAATAAATTCCCTCTCCAAAAATAAGATTTTTATAGTTTTTGGAATATTGGACAATACCCTTTGGAGTTTTACAAACATGTTGTAAAATCCAGAAATGCAGGAAAATAATTTTGTGTTTAAGAAATCTATGCGAAAACACACTTTCGAAGCTTCCAATATATTTTTTTTATAAAAAGAACTTTGAAAACATGTTAGAGTATTGGCCGTATGCAACAAGCAAAAAAAAATATTTTTTTTTTAAAACAATATTTTTTTTTTACGAAATCGGGTATTTTTAATACTGAATTTGTATCTCCACAGCATAAAATACAAACTAATATTGAGTCATTTTAAAAAGATGTACGAAAAAAATCAACAATGTTTTTAAGGAATTTTTAGAATTTTTTTGAAAGCAAAAAAAAATTTATCTTTAAAAATTTTGGGTGCCACGACGAAAATCAGATATTTTAAATACTGAATTTATACCTCCACAGTATATAAAACAAAATACAAACCCCCTTAAAAATATATATATATGAAAGGAAAATAACAACATTTTTTTTAGATTTTTTTACAAATATTTTATATATATATAACATATATATATAATATAATATAATAATATAATATAATTATATATTAATTATTAAGGGGGCTGGGCCGGCCCAACTAACTGGGTCGGGCTCAGCCCCACAGGTGACTGGGCCGACCTCGGCCCAATAAAGAAACTTGGTCTGGGCCGGACCCGGCCCAGACCGCCGGGTTGGGCCAGAATCCTTCTGGCCCATATACATGTTTCTGGGCCAGAAACAGTCTGGCCCAGAGGATAAAACATAAAAGGGGGGGGGGGGAATTAATTTCCCCCCCCCCCTCTGCATGCAGGGGACGAAACCTAAGCAGATAAAGAAAAAAGAAAAACAATGCAGGGGGGGAAGTGCGTACCTGGCGAGGCTGGAGACGGTGGCTGGCTGACGGGGCTACGGTGGCGTGGCTCGTGGATGGCGGTTCCGGGTGGCGTTGCTGCCGTCTCCAACAATGACGAAAAATTCTTCTTCCTCCCTTCTCCTTCGGTTTTTTTTCGTTCTCAGTGGCTGCCTATTCTCGGTTCGGTTTTGGTTTTGTGTCGGTTTCCTTCTTCTTGGTTTGTTTCTGTTCTTCTCTCTCTCTTCGGGTCGCTCTCTCTCTCTTTCTCTCTTCAGGTCTTTCGGGTCTCTCGGTTTTTCTCTCCCTTCTCTTCGGTTTTTCTTCTTTATTTATAGGGGCAGCACGGGTGGGGGACCATGGTTAGTGCGCCTTCAATCACGCATGGCTGGTCGGTTCTTTCGGTGGTGGTGGTGGGGGCGAGGAGAGAGAGAGACGCGGGAGTTTTTTTTTTAAAATTTCTGTCTTCTGTTCTGCTACAAACGGGGGGGAAGGAGATGATGAACAGTGTCGTTCAAAACGACACCATTCTGCTTTCCCCTTTTTTCTTTTTTCTTTTGTATATGAAACGGCGTCGTTTTGAATAAAACGCGCCGTTTCATTTAAATGGCCAAACTTCAAATCAGTCCTCCAAATTCGGTCCCCGCCCTTCTTGTTGGTCGCCTTTTTCACTTTGGTCCTTGGCCTCGGATTTATGCAATTGAGCCCCTAATTGATCAATAAACTTCCAATTTCTTCAATTAAGCCCCTGAAACAATTCCAAACAGACCCCTCTATCTTTGCGCCTTCTCCAAATTGGTCCCTGGTTTCGGATTTTCACAATTAAGTCCCTAATTGGCCCTTAAACTTCAATATTTATGCAATTGAGCCCCTGATTTGACCCAATAAATTCCTAAAAAATATATTTTGGCCCCAGAACTTAAATTTCTCCAAATTAAAGCCGAAATTGACTTAAAAATCAATTTTTCTTGCAATCAAATCTTCTATAAATTCAAATAAAAATCCAATTAAGTCCATAAAAATCCCATTAAGTCCATAAAAATCCAAATTTGGGCTTTTCTCCTCAAAATTCAAATTTTCCTTCTCAATAGGGCTTTCATTCTCCAAGAATATACTGTCAAAAATTCAATCCTTGTATTTTTAAATTCCTTGACCAATTTTCTGACTATTTTCCGAGCGTTTCTGCCTCCTGTTATTTTTCTAACCTCTTTTAGCTATTTATTTTATTTTTCATGGGGACCCAAAAATGGGTTACAACAGATGCCTCCTCTTTATAATACTTACAGAGCATGGGTTTTGCGCAGTAAGTGTTATAAAGATAAACCCAAAACGGAACTCCCGAAACTGATCTGGTTGAAGCTTGATTGATCTGAAACTTTATCCTTTATAACAATCCTCCTTGGCCCTAAAAAACCATGATCGAAACTTAGTCATCTCGAGATCCTTATCCAGCGATCCTCTGAATTCTTATTTTAGCTTGATCAACATGGAAATCCATCGGAGATCCTATCTAGTGATCTCCTTTAAACTGGAATCCCATCTGGCGATTCCTTTGCTCCTAATCAATACAAAAAAATGTGTATGTGGTCTCATTATGATGGGTGACCTGCCCGAGTGGAAAAGAGAAAGAATGGTCTCATTCTTTGGGTGACCTACCCAGGGGAAAGAAATTGCCTCATTATAATGGGTGACCTACCCAGGTAAAAAAAATGGAGAATGGTCTCATTCTTATGGGTGACCTACCCAGAAAATATGGTCTTATTGTGATGGGTGACCTACCCAGAAAAAGGAAGAGTGGTCTCATTCTTATGGGTGACCTACCCAGGGGAGGAATGGCCTCATTCTTATGGGTGACCTACCCAGATAAAAAAAAAATGGAGAATGGTCTCATTCTTATGGGTGACCTACCTAGAAAATATGGTCTCATTGTGATGGGTGACCTGCCCAGAAAAAGGAAGAGTGGTCTCATTCTTTGGGTGACCTACCCAGGGGAAGGAATGGCCTCATTCTTATGGGTGACCTACCCAGATAAACAAAAAAATGGAGAATGGTCTCATTCTTATGGGTGACCTACCCAGAAAATATGGTCTCATTGTGATGGGTGACCTACCCAGAAAAAGGAAGAGTGGTCTCATTCTTTGGGTGACCTACCCAGGGGAAGGAATGGCCTCATTCTTATGGGTGACCTACCCAGATAAACAAAAAATGGAGAATGGTCTCATTCTTATGGGTGACCTACCCAGAAAAGTATGGTCTCATTGTGATGGGTGACCTGCCCAAGGAAAAATGTGAAGAGTGGTCTCATTCTTTGGGTGACCTACCCAGATAAAAAATATGGAGAAAATGGTTGTGTTGTAATGGGTGACCTACCCAGAAAAATGTTGGTGAGGGCTCAAAGGCGCACTCGAAAAGAGGTAGGGTTTAGAAAACGCACTACCCGAGAAGTGAGGGTTCAAACAGCGCACTCGAAAAGAGATAGGGTTAGAAAACGCACTACCCAAAAAGTGAGGGCTCAAACAGCGCACTCGAAAAGAGGTAGGGTTAGAAAACGCACTTCCTGAGAAATGGTGATGAAATCCCGATCTGACAAATGTTGAAAGCAATATATTATGGTTAATATGCATGTATGTTTTTGTTACCTATCTTGGAAACATAGGTCCCCCTTTCGTCGTAAGCCTCTTTGCTCTTGTTTCAAGCTTTTCTCATGAACCGAAATATCCTTCATGTCCTTTTAGTGAAGAGATCTTTGGTTCCTTATGGGGCCCTTTCTTGCTCCATTGAGTTTTGCGTCAAAGGAAAAAATTGGTTTTGTTCATGAAAACTAAAACTTTTAATATAATTAGCAGATTTTATAAAAGATGCCTTTTTTAGAAGTTTTTATTATGATATCCCTTTTGGGCTTGGGTTTACTTTGGACCCTTATGTGCATATCGTGCACCTTTTGCCCCCTAGTGTGATGTGCAACTATATGTCAAGTAGATTTGATTTGGTTCACCAATTGATGGAGTCATCTTCTTAGTCATGCAAAAAAGTTCTTTTAAACGAAAGATTTCAAATGTTATGAGATCATATGTTATATATATATATATATAAGGACTCTTTACAAAGAGAATTCATGGCCGAAATTTATTTTATTGAACGGGAAATTACGAAATACATCAAGCGTAGTATTTCTTTACAGAGTCGGAATTCACAGGCCTAGCTAAATCTTCTCCATCCATTCTAGACAGTAACAAAGCTCCTCCTGAGAATGCTTTCCTTACCACGTACGGCCCCTCGTAGTTAGGTGCCCATTTACTCTGATCTTCTCCAGGTAAAGGTAATATTTTCTTTAGTACAAGATCTCCTTCGTGGAATCCTCGAGGTCGAACCTTCTTGTCATAGGATTTAGCCATCCTTCTTTGGTAGAGTTGATGATGACAGATCGCGGCTATCCTCTTTTCACTGATCAGATTCAACTGTTCATATCTAACCTTTGCCCATTCTAACTCTTCCAGCTCAAAGTCTAACAACACTCTCAATGATGGGATTTCCATTTCTAAAGGCATCACCGCCTCCATTCCATATACCAACATGTATGGGGTGGCTCCTGTTGAGGTTCGAACTGCGGTGTGATATGCATGAAGGGCAAATGGCAACATCTCATGCCAATCCTTATAGGTGACTACCATCTTCTGAATAATCTTTTTGACATTCTTGTTAGCAGCTTCTACCGCCCCATTCATCTTTGGTCTATATGGTGAAGAATTGGAATGCTTGATTTTCCATTTATTGCAGAGCTCTATTATCATCTTGCCGTTGAAATTCTGGGCGTTATCAGTTATAATCTTTTCTGGTGGGCCATACCGACATATCAAATCTCTCTCAATAAATTTCTTCACCACTTTTTGCGTCACATGAGCAAATGACCCAGCTTCTACCCATTTTGTGAAGTAGTCGATAGCCACGAGAATAAACCTATGACCATTGCTGGCTTTTGGGTTTACCGGTCCAATTACATCAATTCCCCACATCGCGAAAGGCCATGGAGATGTTAAATTAAACAGAGGAGTCGGAGGAGCATTGATTTTGTCACTGTATACTTGGCATATATGACATTTCCGGACATAATCGATACAATCCTTCTCTAACATCATCCAGAAGTACCCGGCTCTTTGTATCTTCCTAGCCATCACATGTCCACTAGCATGAGTTGAGCAAATCCCTTCATGGACCTCCCGTACCGTGCTTTTTGCCTCAAATTCATCCAAACATCTCAACAAAGTCCCGTCAGATGATTTCTTATACAAAATCTCCCCATCAAGATAAAAATCCATTGCCAACCTTCTCAAGGTCTTCTTGTCGATCTTGGATGCCCCCATGGGATATGCCTGGTTTTGGATGAGATTCTTGATATCATAGTACCATGGGTTTCCATCCACTTCTCTTTCGACTGAGTAACAATGAGCGGGGTTATTTCTGATATTAATGTGTACTGGCTGTACCTTGTGCCCAAAGTCTATCTTGGCCATAGATGCTAGTGTGGCCAAAGCATCTGCAAACTGGTTCCCTTCCCTTCCCAGATGGGTGAACTCTATTTCCTCAAATTATTTAGCCAGCTTAGACAGGTATTCTTGGTAAGGCCTTAACTTCTCTTCTTTGGTTTGCCATTCTCCTTTTACTTGGCAAATGATCAACATTGAGTCTCCATACACATCTATCTTTTTGATGTTCATCTCTAATGCAGCCTCTAAACCAAGAATGCAAGCTTCATACTCAGCCGTGTTGTTGGTGCACCCGAACTGCAGCTTAACTGAAACCGGATACTGCTTCTTATCAGGAGAGATTATCACTGCCCCTGCTTCGTTACCACATACATTTACAGCACCATCAAAGTACATAACCCACCAATCTGATTTTTCTTCCTCGATTGCAAACACATCTTCATCGGGAAAGTCAAAGTTTAACGGCTCATAATCTTCCATAGCATGGTCAGCCAGGTGATCGGCAATAACACTCCCTTTCACAGCTTTCCTTGTCATATACACTATGTCATACTCAGCCAAAAGAACTTGCCATCTTGCAATTCGGCTAGATAGATAAGGTTTCTCACAAATGTACCTTAATAGGTCTAACTTGGAAATTAACCATGTAGTGTGATACAACATATACTGACGTAATCTCTTTGTAGCCCAGGCTAGTGCGCAGCACAGCTTCTCAATCACAGTATACCTAGACTCATATTCCGTGAACTTCTTGTTCAGGTAATAAATGGCCCTTTCCTTTCTTCCGGTTTCATCATGTTGCCCAAGCACACATCCCATTGCTGTTTCGGTTACTGTTAGGTATAAAATCAATGGCCTTTCTGGTACGAGAGGAACAAGCAGAGGTGGATTTAGCAAGTACTGCTTGATTTTCTTAAAAGCTTTATCACACTCTTCATTCCATATTCCAGGGTTCTTCTTCCTCAACAAACGAAAGATCGGGTCACAAGTCGCGGTTAAATGGGATATAAACCGAGCGATGTAATTCAACCTTCCTAAGAAACCTCTCACCTCCTTCTCAGTCTTGGGGGGTGGCATAGATTGAATAGCTTTTACTTTTTCAGGATCCACTTCTATCCCTTTGTCACTCACCACAAATCCCAACAGCTTACCGGATTTCACCCCGAATGAACACTTTGCTGGGTTAAGCCTCAACTTATATTTCCTTAATCTTTCAAATAATTTCTTCAATACTTGGACATGATTCTCTCCCTCTTTAGATTTAGCAACCATGTCATCCACGTATACTTCAATCTCTTTGTGCATCATGTCGTGAAACAAAGTCACCATAGCCCTTTGGTAAGTGGCCCCGGCATTCTTTAAACCGAATGGCATGACTTTGTAGCAAAAGGTTCCCCATGGTGTTATAAAGGTTGTCTTCTCCCTATCCTCTGGCGCCATTCTTATCTGATTGTAGCCTGAAAACCCATCCATGAATGAATATGTGGAACTACGTGCTGCATTATCAACTAACATATCTATGTGTGGTAAAGGGAAGTCATCTTTAGGGCTAGCCCGGTTTAAGTCCCTAAAGTCCACGCAAACTCTGATTTTACCTTCCTTTTTGGGTACTACCACTATGTTTGACACCCATTGTGGATACTTCACTACTTCCAAAAAACCAGCGTCCCATTGTTTTTCAATTTCCGCCTTTACTTTGATTAAGACCTCCGGATGAGTTCTCCTTAACTTCTGCTTAGTCGGCTTGCATCCTTCCATCAGTGGTATTCTATGCACTACAATGTCCGTATCCAGACCAGGCATATCTTCGTAGGACCAGGCAAAGACATCCACATAATCCTTGAGTAGTGCAATCAACTCTTGCTTTGCTTCGGGGGTGATCAAAGTCCCTATCTTCAGCTCTCGCTTGATTTCTTCATTGCCTACATTTATGGTTTCAAGTTCCTCCTTAGCGGGCCTCCAAGCCTGTTCGTGTTTTTCTATTAATTTTGTGAATTCCCATATGTTTTCCTCCTCCCATTCCTCATCTTCTACAGCCACTATGTATTCTTTAAATTTTGGCCATTCATTCTCAATGTAAAGTGCAGGTGTTGTTGTGGAGGATCCACTTTCAGGGTTCCTGAAAGCGGAAAGTGATGTGTAAATGCATAGTAAGACATCAAGATGAATTTTGAAAATGCATGATCTCATTAAAAATAAAAGATTGGCTCACAACAAAAATAAAATCCCATTGACATCTTGGGCCTCGATTGTCAATGAATAAAAAAAAAGAACAGAAAAGAAAGGCAAACAACATAGATAAAAATATAATCTAACCATCATTGTTGATTACATTTTAAAAACCAATGGAGCTTCTTGGGTCTCCCAATTCTGGAACTTTTCCCCTTCGGCTAGCTTCCGGACAAAAGTCTTGACGGTGACTTCTTCCAAAGTGTGGATGGTCAATTGTGGCATCTCTTCAATCCTCCTTTCGGACTCGATTTTCTCAGCAATGTCCTTGACTTGATTTTCCTCCAGAGTGTTTATGTTCATTGAAGAAAGATTTTGAAAGAGGTCTCCATGTCCCCCATCAGGTTGTATCACATATGCGGCCTTTGGAAATGAAATCCTGATTGGAGGGATGGCTAAGTTTTCTTCTATAGGCTTCCTTCCTTCCATCCTAGCCATTCTCTTCTCCCTTCTTGCACCAGCAGCTCGTTTATAATCCTCTTTCTTGGGCTTATATCCAAGCCCAAACCTCTGTTCTGCAGCTTTCAATTTGATTATACCCCTCCATTCAGGCCTTCTTTGCTCCATATCGTATGGGAAAGGAATCTTGTTTTTCAAAAAGATTTTAGCGGCCATTTTAGTGGCTTCAGAGATTTCTGGCTTCCTCAACACAGTGTTCTCGGGCACCCACTCGGTATTCACAATTTCAAATGCATGAAGGTTTCCGTCCCTACAATCTTTTGCTTCAATGAATGGAACCGCCACATTTCTTACCATCGATATAGTCTCCTCAGCCTTAATAGTAACCAGGACACCGTTGGCAATGTACTTTAAACATTGATGTAGCGAAGAGGTGACAGCTCCCGCAGAATGTATCCATGGCCTTCCTAACAGCATGCTATAAGAAGGGTGGATATCCATCACTTGAAGGGTTACTAGAAAGACTTGTGGACCCACAGCTAGTTCAACATCAATTGACCCTATAACTGGCCTTGATGAGCCATCATACGCTCTCGCCGTTATCACGCTGGGTTGCATATGTGAGGGATCTATCGGCATTTCATCCAGCACATGCCTTGGTAACACATTCAGGGCCGAGCCGTTATCAATGAGAACTTTTCCGACGAGACAATCCTTGCATCGGATCGTGACATACAAGGGCTTGTTATGTCCACTTCCTTCAGCGTCAAGTTCATCTTCCGTGAAATACAAGTAATTGGCAGCATGAATCCTCCCTACTAAATATTCCATAGTCTTTTGCTCGATATCTTGGGGCACATAGGCCTCATTCAATACTTTTTGCAAAGCATTACGATGTGGCTCCGAGTTGAGTATTAAAGACATGATGGAGATCTTAGCAGGGGTTTTCTTCAACTGATCCACTATATTGTACTCACTATGCTTCATCAGTTTCAAGAACTCATTTGTTTCTTCCTCAGTCACAGGTTTATTCACCTCAAACTCTTTATCAAGGTCCAGCACCTCCTTGCCTTTAGCCTTTCTTTGTCTTTCTAGTTCTTCAGGTGTGTAACAACGACCACTCCGAGTTAGCCCACTTATCTCCGTTCGGAACAGCGGCAAAGGAGTTTCAATATTCGAGGTATAACCATAATCTCCAGGCATCGCTCCATAGTTTACTTTGCTTGCATAGGAGGGCCTAGTTAATACCAGTTTTGAGCGACCATTAGCTGTTGATTGGATTCTACATTTCTCTATCATCCCTACCTCTTCATTGTCACTTACATCCTCAATCCTCAACTCTCCTAGAGTTAGCATTCTTACAACTTTTTGATGAAATTCAATGCATTCATCAATGTGATGCCCTTCCTTTTTATGGAAAGGGCAAAAGTTACTTTCCCTTGTGCAGTACTCAGTCGTTTCTTCCAACTGTCCAGACTGTACCAACATCAAGTATAGCTTGGCCATGGTCACTTTCAACACCCTCTTTTTGCTACCAATCTCCATGGTATTCACTCCTCCCCTACCATCAACATGCTTAGGTAAAGGGTTGGAATTCTGATTTGGCGAATCCTCAAAAGTGACCCATCCCACTTTGATTAGTTGCAACACCTTTCTTTTAAAAGTGAAGCAAGACTCAATGCTATGGCCTGCGTGACCAGCATGGTATTCACAAGTTACCTCGGGGTTGTACCAGGCAGGGAAAGGTGGCTGCATAGGTGGTATGGGTAGGGGAGCTATCTGCCCAATACTCAACAGCTTGGCATACAACTCTTTTAAGGTTATGGGTAGAGGAGGTAGTTGTTCTTCTGACGGTTGCTTATCTCTCCTTTGGTAATTGTTGTGGTTATTTGTAGGGAATTTTATTTGATTGGGCTGATTTGGAGTGGGGGGTTTGGAAAAGTTAATACTAGTGACTCGGGGGGCAGGTATTTGATAGTTTTTACTTCTCCTTTCTAGGTTGTTCACCTCAATTTCTTTCTTCTTTCCAATGAAACCTCTCTTCTCTAGAGGTTCTGCTATTCTTCCGCTTTGGATCCCTTGTTCAATCCTCTCGGCGATCCGCACGACATCATAGAAATGTTGTGCTGAACTACCCATAAGGTGTTCATAGTATGGAGCCTTGAAAGTATTGGCAAACAAAGTCACCATTTCTGTCTCTATCAGCGGAGGTTGCACATTGATAGCTTGGTCTCGCCACCTTTGAGCATAAGCCCTCACGGACTCTTGACTTCCTTTCTCCATGTTGATCAGACTGGTCCTATCAGGAGCAATCTCTAGATTAAACTTGTATTGCTTCAAGAAAGCGTCCGCCAAGTCTGTCCACTTCCTGATCCCAATATTGTCTAACCTCATATACCAACTGAGGGCCGATCCGGTCAGACTATCCTGGAAGAAGTATATTAACATTTTGTCGTCGTGGATAACCTCTGCCATTTTGTTATAGTAGGAGCGGAGATAGGTCTTCGGGCATTCCATCCCAGTATACTTAACAAACTCCGGCACCCTAAACTTCTTTGGAATGACAATATTAGGTACTAAACATACCTCAGCGGCCCTAATTGGGTCAAACAAATCATTTCCTTCAATTGCCCTTAGCCTCTCTTCTAGGGCAGTCCACTTATCATCTCCTTCATGATTAGAGAATTTAAAGTCATGTGGATCTTCGTTTGTTAAATCCATTGTAATAGGGATTTGGATGGGCCGAGCAGGACTCTGCTTAGTTGGTGTGTTTGCCCCTATGTTTATAGGTGCGACAGGAATTTGAGATGCTGCTGGTGCTTCATTAGGTTGAGTAGATGTTCCCACTCCATCTCTGGCTCTTAATAATTGCTCTAACATACTTGTTAAGTGCGCCACATCATTCCGAACTCCTTCGAGTTCTCTTTGGTACTAAGATTCTGGTTGTGACCTTCCTTCGTTTTCCATTCTTGCTCTTTGTCGAGTGTTGTGGATTCTAGGAGGGGGACCTATGTTTCTTAATCTGCAGATGCATGCATAGATGTATGAGAAAATGTATGATTGTGATGGATGCATGATCGAACAATGCATGCTTTATTGGGTATGGATGCATCCTTTTTTATGAACGAATAACAACCATCACATTATAAGCCTTCTCTTGTCACATTGCTTTGATAGGAGTTCTGCCTTTCGAGTCGTTTGCTTGAATCCATGTTCACCAAGAGACAGATTTTTGCATAAGAAGATGGGTCAACGCCCTTTTCATTAATGCTTGGATAAAAATACATTTAAAAATAAAAGAAATACAACATGCTAATCCCTTTCCTCCCTAAACTCTTTGGCCAAAGGTAAGAAAGCAAAACCACGGTTCTCAATCTTCCCTAGAAAGGCATCGGTTTCAGCTAGGCTTCGGCGATAGCGAATGATGTCTCCCCCCACATTCCGCGAATTGATTCTGACCATTCGAGCATGTGCAGCAGCTTCGTCCATTTGCTCATCTGTTTTGGTCATTTTTTCTATGAGCAACATGTTGGTTCTGTTTAAAGCAGTGTTGTTGGCGTCGATTTGATCCTTGTGCTTCTCCATTGCTACTAGCTTTTCATCTAAAAACTTCAACTTTTCTCGTTCTTTGTCAAGCTTTATCCTCATGACTTTTATCTCATTCTTCTTGACTGCTAACTCTGCTTTAACATCCTCGAATCCTCCCTTTTCGCTTTCCAACTCCATATACTTCTTATTCAAATCCTCATACTTCCTAATCCTATCCATCAGCTCAAATTGCACTTGTGCAAATTTTTCTTGGTAATATTCTGCACTTTCTTGGCAATCGCTAAAGTCCATCTCCATTGCTTGAAGTTCAGAGCAACTTTGCATCCAATCCAAACTCATCCCTTTAAGCTCCTTCTCACTACCTTCCTTAGCAATCTTCTCCTCAACCAATTTTAGCTCCAGCTTTGTTATTTTCTCATCTCTAAACTGAATTTGCTCATCTAGAAATGTTCTCATTTTATCCTGTTCTAGCATCATTTCTTCCAACATTGCTTTGTCTTTTCTACTCTTGCTCAATTCTATTCGTAGTTTCTCCACTTGCCTTCTCAAGTCTTCTTCATTACTAACTCTCTTTCTCTTGATAGGCTCCTCTTCAGTTGGAGAAGATTTGACTTCTACACAAGGCATGGTTGAAGCAGCTGAATCGTCTTCAATGTTCACCCTTTTTCTCTTAATAGGCTCCGCTACATCTTGAGGAGATTTAGCTTCTACGCGAGGGGCGGCTGAAGTAGCTGAGTCTCTCCATTTTTCATATCCTTCGCTCACACTTGGATCTCTTAACCCTTCTATCTCCACCAATACTAGATGCTTCCAATCTTGCTTGATGATCTCCAAAACCTCTTCTGCCATGGGATCTTTAAACAAACCAGAGAATTGAGCAATTCCCATAGTCCTGGGAACGAACTGCATGCCCCCAAGTTGTCTTACCACTAAGGCAAGAGCATAACTCACATAACCCGTGATCCCCACCAATGGTACCCAACGCCTTTGTCCACAACTCATTAGGACCTTCACTAACGTTACCCATGGGGCCCTCCACTTAAACTCGCTATTAGGTAAACCTTCTAATTTATCAACCCAACCCTGGTTGTCTAGATCTCCCCATTCTTCTTCTTCAACTAACTTGAGGGGTTTTTGGGTGAACCACCAAAAATTATTGAAGACAGGTTTCTTTGTCTCGATATGGCTAACCATCCAAATATACAACAGTTGCGTGCAGCATCTCATTGCTCCTTTTCCGGCCCTCCTACAATGGTTAAGTGTCAAAATTGTTTCGGCTAAGATAGCAGCCACTGGATTGATTCGTGTATTCTCATACTCCACATAAGCAGCAGCGGCCTCCAAACTCACTAAACCAATCTGACTTGGGAACAACACAAGGCCAAATATACCTAGGGCAATCAATCTCTCTTTTTCTACTCCTGACTTCTTTTCCAATTCTAACATCCTCCATTTCAAACCGGTACCATTCTTCTCTTGAAATTTTTCCAAGTTGGAGATTCTAAGCAGCTTTGACAGTTCAGGGATGATCTTGTCGGATCTTAAAGGAGAATAAATCCGATACAGGTCGTTGGGAAACTCGGTCAACAATCCATATTCCTCAACCGTGGGGCACAAGTCTATGCTTCCAAAGGAAAAACATCGGTAGTCTGGATCCCAAAAATGAACTAAAGCTCGCACAGCTGGGCTTAAAACTTCTACCTTTGCAATTTCCATCAAACGTCCGTATTTCCTAAAAAATGCATCTTTATCCACATTCTGAAAATGAGTCGTTAACTTGTTCACCTCATTCAATACGCAATTCAGGTTCTTGATTGGTGACATCTTTTTAGCATCACTTCTAAGGCAGTCTCCTTCAGTCAATTGTGACAGTTCAGAATTTTTTCCATATTCTAAGATGGAAGATTTAGTGATGATGGCCATTTCGTTCACAAGTCCTGCAATTCAAAATGCATTGGGGTTTAGACTTTGTTTGGATGCAAAAGATATGTTGGAACATACACCCTAAGGATAGGTTCTAATTTCTCTACGTGAGACATAGGGTAGGTTTACTATTGGGTCTCTAAAAGAGGGTCTCTTGCTGTTCCAGTGATCAGCCTTTGTAAAGGCGATATGGAGGTCTAGCAGATAGTGGGATGGTACGTGTACCAATCACAATCAGTCTAAACACTCAGCAAAGAGTTGGGGTTTACACAAACTTAAACCTTGACTCAAGTCATAAGGCAAGCTGATAGTCCCCCACTTAAACTTAAAGTTACATGTGTGTGCACTCCAAAACATAATAACAATAATAAAGTGATGCATGACTATGCCATGTATGATAGAATGTAAAGATATATGCTAAAGCTTTTAAACAAAGCATCATAAAAAAAAAAAAAAACCAATAGCACATAACATAAACAAACAAACAAATCAAGCTTAGTACAAGGGTCCCCAATGGAGTCGCTATCCTGTCGCACCCCCAAAAAAATCAACAAATAAAATTTGGTTTATTTTAAAATTTGTTTTGCGACATTCGACTGGCGACTTTTGTTTTGTTTTGTTTTGTTGATTTGGTTCTTTGGGAGTCGCCACCTAGTATTTTGGTCACTAGGAACCCTAACTGGTCTTTCAGAGATTCTAAGGCAAGGGACTGGTTGCGTAAAGGGAAGGTATTAGCACCCCTAGTACGCCCTACCTAAGGTAAGCTGCTTGGTGTTTGGTTTGCTCTATAACTGCTATGGTGTAGGTATTTTCTAGGCTCGTCAATTGATTTTTGATAGAAATCTAAGGAGATTCCATGTGCTTTGAAAGCTCATTTTTCCCTTAGTATTTCAAAAGTTTGTGACTCATAAATCGTGGAAAGAAAAAAAATAAATTAATTTTGAAATGTCCTCAATTATAATCAAGGCTTCTTTCAAGAATGTGTGCGGATTTATTATTCCCAATAATATTTTGGATATTCATCCTTTTAAGGATTTCTTTATCCAAACATTAGTGGTGAATAATAAATAAATTCCCTCTCCAAAAATAAGATTTTTATAGTTTTTGAAATATTGGCCAATACCCTTTGGAGTTTTACAAACATGTTGTAAAATCCAGAAATGCAAGAAAATAATTTTGTGTTTAAGAAATCTATGCGAAAACACACTTTCGAAGCTTCCAATATATTTTTTTTATAAAAAGAACTTTGAAAACATGTTAGAGTATTGGCCGTATGCAACAAGCAAAAAAAAATATTTTTTTTTTAAAACAATATTTGTTTTTGACGAAATCGGGTATTTTTAATACTGAATTTGTATCTCCACAGCATAAAATACAAACTAATATTGAGTCCTTTTAAAAAGATGTACGAAAAAAATCAACAATGTTTTTAAGGAATTTTTAGAATTTTTTTGAAAGCAAAAAAAAAATTATCTTTAAAAATTTTGGGTGCCACGACGAAAATCAGATATTTTAAATACTGAATTTATACCTCCACAGTATATAAAAAAAAATACAAACCCCCTTAAAAATATATATATATATGAAAGGAAAATAACAACATTTTTTTTAGATTTGTTTTTAGATTTTTTTACAAATATTTTATATATATATATATATAACATATATATATATATATAATATAATATAATTATAAAATATAATTATATATTAATTATTAAGGGGGCTGGGCCGGCCCAACTAACTGGGCCGGGCTCAGCCCCACAGGTGAGTGGGCCGACCTCGGCCCAGGAAAGGTGACTGGGCCGACCTCGGCCCAAGACGTGACTGGGCCGACCTCGGCCCAATAAAGAAACTTGGTCTGGGCCGGACCCGGCCCAGACCGCCGGGTTGGGCCAGAATCCTTCTGGCCCATATACATGTTTCTGGGCCAGAAATAGTCTGGCCCAGAGGATAAAACATAAAAGGGGGGGGGGGAATTAATTTCCCCCCCCCCCGTCCCCTGCATGCAGAATTCTGCATGCAGGGGACGAAACCTAAGCAGATAAAGAAGAAAAGAAAAACAATGCAGGTGGGGGAAGTGCGTACCTGGCGAGGCTGGAGACGGTGGCTGGCTGACGGGGCTACGGTGGCGTGGCTCGTGGATGGCGGTTCCGGGCGGCGTTGCTGCCGTCTCCAACAGTGACGAAAAATTCTTCTTCCTCCCTTCTCCTTCGGTTTTTTTTCGTTCTTAGTGGCTGCCTATTCTCGGTTCGGTTTTGGTTTTGTGTCGGTTTCCTTCTTCTTGGTTTGTTTCTGTTCTTCTCTCTCTCTTCGGGTCGCTCTCTCTCTCTTTCTCTCTTCGGGTCTTTCGGGTCTCTCGGTTTTTCTCTCCCTTCTCTTCGGTTTTTCTTCTTTATTTATAGGGGCAGCACAGGTGGGGGACCATGGTTAGTGCGCCTTCAATCACGCATGGCTGGTCGGTTCTTTCGGTGGTGGTGGTGGGGGCGAGGAGAGAGAGAGATGCGGGAGTTTTTTTTTTTAAATTTCTGTCTTCTGTTCTGCTACAAACGGGGGGGAAGGAGATGATGAACAGTGTCGTTCAAAACGACACCGTTCTGCTTTCCCTTTTTTTTTTTTGTATATGAAACGGCGTCGTTTTGAATAAAACGCGCCGTTTCATTTAAATGGCCAAACTTCAAATCAGACCTCCAAATTCGGTCCCCGCCCTTCTTGTTGGCCGCCTTTTTCACTTTGGTCCTTGGCCTCGGATTTATGCAATTGAGCCCCTAATTGATCAATAAACTTCCAATTTCTTCAATTAAGCCCCTGAAACAATTCCAAACAGACCCCTCTATCTTTGCGCCTTCTCCAAATTGGTCCCTGGTTTCGGATTTTCACAATTAAGTCCCTAATTGGCCCTTAAACTTCAATATTTATGCAATTGAGCTCCTGATTTGACCCAATAAATTCCTAAAAAATATATTTTGGCCCCAGAACTTAAATTTCTCCAAATTAAAGCCCAAACACTAATACACAAGATCTCAGTAAGTTTTCCAATATTTGTATAGTCATCACTGACTGGGCAAGAAGTCTTGTAACATCTATATATGTGAATTTCATTCCTAAAGCTCTTTGTATACACGACTATAATCAATAAGTAAATTAAAAGTTTTTGTTAGAAACAATAGATATTGGGACTCCATGAAGTTTAACTACATCATCAATGAACAATTTGGCCAATTTATCCACCAGGTTTGTCATTTTCATCAACAAAAACAATCACCCAAATTGCATCACTCATCTTTTACCCTTTCCTTTGTAAATCCTGATCCAAAATCTATTGTAATGTCTTTCCACTTTCATTCTAGAATCGAAAAAGGTTGCAATCATCTCGTATGCTTCTAGTGCTTTACCTTTATTTGTTGACAAACAACACATCTCGCTACAAATTCTATCATCTCTCTTTTTATATTCAATCACTAATAATATTCTTTTAAATCTATATACATCTTAATACTTCATGTGTGAGCTGTAAAACAAAATCAATGGGTCCCTTCAAGGATTTCTTTCTTTAACATGTTATTTTTAGGGATACAAATTCAGTTTCCTATCATGAGGAGGCCATTTTCCATAATTCGAAAAGGAATCCCTTCCTCAATTCCCAAGGTAGCTCTTATTCTTTATATCTCTACATCTTTTCACTGAGCTTTTAATACATTGTCCCATGACACTATTTTAATTATCATACTTTTATCTTCCTCGTATTTGTAATTTTCAAATGGCTTCCACCCTACACACAATCTACTACAACATTGAAATTTCAACTCAAGGCATTTGTTACCACATTTTATTTCTTGTGATAGTAGTCAATAATACTATCATAATCTTTAATTAGTTCTAACTATCTTTCTTAGTGCAAATTTATTTTTATTTTTTATTTTTTTTGTATCAGATACATCAAGCTTTTATAGTTAATGAAAATCTGTACTTGAACCCATATAATAATGCCTCCAAACTCTAATTCTCTTCATGCTTTTTTAGTTGTCTTGATACATAAACAATTACTTTTTCATTTTGCATTAACATATACCCAAGACCTTTCTCGAAGCACCATTGTATACACTACTTCTTCTTGCCCTTCTGGAAGGGTTAAAACTAGGACTGACATCAACTTCCTCTTTAGCTCTTGGAAACTCTTTTCACACCTCTCATTCCATTCAAATTTTACTCTTTTATAAGTTAAGTGTTTCATCGATGCAGTTATTAATGCAAATCCTTCAATGAACCAATCATAATGCCCACACAAACTTAGAAGACCATGAATTTTCATCATATTGAAGGGTCGATTATGATTCAAAACAACCTCTACCTTTGGGTTTATGTTAATGCCTTTTATTGATATTACATGCCCCAAAAACATCTTTTTATCCAGCACGAATTCATATTTATTTAGCTTCGCAACACAGCTGACTCTTCCTCAACATTTGTAACATTATCATCAGATATTGTTCATGCTACATCTGATCCTTTGAATGCATTAAAATATCATTAATAAACACCAATATATAAAATCTATCAAGATATGGATGGAAGACCGATTCATCAAATCCATAAACAATGATGGGGCATTTATCAAGCTAAAAGGCATCACTAAAAACACAAAACGTTCATATCGAGTCATAAAGGTAGTTTTCAAAACATCAACTTCCTTTATCCTTAATTAATGGTGTCTAGATCTCAAATCAATCTTTAAAAACACATGTGCTCCCTTTAATTGATAGAGTAAATCATCATCAGTGAATATATATTCTTTATCATCACTGGATTCAATTATTGATAATCAATGCATAGTTTCTCACAAATAAGATTAGAGCTCCCCAAGAGGAGTTACTAAATTGAATAAACCTTTTATCTAATAACTCTTGTAGTTGAATATTAAAAAAAAAAGTTCCTCTATTGAGGCCATCCTATAAGGACCATGTGAAATAAATGTGTTCCCTAACAATATATTTATGGTAACTTCCACTTCTCTCCATGGGAGTATTCCGGAAAAACATTAGGAAATTCCTTGACAACGTGTATTTTTGACAACATATATAGTACCTTCTTTCTCTATGTCAATAAGATAAGCTAAGTATGCTTCACATCCTTTTCTCAACATTTTCCTTCCAATTATAACAGAAATGGCATAATTTAGTATAATTTCTCTTTCACCTCTAAACTTAACCTCAACCGTTTCTAGCACCTTAAAAATTATTGTCTTGACATCCCCATGATTAATATTGAGCTGGTCTGATGTTCGTGACTGATTCCCACCCATATATACTCGTCCTAGACTGAAATGATCTATGAGGGGCACTTCTATACATGCATAAATCCTTCTCTAGTGGGCTGAAATGATCCACAAGGGGCACTTCTAGAGGCAAATTAGCATCCACCTCTATGTGGAAAACTATTGTTCCGACCACCATCTCCTTCTTTTTTAAGGAGAGGTGGTCTGCTAGGGAAGAATCCCAGCGATTTCTCTTCCTGAACTATAATGAGTACCGCTCATGATAAGTTTTGCTCATTGATTCTAAAGATTGATTTGCCTCAACTAACTTTTTAACTATAGCTAGTCAAAGGGTAACTAACCCCTTTCTAATCTCATGGTGTAATCCATCTCTCAATTTATCAATACGATGTTGCCTTGTTGGCAGCAAAGCAGGGTCAAAATTAAACTTAACTGCTAACATATTATTAAAAAATAATATAAATTATATTTTGAGGCTTCATTTATTAGCTTAAGTTTTTAAATTGAATTGATTATTTAATATAATATTAGAATCTTAATGATCAAGCGGTTAAAAATTTGAATCTCACCACTTCTATTTATTTAATAAAAATCAAGCACAAGGTAATTTAAATATATTAAAATTTCAAACCCAAAAGACTTTCACTTGATAAAATATATTAAAAAATTATTTATAAATTATATCTTAGAACATCACATATCAGCTTAAACTTTTAAAACACATATTATCCTACCATAATGCTAAAAACTCCAGCTTTTTTTATCATTGGTGCTACAGGGAGTAATAACGAGTCTCAAAGTCTTTTTTAAAATCTCCCCACAATAATATTTCCTCACTCCATCATTGTCTCACTGTGATCCAACATGATTGCGCACTATCATGTAAGAAATAGGCTACACAATTTACCCAAACCTCCACTGGCATTGGAATCTAGAAAAGAGAATCCTCTATGTTACAGGGCCAGTTCCTCATAACCTCAACATCTTCAATGCTAGAAAAAGAAATACACCTCATCTCTCTCATATATATATATATATATATATATATATATTATCTAATGCACTAACATAGAATCTCTCTCTCTAGCATGTCACAATATCCTGCTCTAATATACATATTCTCATTATATCCTGCTCCGAAGGAATGTCACAATATATATATATTCTCATTATATCCTGCCGCGAAGACATGTCAAAATATATATTCTCGTTATATCCTTCCTCGATGGCATGTCACAATACACACCCTCTTATATTATCATTATATTAACATAATATCTTTTTTTTCGAAACATTTGTCTAACCATAAGCGGCATTTATTTAATGCATTGAGAACAATTACGCAAATACAAATATAAGGGGTGAATCTGTTACCTGCTACTGCTGATGAATGTGCTCCTACTCTAAATCAATGACCATACATAGTTTTATCCATACTTTTGGTGTTTAAATATGGAATACGAAACACTTTTTCATTTTAATTTCTTTTATTCAATAACTTTCATTTCACATGCAACTTAGCCCATTAAATGCAAAAAAAATCAAATTCTAGACTTTTTGTCATTCAATATGCATACATGAGTACTTATTTAGTTTAAGTACATATTTAGGGAAACAAATCAAAATATCCAAGTACACCTGATACGGTTCAGCCCTGTGATACGACCCAAGTAAGGTCAGATTCGGATTTTGGCGTAAAAAGCGCAACAGTCCAGGTTTACGGCAACAGTCATAATTCTCAATCCGACCATTGGATCGGGCTAATATGTTATGTGGACTCTCCAGACATATCTTACTACCTTGGGTTAGAATTTCAGGTCAATCGGAGTTCGGGAAGGCACCCCAATACTGGTCAACAGAGGCTGTACGGATTTTGTTATTTACTTCCATTTGACTTGTGGACTTCCTATTTGATTAGGATTCTTTTCCTCCAAGGATGTGGGAGCTGGTTTTGGGAATTTCCTAGTTCCACAAGGATCTTTAATGAGTTGCAATATAATCTCCTAGTGTGGCAAGGATTCATTAATGTTTCAGAATCCTTTTCTTTTAAGGATTCCTTCTTCATCCTAGCTACACAAGGAAAGAAGGGCTGGTGGTATTTAATGACAAGTTACTTATTTTTTTTATTATTTTCTTTCATGTTTGGGCTTAATTAATAGTTTGTTTTCAGCTAGGATCCAAGGCTTGTTTGGATCAGGTTATGGGCTTTTTAGCTTAGGGTTTTGGGCCAGTTTTGGGTGGACCTCATATAAGTCCACATAAGAGGTCCATTAGGGTTAATTTTTCAAGAACTATTTAAACTCATGTAAGCCACAATTTCGGCAGCTTGGATGATAATTACTTCTGAATTTTTCAGTTTTAACGTGTGAGAGTGATTCTTGCATTCTTCAGTTCTTGAACGAACTGAATCTGACTTATCGAAGATTAACTGGCTTCGTGGCGTCGTTCTACTCATTCCAATAGTGTAGGTGCCTTGGGGCAGGTTTCCATTGTGTCGCACTCCTATCAGACCTATTTCGGCTTTCCGGGATCAGATCTCAATCTTGATTGTGGGTTGCGTGACCACGTGATCACGAGGTTCGCATCAGTTGGTATCACAGCTAGGCTCCGAAACAAGGTCACATCTCTGTTATTTTCGTTTTTTTTTTTTTAGTGTCCCTTAAGTTTTTCAGTGTTTGCATCCATCTTCTTGTTCTTCGTGTCTGTGTCATCTAAGCAAAAAAAAAAAAAGTTTATATTTCATCTTGTTACTGTCTCTAATCATATCAGTTTGTTAAAAAGAAAAAAAAATCAGAAAGAAATAGAGAAAAGAGTGATTAGTTGAAATTTGAAGGATCATTCAATTTTTGCCGCAGAAACACAAATCTTGGTGAACTATAAGCAAACCACCTCGGAATCAATTTAAACTTCATATTCAGTCTATTGGGGGTGGGATCGCATGATATATCAAATTTGGGCTTATTATAATATTATTTGCTTGAGGTTTTAATTCGAGTTTCAATTCTGCCGCAAAAACACTACTCTTAGTGAACCCAATGTAAAACACCTTGGAATCGATTTAAACTTCATATTCAGTCTATTTGGGGTGAGATCGCATCATATATCAAATTTGGATATATTTCGATATTGTTTGCTTGAGGTTTTAATTCGAGGTTCAATTCTGCCGCAGAAACACTACTATTAGTGAGCCGTAAGAAAAACACCTTAGAATCAGTTGAAACTTCATATTATGTGTATTGGGGATGAGATCGCACCATATATTAAATTTGGGCATATATTGATTCCGGCTTCTGGAGGTTTTAATTGGAGGATCAATTCTGCCGCAAACTGATCATACAAGGAGTTTGGGTGCCTAGAAATAAGAGAACGACCTATAAATTGATTTTTGGTGATTTCATAGTGTTGTAATAATTCAAATTAAATTCGAGGTCATTTGGATATCGGTTTCTTTAGGTTTCCCGAATTAGGTCTTGTTTTGTCGTAACGGGTCTGTTTGGTGTTATCTTGTTTTGTTTCTGTTGATTTCGTTCCTGCCATTATACTATCATCATATTTTGATATTTGGATGTTGTTTGAGTCATTTTCATCACCCTCGCATTAGTTTGTTTTTCGATAAGTTCTGGTCCATACAAAAGTCAGATTTGTATTCTCGAGTCTAAATCAATGTTCTTCATGCTATAAACTCTATTCTTGTCATCGTCTTCTTGTTTTTTCCCCTATCTGTGTCATGTATTCACTAAGGGAGAGAGAACAGAGGAGGATTGTAGATCAACGATGCGAAATACTAAGCCATGGTTTGGGGGTTCTAGAACGAGAAGTTGATAAGTGTAGAAGATTATTCTATGATCTTGAAGCTTCATGGGAAAAAGAGGTACAACGCCAGAAGGACGAAAGACGAAGGAGAGTCGCCGTGGTTATCATTCAAAAGTATGTACGCAAGTGGTTAGTACGGCGTGCTTATTTGAAATTCTTGTCAGTCACTACTTCTATACAGTGTTGTTGGAGAAAGGTGTTAGCAATAAGGGGATTCTGAAGGCTTAAACAAGAGGCTACTGAAGTCGCCATTCAAGATTCGAGGGCGAATCTTCTTGAAGAGGGAGGGAATGATGCGGTTCAGCCCTGTGATACGACCCAAGTAAGGTCAGATTCGGATTTTGGCGTAAAAAGCGCAACAGTCCAGGTTTACGGCAACAGTCATAATTCTCAATCCGACCATTGGATCGGGCTAATATGTTATGTGGACTCTCCAGACATATCTTACTACCTTGGGTTAGAATTTCAGGTCAATCGGAGTTCGGGAAGGCACCCCAATACTGGTCAACAGAGGCTGTACGGATTTTGTTATTTACTTCCATTTGACTTGTGGACTTCCTATTTGATTAGGATTCTTTTCCTCCAAGGATGTGGGAGCTGGTTTTGGGAATTTCCTAGTTCCACAAGGATCTTTAATGAGTTGCAATATAATCTCCTAGTGTGGCAAGGATTCATTAATGTTTCAGAATCCTTTTCTTTTAAGGATTCCTTCTTCATCCTAGCTACACAAGGAAAGAAGGGCTGGTGGTATTTAATGACAAGTTACTTATTTTTTTTATTATTTTCTTTCATGTTTGGGCTTAATTAATAGTTTGTTTTCAGCTAGGATCCAAGGCTTGTTTGGATCAGGTTATGGGCTTTTTAGCTTAGGGTTTTGGGCCAGTTTTGGGTGGACCTCATATAAGTCCACATAAGAGGTCCATTAGGGTTAATTTTTCAAGAACTATTTAAACTCATGTAAGCCACAATTTCGGCAGCTTGGATGATAATTACTTCTGAATTTTTCAGTTTTAACGTGTGAGAGTGATTCTTGCATTCTTCAGTTCTTGAACGAACTGAATCTGACTTATCGAAGATTAACTGGCTTCGTGGCGTCGTTCTACTCATTCCAATAGTGTAGGTGCCTTGGGGCAGGTTTCCATTGTGTCGCACTCCTATCAGACCTATTTCGGCTTTCCGGGATCAGATCTCAATCTTGATTGTGGGTTGCGTGACCACGTGATCACGAGGTTCGCATCAGTTGGTATCACAGCTAGGCTCCGAAACAAGGTCACATCTCTGTTATTTTCGTTTTTTTTTTTTTAGTGTCCCTTAAGTTTTTCAGTGTTTGCATCCATCTTCTTGTTCTTCGTGTCTGTGTCATCTAAGCAAAAAAAAAAAAAGTTTATATTTCATCTTGTTACTGTCTCTAATCATATCAGTTTGTTAAAAAGAAAAAAAAATCAGAAAGAAATAGAGAAAAGAGTGATTAGTTGAAATTTGAAGGATCATTCAATTTTTGCCGCAGAAACACAAATCTTGGTGAACTATAAGCAAACCACCTCGGAATCAATTTAAACTTCATATTCAGTCTATTGGGGGTGGGATCGCATGATATATCAAATTTGGGCTTATTATAATATTATTTGCTTGAGGTTTTAATTCGAGTTTCAATTCTGCCGCAAAAACACTACTCTTAGTGAACCCAATGTAAAACACCTTGGAATCGATTTAAACTTCATATTCAGTCTATTTGGGGTGAGATCGCATCATATATCAAATTTGGATATATTTCGATATTGTTTGCTTGAGGTTTTAATTCGAGGTTCAATTCTGCCGCAGAAACACTACTATTAGTGAGCCATAAGAAAAACACCTTAGAATCAGTTGAAACTTCATATTATGTGTATTGGGGATGAGATCGCACCATATATTAAATTTGGGCATATATTGATTCCGGCTTCTGGAGGTTTTAATTGGAGGATCAATTCTGCCGCAAACTGATCATACAAGGAGTTTGGGTGCCTAGAAATAAGAGAACGACCTATAAATTGATTTTTGGTGATTTCATAGTGTTGTAATAATACAAATTAAATTCGAGGTCATTTGGATATCGGTTTCTTTAGGTTTCCCGAATTAGGTCTTGTTTTGTCGTAACGGGTCTGTTTGGTGTTATCTTGTTTTGTTTCTGTTGATTTCGTTCCTGCCATTATACTATCATCATATTTTGATATTTGGATGTTGTTTGAGTCATTTTCATCACCCTCGCATTAGTTTGTTTTTCGATAAGTTCTGGTCCATACAAAAGTCAGATTTGTATTCTCGAGTCTAAATCAATGTTCTTCATGCTATAAACTCTATTCTTGTCATCGTCTTCTTGTTTTTTCCCCTATCTGTGTCATGTATTCACTAAGGGAGAGAGAACAGAGGAGGATTGTAGATCAACGATGCGAAATACTAAGCCATGGTTTGGGGGTTCTAGAACGAGAAGTTGATAAGTGTAGAAGATTATTCTATGATCTTGAAGCTTCATGGGAAAAAGAGGTACAACGCCAGAAGGACGAAAGACGAAGGAGAGTCGCCGTGGTTATCATTCAAAAGTATGTACGCAAGTGGTTAGTACGGCGTGCTTATTTGAAATTCTTGTCAGTCACTACTTCTATACAGTGTTGTTGGAGAAAGGTGTTAGCAATAAGGGGATTCTGAAGGCTTAAACAAGAGGCTACTGAAGTCGCCATTCAAGATTCGAGGGCGAATCTTCTTGAAGAGGGAGGGAATGATGCGGTTCAGCCCTGTGATACGACCCAAGTAAGGTCAGATTCGGATTTTGGCGTAAAAAGCGCAACAGTCCAGGTTTACGGCAACAGTCATAATTCTCAATCCGACCATTGGATCGGGCTAATATGTTATGTGGACTCTCCAGACATATCTTACTACCTTGGGTTAGAATTTCAGGTCAATCGGAGTTCGGGAAGGCACCCCAATACTGGTCAACAGAGGCTGTACGGATTTTGTTATTTACTTCCATTTGACTTGTGGACTTCCTATTTGATTAGGATTCTTTTCCTCCAAGGATGTGGGAGCTGGTTTTGGGAATTTCCTAGTTCCACAAGGATCTTTAATGAGTTGCAATATAATCTCCTAGTGTGGCAAGGATTCATTAATGTTTCAGAATCCTTTTCTTTTAAGGATTCCTTCTTCATCCTAGCTACACAAGGAAAGAAGGGCTGGTGGTATTTAATGACAAGTTACTTATTTTTTTTATTATTTTCTTTCATGTTTGGGCTTAATTAATAGTTTGTTTTCAGCTAGGATCCAAGGCTTGTTTGGATCAGGTTATGGGCTTTTTAGCTTAGGGTTTTGGGCCAGTTTTGGGTGGACCTCATATAAGTCCACATAAGAGGTCCATTAGGGTTAATTTTTCAAGAACTATTTAAACTCATGTAAGCCACAATTTCGGCAGCTTGGATGATAATTACTTCTGAATTTTTCAGTTTTAACGTGTGAGAGTGATTCTTGCATTCTTCAGTTCTTGAACGAACTGAATCTGACTTATCGAAGATTAACTGGCTTCGTGGCGTCGTTCTACTCATTCCAATAGTGTAGGTGCCTTGGGGCAGGTTTCCATTGTGTCGCACTCCTATCAGACCTATTTCGGCTTTCCGGGATCAGATCTCAATCTTGATTGTGGGTTGCGTGACCACGTGATCACGAGGTTCGCATCAACACCACAAATTAATATTTTTAGCACTACTAAACTTTAAACATCATGCAAGTATGCCTCTCTTGTTTTCCAAATACCTCCAAATTTCTTTCCATGGTCGGCATTAATATTTAGGTTACATGTCTATGTTATATTTCTTTTCCTCCAAATAATCATCCATGCAATCTCCCTTAAGTAAATCATAATTTCATACAAATAGGTATTTTTCATTCAATTATTTCTTACAAACCTTAAAATTCAAAATATTAGCCCTTTTTTAATTATAAGTGTAAATCACAAAATTAACCCTTCCATTGTTATTTTCATAATTAAATTTCACCTAAGAGATAAAAATTTCCACATTTCATACAATGAACATAACCTCTCCATAGTTCAAGAATTTAAAATTTCAATTAATGGGAGATTAATCCAATAAATCCTAATTGACCTCTATTTCCTACTAATTAATCCTTAATTCATGCTATAACACCACAATTCATAGCCAAGCTTGCGGCAGTAGAGGCAGCAGACGTGGGCTGCAAGAGGAGGCGCTCACCAGCCATGGCAGAGGAGAATCCAGGCGGTGACGCAACAGAGGAAAGTAGAGGAGGCGCTGCAAGAGAAGAGGGCTGCACTGTCGGAGAAGAAGAAAGTTGGACTGCTGGTGCTGTAGAATTTGAAGATGTATGTGGCGGCTGTTCCATTGAAGAAGGGAGGCTGTGAGAAAAGTAGGTTTAATTTATTTTAGGGTTTTGTAGCTCTGATACCAAGTTGAGAATAATGGAATGTGTTGGGTTGTGCCTTAGCCAACCTTCCTATTTATATAGAGGCAGCAGAACACTGCAGTAACTGTAATGATTACAACATCCTATATTAGAATCCTATTTTGATAGATACATGAGTAACTGTAATGATTACAACATCCTATATTAGAATCCTATTCTGATAGATACATGAGTAACTGTAATGATTACAACATCCTATATTAGAATCCTATTCTATAATAACCAATTACATTAATTACTAAAATCTCCAAAATTGACATAAATCTAACTTTTTAAAATTGGGGATTTTTTAATTTCTAGCACAAACAAGAGAAAGAACACAATTAAACCACCTAAAAACACCTTACTAATGAGCTTTAATCAAACCTTCCAAGCCCTTTAAGCTCCTTTTTCAAATTTCACTCCTTCCTCTTCAATTGAGCCAACTTTCTCTCTCTATCTTTTCCACCAAAAGTCTCACTAAAACTACTAACTAAGACTTATCTTAAGTAAACCTTACTAATCAAAGTACACCTTTTAATTCACACTTGTAACGAAAAGGAGGGAGGTAAGGAAATTTTGAAATTTTGCAAATTTCTCTTCCTATAACCGGCCAGAATTTAAAAGAGAAGGGGGTAGAGACTTTTCTCTTATTTATAATTTTTTCACTCCTAATACTAACTATTGGTTAATTTAGTTAATTCCCCAATCTCCAATATTCTTCTTGCACAATTATTTCATTTATCCCTTTCGAAGTTGTACACTAATAATTTAGGAAATTTTACCTCAATAAAATATTTTTATTTTAACTTGTTTATTTGTTTATTTGCTTTTACTGGTTAAAGATTTACACAAATTATCACATGGTTCACATGATTACTTGGCTATCAATTGCATGTTGATTTATTTCTTTATTTTGTTAAGGATTTTATAATAATTTAGTGGGGAATTCACCCTAAATCATAAAAATAAAAAAAATAATAAAAAATAAAAACATTTCCTCTGAATGTATTATTTTTCAAACCTGGATTTACACCATTTAGCATTGGTTAAGATTTTAGGCCAGGGTTTTATATGGACTGTAAGGACTGTGTATGACCACATGAAAACATGAATTTTGACTTCATACACATCCCTGTAGTAAATTATAAATTGTTGGTATGATTGGCTATTAAGAATAAAGTGCAGGAAAGGATCCAAATGAGTTAAACCTATATGTATGCAAGCCAAAATGTATGTTTCGTGTATTTATTAAAAACCGAGGATACACACTATTAAACTGCTTCCAAGCTTCACCATTAGAAGGGTGCACCATGACTCCATCCATCATATCATATAAATGATATTATGTCATGTGATCAATAGTCTTTGAAGATATAAATAACATCTGCAACCTATAATTGATCGGGAAGTGTCTTATTTTTTTATATGCGATAAGTGTTCTTTCTCTACCACTATTAGGTTTATACTGAGCATGCTGAGAGGTTTTGCACTTTGGAAAAATTTTATATTCACTATAGTACAACATGCAAAGGTTTAGATATATATTAGTTTTTTGGTATCATAGATCAAGAGGTCTCATCCTGGATTTTGCAGTATAAAAAGTTGTCTTTCTCCCTATTCCCTCCAAGTACCATGCTTTTAGCTCATTTAATGATGTTATCTTAACCAACTTTACTCAACCCATAATCTAACTTGAAGGTAAACATTTATGCAATTGATGATAACTTTTTTCTTAATTATGTATTCATCTTATAATGTTTCATTGAAGTCTTTAAAAAGTTCAAAAACCTATTTGCATGTACACTTTATTTTTCATCTAAATTGATGTTATGTGAATTTTTTTACTTGAACATCATGATTCATTCTCATTTCATCTATCACCATACTCTTATTAGGATTACTATTATCATCCATAAAACCATGTATGTTGCTAGAACTATAAGTTATGTCAATCATCCTTTCTAACATGGTTTCATGAGGAACATAGGTTTTTTCATATGCAAATCAATATATGTATTTCTTGACAAACCTTTTTTTAAGTTGAAGTATTATCACAACATCTTTATTGTAACACCCAATAAAAAATAAAATTTGGCCGCCCTATGTTAGGAGGGAGTTAGAGGTAGCTAACCGGCCTGCTCTAAGGGGAAATGTGAGGGAGCAAAACTGGCCTACCCTAAATAGGAACTAAGAAGGATTTGACTAGCCTTGGGATGAACCAAATAAGGATAATAACATGGGTAACTAGCCTTTTAATCACCCCTTCACATTTATGAGGGGTTTAAATATAGAGGGAGAAAAGAGGTGACTTTTGCTCTCCCTTAAAAAAACCGGCTGCAACAGCTGCATGTGCCCAACTGCATGTTCGTACTCCTCTTCCCCTTTTCCAGAGAAAACTTTTCATAACCAAAACTGCATGTGCCCTTATTAGGCATAAGAGACAAGGGAGAGTTAGAGAGAAGGTTGAACAGCTAAAAATATGGAAGAAGAGGGGGTCTAGAACCGATTAGGAGCTGACAAAAAGAGGAGAAACCGAGAGGGGAGAAGAAGAAGAATAAAACCGAGAAAAGAAGGGAGAAAAACTATTAAATCCTTTCCTAAAGCTACTCGAAATCATAACATATGGAATGAACATCACCTCATTACTTGCTTCTTGGAATTTTAGGAAAGAAAAAGAGAGGAAAACCTCAAGAGATTGGCTAAGTTTCTTACACCTGTTAATTAAGAGAACTAGTTAAAAAGACTAAGGAGAATGGGGAGCTAGATGGGGGATATATTTATAGAAATAACAACAAAACAAATGAATGAACTTGAACACATAAACTTGAAGGAAGAACTGGCCAGATTAAATGTGTTTGTGTGATGAAATGCACAACAATGACCTTGTTGAACTTTTAAGAACATTTTTAAACTATAAAATAGAATGTATGTTGATGATTAGTGCCTTGATTTCATAGATAATTGATGAACTTACATGAAATGTGAAATGAAATTATAAAATGCATAGAGTGCGATCTTGTTGGATTCCTAGAAATATATGTGGGTTGGAACAAAATTGGTAATGATTATAATGCTTTGATTTTGTTGTGAGATTAATGAATTTATATGAAAATGGATTAAGTGAATGAAGATATGGTTGTGGCATGTTGTTGTGATTATACTTGTGAAAATGAGATAAATTGATTATAGGTGCAGGATTGTATTGTTGTTAAAACCCTTATGAGCATGTTAAAGCTGAAACTAAAATCATCTCATGATAATGCATTGATTTTTTTTATGTAATTGATGATTTGTATAATGAGGAGTGGTAGTTAGGTGAAACTAGAAATAATATGCATGTTGGGATTTGGTTGTGCATTGTTGATGCCCTTGTGATAGAATTTGAATATGTTTGTTATCGATATGTGTCCAAGTCTCGGCTAAAAAGTGTTACAAAAGAGAAAAACGTAGCATAAATCTTACGCATAGTCTAAGGAGAAAGCAAAGCCAGAGTTTACTAGAATTTTTGCTAACGATATCTGAATCGGTAGTGACTCAAAATCATCAGCGACTCAGTTTTTGTTAACGCTTTCAGTATCAACAGTAGGATGTGTGCGCTGATGAATTTAGTGTCAACTGTGGAACTAGATAACGCTGATGATTTCTGAGTCGGCAGCAACTCAATTTCATCAATGATTTCGGTATCAACAGTAGGATGTGTGCGCTAAAGCATTCAACATCAGCCGTAGAACTAGATTGCGCTGACAATTTCTGAGTTGGCATCAACTCAGTTTTCGTTAATGATTTTCAAGTCCAACAGTAGTTTATGTGCGCTGATGATTTTTGTGTTAACCGTAGTACTAGACCGTAGTAAACTCGGTTTTCAAAAGGGATGATTTTTGTGTTAACCATAGTAAAACACTTAAATATCCAAGCAAACTATAAATACTACAAAAATATTCAATAAATTAACCCAGAACATAAACGGGTTACAAATAAAATAGATGGGTTTGCTTACTTTGTGTATTGAAGCATCATAAAAAAAAAATTCCAATGATGGATGCCGACACGCTAATAGATATGGATCTATGTTTGCAAGTTGGGGAGGCTGAATTTGTGAGAAAATGGAGTGGAGGCTACTAGTATATTTTATTTTATTTTTTGTAAGGAGAAGAAAAATGGAGGGAGGGAATTTTCAATTTTTAACTTATTTACATTTATTGATTAAATAATTCAATTAATAATTTTGTTGATACATAATGATGTATCAACATTTCATTGAAATTACTAACTAATTTTTTTTAGTCCGTCAGCAATTCTGTCAGAAATTACAAATGTAACATATTCCATCACTATTTCCATTGAAAAGTAGCAATGGAATATTATATGTTATTTGTCATTTTTTTAGTAGTGAGGTCAACCTGCCTAATCCTTGACTCGAGGCTTGAGCTTGGTCATGAGTCAAACCATGTTTAATAACTTTGAACCAAGCATAAAATCATGTTTCATGTGCTAATAATTTTCTTAATATCATATATAAAAAATAAGACTTAGCTTATCACTTGAAAGATTGCCCATGTTGCATCACGAACTACCTTTTAACACGCAATAGAAGTTTCATCAAGCTAGTCATTGAAAATGCAGATAAAACAATATATGCAAAGTTGTTAATGCATTTTCTAGTAGTAAAAGAATATAAAAACCAAAATTAAAGGGCACTCATCTAAAAAAAAAAAACAACTTATGAGATTGACTCGGGTGAACCTGGGTTCAACCGTCAAATACGTAACTAGACCATAAAGTCTACTAGGTTTTTAACAACTTTTTTAAAGACTTATTTTTATTTAACCATATGATAATAAAAATAGATGTTCTTAAAATCAATCACTAACTTAATGTTAGGATATATGAGACTATGATAACCTTATAAAAATCAAGTTGAAATAAATTATGAAGTTCAGTTTTCAATCAACCAAATGCTCAAAAATGAAGTTGAAAAAAAATAAATAACAAAAAGACAATGTTAAATGATGAAATTGAAAAAAATAAATTAAAAAACAATGAAAAAAAAACCCTGTTTAAACATTTTAAGAAACTTTCACTAAGTTAAAGGGGACAAATCATCAACCCTAACCTTAAATCAACTAAATGTGGAAGGATCATATTTAAAAAAAAAAAAGGTACCCATAAAAAAAGGAGCAAATGAACACATAAAAAAAAAGTTAGATGAGGTGTGCAAACCTTAAAATAAAAAATAAACCCAAGCTAAGGGCTTGAGCCAACTCTTTTTTTTTTTTAAGGGGCGGACAACATGTTGTGTGCTTGTCTGGAATTTGATTGCTATATAGGTAGCTGGAAAACCGAAGGAGTTTTTTTTGGTCTAGAAATTCATTTTCAACCTATTTTCACTTATAAAACCTATTGAACACCTCTAAAAATCCAAATTAAAAAAAAAACAATTTATCAAACCTAGAAATCCAAAAAAACAACCTAAAAAAAAAACTCAAACCAGTGAAAAACTCTCCCTCCATCGCAATCTACATTTCCAAGTCATATTGAAGCCTATAAACACATCAATGGTACTCTTCTCGTCAAGAGAAACACTTTAACTTCAAGTTTTCCAATTTTCTCGATCAGAATTGGACTAATAGACTTTTGATTTTGCTGTTTTTTTTCCAACTCTTCTCTCTCTTCTCTCTTAAGCTTGGGGACCAAAACATGAAGAAAATAAAATCTTGGACCAACATGTAAAAACCTTATAAGAAAGGGTTTATAAATATTGAAAAAAAATGAAAGAAAGTAAATCTAGGGACCAATAATGCTAAAAATGGTAATCTAGGGACCAATCTACGTTTTCAAGTCACATGGAAGCCCATAAACACATCAATGGTAATCTTCTCGTCAAGAGAAACACTTTGACTTCAAGTTTACCAATTTTCTCAATCAAAATTGGACTAATGGACTTTTGATTTTGGTGTTTTTTGTTTTTTTTTTCCAACTCCTCTCTTAAGCTTGGGGACCAAAACATGAAGAAAATAAAATCTTGGACCAACATGTAAAAACCTTATAAGAAAGGGTTTAAAAATATTGAAAAAAAATGAAAGAAAGTAAATCTAGGGACCAATAATGCTAAAAATGCCCTAGCTACAGTAACCCCAAGAAAAAAGAGAATGGAATCTGCTCTAATGTCCATTTAAGTCCTTAAAATTGATTTTGATAAATTAAACAATAATTTAATCTTGTGAGAAACCCTTTAAAAAAAATATTGTGAGAAACCCTTGAGAATCTAACGTCAAATTAATTAAAGTTTAAAGGATAATTTTTAAAAAAAAAATTAAGTGATTCAAAAAAAAAAACATTGTTTTGACCCATAGTGTGCAATGAAAATGGCATGAACATTAGGTTATTTTTTATTTTTATTTTAATATTACTTTTTGTCCTCCAAGCAAAACAGTCAAAACTTGTGCCATGCTCGAACATATATATATATATATATTCCATTCTTGATGAAGAAGTGGTTCAAAATCCTAAATTTAAAAGCAATTTTCTAGATATTCCTTTCTTTTTTATATATTGTTTATCTTTCATCACCTGTTGTTAACGTGCTGTGCTCAATTCTGAAGGTGGAGTAGGAATCTCTTCTTCTTCTTCTTCGTCTTCTTTTTGAAAAATTAATAAAAGTGTTGGAATCAAACAAAAGCAATTTTGATGAAAAATAAATAAATAAATATACAAAAAGGCATCTGGTTCTGATCCCTACTGCTATACGATGGTTGTATCGCAGAAGTAAGAAATATCAAACTAACAAATGAACACGCACGTGTAAATTAATTACCTGGTGCTTTGAATTTTATTTATTCCAATTTAATTAATTATTTATTCAACTAAATCATGTTTATCAAATTTCAAATCAGTAAAAATATATATAACATTTAAAAAAAAAAACACTGGCATTTTACTTAATATAATTATGCATCATCTATATGAATATATAACTAAATTTGTTGTATCAAGATTAAAATTTAAATAGCAAAAAAATTATAAAACTCTGTAATAATTTGTACAGATTATAATTTATAAGTGGATTTATTCACTTTATATTGTAATAACACAAATAATAATTATGGTCATGCAAAGCTAAAACTATTATAATAAGATAGATAAAATAAATCATATCGAAACTTCGGTGTTCTAAAATGAGAACAATAATACAAAAAAAAAAAAATATATATATATATATATATGAAGTATATCACATATTTATTAATTAACTTGCAGGATTTTTTTTTTCATTTATCAAGTTTCCAACCAAAATCATATGGCTCAAAACCTGCAATTGGTGGGTCCATCAAACATCGTGTAAGAATTATTGTTAGCAAAAAACAATTTTAATTTTTTGTGGAAATGGGTCTCTTAATCTTTAAATTGCATGGTTGGTTTTTTTTTTTTTCATGGTCTACAATGTAGTAATACTTGCTTTTAAAATTATTTGTACTTGAAAAGCTATCAAATTATTGTTTTTTATATAATCTTAAAGTTAAAAATAAAAATATATATGATGTTTTTCGCAGTAAGAAAAATATCGTGTTTTTGAAATACTAGAGACCCCATCATATATAAGATATTAAAAATTAGGTTATATTTTTTATATAAATAAGATTAATCATATGATATAAATATGTTACTAAAAAGATTAATGACAGCATTGGAATATGAATTTTTCAAGGTAGACAAGTCTTTTCTTTATCTATTAATTAGATAGAGACACGTTATCTTTTAAACTAATAACGATACTCGAGCATAAAACTTCTAAATTCGATGAATTATTTACAAGTCACCAAAGTAAACATGTTGGAGACTTGATTAGGATAAACTAGGAGAAGAAAAATGTACAATTAGACGTTAGATGGCCCAGCAATTAGACTGCAAATCATTATTGCAGGATTGGAGAATCTAAGGTTGAAATTCCACCATTCCCAGAGTACTCTTGAAAACTTGTCAGAAAAAAAAATAAAAAAATAGAATTGACAGATATATGATAGCTACAGTAGGTGATTGCTTGTAATTGAGCATGCCACCAAATCCAAATTTGAGTTAAATCTTCTCATGAAATGGCACCCCAAGATCTTGTCTGAATTATGGACCAGCTGATTTGGCATCAAATTAGCTATAATACAGAATCTACTACACCCACTACAAGTACTAATCGAATCTGGTTCTCGACGGCTGCCACGTGTGATCAAACATTGCCATATATCTAGGACATGGTAGCCTCTAGCTATTTTGTTCAAGTGCAAAAATCCTCTTCTTATTGCCTTCATTTTCCACCCTCTCGACCTCAGGGAAAGGAAATGGCAATAGAAATATGTAGCCGGTGTGGTGTGCAGCTAGTTGTGCCCCCAGACGCTCAAGCGATTCGATGTGCTGTGTGTCGAGCCGTCACCAGGGTTCATTCCTACTACCCTCTGGCTCAAGCCCGTGAGTCAGCTAGCAGGATTACTTCTGGTCTTGTTAGCATGGTTTCTGGCAACATTCCCACCATGACTGGTTCTGTTAGTAGCAGTGGCTATCCTGCGCCGGGGTATGGTGGTTATTATGCTCAGCCACCACTTAGGCCCGCCCTGCAGTTGCCTCTTCCTTCAATGCATGGGAGGAAACGGGCTCTGCTTTGTGGAGTAAGCTATCGAGGCAAGAGTTATAAGATCAAAGGAAGTATTAATGATGTTAAGTGCATGAGATATTTTCTTGTTGAGAAGTTTGGGTTTCCCAATGACTCCATACTCATGCTCACAGGTAATTAATTGTATTTTCATTGATAATAACCAAACCATGTTTCATGTCTATTTTTCTTTGTGATTTCTTCTTAATCTCTTGAGATCATGAAATTATCAAGTCATTCAACTGGCTCCGAGATATGGAAATTGAGACCTGATAATGAGAATTGGCCCGTCACTGTATATCTAATTAGCAGTACTGGCTATAACCATGTAAGGTAAATCTACTTGCAGAGGATGAGACAAACCCATTACAGATACCAACAAAAGAGAACATAAGGCTGGCTTTAAGGTGGCTTGTTCAAGGCTGCCAGCCAGGGGACTCGTTAGTGTTTCACTTCTCTGGCCATGGTTCGAAGCAACTTGATTATGACATGGATGAGGTTGATGGGTTTGATGAAACCTTATGCCCCCTTGACTATGAAACTCAAGGGATGATAGTTGACGATGAAATCAATGAGACCATTGTAAGGCCATTGCCACAAGGAGCCACACTCCACGCCATTATTGATGCCTGCTATAGTCAAACCATGCTTGATCTTCCATTTGTGTGCAGGATGAACAGGTAATTAAAAATTGTAAATTCTGCACCTTTCAGTGACAAAATGAGTGGAAGAACCATTTTATTTTATTTTACATTTTGCTTCTGACAGGGAAGGATACTATACATGGGAGGACCAAACCCTTTCACCGTATGCTTATAAAGGCACGAGTGGAGGGCTGGCACTCTGTATCAGTGCTTGCGATGATAATCAAACCAGTGTGGATACGACAGTGAGTTAATCCTCCGTTTACTTGATTGTCCGAAGAAATAATTTAGAAAATATTCCTAATCCTGCTGTGGTTAAGCTCCAATGCAAATTGAACAAGACAAGAACCTGTAGGTTTGAACATATCACACCATAATTTGTTTACACTTCAGTGTAGTTTCGATTTTGCAGGCATTGGCAGGCAATGCTTCGACTGGTGCCTTGACGTATTGCTTCATCCAAGCAGTGCAAAATGAACCTGGATTGACATATGGACGCCTGCTTAATTCAATGCGTCAGGTGATTCGTGGGGCGAAAACTGGTGGATTACGCCTAAATGGTCCCATCGCATCTCTGGTAAATAAAGCTCTGTTCAACACTGAGATAACACAGGTATATGTTAACTTTACTATCAGGAATTTTTGCCATCGTTTTGAATTGAAATAAAACATCAATGGTGAATCCAAGATAGGAACGATCTTAGCCTAATCATGTTAACTCTTTTGCTTGTTAATTAATTTCAGGAGCCTCAGCTTTCCTCGTCCGAGACATTTGACATCTACGCGAAGCAGTTTATACTGTAAATTGAATTGGGTTACAGTTGTTCTCCAAGTCTTGCAATGGAAATTGTTATATATTAAATGAATGATTATTCATCCATCGTAATCTGTCAAAAACAATATGCTGTGATACTCACAGTTTGTACAACTTCAAGGAGCATAGTTTACACCAACAGATATTAGAGAGCATCCTCTTTATCTCTGTAAATTACATGGCTTGAATTTGTGGTAATTGTAATTTCAATAAATTTGATGTTTTCTCAGTTCAAAATCGTTTTTTTTTTTTCTATTGTTTACACAAGCAATATTTTAAAACATTTACAGACGTAATAAACACAAGTTTAATATACTAATTAATCATTTGCAGCATGCATGAAGAGTGCCTTTCCAATGATGAAAGATGGGCCATCTTTGTGTTCGCCTCAAGTAGTGGAAAGCAGAAGAAAAATCCTTAGGATCTGGGAAAGTCATGCAAATAACAGACGTCCGTCTATTTTTAAGCCGCAAACATCCCTTTCACGTTGAAATTAAGACGATACTGTCTGATCATAGATTCATAGCCACCTCCTTCTTGATATCGTATCGGAGGCAGACAAATTTGACTAATCCTGCTTGTTCAACAGCTATTTTGATGGAGGCTGGTCTAGCAGTAAACCAGATTTGTACAAATAATACTGCGAATAATATTATTCATCTGTACAGTATTTATTAATTTTACACAGACGAAAATCTAAATAATACTACCTGCTTACCAATTTCAATTGAGAATCAAGAGCTGACGAGAAGCGGTGCACCATCTAGCATAAGAGGCACGGAGGTTAGGCCAGTCGGAAGATGAAGTATAAGCGAAGTAGTGGAGCCACAAAGACAAGACCTGCTCCTGCTCTTCTTCATGATCCAACATGTCTATCATCTCCTCCAACACCGTCTCTAGCTCAGCCCTTTCCTTGATGGTGAGGACAGGTGCATCGGTGCCGTTGCTTGCTCTGCACAGCAATGGCAGCCACGACATTAGCATCTTCATCTTTGTTTGTCGTTGTGGCTCCCTCTGGCCTTCTCCGGCTTCATCAAGTCCCAATTCTCTGGCTTGTTTGAACAGGAAGGCTGAACAGAATTTTAAGCAGTCAAGACATTACTGATTTATGAGAAGAAAGAATTATACAAATTAAATACTGTGAGAATTAACAAGGTAATTTCTTTTCTTGAATATCATTTGCAGCTTGCAAACTAAATTATTTGAGGTTGTAGCAAAGTGAAGGCAAGTAATCTTGGTGCTTCTTTGGGGTCTATGACCCTCACATCATGTCTTGTTTTTTTCTGGACAGATTTCTTTATTAATAGTGGACAAGAAACAAGCAAGAAAATCCAAATAAAAACAAACCCGCATCTTTGAAATGAGATTCTACCTCTATTATTAAATCTATCCAGAGGTCTGTTTGTTGAGTAATTTTTATAATTGTGATTTAAAAAAAAAACAAGTTTGAAAAAAATGTGCTTAGTTAGATTTAAATACGTGTTTGGTAAAAATTATACTTGAGGTTTATGTAGAGTAAAAATGTTTTTAACTTATAAATGCATTAAAATAATATATTTTTATTTTAAAAAAAATATTTTTAATATCGACACATCAAAATGATCTAAAACACCAAAAAAAAATTAATTTAAAATACAGAAAAATATTAAAAAAATATTAAATATTTTCAAAAACACTTTTAAAATATAAAAACAAAAAGTGTTTTATGAAATGCAGTTAAAAAGCATGTAAAACACGTTTTGCAAAAACTACATTTCAAACTCAAATTTTTAATGAATTTCATAATATAAAACGTAATTTTTACGGTTATTAAATATCATACCATATTTTTTACATCACAAACACAAAAGCATATGTAAAACAAACACCCCCTAAACTTAGCTAACCCAAGTTTTAAAAAAATCAATCCAGAATTGACCGGTCAACATAGTAAAAACAAAAAAAAAAATTAAATACAAGTGATTTTGATTTCTTAAAAATAATAAAACTTTTAAATTAACTCACCAACTCATAAACCGGGATTAATAATTTTGAACTCGCTGGTATTATTGATTATAATTTAATTGTTGACCGATTAAAAAACGTGTCGGTTGCAATTAATTATTATTAAAACTGTAAGTGAGACGTGCGTAAGAATGTTTTTCCTGAATGCCGTACGCAACTCACTTTCCAAGAAGCACAACACATCGTTCTATTTTATTATATTCAATAAAAAAATCATATTTAATAGAAAGGATTATTATATTTTTAAAACAAGAATTATTATATTTAAATAAATAAATTAGTTTAGTAAATTAAAACAATGATTGTGCAACTAAGGCCTGAAAAAAATTAACTCACCCGAGACTTTCACCAAAGAACCTTGTAGGCGAGCCTCTGCCGAGAGAGCAAGCCTAGCCAAGTTTGAAGCCGAAGCCCACCTCCGAACAGCTTCCTCCCCACATCCACAAGCTGACAATTTCTGACCCAACCAAAGCAGCTCAGCCGCCAACTTCTCCTCGGACCGGTCCACTCCTTCTCTACCTCTACCAGACCGGGCCCAACTCCCATCCCCAACAGCCCTAACAGCCTTTAAAATCTGGTTCAAGCGACCCTTCACCGGTCCAGTCCTTGAGCCGCCATTTTCACTACCGTCATGCGCTATCTCAATCATGGCGGCTTCAAGCTGGCTGAGTGTCCTTGAAAAAGCCGCTGATAAAACCCCACGGTTGACCTCACGCAAGGCCTCATGATTTTCTCCATGGTTATCATCTACAACCTTCTCAGCTAATGATCTGACCATTTCATACTTTCTTGAGCTAACCGGAATATCATTAACGATTGACAGTAGCTGCGTGAGTGCTCGAGCAATACCTGAATCTCCATAAACTGATGAAGGCAAGTAGTTTGCAGTCTTGAGTGGCTTAAGATGATGGTACTGAATATCATCATGATCTTGGTGATCAGAACTAGGGTTCAGAGAAGGGAAAAGAGAAGGGAGTAAACGTAGAAAGAAGAGAAAAGAAGTGACAAGAAGATAACGAATATGTTCAAGAAGTTTGTGTTTCTGGCCCAAGGCTACAAGGGATTTATCAGCAAAGATAAATATGGCGGTCGCTATGTTTCTTATTAGCAAAGGAGCTATGGTGATTGGAGAGGTTTCCATCATGCCCATGTTTCGATTGATGGAGTCTATATTTTTCGTTTTCCAATCTTCTGGTTGGATGTGGGTGTGCTTCGAATTGTTTGTGTGTTATATTTATATATGGTCAAGAAAGGATACAAGAAAAAGAAAATTGGGGATATTTGCTTATTTTTGCATTTTAAAAGTATTTTTGTAAAAAAATTAAAAATATATTTTTTTTATTTTTATTTATCTTTTTTTATTAAAAATAAATTTTAAAATATAAAAACTATTATTTTAATTTAATTTTAAATAAAAATACATATTAAAAAACAATCTTAATCACATAAACGAAGCTATTAAAAAAGTTGGAAATGAAGAGATTACAGTTGTATACGGTTTATGAGCAGTGAATTATATAGGACATGGTCAAGTCTCACAGTTGGGACAGCTGATCGGAATTTGCGGTGTGACCTGTGTTGTGTCACGCGGGACTTTCCGCGTGCTTAGGGATAAATTCACGTCTCAGATCAGCCTAAGCTCTGTGGACGAAATTCGTTGCCTGTGCCAAACAAGGACAGAGCTTGGACCAAACTTGCTTGTATTTTGCTTTATATCATGAAATTCTGTCCACCCACTTCAACACGTGGCTTATCCGTGTAGGTGAATCTAAAAGACTGTTTGGTATCATTATCAATTTTCTGTTTAAGTCTCTTAAGAATTGTTTTCCAAAAAGATATTACTGTCCATTATTTTTATTTTTATTTTTTCAATATCATACTTTTGATTATGTTTAGTGTTCAACGATTAAAAAAATTAAAAATAAATTTATTTTTGAAGTTTTGAAATTAATTTATATAATTTTAAAACAAAAAAAATGTAAGGAGATATGTGACGTCTCTTCTTCTTTCTTTTTTTCCCTTGTCCCGGGAAATTAATCAAATACAACAATGACTAAATGTTAATTTATCAAATATTTGGGAATGCGGTGTAATTTATCAAATGTTTAGGAATGCGGTGCAAATCATGTTCCACTAAAAATTAATTTTTTTATGAATTTTGGATCGTTTTGATGCGCTGATTTCAAAAATAATTTTTTTAAAATAAAAAAAACATCATTTTAATGCATTTCGACATGAAAACTATTTTAAAAAACAACCACAATTATACTCCCAAATAAACTATAACATAGAGAGAGCCTACAATGTTTTTCAAATATAATAAGCAAATAGATTATTCATAATTCTCGATTGAGGTATAAAAAAATCTGAAAATTTACGAGAAACCTTCTAATATGATGTTTTATCTTGGTTTAAAATTTTATAATTTTTAAAAAAAAATCAGAAATTTGATAAAAAAAAATTCAGAAATTTGATAAAAAATCACAATTTAACCAATAAAGGCAAAACGACTTATTAAGGGTAAAATAATTATTTGCCATTAAAAAATAAAACAAATTAATTCTTCCTTCCTTTTATATATTGCCGACTAGGCAAAAGAGAATATGAAAAGAAAGAAAAGAAAAGGCGAGAGAAAAAGAGAGAAAAGTAAGGGAAAAAAATAAAAAAAAATCCAATAAAACAAAAAAGAGAGAATAACCTTGTAAACTTATAAAGTTCAACTTATAAAACACTAACCTAAGGATTAATAAGTGAAGGAAAGACAAATTGAGAGAGGAAAAACATTTAATTATTTTGTTTTTCAGTTGATATGAGATTGTTATTTTATCCTGACTAAATGGTAGTTACAATATCAATTCCAATTCGATTATAGATTAATTATATTTTACAAAAATATCGAAGAATGTAACTTTAATAATGAGTTTATTTATACTTTCACTTTAATTTTATGTATTTTTAAATTTATTTTTTAATATTTTAGATAATGTTATTGAATTAAAATTTTATTGTTGATTATAAAAATTCATGTATATAAGTTAATAATTTATCTTTAAAAAATTATATATATATTTAATAGCCTAAAACAGGAAAAATTCCTGGCTACGTTCTTAGACTCTGACCAATTTTATTAACGATAGCCAGATTGATGGGATTTTTTTCTTCTTCTTCTTCTATTCGAGGGATTGAATTCAATCCAGCTGATCAGCAACTTGCAAAACCATCAAACAGCATCGGAGAAGCACAAATAACTCTCTGTTAGGACAATTCAATGTAAGAACGATGATCAACAATTTCTGCTCTATTACCATCCACGGCCAATTGAAAACAGTCTCTAACAGGTATTTTCTTTTTACAAGCAATGGATATGCTCGAAACAATCCATGTCAAATCACACTAGGACTTGATCAACACGAAATCTACCATATTTATTTTTTAATAGATCAAGAATTGGATATGCACAAGCTATGCAAGAGCACTACTTTGATTTTTATTTTTATGGTATTTAGTTGCCGTAATAATTGTTTTTTAAAATATTTTTTTATTTAAAAATATATTAAAATAATATTTTTAAAATTTATTTTTAACATTAATCTATTAAAACAATCTGAAATTATATAAAAATAATAATTTTAAACAAAAAAATTATATTTTTATGAAACGTTCTTTATAGCACACTCCCAAACGGCATATTAGTTTAAAATCTATTTAGGTAATGCCTGGTATTATGGTATGATTGTTTTTTAAAGTGTATTTTTGTTTAAAAATATATTATAATAATATATTTTTAATATTAATACATTCAAATAATTTTTAAAATATATATTTTTTTTAATTGAAACGCCGATTTTGGGGGGCTTACCAAACGGCACATTAGTTGATGACCAAACTTCGCCATTTTTTCAAAGTATAAGAGCTTTCGGTATCTAACACAAGCCAACTATTTGAATCGAATGCTGATCCTTCGTTGATAAAAGTCTTTCTAAGATTCTGGATATGGAGGAGCAACTGAGTCAGTGAGGAATGATGCTCAGCAAACTCGTTGGCTTCAACTAAAATAAATTTTGGTGTTAAAATAAATATAAATAATATTTTTTTATTTTTTAAAAATTAATTTTAACATCAATACATCAAAATAATCTAAAATATATAAATTATATTAAATTTTAATAAAAAAATAAATTTTTTTAAAAACATGATTTGAAGTGCTTTCCCTAACAGTTTCTAATTGCGTGTCCCGCATTCATGATTAATCATCATTTACTGAGAAGTTTCTCCCACATGCGTACAAGGAATGTAAGCTGTCAGGGAATAGTTACTACAGACAAAATACACTCAAATTTTCAGAGCATCAGAAGCCAAAATCAACAGAGGATTTCAAGTTGACCTTTTCAATCTGTGGGAAGATTTGATCTTGCTCTCCCCGTATCGTTAATGTTGGCTGCTTTTCAAAAAAAAAAAAGTTCAAAACATTTAGACCAGGAGTACTATCTATCATGAACTGACTGCTTTTTCAAAGATTCATTAGCACCAATGCCTCCTCTGATGTCAAAGTCTCATGGGCTAAAAGAATATCACGAAATAAACGATTTGAACTAGATGTGCCAAGAACAGTAAGGAACCTGTGTGATCTTTGGTAGATCAGAAAGACTTCGATCTTGAAGTATAGCCTGGATCAGTTCCCTCTTCTCCTTGACATGATCTGTGCACATAACCTGTCAGAAAAGAAACATTACAGAGAGAATATCTGGGAGCTTTCGAAAAATTCCATGAACTTCAATCATTCACAGAAGGTCAACAACATGGAATTCCAGTAAATGTTAGAAATTAACTATTACATTGATGAAATCTGTGAGAAAGAACGAAGATTCTTGGTTTTGATGGTTTGCTGATTCTTGGTACCCAACAATGAATAATTGTGCCATCTCCAAGATTAGATGAGAGGGAACGAAGACCAGCCTTGGCCAATGAGTAGCGGTAGAACCATTCCCGTTATGCAGTAAAGCTCAAGCATCTGGTCATCTTGAGAAATAATGATTCTCAGATATATACACGCATAAATCAGAATTTATGGTTCTTGAATTCCTGACCTTTTGTTATAGAAATTTACAGAGATGTTACTATATCATTGCGGAAATTCAAGATTAATCTGCAGAAACTACCCTTTGATTTCAGAAACAGTATCGGGATCCGTTATACTTTGTTTGAATGGCCAAGTGGAATAATGACAGCATAAATAAGTAGCGTAGAGCGCAAACACAGATAGAATAGTTAAAAGGATTTTCTGTCTTCCCTAAGAAAGATTCAGATCTTTTTTCTATTTTTCTTTTGGTTATTAGTAAATTCCATCTCACCATTACATTGGTTTTATCAAATTCTTCAACAGTTTATTTTATATAAGTTTATTGGTTAAGGTTTCGTGCATTTATCAATAATGTCTTCCTGTCTATCCCTGTTGGAAAAACCACTAGAAAATACATTTTTATTTTGTGAACTTTAATGTGCTCTCTGAAGAGTTATAGATAATTCATCCATTAGTTCCATAAATAGTTTTTTTCATATTTTTTTTAAATATAGATAATTCATCCGCTCCCTCTTGCCAAAGACACAGCCCTAAATCTAGGGATGGAACTAGGAGGAGACCAGCAAGGACCCGGGTCCTGTAAAATATTTTAATTTTTTTTTATTTAATATTTAAATGTGGAATAACATGATATTTTTATTTTAAATAAATAGATTTTTTAATAATATATCTTGTTATATTAATTTTGACATCTCCTATCCGATACTACCAGTTCCACCCTTGCTTGAATACTTTGTTGTTGTTGTTTGAAATTGACTTGATCTTCATCTTTCTTTTAAAAGTTTTTTATATTTATTTTATTTGTTTCTCTTAGTTATTTTTTATTCTCTGCTCTTTTTAGTTCATATCATAAGTGAAATACCTTTAAGAAACCTCGAATGTTTTAGTTTTTTTCTTAAAAAAAAATAATACTAGCTTAAAACCACAGTTCATCTTTACTTAATTTGTAATTTGATACATGAAAATGGCTTTCATTTACTCTTCCCCTTTGGACTGTTTTAAACCGTCATCTCATCTTTGTGGGCTTGATTAAAAGCAGTTAATTGACTTAAATAAATAGCGTATGTTTGAATTTCCTAAGCGAGGTATATGATCTGATCTAGAGCCACCTAATCAACACGAACAACTATTAATAAGTAAAAAAAAATGAAGTGGAAGGGTACGTGAAAAATATTAATCACACGCTTACAATACACTATGTTATTTGTATTTTTTTTATTTTGATCCCTTAATATTTTTTTAATGTGTTCTTTTATTACAAGGTTAGCACCCAGTTGCTTCAAATTTATCGGTTATAGATAAAATTAAAAGAAAGAGGACCAACATAATGAAAATGCTAAAAATTAAAGGAAAAATAAAGATAAATTATATAGTCAAATTAACTCATTATTGTCATTTCCATTATCCAGGTTATAAATTTTAAAACTTAACTCGGGTCAATATAGTTAGTCACCGTCTTTTATTTTATTCCCTTATTTTTTTTCCTGATTTAGTTATTTGGTAGTTGTTTTTTCACAGTTAAGCTAGGGTTAGACAAAACTAAAATGATAAAGATGTTTTTTTAACTAGATCATCATTTAAGTGAAACAGTCAGTTTGTTGTTTGCCTGCTTTGTCAAACAAGTCACACCAACTTTGTTTTTCATTTATTAAACTTATGGTGGTTGATTAATTTATTCTAATATATTAGTTGAGTTTTTAATCCTCATTTCAAGTATTTCATCACATGCAAGAAAAAAAATACAATTTTTTTTAATGCAGTTATATACTTTTTACACGACCTGCAACGAAACAAGGGCCCAAGGCCTAGTTATTTTCTATGTTACCCTATGAGAATCCAAAACAAAAGTACAACAATCTCAGATTTCTTTAATTATAAAATATATGTTTAAACTAACTTGCACCCTATTGGTTGAGTTTTTAAAGATATTTTATCCCATGATTAATTTATTATGACACATTGATCAAGTTTTTAATTATCATTTCGAATATTTCATTGCATGAAAGGAAAAAAAAAACAGTATTTATATTTGTTTTAATGCAGTTATACATTTTTTACCTTACCTGTAGCGAAGCAAGGGTCTAAGCCTAGTTATTTTTTATTTTACCCCATGAAAATCCAAAACAAAAAGGTACATCCATTTCAAATTTCTTTAATTATAAAATATATTCTTAAACTAACTTGCACTTCAAATAAAATCACAACTCTCATTGTAGGTTGATAAATTATTATTATTATTATTATTATTATTATATAAATTCTCCTAAATACTAGTCACCTCAATCTATTAGTATCAAATAAGGTTAATATTCTAATTAATAAGTGTTTGATCCAGTAATACTCCGATTAAAAAAGAAAAATATTGGATAGGATTTCAAAAATAAATTAAAATCATAGAAACATTGTAACAAAGAAGAAGAAGATATTCTATAGTTGGTTTTGGACATGAAAGATATTTTGGAGTTGAAAAGTTGAGAAAGTGTAGTAAGAAGTGGTACCATTCAATTATATTTGTTGCTTTTAAAACCAGATACATATATCATCACTTTTCTTTTCTTGTTTCCATAAATGTCATGTTAATTGCTCATGTAAATGGTATTTATGAGTATGGTTGTTTTTTAAAATATTTTTGAAATAAAAATATATAAATATAATATTTTTTAATTTATTTTTTACATCAATACAACAAAATAATTTGAAAACATAAAAAAAAAATATTAATTTCATTCCATAACTTGAAAGCTTATACCCAGCTTGCCTGTGTCAATTACAAACCATTTATGGGGTTTTGGTGGTAAAATGTCTAAGCTAATTTGGAGGATGGTGTTCACATTGCTTTTTTTTTTTTCACGATATAAATTGTCAATAGTTTTCACATGAGATATGTGAAACAACGGTATGCCAAGGGCCAGAGTAATTTTTTTTTATATTAAAAAATATTTGAGTAATGCAAGCATGTTATAAAGAAGAAAACAATCCATTGATCCGATTGAGTTAAATAAGTTGATATCATTTAATTAGATAATAAAAAAAACACAATGATAATAAATGAACTAAATTAAATAAATAAAAAAGTTTTCACAAGAACGTGAAGAAAAGATTCCAACAAAAAAAAAACGACGCAACTAAATTCCAAGCTAATTCAAAGTGGGAAGAACAAATTTTTCAATAATGATAAAAAAATAAATAAATAAAAAACGACCGAGTTAACCAGAGAAGCTAAGGGAAAGTATGTCAAATCTACAACCTGGTTTATTAGATCGAGATAAACCAAAAGAAAGAAAACAAAAAAAAATGGTAAGCCTAATTTCCCAACAAATTCAATGTAGAAGGAAAAAAATAGAAAAAAAATCAATTAAAAAAAAATATCAACAAACCAAGTAAGTCTATCAAACCGTATGACCTGGATCATAAGAATAAGATACTCTGGTGGAAGGTAAATTGAAAAAAATTATGAAGCTCAATTATAAAACAATTCAATATTTAAGGATGAAATAAAAAAAATATTAAATTAAAAAAATGACCCAAAAAAAATACTCAAGTCAACTTGGGTTAGCTCGCCAAACTCGCAATCGAGGTGATGGAAATAGGATTACTGAATAGAAAGGAAAAAATTGATGTAAGAAAAATAAACCCTAAAAAAACGATGTTAACCTAGGTTAAGTTTTTAAATTTGCAACTCGAATCATAAAGTCAAAATCACCCCATCAAGAAAAAGCACAGACTCCAATCCCCAAACAATTTCATATCAAATGATAAAATTAAATAAAAAACAATTACAAAAAGACCCATAATAAAAAATAACAATAAAAAAAATAAGAACCATATTAGAAATTAAAATAAATACAAGGATATTTTATATATTTTAGATTGAAGAATGAAATTGAAAAAAGGTTCAATTTCATAATAGGATAAAAAAATAAAAATAAAATAATAAGGACTAAATTTGAAAGAAAAAAAAGAGGACAACCTACAATTTTTTTTTTAATTAAATGATGAAATTGAAAACAATTTTAGATTTTAGAAAATGATAAATAACAAAAATTTAGCAATCAAAAGAATAAATATCAAATGACAATAAAATAAGGTGACAACTCTAAATTCTGTAATAAATAGCATGAATTTTGAGAAGAAGAGAGAGAGAAAAAAAGAAAATAAAAGATAATTGGAAACACATCGTTGTGAATCAATCTATATGCACCATTTCATATGAAAGAGCCCGTCATAACGCATCCAACTCATTGTGAATGGCCATGTTTGGCCATTAAAGGAGGTCGCACATGTCACTAGAGAGTTGCAACTTCCCTCACTTTTCTAGCATGTGCATTGCATTTACTAGCTTTTTTTTTACCTTTCTTGTTAACTTTAGCCTTCCATATTTGCTTCATAAACCAATTTGATCCCTTAAACCTTAATTGCTTTAAATCAAACATAATTTAAACACATTTTGGCAAGCTAAGCATCAATCAAGTATCGGAATATTTTGAGCGGGAGGTCGCAGCCCAGCGGCTGGGGAGACAGAAGTCTCCTCAGTTGCCTGGGTTCGACTCCCAAGCTCACCCATGTACTTGGGGGTTCTGCTAGTGGGGGAGGCGTTTGTTCCCTCTCTATACCGCACGGGTTGGAACCCCTTTGTATACCTTCCTACCATCCCCGCGGTGACTTACCTGCCTTCTGGGCTTGCAGGGTGCTCAGTTAGGCCCTGAGGATTAGTCGTGGTGCGCGCAAGCTGGCCCGGACACCCCAGGTTAATAAAAAAAAAAAAAAAGTATCGGAATATTTTTCTTGATGATGCAAAAACCCTATATAGGTAAAAATAAACAAACTATCAATTCAATTAAAAAAATATATATAGAAGGATAAAATTAAAAAAAAAACTACTAAAATAATTATAAAAAAAGACATAAATATTTTCCCTTTTCTAAGCAAGCCAGTCTCTGTTAGGACAAAATTAAAGGTGCCTTAAGTTTTTCAAAGCCTCAAATTCCATCCCATAAGCTTTAATTGCCCTAAATTAATAAATTTAAATTTTATTTCGCCACACAAATTTCATCGACATCTTGAGATCTATATTCGTGGGTGGTTAAAACAACCAGTGAAGTCTAAACCCAAAGTATTGCAATGTCAAAGCACAAAAAATAATAATTAAAAGGTCAATTGTTTTTAAAAAATAGTTATATTATTGTGAATTATTATTGTAATCCACAATAATTTGTCTCATAATAACTTTATTGTGAGACTTAGTTTTTTATTTTTTATTTTTTGTAATTTATGATTAAACCATATCATATTTGTTCTTAATTTATAATATCCTTGGTAAAGCGGAAATTACAAATCATATTGTCCTTTTCCTTAATTTATAATACTCTTTTTATATAATAATATTAAAAAATCAAAATATATTTGAGTTTTACTATGGTTTTTTATTATTATTATAATATCTTATGAATGAATTTATTCATATTTAAATGGTCTAATCATATTGAAACCAAATTGAAAACAAAAGGAACAGAACAAACATTTAATGAAAAAATCAAAATAATAATAAAGAGATAAATAACTAAATGGATAATTTAGTAAAAGAGCATCTTTGCTTTTAAATTCAGTTGATTTAACAATTTAATCAATAACTTAGTTGACATAACTAAATCTAATAAAAAAATAAAAAGTAAAATAATATTATTTTAATAAAAAAATATTTTACGTTAATCCACCAATTGAATAATTAAAGGTAATTTTTTAAGTCAGGTCCCACGAGAACGGCAAATATCCTTACGGCAAGACAATGTTATGATTGAAGTAATATAGACATGGATACGTCTCTATAAAGAAAAGAACAAAACAAAACAAAACACAAGGAAACTTGAAATGTACAGATGCAGATGAAACAACTGCTCCAACAAGCACCCGCAGATTATCTAAGAAAAATTTGCCATCATCATCAAAATCTCTCCACAGTCTTTCCCTTGTGAGGTAATAAAGTTTCATTCTTTGTGGTCATCGATACATAATTACAGCATTCATGTATAACATGTGCTTTTGATTCTAATCAAATCTTTTTTAATGAATTTCACTTGATTTGACTAGATATTCTCTCGTTTTTCTCTATCAATTATTTGAGGGGATTCTGCATCTGGGTTTTGCGTGTTTGTTTGTTGTGGGTTGGATTTTTTTGGGTTAATAATGTTCTGAAATGATTGGATTTATAGTCTTAGAAGATAGATATCATCTGGGTTTGGGTAAGTTTTTCTTTCTTTGTTTCACGAAATATTAAAATTTGGGATTATTTTATTAATAGGTTCTTTCGTTTGGTGCAAACAAATCAATGACAAAGTAACCTTTTTTCCCTTTTTGGTTGCTTATATCATTTTTCTTCTCCCTCCAATGCTGCTTCTTAGCTTCAATTTTTCAATTCTGGATTCATGATGTGAGTTTGTCCGTGTGTTGTGACTTATGAGAGCTTGTATGTGGATTTTTCCAAACATTCATGCAAATAACACAATGGTTTTCGTTTGAATCTTCCTCTACTATATATTAACGTTTCACGCTGGTTCTGTTATAAATTTCAGGTTGTTGCTAATGTTCATTTTTTGACGGAAGAAGAAAAAACTAGTTTCGATGGACGATTTACCAGACCAATTGGTGTGGGATATCTTGAGCAGGGTCAAGAAAACTGTAGATAAAAACTCTGCTTCACTAGCATGTAAACGTATCTACGAACTGGATAATGAACAAAGACAATCTATGAGGGTTGGTTGTGGACTAGACCCTGCAAATCAAGCCCTGACATCGCTCTGCAATAGGTTTCCTAACTTGGCCAAAGTAGAAATAACATATGCTGGTTGGATGTCTAAGTTGGGAAAGCAATTAGATGACCAAGGGCTTGTCATTCTTGCCACTAATTGTCCTTCTCTGACTGATCTGAGACTGAGCTACTGTACATTCATAACTGATGTAGGTCTTCGGCACTTGGCTTCTTGTTCCAAGCTTTCTGCCTTGAAGTTGAATTTCACTCCAAGAATCACTGGTTGTGGCATTTTATCTCTTGTTGTGGGCTGCAAGAATCTTACAATTCTTCACCTTATTCGATGCCTTAATGTTACCAGCGTTGAATGGCTTGAATACATTGGAAAGCTTGAAACACTGGAAGACCTTTCAATTAAGAATTGCAGAGCACTTGGTGAGGGTGATTTGATTAAGCTAGGATCTAGCTGGCGAAAACTAAAAAGGTTGCAGTTTGAGGTGGATGCTAATTACAGATATATGAAGGTTTATGATAGGCTAGCTGTTGATCGATGGCAAAAACAGTGGATCCCGTGTGAGTCCATGTTGGAGCTTAGCCTGGTGAATTGTATCATCAGTCCTGGGAGAGGGCTTGCTTGTATGTTGGGGAAGTGCAAGAACCTGGAGAAGATTCATTTGGACATGTGTGTTGGAGTCAGAGATTGTGACATCATAGGCTTAGCTAAAAAGTCAAGTAACCTTCGCTCAATTTCACTCCGAGTTCCTTCTGATTTCTCTCTGCCACTTCTGATGAACAATCCACTGAGATTAACAGATGAGAGTCTTAAAGCCCTAGCTCAGAACTGTTCAATGCTTGAATCTGTCCGGATATCTTTTTCTGATGGGGAATTTCCTTCCTTTTCTTCATTTACACAAAACGGAATCCTTAATTTGATTCAGATGTGCCCAATTCGGGAACTTGCTCTTGACCATGTGTATTCCTTCAACGACATTGGTATGGAAGCTCTTTGTTCAGCTCACTATCTTGAAACCTTAGAGCTTGTCAGATGCCAAGAAATCAGTGACGAGGGGCTACAGCTTGTGGGGCAGTTTCCTCGTTTGTGCATTTTACGATTAAAAAAATGTTTAGGGGTTACTGATGATGGATTGTACCCTCTTTCTGGGACAGATAAATTGGATTTCTTAGCTGTTGAAGATTGCCCTCAAATTTCTGAAAGGGGCGTTCAAGGAGCTGCAAGATCCGTGTCATTCCGGCAAGACTTATCATGGATGTATTGAACTTGTATTGGACTAAAAAAGGGGGTCTACAAATTTAATTTCTGCCGTCTTCAATTCATTTCTGTAAGTGATCATTATTTGCGATTTGATCAAAATCCTGTCTTCTGGATCCGTTGCTTCTTGTATAATTGTTACTTATAGCAGTTAGATTATTTGGCTGTGATTGCAAAATATGTAATGCTGTAATTAACCATAAATTTGTTAAATAATACCATGGTCCTGGTGGATTTATTATGAAATAGCATTTTGAAACTTCAATTTTGCCATTTTTATCACTCGAAAGTTTTAGAAACATTATTGTAAGCATTTACGTTTTGAATTGATAGAACGAACATATTTGCGGAACTGGTCAGCTGAGAATTCCTAAACTAATGAAATGCCTCATTAAAACTCCTATGTGCTTTTTCACAGCCATAATGCAGGGCATCTGTCTGGACCTGCACTTTCAGAAACGTGTGGTTTCCCAGAATTTTTCTTCCTCAGCAGTACTGAAGGATCAGGGCAGGATTTCTGTGTGTGAGGATATTGTCCACACCAGGCTTTGAACACAAACAAAATGCTATCGATCACTCTACAGAGAACAATGATATAGAAGTGGATAAAACTAGATGACAAACTAAGAACAAGAAAAGAAAAGGGGAGATAAAGAAGGCAAAAAAAAAACCCTACTTTGGAGAGTATTTGAACAAAAACAAACTTGCTATTCTGTGCAATTTGAATTACTCATGAAAAGAATCATTTTTAGTGGCTCCATTCTGCCATTTCACCTGCTCTTTCTACCAGTTACTCACTATATGATGGCAATTTGTCGATTTCCACCACCTCTTGAACCTCACGCCGTCTCTCAACACCCGCCACTTCTACCAGTTTAGGGCAGTTTGATACCCCAAGAAATGTATGGTTTTGAGCAAGTGTAAGCCATTTCAAGTTCCTCAAGGTCAAGCAATTTTCTACATCAACATCAGAGAGGCTGTGGAAGGATCTCTTGGTTGTGGCCACTTAAGCGAGGTCGTTAAAAGCTTGTATCTTTTGTTGTTCCCTTGCACAGTCAAGTTTTCAGAGCATCCAGATGTTTCCTATTTAATAATGATAAAGAAAATTTAGTGTCGAATAATGGAAAAGCTCGAGGTATAGAACTCGAGTAGAATTATTCAATGTTTGGAAGCTTCACAATTTTTCTCGTGGTAAGGTTCATTGCACCAAAGACAAAAACCGTGTACCATAATTTACACGAAGGTTATAGAAGATAAGGAAAAAGGTAGTCTTCTATAACCATCAATCTTTGAAAAACCATCATAGAAATTTAAGGTGGTTTTATAACTTTGTGGTTTTATTTCAACTTATAAATGGAGTGACTTTTCATAGAGAGTAAAAATAGAGAAAAAAAATGAATATATTAAAAATATTTTTAAAAATATTAGTTTCAAAATTACTTTAACAACATGTTTTTTAAACACGCTTACAAAACTCAAAAATATAATTTTTGCTTTGATAAATTTTGGCTTAGCTAATCACGATCTTAAGCTTTAAAAACTTATCTCAATCACGTGGACTACGCTTCCCAACCTGGTCAAGATCCATAAACATAACCCATGATCAAAATATAATTTTTGAAGATTAAAATATTTCAAGAATTGAATCTAATAACCTTAAGCAAAAACCCAAGTATTCAAAGGGATTAAGAATTGATTGTTCCAAACAAGTACTTGAATGAATTGATTAGGAGGAGAAAAAATACATATATATGTCTAGGCTTTGATTGAAACACACAAGGCAAGCTAATAACTTCGGTTTGCAAGAAATGTAAAATGACAACCTTTGAACATCAAACCTAGGAAATGGCCAAAAACCCAAAAAAAATTATCCTAAACTCAACAATCTTAGCTCAAGCATACTCAAACTGATTTGCTTGAATTATTAACGCCTCAAGAAAACAAACAAAGAATGTAATGCAATAGTTAAACCAATAAACACCACAAAACTTCAAAATGAATTTCTTCCACACAATAAACCATTACATTGATTTTAACATTCATTTTCATTCACAAATATGGTAAACATGACTTGATAAAACACATCATTCAATCTATAACAACCAATGATCATAGCTTTGACAAATCATGCTTATCAACATATATATTTTCAATCAAACCAAGTTCAAATAACTAACATAACCATTAAAAGTGACTTGGTTGTTATTTAAACAAAATATTAACCTTACATTAATAGTCTACCATATCTTAAAATCACATGCTATGCATTCATTACCACATCAAACATATGTTCATCAAAATATGCATACTACTTCAAAACATGATTAAACACATCAAAAAACACACATTGTTCATCAAACTAACAAGATGGATGAACTTTGAGTGAACTTTGAGCATTCAAGACTTAAAAGGAATTATAAAGGGTGTGCCCATTGATTTATATCATCTTATAAAGGGTAAATGGTATACTTTTCAGTCAAAATGCAGCTTTTTTTCCTGGATGTTCTTGCTCATTTTCTTCTTATTTCCATCTCTTTTTAACTTTTGTTCTTCTACTCTTCTTCTTTGCTCTTATTTCCTCTTACTTTTTCTTTCTTCTCCAAACTTTTTTGCTTTTTTGATTCCCTATTTTTTTCTTTATGGATACTCACTTCTTTTATAGGCTGAAACAAAACCAAGAAGTTATAAAACCACCTAAAAATTCTATGATGGTTTTCCAAAGATAGGTTGTTATGGAAGATTTTACCTTCATCCCTATCTTCTATAACCTTCCATGTAAGTTATGGTGTATGGTTTTGTTGTCTTTTGTGCAATGAACCTTACCAAGAGAAAACAACCTCAAGGTTAGCTCTTTTATGGGTGATCCTTTTTTTTTTTTCCAGTCAATATTGATTGGGTAAGGGTACTTTGATGAATTAATTGTGAAGATTTGAGTGTAAACGTGCCATCAAATGACCTAAAACATGCACAAGAGATGCAGATTTATCACTAGGAATAGACCACGCTTCATTTTTAGGTCTAGAACTCCACATTATTTATTAGAAGATTGATTTTCGATCAACTTGAATCTGTCAAGGCATGAGAGGTTGACTAAGAACAAGATGTTGTCGAGTTCTTCAAGACATTTAAGGTATAAATGTTTGATGATGATCGTTGACCTTTGTAGAAAAAGTATTTCACATATGTTTGGTGTCAATTAGAGCTCATAAGGTGGTCAAAGACGCCACATTCATTCATCTAAATGTGACTTTTTGAACAACCTTTTTAGTTAAATAAAAAGAAAAACAATGGTTGAATGACACGTTGTCCTTTCCCTTCATTAAAGCCCAAACAACATGTCATCTATTTTAAATCCCTAAAAAATAAGGTTTCAATTAGGTTTTTTGTGAACTTTCATGCAATCATATCTTTAACAATGTTTGCTGGAATCCTCTAATTCACTTGCCTTTTATATATTGGTCCTTTGGTTTTCATATTATACAATTTGACCCTAAATTGACCATTAAACTTTTAAATTATTTTAATTTGACCCCTAATTTAGTTCATTTAGGTTCCTAAATGTACGTGTATTTTGCTTCTTGGTTTTTGGTTTTGAATTTCTACAATTAAGTCTCAATTGGCCTTTAAACTTTTTTTCTTTGAAATTAAGCCCCTAAAATGACCAATTAATTTATTAAAATTCAAAAGTAGTCCCTGAAACTACAGTTCTTGCAATTTGGCCCGAATTAGGCTTCTAAACATAATTTTTCTTTAATTAAGTTCTTAATTAACCTAGTAAAACCCATTAAAAGTTTAATTGAGTCCTTGAACTTAATTAATTCTTCTAATTTTTGTCAAGTTGACTTTCAAACTTAATTTTGCTTTCCACTAAACCTTTGATTATATCAATTAAGCATATACAAGTTCAATTAAATTCCTGGACTTAATTATTTTACGAGTTCACCCCAATCTTCAATATCTTTCTTTAATTTGGTTCCAAATTCTCATTGTTTTCTTCTATTAAGTCATTTATTGCTGCAATTGAGTTTCCAAATTACCATTTGGTCCTCCAACTTCCTGTTTATATAATCATGTCCCTCTTCAACCCATTTTTTCCTTCTTCAAATCACTTGTCCATTTGTGACCATAAAATATTTTGAAATTTTAAATTTTAAATTTTTTTGATTTTGTTTGGAGTTTTTAGTACTTCAAAAAGAGAAAATATTTTTTTTAGGAAAGAATTTATAGGGATCTAAAATTAAGTTATGATATTGATTAGGTTTCTAGACCACAATTTTGGCCAATTAAAATTGCTTGAGAATAATGATTAGTTCATCGAATACCTTTGTAATATAAAAATAATAATAAACAAGCAATAGTTCTAGTTATATATATATATATAAAAGAGATTAGAAGAAGAAGAAGAAAAACAAATAACATGAATGGTACCAAATGGCCCTGGTTAAAGATTTTTTTTTTTTTTTTTTTTGTGTTTTTCTAGGAAAGCTACCAAGAATAAACTTTGCATAACCAAGTCACCAACTAGAGAATTTGTCTCTTTACCAGACAAACCATTTGCATGCTTTAGCAAATGGTGAAAATCTGTCCAATGGGTATGGTTATTTCCCTGACTTGATCCTCTGGAGGTGAAGGCCGAGGAGTGTCAATGGAGTTTCGAGTCCTCGTACGATCAACACTCTTTTATGCCTCAAAGTTATAGTGGCTTAGATAATGTGGCAAAGGAAGCTGCAGCAGCAATGCAGAGCTTTTTGTTTCACAATGCGTTTTAAAAATTATTTTTTTATTTTAAATTAAATTTTTTTTTATGTTTTTAAATATTTTGATATGTTGATATAAAAATAATTTTTTTAAAATTAAAAATATTATTTTAATATATTTTAAAATAAAAAACACTTTAAAAAATAATCACAAATCACACTTTTAAACCAGCAAACTCCAAATTATCAAAGTAAAGGCGTAATCTTACCTCAAAACAACTTTCCTGATGGTCAATTGAGGAGGGTTTGAAGCACTGGTTATTTACAAGTTTCAAACCACCCGCTGATCTAGTTTAGTCCCCTGTTTTCCTCTGTTTTTGTCCTGGTTTTGTCCATCATCAATGGCTAATTCAATATTGTTTTGTCTTTGTCTTATGATATTAATAAAACAACGCAGACAACACACAGAGGTACTTTTCAAGTCCTCCTGTAGCTACAGAGAGCTCGTTGAACGAAGAATCAAACTTCAAAGATGGACGTTATAGTGCTGAAGAAAGGAAGGAGAGAATCTCACTCAATGTCTAGAGCCAAACGTAAGCCTCATCGTGTGTGTGTGTCTATATATATATATATATATATATATAAACCACATTCAACCGCATTATTTTCATTATATTTATCTTTGTTTAATATTATAAATATGAATAAGGTAAAATTACTTTAGAATACTATAGTTTAGTCATCATTTTTATATTATCTTTATTTTTTAAAAAAATATATATAATTTACATTCCAAATCAACCCAATTTTTAAATTTAAACGATAAAATGAATCTATCCTAGTATATAATATAACATAAACAATCAAAATTTACTATTCACTTAAAAAAATCCATCAATCAAATCTAATTTATTTCTTTTGTATAACTTCACTCTTAATCTTCTTTTCCTTCCATTCAATTCTTTCAATTAATTTCTTTTATAATATAGCATAAATATTTTATTATTTGTTAATTATCTTTTTATTGTTATATATTTTATTTTTTAGAATTTGATTTAATTTTATTTTTATATAAACTTTGTTCATCATTCTTTTTATTTTTATTGTTATTTTTTATGTTTTTAATTGAAAATTTTTATTTATCGTATTTTATTCTAATTTTTTTATTGCTATTTATTTTTATTTAAAATAATTTATAAAATTATATATATATTAATTTCAACCTCCAACTTTTTTTTATCTATAAGTTTTGGTCCTCATTCTTTCAATAAATATGAAAAACAAAAATTAAAACATTAATAAGTTATTTTTCAGCTTATTTTTCATAACTTAACCAAAAATTAAAAGGTTTTTTCGAACTTATTTTTCATTACACTACTAAACAAAACAAAATAATTTAATTTTCAAGAATTCATTTCCCAAGAAAACTATTGTTTTAAAGAAAAATACTCTATAGCAAACAAACAAGGCCTAAGTGCCCGTTTGAGGTTGCAATTCAGCCTACTTTTCATGAAAATTTAAAATATTTTTTGTTCAAATTAACTTTTTAGTATTTTTAAATTGTTTTGATGTTAAAAATAAATTTAAAAAATAAAAAAATATATTTTAATGCATTTTTGAGTAAAAAAATATTTTAAAAATTAATTGTTACCATACTTTCAAACATCCTTTAAATTAAAAAGGTGGCTAGATTTTCATGTTTGGCAAAGAAAGAGGTTTTTTTAGTTGCAATTTTATTATTTTAAAGTAATAAGAGCTTTTTATTTATTAAATTGAATACAATAATAAAAATATAAATAATTCAATATATTTTTTTCTTACTATTGCTGAATGTTTTCCATAAAATAAAATACACCATAGGACATTTTTCTATACGTTTTTGCTTGTACTTTGAAGATGTATTTTTTAATTAAAAAACAGATATAAAGAATTTATTATAAAAAATATAAAAGGGGTCACATAGCTGTTGAAATTTCATAAATAGTCATAATTCATATTTTCAGCTCAAAGCTCGATACGTCCCATCACTTATGCTGAAATTTTTTATATTTACATATTAAAATGATATAAAATTATTCAAAATTTATTTTACAATAAAAATTTAAAATTATTGAAAAATACAATTCAATCGTTCAAACACATTCTTTGAAGAGCAGAAGAAACGTGTATCTAAAGTTTCTGTGTTTTTTTTCCCTTCGTTGCCATCAGCTAGCTAGGATTTCAAGAACAAGAATTCTACTTTGTGAGTTTTTTTCCCAGTCAAACTGCACAACTACAACATATTCAATGTTTGGGTCATTTAATAACTTTATATAATAAAGGGACTAATTAATTAATTATTTTAGATGCCTTATAGATATTAGACTGTACTGTAGTTAACCGCCATCATCGACTTCTTCTCAAGGAACCTTAAACCCTAGCCTCCCTTTATTAAAAAAAAATACCCTCCTCTCAAATCTCAATAAATAAATAAATAAATAATTCTATACTCCAATAATTCTCTCGACTTGCAACAAATCGAATCAGTCCATTTTTCTCCCACAATTATCACGCAGAAATCAAATCAAATCATTCCACCACCACCTCTAAAAGAAAAGAGAGGATAATAAGAATAATTCAAAACCCTCCTATTTAAACCCTACAAGCAGTTAATTTGATTCAAGTTAAGCAAAACCAAAGAGAAAAAAAATGGGTTCTCTCCAGCACGTCCTCAACAGTCCGATCTCGGTCCCCTTTTCTCCAAATCTCAATCATCGCCGTTCTTTTTTCTTACGAGCATGCCTTAACCTTGATGTGCATGCACCGGATTCAGTGAAACCCAAAACCCATTTGAAAAGTCGAGAGGTTATGGAGATGGAAGGGAAGGTATTAGTTGGGACATATGCAAGAAACCCAGTTGTGATTTCGAGTGGAAAAGGTTGTAAATTGTATGATCCCGAAGGGCGAGAGTACTTGGATTGTACTTCTGGTATTGCTGTTAATGCTCTTGGTCATGGGGATCCTGATTGGATCAAAGCTGTTGTTGAGCAAGCTAATTTGCTCACTCATGTCAGCAATGTTTTCTATTCAGTTCCTCAGGTAATGGGTTATTTTCCATGAGGGTTTATTCACATATTAATTTAATTTTGATTGTATTAGAAATGTATTTTTTTTTACTTAATGCATATATTTTTGTGTTGTCTTCATTTGTTTACAATCTGAAACGTGAATTTTTAGATTTTTCGATTTGAAATTATTATTTTTACTATTTAGACTGGCTATAGGAAAAGGAATTAGCTGTGAAATGCTATGAACAGGGGAATTATTATCTGTTCATTTTGCAAGTTTTAATAGACCAATTTTGCATATAATAATGAAATGAATTGCAAGAATATTATGATTTTGTCTGCTTTGTGATTGATATGAATTGGGAACATGTATCTGGTGATTTTGATGCTGGTATATGGTAAGTTTTTCCTTCATAGTTTTGTTTCTCTCGTAGTTTTAGAGCAAGTTCGTTAAAGGGAAAGTATGCATCTGTTGTAGGTAGAGCTTGCTAAACGTCTTGTGGCTTGTTCATTTGCCGATCGTGTTTTTTTCGCGAACTCTGGTACGGAAGCAAATGAAGCTGCTATAAAGTTTGCACGGAAGTATCAACGATTTACAAATCCTGAGAAGCAGCAAGCCACAGAGTTTATTTCATTTAGTAATAGCTTCCATGGGAGGACAATGGGGGCTGTGGCGTTGACAAGCAAGGAGCAGTATCGATTTCCTTTTGAGCCTGTCATGCCTGGAGTTAATTTCCTGGAATATGGTGACGTACAGGCTGCAACAGAACTGATTAAGTCTGGCAGGATTGCTGCTGTATTTGTAGAACCTATACAGGGTGAAGGTGGTATTTATAGTGCAACAAAGGAATTCTTACAGTCCTTACGTAGTGCTTGTGATGATGCTGGGTCTCTCCTGGTTTTTGACGAGGTGAACTGCTTTTCATTTTGAAATCATGTTTTCTCATATAAATTGTGGATTCCAAGGTTATAGGTACCTCTTAAATGCATGTTATTTTCTCCCTCATTTCCACCCATGACACACCACCTGCACCAAAAATGTTGTCTTCTAATCATAGAAAAGTATCCGAATAGCAAGTTGTCGACATGTTTTCAGTATTTTGACAAATTAGCATCACCCTGGATAGAGCACCATAGCTCCAAAAGTGCAATTTTGATGGAAATCCTTTCTCTTTTTATTTGGGAGATAACATTTTTCAGATTCAGGCTCAGGGAAAGGGCAGAAAATGGGATACTATTCCTCATTCCTAATTGCAATAGTTTTGTTGTGTAATTACTTCATATCATGTTTAGCACTGGAAGGTGCTCTGATGTATTCTGCAATGATCACAGTTCAACTGAGAAGTATTTTTTGAAACATTCTGTTCTCAGGTTCAATGTGGCTTAGGCCGAACCGGTTATCTTTGGGCACACGAGGTATATGGTGTGGTCCCAGATATAATGACACTCGCCAAGCCTCTCGCCGGAGGTCTACCAATAGGAGCTGCATTGGTGAGTGAAAAAGTTGCAGCTGCCATAAAATATGGAGACCACGGGAGCACTTTTGCCGGTGGACCTCTTGTCTGTAACGCTGCCATTGCTGTTCTAGATAAAATATCAAAGCCAGGTTTCTTGGCCAGTGTCTCCAAGAAAGGTCAATACTTCAAAGAACTTCTAATTCACAAACTAGGAGGAAATTCACATGTGAGAGAAGTACGAGGTTTGGGACTTATAATTGGGATAGAGCTGGATGTATCCGCTTCACCCCTCGTAGATGCCTGCAGAGATTCCAGTCTTCTAATATTAACTGCTGGAAAAGGAAATGTTGTGAGGCTGGTGCCCCCGTTGATCATCTCAGAACAAGAACTGGAGCGTGCTGCTGAGATTATACTTGAATGTCTTCCAGCACTCGACAAGACTAATTGAAGCAAGGTTTGGTAGCATGTAATTTTATCAGAAATTCAGGATATATATTCATTATCAAATCCTGTTGTAAGCCTGTCCAAAGTTTTCTCTATATCTTGCACTCATGGTATGCACGGTAGCCCTCGAATTACATGAAAGTACTAATTATTTAAAACAATATGCATGTGGTTGAGCAGAGCTGTGAGCTCGGTTAGTTTATTTTACTCTCGATTTGTCTGCCATTAGCTTTGAGAATTTAGGCACCGGTTGTCTCATTCTATGCTTGGAAAGTTTTTATTTTTTATTTTTTAGGAAAACATTATCTAAAAATTATGAAAAATTTTAAAATATTATATTATTTATTAATTATATTAACTTTGATTTTCAAACTTTTAATTATAAAATATTTTGTTTTGATTTTTTTTAATTTTATCCCTTAAATTTTGATTTAATTTGGTTTTTATATCAACTTTGGTTATTATTTTATGAATATTATTTATTGTTTTTTTATTGTTTTTTTAATTGAAATTTTTTATTTGTTAGATTTCATTCTTATTGTTTTATTGTTATTTATTTTATTTTAAAATTTACTTTTCAAAAATTTATTTTTTTAAAAAAAATTACGTTTTAACAAACAAATATGGCCTTATGCTCTTTCTCTTGTGGAAAACAAGTCATGATAAAAGAAGAGATTTGATGGTTCCTACGACGAAGGATGAAATTAAAACCTTATGTTTAGCAACTGAGGAATCAAAATGGTATGAAAAACCCAAAACAAGAGCAGAACATAGACATCAGCCATACTGAGATTGTCACTTACAGCACTAATTTCATTCGTGCTCTTCACAAGCCAACTAGCCATCTACAAAATGTAGCAAATCACGATAGGTGGAGAAGGGGAAACGGCACAAACAGATAACGCTGAGTGTTTTCTTAATAGCTACCGGAGGATGTCAATCCGAATTATAGTTGCGGTGAATATGTATATTTTATTTGAAATTATAATAGCTATTATTGATATTAATTGTAGGCAAAGATAATTTATTATTAATTGTAGGCAAAGATAATTTATTATAGATTGTAACAGTTGAGTCATGATAATACCAATAAAAGTTTAATAGCATGTTTTTTAAGTTTTGGGCGTGCAATTTATGGCAATAAATTATGGATGGTTCAGACATGATGAGATCACAATAATTATACATTAAATGCATAGCATACTTGGTTGGTTGGGTCCTTTGTCTTTGGATAATATTGGGAGAGTTGCTACTTATCAGGTGGGATTGGATATGTTTTTAGGTCTGAATAATTGATTTGGAGGGTTTTTGTTTCTTATCACTCTTATTTCCTCTCTTGAAGTATTTAGTTGTGGACATACTTGTTTTTTTTTTTTTTTTGCTATTGTTCTGGTTTGATTTAGTTTTTAGGTTCTTTTCTATTGCTCTCTACTTGCTTTTATGTAATTTTCATGTTCTATTTTATTGTTTTTTTTCTACTATTGTTCTTGAGTTTGGTAATATTGCCATTCTTGCACGTCATTTCTTTAGATTAAAAGGTGTGGATGGGTTCATTTGTATTTTTATTGGTTTTTTTTCATGCCTTTCTTTTAGGTCTACTTATGTTTTTTTTTAACTCCTATTGATATTATTGTGCAGGCAGAGACAATTTACTATGGATTGTAACAATTGAATCACAATAATATCAATAAGAGTTTAATTGCATGTCTTTTTGGTTTTGAACATGCACCTTATGGCAATAAATTATGGGTGGTTCTAACATGATGGGATGACAATGATTATGTATTAAATGCATAGCACACTTGGTTGAGTCCTTGGTCTTTGGACAATATTGGGAGAGGTGCTACTTATCAAGTGGGATTAGACGTGTGTTTAGATCTTGGTAGTTGGTTTACGGATTTCGGTTCCTCGTCATTCTTATTTCTCCTCTTGAAGTATTCAGTTGTGGACATGTTTTTTTTTCCTCGCTACTGTTCTGATTTAGTTTAGCTTTAAGGTTTCTTTTTAGTTGCCTTCTGCTTGCTTTTCTGTCATTTTCATGTCTTATTTTATTTTTTTAATCATGCATGCTATTGTTGTTCTTGAGTTTGGTAATATTGTCATATTTCCATGTCATTTCTTTGGATTAAAGGGTTTGGATGAGTTCATTTATATTTTTTTATGGGTTTTCTTTCACGCCTCTCTTTTAGGTCTACTAACGATTTTTTTTTTTTTTTATGGATTATCTTTCGCAGAAGGGTATGAGACTAGTTTTCCAAGCTCTTTATCATTATTATTATTATTATTAAATTTGAAAAAAATATATATTATTACTATTACAAAAATCATAAAGTTGATTTGAATAGATTAAAAACTATAAAAACTTGGGTTAAGCAAGTTTATTATTATTTTTATTATAAATTTTATTATTTTTATTATTATTAAGGGAGCTAGACCCCAGAAACTTGGGTCTGACAACAGAGCTAGACCTAAGTTTCGCGCGCTTGGTCTGCAGATCCATTCGCGGGGATCTGGCATCACACATGGTTGTCAAACATAAACTAACATATCTTCATTATTATATATATATAATCATTATAAAAATCTATTTAACGTTTTAGATCTAAAAATTCAAATAATATCTTCATATTAAAATAGTTTATGTTTTATATTTATGAATTTTTATATTCATTCAATAGAAATTCTATCTTCTATTATTAATATGATTATTGTTGTTTGTTGTTGTTGTTTTTACTATTATTATGATTATTCATTGTTATTGTTATTGTTATTGTTATTCAAGTAATATTAGGTCAGACATGTTTATCAGACCCAAGTAACGTAGGTCAAAAAATATTTATTAACGAAGTATAAATAATTTATAAACAACAAATCATAACAAAAATCTAATTTAATGTTTTAGATCTAAAAATTTAAATCTTATCTTTCCATTGAAATAATTCATTTTTTATGTTTATGAATTTATAATTCCTTCAATAGAAATTCTATTTTATGGTTGTTACCGATATAGTTTTCGTTCAAAAGTATTTTTATTTTCAAATATATTAAAATAATATTTTTATTTTTTAAATTTATTTTTAGTATTAATAAATTAAAATAATTTGAAAATATATAAAAAAATTAAAATTAATTTTTTTTTCAAAAATATTTTTGAAATGCAATAACAACATGCTATATTAATCATGTTTTTTTCTTATAAATCTATAATTAATAATAATAAAAAACCTTTATAAACTATCATAATTAACAAAATTAAAGAAATAACACAACTTGATGTTGCAATAAAATTGTGCTTATCCGATTGAAGCATTTTGACATGAGTGTTTTAGGTTTAGTATAATTATTAGACACAACTATTTGGGGTCATCCAAAACTCTTGGATATATCTTGGTTGTCATATTCTAAAGTTTTTAGGTTTGGTATTACAGTAAGATACAAGATTTTTTAAAAAATATTTTTTAAAATATAAAATATTTTTTATATATTTATAAAACATTATATTAACCAGCAATCAAACGAGTGGGCCGCTACACTAATATGCAACTAAGTTGCCTAGTCGGGCTAGTGAATATGCATTCCAGTTCCAAAAAGGTATTTAAGCAAAAAAACATTACACGTGCTCAGCCCTAACTCTTCCAGCTTCGTAATGCCAACACATGGCAGTGCCACGTACAATCAGTGAATTGAGAAACGGATAGGCATAAGCTTTTGCCAAAGAATGGACCCCAATCCAACTTCTTAACACAGAATTTTTTTAAAGATTGCAGGTATGTTTCTGTGGAATTGTTTCTGTGGAATTGATCTTTTTATACGAGATCCATCTTTAGTACGTATTTTTTTTATGATCATGGTTGCATCGACCACTGAATGTTCTTTTTCTTTTAATGATATGATACTAGGTTTTTGTTTCTGAATCTAAACGAGGAGAGCTTAATTTCCATGCTGAGCATTTATGACTGAATAAGTCTTGACATCTTTTCTACTAAATTATCCAACTTAATTATAGGAGGAAACAAAATTGTAGCCTTTTCAGGTATAACATTGGAAAATTGTTATAATATGTCAGAATCCAAGCAGATTAAGGTTATGAGATCTGGGTCTTCATTTTTGTGAAGACAATTCAGTGGGTGCAATGTTCAAGGGGGTGATTGAATTGTTTTAACCCATGATTTCTTATGGGCTAGGAACTTAAACCACCTATTAGGCCTCCCATCCCTTTCATTGCCCAAGTTGTTCTATGCGCAGGGTGTGGATATGGCAGGAAAACAACAGGTTACAAAAAGTTCAGAACTTTCAATCTGTGATTCATATTTTGAGAACATACAGTCCAGAAAGAAGTTGCCATTTTCATTACAGGAGACCTTAACTGCTGCATTTGCAGAGATTCCAGCTTCATCATTCCCACCAGTTCCAGGTGGCAAAGGTGATTGCAAAATTTTCTTACCTTTACAGTGAGTCTGACAAACAATATTTCTTAATTAATTGGAAGGTGTTTCACAACTCAATCTTTGCAGTCATTGAAATTTTAGCGGATTCGTCGGTTGCTGATGCTGTTAGAATTTTATCTGAATGCAACATTATGGCTGCTCCTGTAAAAAAGGTAGATGCTGGAGACAGTTTGGATTGGAGAGATAGGTACCTCGGAATCATAGATTACTCAGCAATCGTCCTCTGGGTATTAGAGAGTGCTGAGCTCGCGGCTGTTGCTTTATCAGCCACTTCTGCAGCAGCTGCTGGCATAGGTACTGGAGCTGTCGGTGCTCTTGGAGCAGTAGCATTTGGTTTAACAGGTCCTGTTGCGGTTGCTGGGCTAACTGCTGCTGCAGTAGGTGCTGCTGTAGCTGGTGGTGTTGCTGCAGAAAAAGGAGCTGGAAAAGACGCCTCGACAGCTGCTGACAACTTGGGGCAGGATTTCTACAAAGTTCTTCTTCAAGAAGAACCCTTCAAGTCAACCACTGTAAGTTCAATTTCAGAATGCTGTGTTCAAGATACCTTTTCATAACTTACATATACATTTTGAGGACTACCTTGATAGGGAATAGAAAGAAGCTCCAGTCTTTTTTCTAGCCATCTGGGAAAGGCTAACTGTATTTTATGTTTTATTTTTTCTGGTTGGCTAAAGGTGGGATCGATTATTAAATCATACCGCTGGTCTCCTTTTCTTCCGGTCGAAACAGACAGTTCAATGTTGAGCATCTTACTTCTACTTTCAAAATATCGGCTGCGAAATGTACCTGTGATCGAGCCAGGGAAACCTGATATTCAGAACTTCATAACTCAATCTGCAATTGTTCAAGGTCTGGAGGGATGCAAGGGAAGAGACTGGTTTGATTGCATTGCTGCACAACCTATTTCAAATGTAGGCCTTCCTTTTGTGTCTGCTAACGAGGTACATGTACTCCTGATTAGTTTTCTCGTGGCTGACTACTCAATTTGGACTTCTTCAAGTGTGTTATTCTGCTTCCTGGCCAGGTTGTTAGTGTCCAGAGTGGTGAACTGATCTTGGAAGCTTTCAAGAAAATGAAAGATAACAAAATTGGTGGTCTTCCTGTAGTAGAGGGACCAAATAAGAAGATTATTGGAAATCTCAGCATACGGGACATCAGACACTTGCTGCTCAAGCCTGAGCTTTTCTCCAATTTCAGGTAGTGTAGAGGATATTAAGCATGTTACTGGTGAAGTCTGCTTTATCCAAGTTCACTTCTTCCAATTTTTCTCTCTTTTCAGGCAGCATACCGTTATGGATTTCATGAACACCATCGTCTCAACAACCAAAGGAACAGGAAGCGTCATCCCACCAATTACCTGCAAGCCTGATGCAACTCTTGGTAGCTTGATCCATGCTCTTTCTTCCAGGTCAGGTCACAGGATTCATGTGGTTAACCAATCTGAAGAAGTTGCGGGCGTGATTACGCTCAGAGATGTGATCTCTTGTTTCGTGTACGAGCCCCCGAACCATTTCGATAGCTACTTTTCTTTTTCAACAAAAGAAATGTTGGATGAGTGATGATTCTGCCAAAAACATTTACAACTTCAGGAGATGAAATTATCCAAAATGTAATAAACCACGCCTGTTTTTAGACAAGAAAATGGTGAAGGCAAGGTTTTTTCATCGATTAGTATGAGCATAATTGGAGTTCTTGTTTTATGCAGCTCTAATTGAACCACATCAAGCAGATTTTCCTAATCTTTTATTATCTCTGATTCTTTCCATGTCCTATGATTTTATTAGACAGAATAAAGGTGGAATGGAACTCCATACGTTAAAGCTACCCTGAGAATATCAACTACTGTAGGGAAAAAAAGAGAGCACATAACACAACCCCTCCATTAACTAGTAAAAACGTACGCAAAAAAGGTTGCAGAAAATTTAAATTTCTGAAAATTACAGAAATTTATGTGCAGATGGCAAAGGAACATGACAGAACACAATAACCTTGGGAGACTTCTTGTTTTCTTCTTGTACTTCTTTATAACGTTAGAAAACACCCTTCTGAGATATGGCAGCACAAAACCAATATAAAAAACGTCCATTTACCAGTGTGTCGGCAAAGATGAATAAGCCGTAGGCGATCTTATTAACAAAAACTAACACTCCTTGTAAAAACTTTGTTCATTGGACACTTAATGATGGTTTTGCTCTTCTCGTAAAAAAATATTAAACTAGAAAAAACGTGGCATTATAGCATTGTTAGGAAAAAATGCGTGTTTAATCTTTGTTTATAATTCAAAACGTTCAAAAATATGTTTTGAATTTACGAAGAACACGTCAACACAAACACAATAGTGAAAAAAATGTAAAAAAGGAGATCAGAATAGTCCTCAACGTCTCTGACTTGGTCTCTCCACATACTACACACTCTAGATCGTCTTCTTTACCCGTCAACGCACGATGTTAGCCGGGTCAACCCGAAACTCAGATCTCATCACCAAACACGTAAGCACCACTTCCGTATCCACATAACCGGTCCAGCCATCGGCAACGTTGCCATACCACCAGCAGTCTACACATCATCAGCCACGTCAGCTATGTGGGTCCATGCTGGACAATACAGCGGAAAAAGGCTATTGACAATTCCAACCTGACGTGGCCTAAAGCTAAACCACATCAAGACTTTTTTTAAGTATCCGACCCGAAACCCAACTGCTTCAGGAATGGGATGGAAGGTAGATAAGGCAGAGGCCCAAACATTGAAATTAATTATGGTATGAAATTGCGGCAGGCGGAAGTGATTATTTAAAAAAACAATTATTTAAAAATATATTAAAATAATATATTTTTTATTTTTTAAAAATAATTTTTGTTATTAAAATATTAAAACAATATAAAAACATAAAAAAATATATTAATTTAAAAATCAATTAAAACAAGAAAACATGTTAAGGTAGGGCATGATATATATTTTGTGTATCGATTTAAAATGTGAATATTTGCCTGTAGCTGACCTCCTATTACGGCTTCTTTATCTAGCTCAATTCATATTAGCGTTCTACCTCCTGTAAATCTTAGAGCACAAACTCTCTTTTCTAACACAAAAAAACAAAAAAAGCAAGCCTTTCGACAATAACATATTAATCATCCCCACACCTTACCTTCTCCAATTTTATGTAAGAGTGTAACTCCATCTTAAATTACGTAATATCATATTAATTAAGGTAACACTGTGTTGTCAAATCCATCCTTTTTTTCCTTATTAACATGAGTATTCGAGCTATTTTATATATATCTCGACTAATCTAACAGATCCTGAAATTAACAATCATATAAGCTTCTAGTGATCTTAAGGTTTGTAAAACTCGAACTGGTAATTTTTATAAAACAAATTCAAAACATGACCAGTTAAACTACACCCTTTATAATTGTTAGTTAAATCCATCTTTACAATGACAACACTCGGTGCTATTCACCAGCTTTCTCTATGACCACTGCTCATCTTTCCTTCAATACTAACCTTGCGAAGAGGGAGCAAAACCATGATAGTATATTCAAGAGAGGCTCCATCAATTGACTCGAAAGAGAAACACATATAAAAATATGCAGTGGTGTTTATGCACTTTACACTTTTCGACAAGTCATGAAACTAGCAATTTAAATAGAGATCACTTACTCGAATATAAACACCATCAAAGTACAAAAATCATAAAGATATCATCATGGCACACCTTCTTTGTCTGGTTTCTTCTTGGGATTTTGTCACAATCAACTCTCCCTTCCCTGCCCTCTCAAAACGCCAAGGTAAATGGTCAATTTCACTCCTTGCAAAGAGGAAAATGCGAGTCCCGAGAGTTACAAACACGAACATTCGCGTGCTTCACTAAGCATTCTTGGGAGCACAATCCCTCTCTTTCTATCCATCTCTCATGCAGTCTGCTTTGAGTCATCTAGACCGACATTCTTTTTTGTTCCTAGTGAATGTTTCTTCAAACATCATGGTAACATGTAAGGAGGAGGTGATATTAATTAATTTCCTCTAGCACATTGAAATATGCCCTATATAAAGCCAAGCAATACCAGTCAATGCAGCAATATATATATACTCGTGATTGTGTGCAAGAGGGGGTTCTGCTTGAGGGTTTTTGCGTGGGAGTAGCTAGTAAGCAAAGCACAAGAATAGAAGATTGACTTCAAGATTTGGACAGATCGATTTGATTTGGACAACTCATTATTTTCTGTATAAATCCGATGTTGTGTTTGCGGCCGTTCCGACTCATTTTGTGTCTAGCTTTATGCATGAATATGAGAGTACCGAAAAATCATGAATTCCTTGTTTATGAATATAAATCAATATTTACATGCTCGTTTGGGTACATCCATGGCATTGTATTCATTCAGAATATCGGATTAGGTTTTTTTAAAAAAAAGAAAGTTAGAGGTAATATATGTATTATATTTGTGAAATTTGAACTATATATGAATTTTGAAACCAATAGATTGGATTTCTTTATAAAGAAAAATTAATTATCAATTTAAAAAAAAACAATATTCTAACCATCTACTTATTTTAAGAGTAAAATATTAACTAGCATTGGTTTGGATTTTATCAATATTATACATCATGTTAGCAATAACTTGAGAGTAAAGTTCAATCTGTTCATTCTACAAGCTCGTGTCCAAATTAATGCCCAGATTTGATATTTTTTGAGACAAGCATAAACTTGGCCTTGGTCATAGATGGGGTCCTTGGAAAGAAGAAGAAGAAGAAGATGAAGAGATCATTGAATCCCTAACATTAATAAAATCAGTAATCAAGACCTTCCATCTAAGTATCTAACAGACCTTGAACATGTGTAGCATGAAAATGTAAGGTATATGTTCAATATAGTAAAACTATAACATTTCTTTGAATGTATCAAAAATGGGCATCTGATCTATTTTAAAAAAAATGTATAGTTTTGTATCCTCCTTCGTTTTCTTATATAAGATTCTAAACAAATAATGCAATTCAAAATGGTGTTATGATTATTGATATATGGATTGCTTATGTGTCAATATACTTAAGTTCTAACCAATAAAATCTTGACAACTACTACAAAAAATTAAACATGTATATCATGTTTGATGTACTCATTTATCGAATTGGGTCTCAAACACTTGGCCAGCCACATTAACCCATCTTAGCTAGGGGTAAGTAAAAAATTAAAAAACCGATTAAATTAAGAAAAATCGGAAAAAAAAAACTAAACCGTAAAAAAAATGATTAAACCGATTAAAATATTTAAAAAACCGATTGATTTGGTTCAGTATCAGTTTAATAAGACTGAAACTGAAAAAACCAACCCAAACCAAGCCAAACCTAACAAAACTGAGCCCAAAAAACCGAGCCAAACCGAAATCAAACCCATTGGAAATTACAAAAAAAAACCCCAAAAAAATATAGTTTTTTGTTTATAATGTAAAATAACCGAATCAAACCAAAACTAAACCAAATTGAAAATGAGCCGGTTGGGTTTCGATTTTTGTCCTAAAATAACCGACTAGGACCGAAACTGGTCGGATTGAACCAGTTTAGTTCGATTTTGGTTTTTTTTAAATTCGGTTTGGTTATTTTTAGGTAAAAACCGAACCGAACCGAAAATGATCACCTCTAGTCTTAACCCTCATAGATCTAGGACCCTACCAAGCCTAAGCGCCATATATCTGACACCCTATCAAATTCAATCATCATGGGTCTGCTACATTACTAAGTTGAAACACTATAGGTTTACCATCGTACCAGGCCGAACCCATGTAGGCCTAGCACCCTAATTAGACCTAAGCACTATAAAACCAACACTTTACTAGGCGTAGCTTTTATCGGCCTTGCACCCTAACCAGATCCAAGCCCAATTGACCTAGCACCCTATCAAGACCAAGCACCATAGATTAGGCATTTTACTGGGCTCAAATATCATAGGTCGGGGACCCTATCAGACCCAAACACCATGGGCTTGACACCCGTACCAGGCTAAATCTTCATGGGCCTTACACCCTTATCAGGCCCAAATACCATCGGCATGGCACTCTACCAAGCACGACCCTTACGGGCATGACACCTAACCAAACCCAATCATAGGCATGCTACCCTATTAAGAATGACCTTTTGTGGGCCTTGCCCCGCGCACCACTAGGCCAGAGCCTTCTTAGTCCTGGTGCTTTGTTAAACCCAAAGTCAGGTATTGTTTTGGCTTAGACCTATAGCTTAAGCCCAACACCTAACCCTTGTGATTTTACTGGTTCGAGGCTCTGTGTCTGATGCTCCTCGCGTCATGTGCCACCCTCACCTATAATGCCAAGTGTGATTTTTTCACTAACCCAAGCCATTTTAGCTTGGATCCTACTCCACCTATATTCCTAGGTATATAAAAGTCTCTCATGGCCTACCACATCTCCATTTCTTAGTTGGATAATTTCAGTGAAAAACATGTGTGGTTATGATGTCTTAGGTAGGCTAAATGAAATACTGTTCATGATTCAAGATTATTTTAAAAAGATGAAATGACTTTCTAGCCCTTTCACTCCATAAAATGACAAGGTTCAAAGGTTATAAATATCACCATAAACCACCAAGATAAAGAGTTTACAATCTTCATTCTCAATTGCATATATGTTTTCAAAGCATCTCTTTCTAAAATATCATCATACTCTCTCTCTCTCTCACTATAAATATACTTACCTAAGCATATGAGCGTCTCAAATCCACCAGATGAGATCTTTTATAGGTATCATGCATCACTTACCTCAATTTACCAACCATCAATCATTTTGACTTACCAAACATCATTTACCACACACCAGCCACTTTGGCTTTCCACATCATGCTACTAGCCACCTTGACTTCCCACATCATGCTACCAGCCATTATTGATAAAGAAAAATGGATCAAATTATTAGAACTAAATGTTTAATTAATTATCCAACACATAAACCTTGTTTCTAAGCTTAATGGATTTTTTGGGACATCATCAAGGTTCATCTTACCATTTATGTTAATAAAAACAAAAAATAAAAATATTTATACCAAGTTGAAAAAACAAAAAATATGAAAAAATATTTTCACCTAAAAACTTTTGAATCACGATTTGTTTTTACATAGGTTTTTTGTAAACTTTTTTCTTAAATAATAGAAAGATCATGCTTTAATTTAAAATGTATACTTCATTTTCTAGTAAGATGTAAAGGGGAAAAAATCAAGAAATCAATTTCTTATGCTAGATCAACTCATATCAAGATCTTTCAGGCTATTCAAAAGTTTATGATAGAATAAGATTTCTCTTATATATTATTGGATTTCATATTATTTTTAATTTAGCCTTTTTCTTAATAAAATTATAAAATCAAATAATACAATAGTATTTCTTTACAAATCAAGAATAATAAAAAAATCCCATATATATTGAAAAAAAATGTATTATATATTTTTTAAAAATATTGTTAACTAGTTTCAGGATATAAATTCTTTAAATTCTATTTTAATTAGTAAAACTATATAAAAATTGATATCAAGTTGGGAAAAAAATGAAACGCTATAAAATTCTACAAAATTTAGGTTGAATATTTTTTGGGTAAAATATTTGTCAAATACACATAATTATAAAATTTATAATAACACATAAAGAAAGTTAATAGAACCACTAAACAATTGAATAATTAAATAACTAAAATTATAATATCCTCGTAATATAGAACATACAACTAGTGTACATGAAAGACATAAGTATCTCCATCACTTAAAGACTAGTAGGTATTTTATGTCATAAAGCCAGTAAAACGTTATAATCACCAAACTTATTATACATATTGGCCTTTAATCTAAGAAATATAATTAAAAAAAAAAGTATTCATTTTCTTTTTATTGTGTACCTTTTCATGGTAGCAGAATATCTTGGTTTTGTTTTTTTTGATTTGATGCAATATTGATTGAAATTACTTTTACCATTTACTTTCGGACCAAGTCCAAAAATTCAAGATGCTTAAAAACAAGGCTTCTGGATTGAATAATCGATTAATAAATCAGTTCTAATAATTTCATTGATTCTTTATAGTCTAGATAATTGATAGCTTATACTTGGTATTTAGTAGACCAAAGTGGCTTGTGGCTAATACATGTAAAGGATTCCTTTTGATGGATGTTGAGATTCTCAGATGCTTAAGTAAATATTTTTTTAGAAAGATAAAATACAATAATATTTTAGAGAGAGATACTCTCAAATATGTATGTAGTAAAGAATGAAGATTGTGAATCTATGTTTCGAAGGACTCATGGTTATAGTCCATGAATCTTGTTTTTTTATGAAGAGGAAGAGTTGGTATGTAAATATTTCACCTTTGTGATATTTTGAGTTGTATTGTGAGTTGTAATTCATTCATTTTATCAAACTAAAATATCAAAACATGAGAGGTCATAAGAGACTTTAATACACCTAATTGTATTGGTGGAATATAAACATATTTAATAAGCTTATTTGTTGAGAAATAATTCATTTATGATTTATGTAAGAATTTATAGAATTGATAGCATTAGATTCAAGCATTATGTTTGAATCCATGAGTGTAACAAATCTGGCCATGCCTGAGGTGTGATGATAAAAATCCTTGGGTTTAATATCCTCGAGATTAGCGCACCAAGCCCATCTTCTTGGTCTGACAGCTCTAGGCCAAGTTATTGGACACCCAAGTAGCATCAGTTGTTAAGCCAACAACGATTGCCAAACCTAGTAAGATTTGGGTTTGGCGTTGGTCATACCCAATTATCTATTGGATTTGGCCAGCACCAAACCCAACAGGGTTTGGGTCTAGTGTGGCCAAACCTAGCACGTCTTCACTAAAGCGTGTTTGGTGTTGGCGCATGCTAGCCCAACATACTCAATAATCTTAAAAAACTTATACCCTTATGTTTTTTCTTGATTTATAATTTTTTAGAAAAAAAAATATATAAATATATTTTGATAAAATTTTGGTTCATCACTTTAACATCTCCTTGGATTAAAAGCCAATAACATGTATTTTCTCAGCACTTCTAAGAATTTCATGATAGTAACATATTTGTTAAGCAGTCGTCAGATTCAAGACGTATGTAATGAACAACCATACTACGCTCTTAACATTATGCGATATTTATTTTAATGGTAATTAAATGAAAAAGTTTAGAGCAAAGAACATATTTATCCTCCAATTATCATCAACTTTGCAATTAGATCCCCAACCAAAATAATTTGGGTCCTTGTCTATTAGGCATTACCCTAGCAACCCTCTTTTAAAGTTTTTACTTCAGAAACTTCAAGAAAACAACTTATTTTCCTTGTGATATCACTATTTTGTTGAATTGCATGAGCTAACGGCATAAAAGTAGTATGAATAATGTTCAATAATTCACTTTTATGCTCTTAAAACCATTTAATATTATTTTAAAAACTATTGGTAGCTGTTATTTTATAAAGGGATATATAATAATGAGAGAATAAAAGGATTATAGCTTGGATGGAGATATTCTTATTTTTTAAATATGATTAAATGTGGTTTTATGTTGTATATTTTTCTTCAAAAAATATTCATAAAATAACTAATGATATTTGTATAAAAATAATATAATTTTTTTATCGTCAATAACAAAAATTCAAAAAAAAAAATAATTCAAAACCTCTCATGTGATCTACCCAGAAGTGATTGACATGATGAAAGACCATTTGTATGTCATCATACGCCAATGACTCTCACTCAGACGTAGATTTCCAAGACTGAATCGTACGCAAATCCCTCTTTATTCCTGGTTTTCAACAAGCTCTGCTCAGTTACTTGGGAAATTTATATAAAATTGGTATTTGTTTGTGAAATTAATTTAATTTAAAAAAAAACAAAAAAAACAATTTGACCACGCTGGCAAACTCACCATTACTGTCTCTGAAGGCAAGCACGAATTGCAGTCAAACAATCCAGTCTTTGACGACAACATGACGCTAAAAAAGATATACGTAATCCAACGGTTATCAAAGAAAACACCCTAGCTAGCTTCCTCGATATTATACATCGACGTCCCTTAATCCCCACATCAAATCATGAGGTTTTGTGCAAAACGCTACTGATCCTTTCCTACTGATGCTTCTGTCCTTTTCCCCATCCTTTTCTCTGTTTCTTTCTTTCTTTGCCAGCTATAATTGAGTTTTACAAATCAATCCAGCCCCAGTTTACAGCTACAATTAGCAGTAGATAAGACTATTTTTTACATTGACTCAGAATGCAGCCTCTAATAATTTATGTTATTAACGAAAATATGATATTAACTTACATTACAATGGAATTTAATATATTTTTTTCACAATTTAAAAGGATAGATCAATTAATCTACTTAATGTGTTTAAGACAAATAAATGTTGATAGTATCATGAAACATATAATGATGAAAAACACTAATTCCTTGTAGGGCTCCTATGCAGCGTTACAATAATCGTTTTGTTGAATTGAGATTTTTTTTGTATGGAAAAAATAAGGTTTGGAGTCCCCACTTAATATTTTGATCATTAAAAGCCTCAATTGATCTTCAAAGTCTAAATAATGGATTGGTTATATATAAAAAAGATAGTATCATTTCTAACACATCTTCCATAAAGTAAATTGCATTTTTTATTTGTTTGATTATTTTTTAAGCTTTATTGTGTTTTACTATTCATTGCTCTATTTATTGGTCAAACTGGATCCACCTCAATAAGATGAATCGTGATTTTATAGGACAAGTTTAGCATTAAAAATCAAAAAATATTTCATTATATTTTTGTTTTTTTCTCATTTAATACCAGGAATAAATCTTTTGTATAAATTTGTACTTCATGAATATTAAAAATAAACAAAAAGAGGAGACAGATAAAGAGATTCATCTATTATGTACTTCAATAAACAAAATTGGTTTATTTTGTATTTTTAAAATTTGGGTCAAGTTGCGTAATAAGTTTTTTATTAATCCAAGATGCATATAAAATATAAAAGACTATTGTTTTTTGAATTTTTGGTATTTTCATGAAATGCTAAATCATGCAATATGTTTTTTTTGTTTTCTATTTCTTTTTATATTTTTTTTATTTTTTATTAAAAATACAAACATGATTTAAAAAAAAAAACTTGGTCGGATGAAGTTTAAAACATAAATATGGTATTTGTTTTTGAAAGAAGGATTTTATTTTTGATAAAAAAATAGTTTATTTAATATTGAAAAAGTGTTTTACATATAAATTCATAATCTCAGATATTAAATAAAAAAATTAAAATAGTATAAAAGACCCAATATTAATTATAAAATAGTCCTTTAAAAATTTGAAAATCAATTAAAATTAAACTAGGGCATGTTTGGCAAAACACCAAAAAAAAATGTTGTGAAAAAAACACTGGGCATATTTTCCAAACATGTCTTAAAGACCCAAATATACTTTTTTTCTTTGGCGGATTTTTGGTTGAATAACTCAAAAGCACAAAAAAACACCATATGAACCTAGAAACCAAATTGAAGATAAAGACCAAATCACATCAAACTAAAGGCACAAAAAGAGAGAACATGTAAAAATATAGCAAAAAGATGCATCGAATGAAAATAAAAAAGGTCAAATATTCCTTGAATCAAGCAAAAGAGCTTAAACCTAAACCCAAGTCTTCATTAGGTTTAAATAATCGATTGATCCAAACCAGACCCTAAAAGGACTGATTGTGGGCAAAAAACACTTGTGTATGGGTATAGGTTTAGATCAAAACACAAAAGACAAGCCAAAAACATCAATTTGCAAGATAATCAAAATGACAACCTATAAACACTAACCTAAAAACTTAGAAAAACCCAAAAATAACTTTAAACCTGTCGCACCCCAAAAAAAATCCAAAGCGAAGCGCGGCATCGGGCTGGCGATTTTTTCTTGTTTTTGCGTTTGCTTTGAATTTGTTCGTTGGAGTCGTCACCTAGTAATTCATTGAGGGCTACTAGGAAACCGGATGTACTGGTCTTGTCAGAGATTCGCGGGTAAGGGACTGGTTGTGGTTAGGGAAGGTATTAGCACCCCTAACACACCCTACCTGAGGTAAGCTGCTTTGTGTTCTGATGTGATTTGAAAATTCAAAATATTAATTAAATTCTAAGGCTTGAATAAATCAGTTATTAAATCCCCGAATATATGTAAAAACTTGTTCTTACATTTTCGTGGAAAATACAACTTGATTTTATTTGTCCTTGAGATATTTAACCATATTTAAATTTAACAAATAATTCTTTTTGTGTTTTTTTATTTTTATAATTCAATAACATAAATAAATAAATAAAAACAATCACACACACAACTTTTTTATTATTTATTTTCTTTTATTTTCTTCTCTTTTCTTTTTTTATTTTATTTTACATCACATTTACACAATAAAACAAATAACAAAAATTCAAAACAAATCAAATACAATAATATCTAAATACACACAACATCTAGAAATTACAAAAAGGAAAAAGGAAATCCTCGGGAACAGTGCTGCACAGCCTTGGTGCCATCTGAACCGTGGCGGCGCGTGGACCTCACGCACCTCCGCCACCGGCGGCGCGTGGGTGCACGCGCCGCCCAGAAAAAAATCGTGGGCAGGGGGTTGTGCTAATCTCCTTCCCTCTTCCCTTCCTTGTCGTCGGTGGGAAACAAAAATCACCTGCAAACACACAAAAAACGCAGCAACAGTCTGTTTTAAATTTTTTCTTTATTTCAAAATCTGCTTCGTTTTTTCTTCTTTTTGGCAGATCTGTTCCCGGTGCTCTGCCTCCTTCCTTCTCTATCTCCGGCGACCGATTAGTCCTCTTCTCCTCTGTTTCGGGTTGTAGATCGGGCGGCGAGGTTGTCCTGGCTGCGAGGAGAGCGACGGCCAGCGGAGGGGCGCGTCCGGCTGCTGTGGCGACCGTCGCTGCTGAGGAGATCGAAGAAGAAGATGTTGCCGAGAGAGAGGCTTCAGTGTTGATGGGTCCGGCGGGATGGAGATGAAGGGGCTGTCTTGGGTTTTTTTATGGCTGAAGAGGGTGAGGGAAAAAGTGGCCGAGAGGGAGAGAAGGGGGTTGTGAGTGGTGCTGGTTTGGGGAAGAAATGAAAATGAAAACGGGGAGGGGGTTGTTCGGTTTTGAAGGAGAAGGGAGAGGATTTTTGTGGCTTCCCTGTGCAGGCCTTGGATTTTGGTTGAAGGGGAAGAAGATGGGGGGGAAAAACCGGCTGAGATTGAGCTGAAAATCAGGGGGTTGTGGGAGTAAAAAAAAAATTTCAAACCGGGGAAGGGGGCTGGTTCCGGTGTTGAAAGAAAAACAAAAATGTCAAGGGCGGGGGCGGCTGCCTTGATTTTCTGATGGTGGCTGCCCGGGAGAAAAAATGAAATCCACCGGGGGGTGCCTTTGTTTTTTGCCTCCTCCCAGGGAGAGTGTGTGGCTGGTTTTTTATCAGGGAAAGAGAGGAAAAAAAATTACCAAGGGGGTGGGGGCTGTGTTGCTGATTTTCAGCTGGAAAAATAACGGTCTTGGACCAGGGGGGGCCCGGCGGCTGTTTGAAAAAAAGTGGGGGGAGAAGATAGTTTTAGGTTTTTTTTATTTTATTTTTCTGGTGTTTCCAAAATTAACCCCCTTGCAAAAATGAAAACCCCTCCTTGAATGTGAGTTTAAGACCAGTATTTATAGGCAAAAAATATTGCCAAGTTTTCAAAAATTGGTCAACTTTCTTTTTTTGTAAAATTTTGATTTTTCTTGTTTGTTTTTTTTTTGTATTTTTTTTTTGAAAATGAGCAATATCAACGTCGACTCAAATACGGAAAATTTAAATTCTTTTTTAGACGACGTTGAAAATGCTAAAATTACGAAAATATATAAAAAAAAACATATTTTTTGGATTTTCTTTGTTTTTCTCTATTTTTGGATTTTTTGAAAATATATCAAAAACATGGGTCAAAAATTGGGTAGCAACAGATGCCCCCTCTTTACAATGCTTACGAAGCAAAAATCCTCGATGTTTTGCATAGTAAGCTTTGTAAAGAAAAACTTACCTTTCTATTTGCTCAATATCCACTTCATCAGCAATCTTCCCCTTTTTTTTTTATTATCCTGAGATCCCATCTGGCGACCTCCTTTAAACAAAACCAAAGAATGTGTGTAACTCGGTCAACCTGAAATCCCATATGGAGATTCCCTTTAACCAAAGCTACATGAGATCCCATCTGGCGACCTCCTTCAACTGGAACAAAAGAATGTGTAAAAAGTGGTCTCATTATAATGGGTGACCTACCCATGTGGAAAGGAGGAAGAGTGGTCTCATTATTTGGGTGACCTACCCAGGGGGAAGAATGGCCTCATTCTTTGGGTGACCTACCCAGGTAAAAAAAAAAAGATGGAGAATGGTCTCATTCTTTGGGTGACCTACCCAGAAAAAAAATGGTGGTCTCATTGTGATGGGTGACCTACCCAAGTAGAAAAGAGGAAGAGTGGTCTCATTCTTTGGGTGACCTACCCAGGGGGAGGAATGGCCTCATTCTTATGGGTGACCTACCCAGGTAAAAAAAGATGGAGAATGGTCTCATTCTTTGGGTGACCTACCCAGAAAAGATGATGGTCTCATTGTGATGGGTGACCTACCCAAGATGGAAAAAATGTGAAGTGTGGTCTCATTGTAATGGGTGACCTACCCAGATGGAAAAAATGTGATGAAGTGGTCTCGTTGTAATGGGTGACCTACCCAGATGGAAAAAATGTGATGAAGTGGTCTCGTTGTGATGGGCGACCTACCCAAATAGAAAGAATATGAAGTGCGGTCTCATTGTAATGGGTGACCTACCCAAAAATGGAAAAAATATGAAGTGTGCTCTCATTGTAATGGGTGACCTACCCAGATGGAAAAAATATGATGTGTGGTCTCATTGTAATGGGTGACCTACCCGGATGGAAAAAAATGTGAAAAATGGTCTTATTATGATGGGCGACCTACCCAGATGGAAAAAATATGATATGACAAGTGTGAAAAATAGGACTTACCTGGCGAAGTCCTGAAGGGATGACAGAAGAAGGGCTGGAAAAACTTGGTGCTTCCTGATAATTCCCGATCATAGGGTTTGGAAAACTCGGTGTTTCCTAACTGCAAGGGTTGGAAACTCGAGGCTTCTCGATTGCAAGGTTGATCTTTTCATTTCTTTAGGATTTTCCTAATGGTAATGTTTATCCCATCGTCCTTTTATTCCATGATCAAAACCGATTCTTTATTATCATCACCACAATGCTTCTTTCTTTTTCCACCATCTTACTGGACCTCATTAAGGATTTTCCTGTAACAATTCAAAAATATGTGCAAATGGATTTTTTTTTTTTTTTTTTTTTTTTTTTTTTTTAGGTTAGATGATATGCATGCATCCTTACCTAATTTGAAATATAGGTCCCCCCCCTCTTTGATGCTTCATCGTCATAGGGTGCCTTCGTTTGCATTCCACAACTTTCCTTGTTCTTTCGATGTATTGACTCATTCATGTGCTAGCCATCCACTCAGCTGTAAATGCAGTGCCCATCCCGGGTTGTCTTTGACAATTACTGCTCGCATCGCTCATCAAGCTTGACAATGCCCCCAAGTGTGGTGTTGCTTGATTCATCATGAAGAATTTCTCTCTTGGATTCTTCTGAGAATTATCCTTTGATTGATCGTGTGCATCATGCCAACACCTATTAAGATTGTTAATCAGTCATGAACTTGCCTTCGGTTGAAACACCATTCAAGTATTTATGGTCACCAGCCTTCATGGAACTGCCAAGTCATCCAGACATGGATCTCATGCTTTGCAGTAAACAGCTCATCATTGTAAGCGCGATGTATTTCTCCATGGATTCCTCTTAGCTTGTCAAATCAGATCGTGAAAATAACTGCTTTGGCATCATTAATGATGTTCATGTTATCACCCATATTCATGCGGTGAAGTGTGCATTTGAGCTTCAAAACGAAGGGTCCCACAGTCAGTCTTGGTGGGTGCATCCTTCCAGCATTCATGCACATGCAACTATGTGATGACATCGTTCAAAAATCATAACCATGTTGAAGATGATAAACCAAGATGAAGATATGAAAATATCCTTCTAGTGCAGCGTTGCTCATCAATTGCTGCTGAAGTGCACTAGATCATGTATTGTCTTTGAACAACATTGACCTCAATATGATCTGAAGGTTCGTTCATCGGTTTATACTCAAGAAGGTTTTTTCTTTGTCATTGTCAGAGGCTAAACATAACTTTGATGAACTTTGACAACTCATCATCTGATTCCTTCTTTGCCCCCAGCTGATTAGAATGTTGTTTGTTTTCTTCTAAAGGTCCACTGTATTGCCCCCAAGTGGTCAACGTTTCAAGGAGTGTCGAGAAATGTTGATGTCATTTTTGTCAAGGATTTTGCAAACTCAATTGATGCTTTTGTTTGAAAATCTTTCTTGTTCCGGAATCAAATCTCACATTTCAATGATCATGTCTATTCAAGTCTAATTGTTGAAATGAAATCAGAGAGATGTATGTTTTTTTTTTGAAATTATTTTTTTTCTTTTGAAATTCAAACTTCTTTGGTCAAAGACCCAACACACATCATTCAATGTAGTCCTTTGATTGTCTTGTATTTTGAAAACAGAAAACGACCCGTTGTAAGATTTAAAATGACTTTTTCATGGTTCTTTGTGTCCATTTTAAACTCTGATTTTGGGTATATCTTTTGATGGTATGTGATGAGGTGACATTTTTATGAATTTCAAAAACAAGATACTCAGGCTTTATCAAGAAAGGTTGTTTCTTTTCTTAGCATTTATTTTATCAGCATGCATAATAACAAATAGATTAATTCATGAAGTCACGACCCTTATGGAAAAACTCTTCAAGTTTTGAGAGCGCCATTTATCGATTCAAATTGCTTGCTTGATTAAAAAGGGCTTTTAAAAGCATGTAATGCAGGCTATGGTTCATGGCTGTGAAAGAAAGGAATTTCAAAGGCTCAAAAGGTGTTTGAGGGTTTCAACGACTTAGGATCAACATCAATTATTCATCGATTCTCTTTCTCTTGTCGTCATTGTAGAGAAAGTGACATAACCTTGTTAATCTCAAATATCAGAATTCTCTTAACATAGATCATAATGCAAATCCAACTTTTCTTTGATGAATAACCAATCTAAAACAATTTGAAGACATTAGAGGCTTTATCCTAGACACACCAAAAAATATGAAGCATCGATTTTTCTAGTGTTGACTTTTGGCATTTATTGTCTTTTCTCAATTGAAAGTTGTCTTGCCTCTCTTAGAATTGGTAGGCATTTTCTTTCATTTCCTCAAAGTTTTTCTTGGATGGCCCTCAATCTATGGATTTTCTTCTTCTAGCCCTTTCTCAAACATTGGACTTTTGTTCTAAGCTTTTCTTTGATCCATTGATTTTATCCGTGTCTCCAAAATATTTCTCATTTGCCCCCAGTGCGGGGTGTGATCCTAGTCAGGGTTTTTATGAAAAAAATATTCTATCCAGCTCAAAATGGGACTACAAGAGAGATAATTTTTAGAAAGTGAAGGGATATCAAAGATGGCCTTTTCTCATTTCAAGCAAGGTCGGTTAGAACCGATAAATTTTGACCTCATCTAGTGTAATGATTTGAACTTGTAAGAGTCATGATTCATGAGTCCATAACTATTGAATCCACTACATGTCATTATGCATACTGTTAAAACTTAGCTACATGATGTGTGGTTCAGTTTCAGGAAGTATGAGTTCAAAATTGTTTAGTCACCTCATGTCATTTTCAAGCATCGAGTCATTTCTGTAGTCAAAACATTTTAATCTTCCAGATTGATTAACCTTTATCGCATGTTGGAGTTTGATCAAAATATTTTTTCAGAATAAATGTTAAACATCTGTTGATTTCAAAACTACAAAAAGACAAAAGCAAGGCATGTTTCGTTGAAGGATGAGATGTGATCCTAAAACAAAATGCAGAATTCCAAAACAATATGATTGACTGTTCATCACCATTCTTGAATCAGCCTTTCTAGCAATATTTGCGTTTTGTCAAGCACTTTCGATCAACATGTCATTCTGAAGATGTTCGGGGGACAATATAGCCAATGACACCCTCCTTCACCGATTCCACTTGTCTCTTGCTAACCAACTTTCAGACTCAATTCTTGCAATTCTTGAAACTGTTCACTTGAAATGGTTGAGGACCCCACAATGACATCACATCTCTTATCTGGATTATACCACCTAGAAATTGGTGGTTGCATGGGATTTGTCGGAGTCAAGCAAGATTCTGGAATCTGGCAGATGCTGGTCGACAAACTTTAAGTGGCAGAGTAATGTCCCATTTTGGCAAAGACATTTGAGCAATTGATTCTACCGTGAGACCTGGCTATACCACATAATTAAGGGTTCACACCGTCAAAGTCATCTCCTGATTCACCTCTCATCATTGTTCTGGAATCCATGGCAGATCCTTCAATCTTTCCTCTCTTCATAGTTTGTTCAATTATTCGGAAAATCCTCACAACATCATTTCAATCTTCCAATGTTGTTGTGGTTGGTTGAGGGTTGTTGGAAAACTTTCCAACAGCTTGGTAATCTTGGCAGCGCCCAAAAACTTGTAGTATCACCACTACCAACACGTGTGGAATCACACATTGTCTCTATTGGAAGAGCACCTGATGAATCTAAAACTCCTTTGTCCCCTCTTCGATTTCTCACTGACAGTGCAGCAAACAAACACCTATAGAGGAAGTCCTGCTCTGTTGAAGTTTCAGTATTCTTCATGTTTTTCAGTCTAGGCATGTCTCTTCTCTCTACTTTTGCATTTTAGTACTGACACTGTTTGGAGGAAAATCATAGATGATCTGAAACTACTGTGTTCTTTCTTGGATTTCCCACTTGCGGATCCACAAACAGATTCCTGCCGAGAGAGCTCTGCTACGTTGAAGTTTGATGTCTGCTCATATTTTTCGGACCAGGTCTGGCTCTTCAACCTACTAAGAGGTTTTCGTGTTGAAACTGATAAGAGAAATATTTATAGCATATGCAACTTATAATTCCCCTCTTGCACTCTCAACTTGCAGAGCCATAAACAGATTCTTGTAGAAAGAGCTCTGCCACATTGAAGTTCGACGACTGCTCATGTTTTCATATTAAGCCTAAGTCCTCTGACTGCTACAATGTTTTGCTCGTTTCACTGGTGGGAAAAAATTTCAAAGCATATGAAATTAATACATCCCCTTTTTGCATTTCCCATTGGCAGATCCACAAATAAATCTTCTACAGAGAGCTCTACCGCGTGGAAATTCAGTGTTTGATCATGGTTTTTCAGACCAACATCTTGTGCTGTTGAACTGGAATTGATCTCATAATTGGGGTAACTTCAAAACAGACTAATACACCATGAATAGGAGGCTAGTAGTCGTTTGGTTCCATTAGATGATGTGGAGGCGATGAACACTTAACAGTGCAACTAGACAGGAATCAGAGTTGTCATTAGTTGATGACTGAAGGCATTGCTGCTGTTGTTCATGACTGAAAAGGAGAGGCAGCTTCAATTTGACGTGAACAAGCAGTGTTCCCACAGAAGACTGTGCAGACATTCTCTTTCCATTTGATGCTCAACACTTGTTCGAGCAGATCTGAGTCTAGTTACTTCACCTTTGATGCTCTCAAACTCAAACTGATAATGAGCCTCTATCTGACATCTTTCTTCAATCACTTGCAGCACAGCTTGTGCGGGGGAACCTACTTTTCAACCCGGTACATGCATGATAAATGTATGAATATGTAATCTATATGAAGAACTCACCCTTCGAGGGGTGACAATATGGTCGTAACTCTTGTATGATGGACAAGAATCGTGATTTTTGCCCAAACTCTACAATAAAATTTTCGGAGTGATGGCCAATGTGTCACCCACAAGCCTTGAGTTCAAGATGCTTCAAGAAGAGTTTGCTCGGATGCAAAACAATAGCATATACATCCTAAAGACAGGCTCTATTCATTTTACGTGAGACAGGGTAGGTTTGCTACTTGGTCTCTAAAAGGGTCTCTTGTTGTCCCAGTGATCGCCTTCGTAAAGGCAATATAGGGGCCCAGTAGGTAATTGGTTGGCACGTGTCCAACTATTACCAGTCTAAGCACTCAACAAAAAGTTGGGGTTTACACAAACTTAAACCTTGACTCAAGTCGTAAGGTAAGCTGTTAGTACCCCACCTAACCTAAAGCTAGTGTGTGCTTTCAAAAATTAAAACTTGTGATGCATGAGAGAATTATATACAATGCATGGATAAAACAAAAATAAAACAAAACAAAGCACAAAAAATAAAAATAAAAATTGAACACATCAAAACACAAAGCTTAGTCCGATAAAGTTGAAAACAATACCATCCCCAGTGGAGTCGCCATCCTGTCGCACCCCAAAAAAAATACAAAGCGAAGCGCGGCATCGGGCTGGCGATTTTTTCTTGTTTTTGCGTTTGCTTTGAATTTGTTCGTTGGAGTCGCCACCTAGTAATTCATTGAGGGCTACTAGGAAACCGGATGTACTGGTCTTGTCAGAGATTCGCGGGTAAGGGACTGGTTGTGGTTAGGGAAGGTATTAGCACCCCTAACACACCCTACCTGAGGTAAGCTGCTTTGTGTTCTGATGTGATTTGAAAATTCAAAATATTAATTAAATTCTAAGGCTTGAATAAATCAGTTATTAAATCCCCGAATATATGTAAAAACTTGTTCTTACATTTTCGTGGAAAATACAACTTGATTTTATTTGTCCTTGAGATATTTAACCATATTTAAATTTAACAAATAATTCTTTTTGTGTTTTTTTATTTTTATAATTCAATAACATAAATAAATAAATAAAAACAATCACACACACAACTTTTTTATTATTTATTTTCTTTTATTTTCTTCTCTTTTCTTTTTTTATTTTATTTTACATCACATTTACACAATAAAACAAATAACAAAAATTCAAAACAAATCAAATACAATAATATCTAAATACACACAACATCTAGAAATTACAAAAAGGAAAAAGGAAATCCTCGGGAACAGTGCTGCACAGCCTTGGTGCCAGAAAAAAATCGTGGGCAGGGGGTTGTGCTAATCTCCTTCCCTCTTCCCTTCCTTGTCGTCGGTGGGAAACAAAAATCACCTGCAAACACACAAAAAACGCAGCAACAGTCTGTTTTAAATTTTTTCTTTATTTCAAAATCTGCTTCGTTTTTTCTTCTTTTTGACAGATCTGTTCCCGGTGCTCTGCCTCCTTCATTCTCTGTCTCCGGCGACCGATTAGTCTTCTTCTCCTCTGTTTCGGGTAGTAGATCGGGCGGCGAGGTTGTCCTGGCTGCGAGGAGAGCGACGGCCAGCGGAGGGGCGCGTCCGGCTGCTGTGGCGACCGTCGCTGCTGAGGAGATCGAAGAAGAAGATGCTGCCGAGAGAGAGGCTTCAGTGTTGATGGGTCCGGCGGGATGGAGACGAAGGGGCTGTCTTGGGTTTTTTATGGCTGAAGAGGGTGAGGGAAAAAGTGGCCGAGAGGGAGAGAAGGGGGTTGTGAGTGGTGCTGGTTTGGGGAAGAAAAGAAAATGAAAACGGGGAGGGGGTTGTTCGGTTTTGAAGGAGAAGGGAGAGGATTTTTGTGGCTTCCCTGTGCAGGCCTTGGATTTTGGTTGAAGGGGAAGAAGATGGGGGGGAAAAATCGGCTGAGATTGAGCTGAAAATCAGGGGGTTGTGGGAGTAAAAAAAAAATTTCAAACCGGGGAAGGGGGCTGGTTCCGGTGTTGAAAGAAAAACAAAAATGTCAAGGGCGGGGGCGGCTGCCTTGATTTTCTGATGGTGGCTGCCCGGGAGAAAAAATGAAATCCACCGGGGGGGTGCCTTCGTTTTTTGCCTCCTCCCAGGAAGAGTGTGTGGCTGGTTTTTTATCAGGGGAAAGAGAGGAAAAAAAATTACCAAGGGGGTGGGGGCTGTGTTGCTGATTTTCAGCTGGAAAAATAACGGTCTTGGACCAGGGGGGGCCCGGCGGCTGTTTGAAAAAAAGTGTGGGGAGAAGATAGTTTTAGGTTTTTTTTATTTTATTTTTCTGGTGTTTCCAAAATTAACCCCCTTGCAAAAATGGAAACCCCTCCTTGAATGTGAGTTTAAGACCAGTATTTATAGGCAAAAAATATTGCCAAGTTTTCAAAAATTGGTCAACTTTCTTTTTTTGTAAAATTTTGATTTTTCTTGTTTGTTTTTTTTTTGTATTTTTTTTTTTTTTGAAAACGAGCAATATCAACGTCGACTCAAATACGGAAAATCAATGATTTTAAAAAATGACGCGTGAAAAGTCGAACGCGTTCGAAAGACCCTGAAAAATTTAAATTCTTTTTTAGACGACGTTGAAAATGCTAAAATTACGAAAATATATAAAAAAAAACATATTTTTTGGATTTTCTTTGTTTTTCTCTATTTTTGGATTTTTTGAAAATATATCAAAAACATGGGTCAAAAATTGGGTAGCAACAAAACCCATAAGATGACTAAAATACTAAAATAATAGCCTAAACCAGACAACTTTAATTCAAACATGATCATAATGACTTGCTTGAACATAAAAAAACTTAAGAAAAAAAACAATGCAATAGTTAAACCAAATTAACCATGAAATTATAAAAGTGTATTTTTTTTACTCTAAACACTATTATATTGATTCTAACATTTATTTTTAACCAACATTATCATAAACATAGCCTGATTAAACTCAGCTTCTCACCAAAAATAACTTATGACCACAATTTTGGTGGTAAATCACTTATCAACACATGAAATCAAAATAGATCCAGTGACCAACCTAAACATCAAAACGTATTTGGCTATCATTTAAACAAACTAATATCATTACGATAATAGTCCTAAAAAATTCAAGTTATGCATCCAATATCATTTTGAACATACATGTCAAAACATGCATATTACTTCAAGACATTATTAGATACATTAAAACACATATGTTTTCCATTAAACAACAACTAATTACAATAGAAATTAATAAGATTCATACTAGAAATTAAGAAAAATTAAGAGAAAAAAAATTGAGTTAGATAGAAAATGAAGAAAGAAGAGGAAAAAATAAGAAGCCTTGAAAATTTTCAACTGGTTGATTTTCAAAATAAACCTTGTAACTAGGTAAGATGTTTGAAACCCCTTTATACCAATTTGAATAAGAGTTAAGTGATTTTGAGCAAAATTAATCAAAATTAAATTAGGGTTCTTAAAATGAAATTAGAGGAAAAGTGATTCATATATAGATTGAGTTTCTATGATCTTTGTGAGGTTTAATCAGAGTGAAATCATGTTGAAATAACAAAGAAATTTTGATAGGTAGGGAAGCCCTAGGTGTTGGCCATAAAGAGAACAAAAGGAGGAAGATTCACATTTATGATATTGTCTATTAATTTTGTTATAAATGTTTGTATGATCATGTGAATAATGTTTTTTCATTGAGTCGAATTAATGAAATGATGAAATATTGAATTGGGCCTAAAAGAATGAAATTTGTAAAATGTTAGAGAAATTATAAATTGTATGGAATTGTGTAAAATTGATAAAAGTTGAAGGAATCATGAATTTATTTGTAACTAAGTTGATTTTATTATGTAATTAATGATTAGAATGTATTGATAAAAAAACAAAACTTGAATATAATCATAAGAAATATTACGATGAATAAAGACTATTTTATTATATGATAATAATACTTAATTGAAAAACATGTTGATGCAGGGAAGACTATTGTAGTGATTGAGAGAGCTGGTGGAGTCACTCATAGTCAGACTGCAGGTGGATGCTCTGTACTTTGTGGTAATTTTCTTTACAAATTTCCTATAAATTTTACTTGTGATATTCATGAAAGAATATTAGATCACTGGCTTCCATATAAAAATACCACAATGAATTTGTTGAATTGACTGGTATTCATAAAGGAATATCAAATGATTGCCTTTCATATAAGAATACCAGATTGATTGCCAACCAAGATTACGTTATGAATATTGTAATATTTGTTTTAGGCTGAATAAATTTATGTAAAAAGAATTTTGAAATTATTATATAAAATGGTTTTAAATATTGTCTAGATGAAAATTTTGGATATTTTCTTAAAGTTTTAAACAAACTATTTATCTTGAAACTTAATAAATATTATCGATTTTCTTTACAAGTACCTCACAAACTCACAATGGTTGATCAATAGTTTATTACTTTTGTGTATATATAGGAAAATATGAACTATTATATTGTAATATCAATTTTATGGATTATAATTTTAGACACTTTATTTTGTTATGTAACTAAGATATTATCGGATTAAATTAACAATTATCGATTACTAATTATGGTGATGTAAATGTGTATGTTATTTAAATTTTGGTATAGTTTAAGTCTTACATGTTTGTTATACATGTCATTGTATTTATTATAGTAACCATATAATTAGATTTCATATTGATTATAATATTAGATGATGACTCTTGAGCCCTATTAATCATATTATTATAATTAATCCCAAAACAGCCAAATTAAGTTCTTTGAAGAACACACACCCAGCTTTGATTTAGTGTAAGTTTTCTTATTTAGAAACCAATAATCCTATTTTTTAATGTTAGATTTGCTTTTATATATTATTTTCTTTTTTTAATATGTTACTTTTGCTTTTATATGTCAGTGTGGTTTACATGTAAAAAATTATTTTTGGTTCTGATTATTGCTTCAACACATCGTTATTTGTATTCATTTTTAAAATTGAAAACAATAAAAATTTATGATGTTTTGATTTTAAGTTGAACGATGAACAAAATAAGAAGAATTGATTCCTTTTTTTTTTAGAAAAAGAGAAAAAATATTGATAACTCACAGCCTAGTGAACCAACTCCAATGTGTAATGTTGAAGTTATAGTTAAGCAGCCCCAATGTGCTTCAATTTACGAAGAACCTGCATTGATTAGTGAGGAGCCTCCTACTAGAATCGACATCGCTCATTTAATTAGAGATCCAAATAATCGTCCTCAAATTTGGGAATACCTGGTTAATCAATAAGATGAAATTCGAAAGGCATATATTAATTTGGGGTCATATCAACCTTTGATGTCTGAATATCCATTGACCGGGGAAAAACATCCTCGCCGATTTCAGTCTCATTAATTCAAAGTTATCCATGGCTTGAATATTTAGAGAAAAATACTGCATTTTGTTTCCCTTGCTATCTATTTTCAGGTATGTCATCTAAAGAGCCAGGATTAGACAGATTTACTATTAAAGAATTCAATTGTTAGAAGAAAGTTAATGATGAGGAACGATGTGCTTTTTTTATTTATATGGGAAAAGATCTGAATTCAACTCATAGATTTGCTACCGGGTACTTGGAAAATTTGAAAAATCAATCATGTCATATTGAGAAGGTAGTTAAGAGGCAAACTACTCAAGAAATTCTAAATAATCGATTGCGTATTAAAGCTTCAATAGATATTGTTCGTTAGCTTACATTTCAAGCATGTGCTTTTAGAGGGCATGATGAACGTCCAGAATAAAAAAACCGAGGTAATTTTCTTGAAATGTTGGAACTTTTAGCATCATACAATGAACAAGTAGGTGCTCTTGTTTTGGATAATGCTCCACAAAATGCTAAATACACCTCACATCAAATTCAAAAAGAAATTTTGCATGTCTTTGCTAGAAACGTTTAGTCTTCAATTCGTCATGAGATTGGTGATGCAAGATTTTGTTTAATTGTTGATGAAGCTCAAGATGAATCTAAAAGAGAGCAAATGACCCTTGTTATTAGGTTTGTTGATAGAAGTAGATTTATACAAGAACGATTTTTGAATATAGTTCATGTCAAAGATACAACTGCTTTAACTCTTAAGAAAGAGATTTCCTTTGTATTATCTCATCACAATCTTAATGTTCAGAATATTATGGGCCAAGGGTATGATAGTGCAATTAATGTGCGTGGAGAGTGGAATGGATTGCAAGCTTCATTCATTAATGATTGCCCGTATGCATATTATATACACCGATTAGCTCATCAATTATAATTGGCTCTTATTGTTGCAGCTAAAGAAATATTTGATGTTTAAATTTTCTTTTAGAATTTGATTTTTGTTGTTAACATTGTTATTATTTTTTGTAAGTGTAATGATGAATTACGAGCTTTTAAAACAGCTACAATTAAGCATTTATTCGATACTGGTGAGATTAAATCAAGTAGGTTGTTTGCAACAATTTAAAGATAGTAGATGGAATTCGCACTTCAAATCAGTTTGTAGTTTGAAAAAAAAAAATCAAAGCAATATTATTTTTTTAAAAAAAATCAATTTAGATTTTTATAGAATTGACTGGTGGAAACAAAGTCAATTTTTTTTTAACACTTGACACGGGCAGAGGTGAATCGGCCGGGATTTAAGTCAGATCCGTAGGGGCCGCGCTCAATAACCATGCATTCACTTTGTAAGAGTTTAATAAATAAATAAAACGGTATTTTATTTCCTAAAAAATGTACCTATAATTTATAGATACCTTCTACAAACTGTAGGGTTATTTCTGACATTAGAATTGATTTAAATGAGGATATCCCCGCTGCCAAGGAAAGACAAGCATGTCAATTTGAGGGGTTACTGTCTCGTCAAATTTGACAGCCATATCTATTTTAAAAAATTTATTAAATAAATAAATAATATTAGTGATTTTATTTAAATATGCAATTTCTTCAATAAATAATTATTTTACCTCGTATATATAAACCCCCTAGGAGGTTCCATTCACACTAACAAATGACTTCTTATGCTTCAGCAAATCAGCTAAACCCCATGATGAACCACCAGAAATTGCTCCCCGTTCCGTTCTTCCCTCAGCCCGAAACATATCAAATGTTTCGGCTCCTAACTGAAAATCCATCGTTTCGTGGCTCTTTTTTGGAACCCCAAAATTCGTTTTCTTCACCTTTTACCTTTAACCACTACAACCCCACAAGTTACCCTCCTGTTTCACCCGATATCTCGGCTTCTGTTTCACTCTCCGATAGTTTCAAGAAATCACCAGACACACCACCGGTCCTTGATGGAATCGGTGCTATTGTTGGTCAACAAGTCCTTTTTGGTACGAATGACTCCAGGAATTCAGAAGTACCGGGTCTTTCTTCAATTTCTCAACGTACCGGGCCAAAAACAAGCGAGCAAGAAAGTGGAGCTGTGAGAAGCAGTGTTAGCAATGGGGTTCCAATACGAAAGACCTACAGAGGGGTGAGAAAGAGGCCATGGGGGAGGTGGTCAGCTGAGATAAGAGATCGGATAGGAAGGTGCCGCCACTGGCTTGGAACATTCGACACCGCAGAGGAGGCAGCGCGTGCATATGACTCAGCTGCTAGAAGACTTAGAGGTGCAAAAGCAAGAACTAACTTTGAAATCCCTCCTGTTTTGCCTCCTGTATCTTCTTCTTCCTCTTCTCCACCAAGTGCATGCTCAGGTTCAATCTCTAATAACGCAGAAGCGAGGAAGAGGACAAACGTTAATAACCACAGCAGCAAAATGGTTGGTAATGGTGGTAGGAAGTGTGCAGTTGTCACTTCTGTGGCACATTTATTCAGTGATTTTGAAGGGAAAGGAACTAGTGCCGGTGGCAACGTGGAGCTCGACTTGAAATTGGGAATGGGGTCTGATGGTCATCGTGGTGGCAACAAGAGTGCTGCTAGTGCTCCTCCATCTATGGTGGTTTAGTGCTGTTCAGTAAGTAGTAAGGTATTTTGCTATATATTATATGTGGTAGTGCCTTTTCTTCTTGGGTTACTACAGTTGTATCTAGTAGTTTCTTGTTCATGGGCGAATGTTAATGCATGTGCAAGAATGGTAGCTATGACTGGCCAGTTAATCAAGGCACATTCTTAGAAGATGATTTTTGCCGATGAGTGCTCTCAAGAAGATGATGATGATGAATATAGAAACTGACAGTATTTACTACTACTTTCCCTCTCCTTCTCCCTTTTTCTCTTTCTCTGTGTTTGTGACTGTGTGTGTTTTTTGGGTTTTAACAAAAATGGTTTTATCCTTCGAGTCTTTCAATGGCTTGCATGGTGGAGTACTGTGCAAAGCTTCAAATTTTTTGCTTGTAGACGTGGATTTATACTATAAGATTCACTGGTGCAAGATGTACTGCTGGGTACAAATGAATCCACAACAATTTCCATGGCTTGCATTGAAGTGCAAGGAATAATTTCTCCATAAAAAAATAAATAATAAAAAAACGCGAGAGATCATTATTTGCAGGCAAGAATGAATCATTAATTACTTGGAAAAAGAGGAGAAATATACATAGGCCATTGATCATTGTAGAGATAGACCTTCCATCTAGTACTGCTAGTCTCTCTTTTCCAAGTCCAAATTCTTACGCCTCAAGGCAATCCATGCAAATCTGAAATAGTATTAGAGAACAGTATTTTGCATGTCTAGCATTTTTTGCGCTTGGTAGTAGTCTTGTAGAGTAGAGGTTTGCTTGCAAGTTTTTGGAGTACCAAAAAGTGGTGAATACAGAACAGCAGCGGGGCAATTGGATTTTGATTTTTTTATATTTTTTTTTTATTGTTTTGATATGTTAATGATGAAAATAAATTTTTAAAAAATATATATATTATTTTAATATATTTTGTTTCTTAAAATCATAACTAAAAATACAGTTTGGTACCGACATGGGAAGTAATAATGGCAATTGATTAGGATTAGACAGAGAGTCAAGAACACATCTCTCTCTCTCGCTCTCTCTCTCTCTGGCATTACTTGACAGTAATATTGCAGATATGCAGTGAGTGCATGTCTTGAAAGATTGAAAGTAAGGAAGAAAGGAAAGAAATTGACTCATCTTCTGATTTGTTTTCAAATCGGACGTGTTGAATCTTGTTTTTTTCTCCACCAGTTGTGGAAGCCTTAAATTTACTGCACTATTACTGGCACTCATGATGACAGGGAGTATCGTTATAGTTGTTTAAAGTTATATATTTGATGGGGTGTATTGTTATAGTTGTTTTTAAAAATATGTTTTATGTTGAAATATATTAAAATAATATATTTTTTATTTTTTTAAAATTAATTTTTGAGATTAGCATATTAAAACAATTCAAAATATAAAAAAAAAATTAATAAAAAAATCAAAACTTTTAAAAAACAAGTATAACCTTATTTCTATATGTTCCTGTATAGTCATGGAACTGACCCGTGGCCATGCCCAATTCATAAATTGAGAGGGTTGATTTTCTAAAATATTAAAAAAAATGATATTTTAATTTATTTTCTTAAAAAAAAAAAAGTAAATGAATTGAGAATCAGGTTTAGACTACATCAGTAAATTAACTTAGACTTTTTTATTAAATAAACCAAATTTTTTTATTTTTTTACAATTAAATTAGTTTAAATTCTAAATCAATTAGATATCAGATTAACTGAGATACCAGGCAATGAATATGGTTAAAACATCAATAATTAACTAGACTCAACTTTCAATAGCATTTGTTATTACACAATTCTTGGTCTGATTTTAGGATTTTACTCGAAAAAAAAAATCTTTTTTGTTGGATTGATTTGTGGTTTATGGAGTAAACTTAAATTTATTATTTTATTTAAAATAATGATATTTTAATTTTTTAAAATATTCTTAGTCCTGATTTTGTTGAATATGATATGGTCAACTAAGTTGAGGGTCAATCTATTAAAGTTATTTTAATTGGTCAATATCAAAATTAATTTATATAAAACCTACTTTTGTCATATTTTATATCATGGATTTATCAAATAAGATAGGCAGAATTTAATAATTGTGCTGAATAACATTAATTTAATACAATAGCTTTTATTCCATACACCATTGTAGTGTGCAATTAATGATTTGCTCTGTATTTGCTCACTAGTAAAGTTTTTAAAACTATGGTTGCATTTAATTCTACACTGCTCATCGCAGAGTTGTAGGTCCAATTAATTAAATATTTATAAGGAATAAAACATTAATCATGTAGTTAGTGGTAAGAGTTTGAAATTAAAGTGTTTGATTTCTTTGTGGTTTAAGGTTCGAGCCATATGGTTGCTAATATGATGGTCACTGTAAGCTTCTTGGTCGTTAATTTCAAGACCTGTGGAATTAGTTGAGGTAAATACAAGTTAATTCGGACACCCATAATAATAATATTAATAATAGTAATAATAATGTATAGAGAAGTGGTTACAAAAAATTACATTAAATTATTTTCTCTTGTATCCTTCAACACCGTATAAAGAAGATGAAAAAAAAAAATGTTGGCAGCGATTTCGGGCACGGCAGGATATGTGGGGCTTCTACTACTCACTTCCATTGTAGTCTCACGGGGTCATGTTAGTGTGTTTATTTTATTGTATTTTCAATTTTATTATCCTTTCATTGAAAGTTTCAATTAATTTTAAAATATATAAGGAATAGTTTTCTTTTAATCTTTGAATCTCGTCGTCCCTGGTGATAAAACAAATAGAAAAAAAAAAGGGATGATGGACTGCCATTTGTGCCATGCCCAAACAACAAAGAATAGCATTCCAACCATTTGAGCCATGCTGTATCATTCCTACTGTTAGTGTTCTTCGAGGCCCTAAACAACAAACCAGGCCTCATCCAATCTCGTGTAAATTCTCAAGAAGTCTAGCAATTAGTACACACCATAAAGTAGAGATACTGTCACCAATAAAATTAGTATGAAGTTGCACTCTTCTATGCTTACACACGGGTTATTAATGTGAAGTTATTTTTTTTATTAATAGCTATTTTTTTTTAGCTCAAGGACACAAATTTTCTTGTCTCCAACCTTTTTTTCTTAGAAGATGCTTGTTATTTTTTACCAACAATTATCTTTCACCAACTTGTCTCTTAAAAAAAAAGTGTTAACCTTTCACATCAATCACTCTTGAATATAGTTTTTAAATTAAATCCGGTTCAAGATCCAGGTTTTAAGTTTTGACTAGGTTACCAGATCACCTGAATCAATTTTTTTTAAAACAATCAAAATAACATTGTTTTAGTAAAAAAAAAAATCAACGAATTGCAACCGGGTTTTTGATCAAGTCTTGCCGGGTCACACCAAGATTTTCCTTCTCCTGTTTTTTCTTCAACCCGACCAAGTTCTAGCCCCTGATCGACCTGCCAGGCAAGGTTTCAAAACTATGCTCTTGAGTGCCACTTTTCTCACCAATGACATAGCAGGGTAAAACACTTAACAACTCATGTTTTCAGGTCACATGAAAAGAAAATCAATTATTTTTTATTATTACTTTATTTTCCACAAGATAATATAATGTGATGGTGGTTATAAATACTTTATATTACCAAATAAACACAAATTTTCATCAAAAAAATTATATAATCACATGTCCATGCAAGAAAAGGGTAATCTATCATACAATTTACTAATTAAAACATTAAAGGGTAATTTATTCCGATAAGAAACTAGTTTTATGAAAAATATCAAGCCTAGAGATAATAAATACATTCATGTCTAGACCAATCCAATTTAATTTCAAATCCTTTTATAAATACAAGAACTCCAAGCTGGAACTCAAGCTTTAACTATTCAGCTATAATCTTGAGAACATTAAATTAAGATGTTGAAGTGATAATGAACATGTTGACCGGTCAATTGTCAACCAATATGTAAATCCTATGCATCGCTTAACAGCCACGTCATTTCCATGTTAATAGACTTTGGAAATTTTAATTTTGTAACGATTTATAACTTCATATATTGATTTGAAAAAAAAAATCAACAAACTAAATTGTAAAAATTTATAAAATTCAGCCACTTAATATGTTATTATCTCAAAAAAAAAATATTGTAATATATTTTTCTTCTAAAACACATTAAGAAAAAAAACATAATTTATTTATGATCACTTTAATCATAATTGTAAAAAACAATCTAAGATTCAATCCAATAAAGAACTCAAGTAATCAGGTTAATTTACTTTTATTTTATTTTTTTAAAATGAAGAACTAAAACATTATTATCATAATTGACATAAATTTCAAGTTTGATAAGATTTAAACTTGATCCATTTTATAATTATGATTTTATCATGTTATGATGTAAGGTTAAGATGACAATTTTTTTTTACACTTAAGATGTTTTTTAAAATTTCTTTTTTCTTGCTAGAGGAGCTTATGAGATTACATTAAATCCCAATATTAACCAAAACTTATACTACTTGAAAAAATACTATAGATTGTGAGTGGACCTTTTCTTTTACTAGAACAATATTTTTATGATTTTGCCCTTATTATCAAAATACTTAAAACTGATTATTGAAGGCATTGAAGTCTTTTTACAATGCTCATTATTCATTATCAAATTGATCGAAAACAAATAAGTTTTTTTTTCATTTCAAAAACACAATAAAATGATCAAAATATTTGTGTATCTTCACAATTGTTTTTTCGTTATTCTTAGGTTAGTTGAGAGGCAATTTGGTATTTTAACAAATAAAAAAACAAAAAATACAGTTAAACAACGAAAATGTTATTAAAAGCAAAGCAAAAAAAAGAACTAGTGTCGAGAGGCTTTTTTGTCCTTTCATAATGGTTTTTTCGTTATTATCATGTCAAGAAAAGGGTAATCTGGTGTTTGATTAAATATTAAAAAATAAAGTTGTTAGCACGTACGCTTCTTCGAGTGGCCAAAATCCCTTTTTCATCTTATCTTTGAAAGCGTTGCGATATCCTCTTGCATTTGGGGTGCATGTGTTGTCATGGTCACCGCTTTCTTTTTTTTTCCCTTATTTTCTCTCTTCTTCCATCAAAATTAGTGTAAACCATGCAAATTTTTAAAGTTATCGTCTAATTTACGAGGATTTTAACTTCGGTTCTTTTTCTTTTGCTCTCTAATTTTTGTTCTTGATCCTATTATAAAAATTTATTTTGTTTTCAATTTCATCCTTCAATTTCAATTTAGGATATGTGATTTTTTTTCAATTTGGCCCTCATTCTTTTGATTATTATTTTTTGTTCCTTTTGGTAAATTGATTTCTCATTTCAATTTCATCATTCAATCAAAAATTTATTTTTATTTTTTATTTCAATTTTGATCCTCATTCTTTTGATTCTTTTTAATTTTTTTGCGATCTTTTTTGTGAAATTGATTTTTCTTTTCAATTTTACCATTTAATAAAAAATAAATTTTATTTTTTATTTTAATTTTGATCATTATTCTTTTAATTGCTATTTTTTGTTTTGAATCTTTTTGTATAATTAAAAAAAAAATTTCAACTTCATCCTTCAATATTTTATTGACTGTAAGTTGAACTTTATGGTTTTTCTAGATAGTGCGCTTATAATCTGATGACCTAGGTCATAAGTTTGAAAAGTTAACTCATGTTGATGTAATGTTTTTTATTTTTTTTTTCTTTTTTGTTGTCATCGTTTGACATTGATTCTTTTTAACAAATAGGCTTTGTGATTTATTTTTTCTCAATTCAATCATTCAATATCATGACTTGGACAGTGAATTTGGCAAGATAACTTGAGTTGACTTAGTTCTAATTGTTAGGGTTACAGGTTTTTTATGCTAACTCGAGTTAACCCGTGATATTTTTTTAGGTTATTTTTTATCCAATTTTATCATTTCATATTTAATAGGTTGATAATTGAGCTATATTATTTGTTTTTAAAAAAAAAATATCAGGTTATTATGATCACCAATGTTTTATTTTATTTTATTCATATGTTATTGTTATCTATTTTTATATCTAATTAAAACAAAATTAATTTATAATTAAAATAAAATTAACTTATTTAGCTTAGGAGTCCGAATCAAAATCATGAATTTTTTTTCTCTAAAGCAAGTTTACATTATCTAACCATTATTTTTATGTAAAAAAATTATCTGACCCTGTAGTGAATCATAAGTGGCTATTGCCTACTAGCCGCGGAACCCTGATATTGAAAAAAAGAAGACTTGGTTAGGTATATAGAACGAGACATCATTGAGCTACGACCCTACAAAACACCCCTCGGAAAAGAGGGAGGAATTAATTAATTAGACAAGACATTTACAATTCAATCACTCTTTTTATGCCGACAGTTTTTCACTTTCATTTGGTTTTTTTTTTTAAAAAAAAAATATAGAGTTAAGCTATCTATCATTTTGAAGTAGAACAGTTTTTCACCCCTCGAAAAAGATTTGTGTGGGTTCCTCGATGCTTAGAAGAACACTAAAATATCAAAAGCATGAACGTAAAAAAGCATATTAGTATTGTTTAGTGATTGTGAAAATCCAATTCTCTCATACTGGCTAGGAGACGTCAGAAGCCTCACATCCTTGCATCACTTGTATCTTGTTTTATTCAAAATAGATATTTTTATTAAATAATTAAATTGATGAAAATTTACTTCTAACATTTTACATTTTATAGTATTATCAAAATTGTATTTATTTATTAAGTTTTAAAAATTTATAGTTTGTATCTTATGTCAACAAAAAAAAATCAAATCTAACAAAAACTCAAAATACAAGATCACTTCTCTCTCATCAATCAACTAAAAATCTTTTTTCTAAAATATCAATTCTCTCTCCTCCTGAACCCAAATCAAATAAAAAAACTAGTAACTACAATCAATTTCTCAATGTGGTTATCTCTTCTCGATGCTAGAATCTCACACAAGTTTTATCTAGATCTAGATCCAAAACAGCAAAACTCATTTCTACATCTCAATGTAAAATTCAAGATCACTATTATATAGTTTGGTAAAATGGGTTTCACCAATTATTTTTCATAAATTTGGATATATTAAACGATTTGTCATGGAATTTAGGGTCACTAATATGTATGGAGGGGACAAATATGTATGGAGGGGACAAACTGAAGCATGAAAACCAAAAAGGTAATAAATGGAAATGTAATACAAAGACAAATGATGGATATATAGTTTTGGCACTTTTATGAAAAATAAATCTTGAATCTAAGCCCCTATTTAGAAGGCCCAAAGGCCCAAAGACAAGGCAATAACTTATTGATAGATAAGTGGGGCTTGAGTCCATACCTAATATCACAATGCTTGTAGAATGCCAAACCCAAATGACATGGATCTAACTTGCTTCTAGGTCCAACATCTTTAGGTGTAGCTATAAGCCGAGCCCAAGTGAGCATAGGTCTAGCAAGCTTTCATACTCAACGTCTTTAGGCTTGATTGTGTGTCAAGCTCAATGAAGCGCAAGTCGGGCGAGCTACCAAATCCAACTCGTTTGGGCTTAGTTATGTGTCGAATCCAAGCAAACATTGGTCTAGTAAGCTGCTAGACACATCATCCTTGGACTTGGCACCATGTCGAGCCTAAGCAGGTATGAGCCTGGCAAGTTGCTACATCCAACGCCCTTGAACTTCATTGTGCGTCTAGCCCCATTAGACATAGATCTAGCGAATTGCTAAACCCATCGCCCTTAAGCTTGGCGTGCAACCAATTCCAATTGAGCATGAGTTTGGCTACCTTTCTGATCCATCAACATTAAGCTTGGCTACATGTTAGGTTCAATTTGGCAGGGGTATGATGTGGTGTCAAACTTGACGCCTTTGGGCTCGGCTACGTGCCAAGCCAAATGGGCTTGGGTTTGGTTTACTGCCATTCCCATTAACTATGGGTTTAGTAATGTGCCAAGCACGAAGGGCTAAAAGCTAGAGATTATTATAGGCCTCATGTTAGGCCATAAGTCTTCATTTGTTTATTCTTATGACTTTTAACATAAAATGTTAATGTCTCAAATATTTTTTCCCCATCCCCCATTAATGGTTATGTCAAGGATATTTATCTCTCATTAATACATGTGTAAGATATCTTTGTCTCTCATGTGTAAGGGATATTTATTTCTTATTAATGCTATTATGATAAAATTACACTTCAGTCCATCCACTCAAACAAAAAGGCAAGATTTATAGCCTATAAATACCTCATGAATCATCTAAGAAAGAGGTTCATAGTCTCTATTCTCAACAAAAATACCTTATCAATGTTAGAACATTTTATCGCATCAAAACTAATAACAAACATTTTTATTTTTAAGAATAACTGCTCATTCTCTCATTTATTGTAACCATTTGTTTAAAGGTCACCAACTTTATCATCTAGGGGTTTTCAAATCCCACAAAAGGTGTTGGGTTCTTGAATATCATACATGCAATGGAAACAATAAAACAAAATTATTTAAGAGTTTTAGGATCCTATTAGACAGATCTAGAGTTATTAAGGGATTTATTACCTAAAGATATGATCTTCTTAGGCTTTAAATAATTCTTTAAAGGTTGAGTTGTGGCAAACTACAAGTCGTCCAATTGTTTAGCCTCCAACAAAAATCCACACGAACCACCAATGAAAAATCTCTTAAATCTCTATTTAGCACACAGGAATTGTTATGCCTAAAGTGCTAGCTCTTTATCCTGTGACTAACATATTTTTTTATCTAACAGAAAACTTTATAAAAAATAAAAGACGTAACCATATATCTATAGGGAATCCTAAAAACTCTATAAATGACAAAATATCTATTTTCTCCTTAAATGATATCCATATATTATTTAAGGATAATTTTAGAAATTTAATCAATCAAGTCCCTACTTGATTATTATAGGACTAGAATTATAATCACTGAATTAAATACATTCTAGTGCTTAATTTCTAAAATTATTTTCAATCAAGTCACACATGATCCACCAAATATTAGGAATGTCATAAGTGATTTGACTTAAAATTTCAGTGACTGATTTCTCGGTGTAATTATTATCTATTTATCAATAATGTTTTGATTTAGACATTTTAACATGGAGTGTGTCTGCCATGTCAAATCATATGTGTTTGCAACATTACAGTCATTGATCCTTTGAATAAGATTTGAAACTCTTTTCAAATCTCATTCTATCTTGCGTAAAGATTTAACAATCAATTCTATTTGAGAACATGTTGAACATTTTCTCTAATTCACGTAACGTGATGAATCATATCTTGATTACTCAAATACCTTCATATAGTTTATGTTATATCCAATGTCTGCTCATTTGTTAACTCTACCAAAATAATGTGTAACAAAACCAAAATACAATACTAGTTCTATAAGATAACTTAGTAATCTCAAGTCTAACGATCAATTACACAATCATCACGCGAGCCTTTCCATAAACACGGGTGATATCTCCATATGAAGTTCTCATGCGGGTCAATTCAGTGTACATGTCTTATGACAAGCACCTACATATTAGTTCTATGTATCTCTTATACCTCAACTTATGAAAACAACTGCTTCATTTCATAAAGGAAAGAATATAATATGCACTAGTCCTTACGGCTTTAATAAAAATCTAGTATTTAAAAGAGCATCGACCATAAATATTTTAGGACTAATACTTTGATACAATAAGAATCTTATAATTATAACAACTTTATAATTTTCTTTGCAAAATATTTTTTTTCTCATGGACTTCATCTTTACTCTAGATTCATAAATTAAATATTAGATTCATTAATCAAATATTATATGAATATTAAAGATAAATTAAATCTTTATTAATAATAAATACATATTTACATTAATATAATAATATTATGTGCAACACATTGATTGGCCACATAACATATTAAACTAGCAAAAGGGAATTGTTTTTGCAGGTTATAAGCTTTTTACAACAAGCTACAAGTTTTATAAACAATAAAAAAAATAGACTACGTTCAAGTTAACTTCAAGGGTGTAACTCAACTAGTCAGGTCTTGAATTTGCTCCCTAGAGATCACTAGTTCGAGTCTCACAAACCTCAAGGTCACTGGAGGCTTATATGGTCGTTAACTTCAAAGCCCGTGAAATTAATCGAGGTGCGCGCAAGCTAATCCGAACACCTATATTAATCTTAAAAAAAAAAAAAAAAAAAGGAATAGACTATCCATCTAGAATATTTAATTAACTCATAATCTAACAGCTAAAAAAAACTATTACTAAGCACTTTAGATTTTAAAACATCATTAACAAAGTAAATCAAAGCACTGGAAGCAAATGATGTTGAGAGGGCCATAGAATCTCATGATAACAGATGTATTATTCACAATCTTATTTCGAACAGGTTCGGGTCTTGCAGAGATGGAGTTGAAACATACCAATATTATGTCAAACATTACTTCCTTCCTTCCACTCGTGCAGCAAAAACAAGCAGCGGTTGTTGCTACAGGGAACATCTAAATCTTCTTCTCTTTTGTCCAATTCGTTCCCCTCTTAAATGATTAATGGCTGCCATAAAAGTTAAACTCGTCATTTTGTGAATCTCTGAATGTGTTTTTGTAATACTATAAGCTTAAAGTAACGGTGTCAGATTACAAGGTCCAGACCCACAGTTTGAATTTATTCATGGTTATGAAAAGATTACTTGATGCTCAATTGCCAGTTTGGCTCTAGGCGTACGATCCTTCATTTTTAAATGTCTTGGTCTTCAGCTCAAAATCTTTCATCGGGCTGGGTATATTTGATCATTCTGGTTTTCAGCTCAAGAACTAGTCTTGGGTGTAAGAAAAATTCCAAGTGACGATCAAGAGTCCCCTACAGATCAGGTTCAAAACACAGAAAACACCACATAAGTTCTTGATTAATTCCACTCCATCAGGTTCAAAATTCCGAGTGAAGATCAAGAGTCGCCAGTTGCACGCCGCTTGATATCTCCGTCAAGAGTCCTCGCCATTCAAATCAGTTTTCCATAATTTAACCATAGCAATGCATCATCATATTCATCATGACGACATATTGCTTGGACCCATTATTGGCTGCATCCTAGTTCCTTTGAGGTGGAATTTCAACATCGTATCCTCGCCATAAAAATCTCTATACATGTATCAAACTTCAAGTTCTGAGACCCAAATGGGAAGAAAGTTAATTAATCATACCAGTAAGTGCCTTGGATTTGAAAATCATGGATGTCGGTAGGGACAACCATGATGATCTCCGACACCATGAGTTGATGAGATCATTTCTTGACAAGAATAAGGAGTGTAATCCTGCGTAAACAAAAAGAGTGCACTTTTTTAGACAGTCATGATGCACCAACAAATGAACATAAATGGATGCAGAGGAATGAAGGCCAAGTTCCAAAAGAACTAAAGAGACAGAAAGTCAATTCACCAAGAATTATATCAAACACGAAATTGAAATTCTTAAGCTACTAAATTTCCGAATCAAAATCATTTCATAATTCTTCTTCATTGTATTCTGATGCATAGTCTCAATCTAACCAGTCTAGCATGACAACGACGACGCATCTAGATGATGGTGATGGGCTTGACATCTTGCTGTTCTCTTTCCTTCTCTTCATGCTGTATGCATATCCTTTGTCAAACCTCTCAGCTCCGACCTACAGAAAGGGGAAAAAGATATAAAGATGAGGAACATTATTGATTAGCATTTGATTTCCGTGCACCAAGAGATCATATTTTTCGTATGGCACCTTGAAATTGCATGTTCATGTAAAATATAACATTAAGAACATGCAGAACCTTAAGGGTAAATATCATCATATATAGCAGGAAAACATTAAAATATAACATTGGCATGATGATATAACATCTAGTTGGCAAACATGTTTGGTTTGATAAGAACTTGCAGTACCTCAAGGGTAAATATCATCATATATAGCAGGAAAACATGAACTTTCTTTTATAGCATTAAATGTGAGTTAGCCTCCTCTTCATGATAAAGTTGATAGGGTCTTATGAGTAGAAAATGAAACTCTCTTTCACATGAACATGTCTGGTAAAACAATGACACCTCCTAATTTATATACTTTAGAGACCCTCTTGTGAGCAGAGTAGCAGATGCAAAAGCATGGAGGGTAGTGTGGAGATAGTGAAAACTGGAATGACAATAGCATTATTGTATTACTTTAGAGACCCTCTTGTGAGCAGAGTAGCAGATGCAAAAGCATGGAGGGTAGTGTGGAGACAGTGAAAACTGGAATGACAATAGCATTATTGTTTTATTTTCTTGTTTTTACAGCTCTCTAGTAGTTGTTTGGCAGCCTGCCATCTCTTTACAACCTACATAGTTGTATGCTTGGAAACACGATTCAAATTGTGTTTTTTTAAAATTTTAAAAAAATTTATGTTTTCATGTTGTTTGTTGATGTTAAAAATTGTTAATATATTTTTAAATAAAAAAAAACACTTTAATCAGAACCATTAAATTCTCCAACATACCCTAAATTACAAATGGAAAGTGAGTAAGGTGCCACCTGCAGGACCCAGAAATCTAACAAGCATATACGTGTGAGGTTTTGGGACTTACTGAGGAATTTAAATAGGTTAATTATAAACTTAATCCCTGAAGTATATCGAAATTATTTTACTAGTCCATATAGTATCATAAATAGTTACATAGTTTCTTATCTCATGTTCAGTGTCATCCTCTTTCATTCTTCTCTAATCAAACCTCACCGTCTTCCCTACATCTTTTTTAATTATTATTCTGTTTTTCATTAAAAGCAAAATGAAATAATAACATATATATTAAAAAAATCAGACATTCATATTATATTCATCAGGTTTTTATATCCATATGATTATCTATTATCCAAGTATTATTTATTAGTTAATATAAAACAAAATAATAACATATATATATATATATAATGTAAGAATTATTTATGTTTTGTATATATGCATATGTGTGTGTTATGTTAATATTAGAATATGCATATATTATTTTTTTCACAACCATATAAAGCCAGAGAGTAAGACCAAGCTAGACATTATAATTTTCCAGACCAAGCTAGAAACAACCCAGACCATCACTCCACAAGCCCAGAACAACCAGGAAAAGCCACAAACATTTACCGACTTCATCACTAAAGTTTTCTAACACGTGATTAAAACTTCGCTTTTTTTTTTTGTTTTTCAGAATGTGAGATATTTGGTTAGTGTTGATGGCCAAGATTTTGAAATCATGCGAGGGCCCAAAATGAAACTTTGAATTATTAGATAAGCTAGGACGACTCAAGGGTGGAAGCACGGGGGGATCCTCCGATTCCGATGCCGGGATTTCTTTATTTTTTAAAAGGTTTCGAGAGGAAAGATGCGAGTGTCAGAGGCTTGCCCTCCTGAACAGCGACAATTATAGATCCTTGGCCACTGAGTGACTTCACGTCATGCCATATCAAATAGTGCCATGGTGCTCCGGCAGCCCACGTAGCTGACTGAAATAACTTGCCTGTTTGGATTGAATAATGCTTTTCTCATCACAATTCACAGGTCTTTTACCCACCAATGCTTGAAAACAATGAAGAGATGGCATTCCCTGAATTATTTCAACTTTGCCACCATGTTTTACCTCATTGCACTGTGTAACAAATACAACCATTTAAGTCTTCACCCAGAACTTACTAGAACTTTCTCTAGAGCAAACAGTGTTTAAGTTGATGCCAAATGCATGGATTGATTCAAAAGCAATGCGAAAGCTCATTCTCAAATAATGAGAAACCGATGTTATAGATCAGTTCGATTCCAAGTAGACAAACATGTGACTATCTATGGTATAATTACATCTTATCTGTTGGTATTTCCTATAATGGAAGGAATGAAGGTTGCCCCAAAGAATTTGGATGAACGTAGAAATCTGCTCAAAGAAAGAAGGTAAACTGAAGCTAAAGATTAGGATCTCTACACTACCCTCCGTACCTTCATGTATAAAAACAATATCCGCATACAGGTCAAGAAGCGGTGAAGGTAATGGTTTAGTACTTGCATCAGCTTTATCATGTGATGCCGTCAAGATCTGCCAAATCATGATGTATTATTACGCACAAAGGCCGGTTGAATTGAAAAAAGAAAAAAGAATAAAAAAAACCTACCTGTATAGAGCTCGAGTCTTCTCAGCTCAAAACACCAGAGCCTGAATCGCCTTCAACAGGGAGATTCAGGTCAGGTAGCAGAAACGACGGCTTCGTGCCTTCATCCTCCTGTAATGGGAAAGAAACATTGTGTGGCAACATTGAATATGTGGAATCACAGGCTACTTTTGTTTCCTGAGGCTGGATTGAAATATCATCTTCTGATTTAACAGCAGCTGGAAGTACCTCTGGTCTTTGCTGTGATAGAAAATCAAGCTGCAAGGAAAGAACAGAATCACCGTCATCTTCTTGTTGGTGTATTACCTATCTAAATCCATAGCCATTCATGGAGCATTAAATACAGAGGAATAAAATAGGCAGAAAATATAACCTCAGTTCATGCTGCAGATTTGTCAAGAAAAGGGAAAAGGGAAAAGAAAACAGGAAAGAAGCAAACAAAATTAAACATAGCAAAGCAGTTGTGCAATCTCAAGGCCCTGTCTGGGTGACAGGTATAATTGTGCGTCAAGCTTCTCTAAAATATGTAAAGAGTTGTCACATATGACAGATCTTTTATTTCTAGCTCAAAGTTAATAATAAAATGCACTTGAATGATTGCATGCAAAGCAAACAATTATTACAGGCTAAATTCACTACTTTTGACTATTGTCTCCATTTATCCACCTCCAGACTAAAAATTTCAACATACAGGTTATGATGTCGAAATTAAAGAACAACATATAGGATATACCCCAATATGATCACCTTTAAGCCCTACCAGATGCCTTGGACGGGGAACAACCAGACAACCATCAAACATGGATAACCAAGGAATGCAGAAATGATTAAATTAAGATTAATAAACACAGAATCACATGTAAAGTTTATATTGAAGGTTAGATAATTTGGGTGAATTTTATATGCGAGGTTCACTGATTCTTGTAATTTATTTACATACAAACTGTTTGATCATTCTAATATTTAATCTCTATAAGAACTACAATAATACCAGAATCAAGAAAAAATGAGAAACAAATATTAGGATTGTCAAAAAGAAATCAGTAGTTTCAGCAAAGATGAAGGATGTAACATGTCACATGAGCATTTCAATCAGTTATGAACAGTCACACAACTTATTAAGCCAGTCAAGTACAAAATCACATACAGAAGTACAGAGTGCGTGTTAATTTAGGGATAGCAATATACTTCAAATTGCTACAGAGACAAAAACGACATTTCTGAAGCAAAAGTAAACTTATTAAAGGGAAGAAAAATACAAGAAATGAGAATGAGTTTGAAAGAACAATAGGTTCACCTTCATTCTCTTCAATCTTTCATTTGTCGTTCTCTCTTTCTCTACAGTCACACGTAAGGTTGCCAATTTCTGATCATGAATGAAGCACGCATTAAATATTAAAATTAACACCAAATAAGTGCCTCACAAAGCCAAGATGCAGGAGAAGAAAGCCAGGTTTCAAAACTAGAAAACTAATGGAACATACGTTTTTCAAACGTCTTCTTTCCTTCATTAGCAAACCCTCCTCCTCTCTAAGCTCAACTAAATTCTGCCGCAACCAAACAATTTAAAACACCCCATGAGATAGAATTCCAAAATATTATACGTCTATTAGACAAGGCAATGCAAAGGATAATTATTTTTTTAATGTCATCATACATCCAGGTAGGATATTACTTGACAGCAGAAGTAATATTGCCACATACAGAACCACCAACATCAGTTGAATGCTTGCCTTCAGTTTTTTTAAGGGTGATAGCAAAACAACAATAGATGGACAGAAAAGCTGGTTTAAAGCTAACTCAACCACTTGCCAGACTAAGATAGTTTCTAGAACCAACTAAAGAGATTCTGAAACGCCCATAAAGAAATTGATCAAAACCAATACATGCAAAATAAGAAACTTGTATTACCTTCTTCTTTCTTGACCTCTTGGTGGTTGGCGTTTCACTTGTAACGGCAACCTGGTACATGCACCAAAATGAGACAGCCTTAGTTAACAGACTTAATATTTTGCTGCCAGCCACTTAATAAATAAAAAATAGAATACGTAAAAGATTACAGTTATCTGTACACAAGCATGTACTATGCATGCATACATGATTCAAATCAAGTTATTTTCCGCGTTTCAAGAATATCATCATTCGTGATCATATAAGAAACACTCTTTGCTCGGTTCCCTTTGAAGGGGGGCATGGAAGCGCTACATTCTATTCTATCGGAATGCCAGCTACCGTGCATGTCATGTAAAACACAGACATGCACGCACAGCAACCATTCACATTCAATTCATTGACCCACTCCATGCTTTTCGGTAACAAACAAATTTCTCCTAGCGTCTAAAATGCAACACCAAAGGAGGACGATAAAAATAATATATAGTTTTTATTTCTCTGTTTGCTATAAGGGTATGCTAGTTATACTATAAGGTTTTTGAGCTAGGAATATAAATATACCAAATACTAAACATAACCCAACAGAGGTCAGCTTATATATACCATAAATTTGGTTCAATGTGGTCCCCACTTCAAGACCAACCAATTTGCCACCCAAAAGCATCACACGAAATTCCTCTTCATTTCAGCCAAAGGATTTTCATTTCGAAAAAGACATTTATTTGACCAAGAAATTCTTGCCCTTTTTAGACCCCCACCGAACCCTAAGATGACAAAAAAAGAAAGAGAAAAGCTATCAAAACAGCCTGTCACTTGCTACAAAACCCACAACCCAATCAACAATTTCAACCCTGTCACAAGTTTTAAGCCCAGCTAGATGCATGTCTGTCACGTGAGAAACGAACAAGATTTTTGTTTTAGCGCCCGCAGGAAGTGGGAAACTGCGGCTACACACCAAATCATATCTCCAATAAAGTGCGCACAACCACTAACACTATCACACCTATTTCGCCACGAAAACACGCCACCCATAAAAACAGCTGCGCCTGCTGCCGCCGCCGCCTCCACTTTCCATGATGACTAAACTGCCCTTCATCGCCATGTCAAATAAAGCACACTCAGTTTGACTATGAGTAAGGTCAGTTTCGTCATTTTACATATCCGCATCCAATCCATGTGCATATCCATCCCTCTACGTCTATGGTTACTACCCCGACAACTAACTTAGATTCTGGAAGAAAACTCGTTGACAAAAATGCCCTTCAATAAGAGGGTATTTTCGTCCCTTTAAAAGGCACCCGTATGGAAGTCGCATTCTCTCCTTCTAAACACAAGAATATTTTAAAAAAAAAGAAAGAAAGAAATGAAAAGTCAAAGAAGGGCATCTCAGTCAAAATGACTTGAAACGGTGAGTTTGTTAGCCGGAGAAATTACAGACCCTGGTGTTTATATTCATGAAGGATCCCATGGGCAAAATCGTTATTTAAAAAAAAAAATTCCTAATCCGTAACCGAAAGAAAAATAAATATCACGTTTTCAAAGGGCAGTCTCGTCCACTGAAAAAGAAACAAAAGAATGCCACCAGGAAACCACCGAGGCCAACTCACCGAGTCAGAAAGAAAGAAAGCCAAACAAACCTTAGATCTCGAGGTGGCAATCAACTTAGACGGAAGACTAGTGGTAGCTTCATCAAGACCGTCGCCACCACCGCTGACGGAGGTGGCACAGCTAAAAGAAAGCGGAGTGGTAGGACTGGCATGAGCAGAGGAATCAGAACCCTTTTTCCTCCTGGTTATCATTACATGCTTAGAAGAAGAGCGTCGTTGTCTAACGCTCCAGTCCACACTCAAAGCCAGAACGGCTCCTTCCTTTACCAAATCCGGCGGAAAATGACGTCGTCGACGTGGTGCAGGGAGTGGCTCTGGCTGGTTCAGCTTTAAGAGTAGCTCCACCACCAAACTGTCATCGGTCATAGCTACTTGAACCCACTCGTCTTCTACGGTCATATTGCTTCGGTGTTAGTGTCTTATCCGCTCCCCCTGTATCTTCTGTGGTTTTAGAGAGAGAAAGGGAGGATTAGAGAGAGAGAGAGAGAGAGAGAGATCTTTGTGTGTGAAGAAAATGGAGGTTGGAAGTGGTGTCTGTTGACAATAATAAGGTGGTTAGCAGCACTTTCTATATTTTTGTTTTTGTGGATTATTTGCATTTATTGTTTGTTTTTATTTTATTTATTTATGTGTGAGTAAGTGTTTGATGGAAGGATGGATGGATCGTTTGTTTTTGTTTTTTTTTTAAGTGGGCCCAGTAAGGGTGCGGATGAAGCAAACTTGGAAGAACCGGTTAGGGTTTTGGTTCTGTACCGGTCCGGATTCGATGAAGAAATAAGGGAAAAAAAAAAAATCAATTGAACCGTTAAAAATTCAAGTTAATTTGATAGTCCAGTTAAAATTTGGCTCTTTGCTCCAATATTGTTTAAATTTTTAAAAAATAAAATTAAAAAATTAACTTAATCTAATGATTGTTTGTTTTTGTGTTTTAAAAGTGTTTTTAAAAAAATTTAAAATTTTTTATTTTTTTCTTTGTTTCAAATTAATATTTTTTTTATGTTTTTAAATCATTTTGATGTACTAATATCAAAAATAATTTTTAAAATAAAAAAAAATATTATTTTAATACATTTCCAAATAAAAAACACTTTAAAAATCAACTATAACCACACTCACAAACAAACTTTTTAAATCTTATTAGTTCTAGTTTTACAACTATCATAGGCCATAGGCTTGGGTCATTATTATAAGAATTGATATGGGTCGATTTGATCTCTAAAGTTTGTATTAGAAATTGATTTATTTTAACACGAATTAATTTAAATTTTGAATTTTTTTTATAAATATTTAAAATAATATTATTTTAATAATAAAAAAATAAGATTTTTTAATAATATTATCTACATCAAGTTAAAAGTTAATTCATTGAATTGCTTGGTTCTTGTAACTAAGATTTGAGATTGGAGTAGGATGTTTTTTTTTTTTTTATGGAACCTTATTGAAAGTATTGCTTTAAATTCATCATAAAGGAAGAAGATCTTTTTGTGTATATCAATGAAAATTCTAACGTTATTAAAAAAAATTCTAACTCCTTTTTAAGTTGAGCTATTAATGAGTCTTTAACTTTTTTAATTTATAATTTATAAAATTATATAATTTAAAGCTATTGAAAAGGACAAGATTTATACTATATTTAGTATTGTATTGCAATATATTTTTTAAGAATATATTTTTCTTGAAAATATATCAAAATAATTATTATAATATTTTTTCAAATAAAAAACAATTTTAAAATACATTTAAAAATAAAAATTATCACACTCTCATACACTTATTTTTATTGAAATAATAGGGTTTTTGTTACGTGCAGTTGCTTTTCAAAGTATTTTTTATTTTAAAAAATATCAAAATTATTTTTTTAAAAAAAAAAAAAAAAATTATTTTTGACATCAATGTATCAAAATGATCTAAAAATATTGATAAAATATTAATTTAAAGCAAAAAAAAAAAACTTTTAATTTTTTTTAAAAATATTTTTTAAACACAAAATCAAACAGGGATTGCAACAGTTTACAAAGATTAAATTAATGTTATTTTAATGTTTTATGGTTTTAATATATTAATGTCAAAAATAAAATAAAATATTTTAATATATTTTGAAATAAAAAATTATTTCAATAAATATCTTACATTGTAATCTATAATAATGAATTAAATAATAGAAAATCTCGTCTTTCTTTTAACAATAATAACATTCAAAATTGTGGGATGTCGTTTACACTAGCAAATAATAATAATAATGATGGAATCAGAGGATAGCCAACTCTTAATTTATAACTTAATGAACCTTCTTAGTTTATACATCAAGTTGAGTTTATAAAGCGGGCATGATAATTCAAAATGTAATATACAACTTTAGAAGTAAAATCCTTTATTATATATAAAGCTAAAAAATCTTAATGTTTCATTATGTATTTTACCCAATGAAGTTACTATTTTATCCCTGAACAATATAGCTTTTAAAAGGATAATTTAGTAATTTTATAATGGTTCAAATGTCATGGTCAAGTTCATGAAAGTAATTATAGTAATCTCATATTTAAAAAGCACAGTTAAATTATTTAATTATCCTTGAAAATTATTTTCATTTAATTATTTTAAGAGGTATTCTTGATTTTTTATATTTTTTAAAATACTATAATTGATAAATTAACCCTAAAATCATATTTTCTAAGCTTTTGGTGTTTTTTTTTTTCATTTTCTATAGGTTTTTATGTTATTATTAGTTGGGTTAGAGGTGATTAAACCTTTTTCTATTTGAAAAAGAATATTAAGAAAAAAACTGATAATACATGCTACGCAAGTGCTAGTATATGGAATAGCTTCACCCTCTTTGAGCGGCACTTGAACTATCCGATAGAAGACATCAGCTTCCACCACGGTATTTAAAAGCACACAAGGCCCTCTTCACATGGGGCTGCTCTTTTTTTTCTTTTCCTCATCTCTCTCTCCGCCTTTTACTGATGACCATTAAAAAAAAAATCAATTTTATCCTTTAATTTTATGAAATTTTATGTTTGTCCCTTAATGTTGTAATTTTTAAGTTTGATTCTTAATTCTTTTATCAAATTTTAATTTATTTTTAATTTTATTTTTAATTTTTAATTTCTTCAAGTTTGTTCTTCATTCACTTTATTTTTATTTTAAATTTGGATTTGTTTATGAATTTAATTTTTCTTTTTAATTTTACCTTTCATTTCAAATTTTGATAATATTTACTGTTAGGCCCTCAATGTTTTTATTTTAAATTTTGAATCTTAACCCTTTTATCAAATTTTAATTTTTTTACAATTTCATCCTTGAATCCATAATCTTGGTTTTTATTTTTCAAATTTGATCCTTATTCCCCTGTGTTTTTACCTTTTGTTTTGGATTCTTTTGTTATTTTTATTTTTATTTTCAATTTTACCTTTCAATTCAAAATTTTATGACATTTAAGTTTAGGCCCTCAATGTATTAATTTCAAATTTTAATTCTTAACCCTTTAATCAAATTTTAATTTGTTTTCAATTTTATTATTGGATCCATAATATTAATTTTTTTTATTTCTTCAAGCTTGGTCTTCATTTTCTTGATTTTTAGTTTTAATTTGGATTCTCTTGTGAATTTATTTTTTCTTTTTTATTTTTCCATATAATTCAAAATTTTAGGTCATGCAGAATTGAATCGAGACAACTATCGGTCCAAGTAAAAAAAAAATTATTTTATAAAAAAAGTTAAGGTGAAATCATTTTGAAAAAAATAAAGGGAAATAGTCAATAATTTTTTACCAAGTCTTTGACTAGGTTTGCCATGGTTCGACCAAGTTATAGGCCACCCTGTGTTTTTTAATGTTTCGTAATGGGTTAATTCTCCTCAAATTTCTTTTGAAACCCGACTCATTGTAAACCCCGGGTCACCCGAGTCACGGATCAACCCACCTTTTGTTATTTATTGGATTATCTTGTTCACATAATTCCCCTCGCGAGTTTTGGGAATCTCACCTGGATTTGTAGGTGCTTTGTTTTTTAAAATTTCTTTTTGTTAACTATTTTTTTCTTTTAATTTTATCCTTATATGTTTGGATTCTTGAAGATTGGTAATTTTCTCAATTTTCTTTTTACAGTGTCTAAGTCATGAATTTTTCTCTTCTTTAAAATACATTAATAGCACTTGAACATTGGTTTTTTACATTACAAAAAATTTAGCTTCTCACTTTTCTTTTTATAATGTTTAAGTCATGAAAATTTTTTTTCTTCTTTAAAATACATTAAAAACACTTGAATATTATTACAAAAAAATTAGCATGGTCCACAATGAAGCACGAATACCAATCTAATTATTAACCATGAAGTCTTAGCATGAATAGTTTTTCTTGATCAAATTGAAGACTTATTTTAGTATTAATGTCAGAAAACTCCATAAAATAATAATAGAAAAACACCTTTTGCAAAAGAAAAATTCATTCCTTATTTACTTCTTTTTTCAATTTAGAAGAAGTTGAAACTCAAAACCCTCCGAGAAGGGAAAAGTATAAAACATTTGACCGAGCTAATTGGTGCCCTTGTAACCAATACTATCATGCGGCTTTGTACGAGACATTTTTCCAGTCTCACTCTCGTTGAATTTTTTAATCAAGCATTTGCAACACGTCCGGCATAAAATGAAAACGCCTAACATACATACATAATAAATCAAGATTTTATAGGTATATATTTATTAAAAAAATACTTGATCAAGAAAAACTTATGATATAAATTTTTCCAAACACAAACACGCCTCAACAAACGCGTGTTGGGTCTCCACTAGCCAGACCCGGCTACAATGGAGCGTTGCAATATGTCAAGCCTCAAGCGTTATAGGTTTAATGTTAGCCAGATTCAGTTACCATTGGACTTGATAAAAACACCAGACCCAACCATAAATGGATTTGACAGTAAATCTAGCTCAGGTTATAAATACACCATAAAACATTTAGAATAAATATTTATAATCTGTATTATCTACTGCATATATATTTCAAATCATATTTTTTATATAATATTATTGCATTTTTTCTTTTAAAAAATTACTTATTTAAATATCAAAAAGTCTTCACCTCCACAAAAAAAAACTCTTTATAAGTATTAATTACAAGTCATCTTGGCCTACCATGTATTAAATACAAGTTATCAATCATTTTAACTAAAAAAAATAAATGAAATTATTATGATTAATTAATTAATTAATTAATTATCCAACTTTAAAATCTTTTTAGGACTTCATCTATACAATTAAATCATTCATAAAATGTTAGGCAATTTATGTGGTTGAGACGGCATTAGCCTAATCGCCAAGTTCCCACTTCAAACCACCACCAACTTCAAGTCTACGGTTGGTCTCTAACAAAATAGATCAAGTAACCACCAATTTATGTGGTTGAGACGGCTTTTGTTAAACACTTGTTAAACCATTGAAACTCCCTCTCCTTCAACTTGAAATGACAGCCATCATTGATGGGGTGGATCATTATGGTGATGGTGTTTTGGAGTGTTGATTTTTGTCAAAATTCTTGGTTTCAGCCATGACAGGTTAGTTGATTTTTTTTTTTTTACTAGAATATCCCAATTAGTTTATAAGCATCTTAATTAATTTTTTAAGATTTTAAAATTAATAAACTTTTAATAATTGATTTATAATATAAAAATTAATAAGTTTTAGAAAATAAATTTAAAATATAATCAATTAAATTATATTTTGGGGGATTAGGTTCCTAGATGTCTTGTTTTGGCAGGTTCTGGTCGTGTTTTCTTGCAAGTTTTGACCTTCCCTCGATGAGAGTACGTTCACCTGCTGCTGTGTTGACTATGTGTTAGATAAGGTTGAGCACCTCCACATCAAGAGGTTCTTATGCACAAATTATTTATTGTGGAGGAGAGCAATGGTCAATGATGCCTGTGGAACTTTCAGATTCAGTGTTATCTAGTGATAAATCAAGCTTAAAAAATTCCGATGAGATCTATCGTTACAGAGAGACCTCAACTTTTTTTTTTTTTTTTTATACTGCTAGGGTTGAGCTGTAAGTGCTTATTTTCTATTCAAGCTTGGTATTTTTTATCTAGAAGATCAATTTATATTTTTAAAATATTTTTTTAAAAGAAACTTGATATTTTTTATATATATTTTGAATCGTTTTGATATGATGATTTTAAAAATAATTTTTTAAAAAATAAAAAAATATCATTTTGATATATTTCAACATGAAAAACACTTTAAAAAACAATTATGACCACACTTTTAATCACACACAGTAACTTACAAAAAAAAATCGTCTCCTCATTGTAGTATTATTTATTTTTCAAAACTTTAACCCAATCTTTAAGCATAGTTATCAAGTAAATTAATAACTTATAATACAACTAATTATTTTAAATTTATAGTTAAATACTAATATTTAAGAAAGTAATTAAATGGATGCTTACTTTATTTTGCTTGCTATTGAAGATCCTTACTTTATTTCTACTGGATTTAACTGTTTGAAAGTGTAGTTGTAATTCTTTTTTAAAGTGTTTTTCGTGTTGAAATACATTGAAATGATATATTTTTTTATTTTTTAAAAGTTATTTTTAAAATTAGTGCATCAAAATAACCTAAAAATATATATATATATATAAATATTTTTTAATAAAAAAATAAAATATTTTAAAAAATATAATTTACACCCCATTGCTAAACGACAAATACCTTACTTTACCAAAGGTTCATTCCTTTATTTGGGTTGCTATTCAAAACTGTATTTCTACTAGATCCTTACTCTTTTGCCGCAGATTAATTCTTAAGGACGAAGTTTAATGTCCTTTTTGTGATAGCGAACTTGAGACTTCAGATCACCTTCTTCTTCATTGTCTAGATGTGTTAATAATTAACCATAGGTTATATACAACTAATTATTTCAAATTTATAATTAGACAATCCAATTAATAATTTCAAGCACAATCCATGGTGAGAAGTGTTTAAAGAATTATGTCATGATGATATTGTCATGATGAATATTTAAAGAGCTCATTATTTAAAAATATCAAAATTTTATTAAATACATTGAGATTCTAATGGAGATCACATTTGAAGATGTGAAGATTTTATTTAGAGGTATGTAGATTTGTTTTAAAATATATGGAGATTTTATCATAGATATTGATATTTTATTTGGTAATGTGGGGAATTTTGTTGGAGACATGGGGATTTTATTTAGACATTTAGAGATTTTTGTTGGACATATAGAGATTTCATTTGAAGATATAAAGATGAGCAATAGTATGGAAAAAAAAATGGAGACTACTTGAAGAGTAATATTGATGTGTTTATTGAAAAGCTCAAAACATTATTTTATGCAAGTAGAGTTATAATTCTTGGAATCTATTTGATCTCAAATAATATATCTTAGGATACATCGAACTCTTTTTCTTTTGTTTAGGTTGCATTTCTTTGTTTATAAAGTGTTAGAGATAACAACTAGCAACCAATCTTTCTATTTTTTCAGAAAATGATAATTTTCAATGTCATACTTGTTGTCATGGTGAAAAAAATAAAATTTGTTAGGTTTCTTGTGTTCACACACAAATTCATATTCTTAAGTACATTGAAAATCATATCTAAAAAGAAAATATATTAGTTCCCAAATGAAGGCATAAGAATTATTAAAAACATTAAAACACGCGGGGAAAATATTGTAGCCCCAAACACTGTAACTCCACTCACATAGTGAATTTTTTATTTATTTTGATTATCAAACTTTTTATCTGGACAATTGCATCCTTTTATTGCTAAATTTAAGGCTGATTGCTTTAAATTTATTAAGAAAGGGCAAGATTGAAAAAAAGGACACCAAAGTGAGAGAGAAAAAAGAAGAAAATAGTTGGCAATTTTGAAATTAGGCCGAAAAGTTCACTTTTGTATTCCTACTTTTTAAATGATAAACTTTTGGTCCCTCGAGATTTTAAAAATTCTATTATTGTTCAAAAATCTATTTTATTTTTTTTATTATTTATTCCTTGGTTTGAGAGGGGTAGAGAGAGAGTGGGTGAATTTCGGTTGAAGAGAGAAAGTTTAGCCAAGAAAAAAAATTAATTTTGGTATCAACAGATTTCATTTGATAAGGAAAGTCTTACTTATGTGTTCTTTATACTTTTTATAGCCTGAGAACATAGATCTGAGCTTGAAAATATTTTTTTTATTATTTTGGGTTTTTAAATTGTTTATTATTATTATTATTATTGTTTGAGGCAATAGATGGGTTTGCAAAGTTCTGTGGCAGTGTTTTTTTTATATGTTTTGGTTCAAAATTGGTTAAAAAATAAAATTTTTAGGAAATAAAATCCACTGCCAGACCTTTTGAAGATCCTAGGGTTGCCTAAAATTAGGCCAGCAGTCGATGCATGGTCCACCATAACACGTGAAATGTCGCCTACTTATTCTTTTTCAAAAATATTTAGAGTATACAATAGGTCGTTTACCTCTTAAGAAAAATAAAAGTTAATCTAAGCTCGTGTGCTTAAGCCTTTTGGTTTTGGTCAATTGTTTTTTTTTTTGTCCTTTTTTTTTAATTTTATTATTCAATATTAGATTTTAATAAAAAAAAGATATAAGCTAATTTTTTTAATTTTAGCAAGATTTTATGATTTTTTTTAATAAAATATGATTTAGTTTTTAGTTTACGAATAAGATTTCAAAATATTTTTTTTATATTAGAAGTGTTCTTTCTATGTAGTCCTACTTAATTTTTGTTCTTTAATTTAATTTAATTGCTTTTCTATGCCTTTTTTTTTATTTTATTAAATAAAAAATGAGTTTCAATAAACAAAATTGTTAAATATAATTAAGTTTATATTCTGTATTTTAAAATCAGATATCTACATCAACATTTATCTCTTATTTTTTTAATTTAATCCTTGATTAAATATAATTTAGTTTTTAGTTGGTCTTAACATATAATGATAATATTTTATTTTTTAATATGTATAACCTAACATAATTCCTTTTTTATTTTATTTAATATTTTAATTAAATAAAAAATTAATTCTATATGGTCACGTATTAGACATAAATTACTCCGAAAATAATTAAGGATTCTGTGTCCTTAAATCTGCAATGAAGCCCAAAGTGCTGTTGGGCCATTCAAACAATTTTTTTGCTGACCATTTGGGCTCAAAGAAAAGAGAGAAAGTCAAATTAAAGTGTCGACAACCTCCACCAACGGCGCGTGCGAACGAAGGGTTGGTGGTTCCAATGTATGGAATCCCGTGAAATGCTGACCGGACATCATGAGCAATGATCTGATTTTCTAAAAGAATAGAGTCAAAAAAGGAAAATGAGTGTTTGTTTAAATATAATATTTTTTCATTTTAAGAATTTAAAACTAGTTTTTTATTTTTTAAAATTTATGCTGGATTTGAAACAAGAATTTAAATGTAGTTTTTAAATGAAAAACAAAATATGAATAACATAATATTTTCAGTTAGTAGTATAAATTTTAAAATTTTCTTTTTTTTTATTAAAAATCTAACATAAAAGATTTATTTTTTTAGTTCACATGTTTAACTTTTTTATGATAGTTTTTAATTTGAATGAAATGAAATTATTAATGCAAGGTAAGCATAATAAGAGGATATGAGAGATATATTATGTCGTGAAAGAACAAGGTGAAAAAAATAATAATTTCAAAAGTAATTAAAAAAATACTCGAGTCAACTTAGGTAAACTTGTTAAGTATAATTTCCGAGTCATGAAGCCAAAATAATCTAATAGAAAAAAAAATAAAAATTATGAAGTATAATTCTCAATCAACCTAATATTAAAAAAAAACTAAAAAAAAAACAAAAAAATCAAATGAATCAAGTTAATCTATTAAACTTACTATTTGAAATTTGAATAATAAGATTGAGATAACTCAAAATAACCTCGCCTCTTTAAACCTGGGATGGAGAATAGTGTAACTATATTTTTTAAAAATTAATATTTTTTATTTTAAAATAATTTGGTTTTAGGTTTTTAAATGATGATATTAAAAATAAAATTTAAAAATAAAATTTAAAAATATTATTTTAATATATTTTTAAATAAAAAATATTTTAAAAAATTAACAGTATCATAATAGTACTAGAAAAAAGCTCTTAACCTGTCCTGTAATCTCTCTCAGTAGTTGGAGAATAGGGGCAACGTATATTCATGGAAAAGCAAATGTTGCTGTCTTTGAAGTGTCAAAAACTTTCCTTCAAAATTTCTTTAATATAAACCATATATATATATATATATATATTGGAAGGCCAGATCCACAAATATGGTGTATAAGATAACTTTTCTCGAAAAATTTGAACTAGCCCCGCAGGAGATCGTCATATGTAGCTCAGCCATCACACGTTTATAGATGGTGACTTTTAGGAGGGATCATAAAACAATAATATATAAATCATTAAATTTTTTTGATATTATTATAAAACCAGGTAGAATGATTTAAATTTGAAAAATTCTTACTCGACTATTTATTTAATCTAAGTTTTACATTAAATTATGTAAGAATTGTTCCGATATAATTTTATTTATTAAATAGGTTAAAAAAATCATTTAAATACTAAAAAATAAAATTAAATAAAAACTCAATATTAAATGATGAAATTAAAAAAATAAAAAATATCAAAAAACCTAAAAGAATTAAAAAATTCATAGCAAAGGATAATTTTTTTTAAAAAATATCAATAAAAAAAGGTGTCAATTTTTTTTATTATATGATAAAAAATAAAATAACTGATTTACCATCAACTAAATACTAAATAAAAAAATTCAATAACATTTCAAAATTAAAGAATGAAAATAAAAAAAAGTAAAAAAGTAAAAAAAAACAAAAAACCAAAGGGTCAATTAAAATAATTCATGGGCATGTCGCTAAAAAATGACAAAAATACATAATGATACAATCCAATAAAATTTCATATTAAATAATAAAATTAAAAAAAAAAACATAAAACATAAAAAAATAGATGGCGACAAACAATCTATACACATAGGCTGAGTCAAGTCTGAATGTTTGGATTTTTATTTTATTTTTTATATTTTATATTGAGCAAATAACATGTTATTATTTTTTTAAAAAAAGAAATAAAAAGATAAAAAGTCATTTGCCATTTATTAAGTGCCCGTTTGGCACTGCGGTGCAACCTGTTTTTTGCACAATTTCAAAATATATATATTTTTTTGCTAAAATTGAGTTCGGTTTGTATTTTCTGGATCGTTTTGATGTGCTGATATCAAAAATGATTTTTAAAAAATGAAAAAACATTATTGGCATACTTTTCGGCACGAAAAGCTATTTGAAAAGCAACAGCTACCACACTCTCAAACACCCTCTAAACGCTAAATATCTTGCTTCAACATAGATTCAAACACGTGAACTCTACTCTCCCACGCAGCTAACGTATTAACATGTTTCATTGTTTATATGGACAATTAAACTGACCCATGTTTTTTAGTTGTATTGATAATTATATAAATAACTTATAAATCTCACAATTAGTTCAATATTACATGAACTTTCATATTAGTCCAAAATTTTCTCAGAGTCAACTTAAATTGAATTTGGCGCTTTCAATTTGATTGTGGTCAACTAAGCCTCGGCCCACGAAAGCTCCTTGCACTTTCCCCCAGAGACTGTTATGGCAAATATTAGACACTGTTGTGGTATATATATTTTTGGATTGCAGATATAATTATTTTTTATTTTTAAAAAATTATTTTTTATTTTTAAAAAATTATTTTTGATATTAATACATCATAATAGTATAAAAATATCAAAAAAATATTAATCTGAAGTAAAGAAAAAAATATTTTTTTTTATTTTTTTTCAAAAATATTTTTTTTTATTTTTTTTCAAAAATATTTTTATAATGCAAAAACAATGAAGGTTGATAAGTTTAAAAATCGGTTTAAATTTATTTTATTATTTTTTTTTAAAAATCAAAATTAATTTTTTTATAACCTAACAGCAAACTATATTAAAATATAGGTTCTATCATTGCAGTATTTCCTGTACCGACCTGGTTTCCAAGTTATGACTTGAGAAAGTCAAATTGCACCGCTATGGACGTCGAGAAAGGCAGAAGGGAAGGGGTGGCCAAATCGCAAGATTCTATGTTAATGAATTCGACAAAAATGATAGGATATTCCACAATTTAGCGTAATGTTACTCGGCAAAAAGCATAGGGTATTACACAATTCCAACTTGCAACCTTTTTTAATCTTAAAAACACTTGAGAAAGCCTTTAAAAGGCTATTTGAGTGGTTTAATACTTGTATATCTACAAATATTACTGAGAAAGGTTTCAATCTTTGACATTTGAAAATGATTGTGTAAATATTTAATCTTTAGCCCATACAAAAGGATTGAGTTTGATTTTGAACCTATAAAAAAATTGAATTAAATCTTAAACCCAGAAAAGAATCATGAACCTATAAAAAAATTGAATTAGATCTTAAACCCAGAAAAGAATTGAGAAAGGTTTCAATCTTGACCTTGTAAAACTATTGTGATAGGTTTGATCTTAAACTTGCAAAAGGATTGAGTTTGATCTTGAGCTCGCAAAAAGATTGGGTTACACCTTGAACCTAAAAAAAGATTCGAGAAAGTGTTCAATCTTTCACTTATGAAAAATATCATATAAAGGTTTGGTTCTCACCCGTTAAGAAGATTGCGAGTGATAATAAACTCTTGAATCTGAACCTCTGTAAAAATCTCGATGCACACTCACATAACTTTATCTCCTCACTTATTATGTTGATTATTTTGGGGCAAATTTAATTTTATTTCTATTATTGTTTGAGCTTATTTGTATTAATCATTAGGTTGTGCTATATTTATCGTTTGAAATCAAGAAAAGACTTTTTTAATTGGCAACCTAATTCACCTCCTTTTAGGTTTACCTAAACTTTCAGGTTTTTCCTTAAATGTCACATTAAGGATAAATAAGTTTGAGTATGTAAATATCACTGTCTATATATATTTTTGTATTTTTGCCCTTTTCAATGATTTATATTCTTATAATCACTCAAAATCATCCTAGAAATTGTAAATTCTAATTAGTTCTTTCCTCAAATGTCACATTAAGGGTAAGCAAGTTTATATTCATGATTATTATGTAAGAATCTATTTTGTGTTTTTGGCCCTCTTCCTAATATGATAAATGAATTTAGATTGGGTCGACACGATCTCCCACAGATTTATTGGAAAGTGAGTAGCGATCTCGAATCCATTGTTGGACATGAACAATTAAAATAGGCCAAAACTCAATAATCCATTATTATCCTCTCAGGTTCAATGCTCATATCTCAGAAAATGAGATTAGGCTCTGTTGTAGGGACTAGGTCCCAAATCACTACCTTAAATTTTAGTAATTATATACCTTTAAACAAAAATAGCATCTACAACTTAGGGAAGCTTTTAGTACTTATACATAATAGATACTTTTTTAATTAAAAAAAAAACACAAAGCATCTTATTTTAGATAAGATTCTTTGGGGTGGTTTTCATATATTTGTTTTTAGCATAATTAACCCCTTACCTAGATTCTTATAAGATCAACTAGGGTTTCTAGTTACCATAAACTAGGTGATGACTCTTTTTTCTAATTTTATCTCTATCAGTCCTCGTTAACTTGTTAAGATATCCCCTATGACACTCTAAAAATATATCACATGTTTTTTAAAGATTAATTCTCAAAGCCAACTTAAAAAAAATGTCAACGGAGCAAAAACCATCTTAGAATTAGCTAGAAAAACTAGCAAATTTTAGTGCTTTTGTAAAGTGTTTAATATTTAAGATGTACTATGTAATTCATGATCGGTGATTAAAAAATCAAGAAATTAGTGTTAATAATTAGTAATAAATAGAATAAGAAAGTAATTTTATTATGGTATATATTGAATTTATCTATATATAAAGATCTACGACTTTTTTTATTCTTTTATAGTGTAGTACTAGATCTTTGTTCCATACTACGTCGCAGGTCAAATCAAATATTTTTTTCGAGAAAAGGTAAAGGTGTTGCCAATATGTTTTCTAGTAAAAACAATTAATCATGAACTCAAAATTCAATGCATAATATATGATACTTTTTGAAATATCGAGATGGTGACATGCTGGACAATATATATATATATTTTTTTTAAATTGAGACACCGATATATTGGATTGACTTGAATCAATCCTGGTTGACCTATAAATTCCATAACTTGGGGAGGAGACCCTAATAGCCCTATGAAAAGTAAATCAAAACAAATTACAAAACTCAATTTTCAACCAACCTAATGTTAAAGGGAGAAATTAAAAAAAAAAAAAACAACTCGAGTCACCTAGGTAAATTTGTGAAACCAATAATCTAGGTCCCGATAATGAGATAACCTCATGGAAAGAAAAAACAATTGATGAAGGTCAATTTCTAACCAACCCAATATTGAAAGACAAAATAAAATAAAAAAATAAATTAAAAAGGAAATAAAAAAACCCAACCTAAGTTAACTCAGGTTAACTTGTCAAACATATGATAAGATTGAGATTTGAGATCATCCATATAAAACAATTAAAAAAAATTATGAAATCTAATTATTAATTAACCCAATATTAAAGAATAAAATTTTAAAAAAAATCAATTTAAAAAAAAATAAAAAAACAAATAACAATTAAAAGAATAGATATTAAATTTAGTATTCAAAAACTTACATTTCACATAGCATGTAAACCAGGAAGAGGAGGGAGGAGAAAGAAAAGAAAAATAGGCATCAGAGCTACACTAAACTATCATCACAGTTACACGCTGCCTCACGAGGAAGCCACCTCTGAGAAAATTTCAAAGACACAAAGGAAGGCTATCGTTGGATCCCAAAGGAAGCCACACGCACCACCAAATCGCGTTGACATCCTTCTTTAGTCCCTAGCTCAAGAAAAAGGATTGAAAATTTATTTTAATCTCAAATCCAATCTTTAAAGATGTAATCATTGTTGTTAAAATCGCGTTTTGACTCGTAAAATCGCAAAACATGCATTACGGGTTGAATCGCTTGAAAAAATCGAAAATGGATAAAATCGGATTGAAATCAGGTGAAATTGCAATAATCGGATGAAATCGCGTAAAATCGCAATTTCAAGACCGATTTTGTGATTTTGATAAAATTAGGTGCTGAAACAAAATTCCCCCCTCATGTCCAGCTGTCTTCACTTTTTTTCAGCCTATTTAGTCCCTGGACTTTAATTTTCTAGCAATTTTTCTTTGTATGAGCTCCAAACTTTGGTGTTTCTTCAATTGAACCCCCGATTCCTTTAATTAATTAAATCAAAGTTTAATTAAGTCCTCAAACTCATCAATTCCTTAATTAAGCTCATGATTTCATTAATTAAACTAATCCAAATTTAATTAGATTCTCAAAGTTATTAATTCTTCAATTTTTGACCAATTGACTCTCAAATTTTATTTGAATCATGTATTTTAAGATACTTGAACTATGTATGAATTTTTATTTGAAGGCTTGAAATATATATGAATTTTTATTTGAAGCATGAATTTTATTTTAATGTATTTTAAAATTCTTTACGATTTTACGATCCGAATTTATAAATAGCTTTTCATGTCGTGTTAAAATCGCGATTTTAACAACCTTGAATGTAATTGTTTCAAATTAATAAAATTATATTTTATTTTATTAAACTAAGCACTAGCTAAGCTTCAAATTCATTTCCGCGACACCGTGAGAACTCGACACCAAACCAACCAAAACTAACCATCATGTCAAATTCCACATTAACTTAATGTGAAAAGACCCAATTGAAAAGAGAGAGGGGGGTTACAGCTCATGGTGTTTTGAGACTGGTGTCACGGTAAACGGTGCTATAGTGAAAGCACCAAGCTTTTTAGTTTCTTTATAATATTAATATTATATGTCAAAACGTGGAAGTATGATAAACTCATTGTCATTGAGCTCTCCCGGAATGTTTCGTAGCATGGTATAAATTTAATGTTAACTTGTCCCGTATGGATCAATGGAGAGAAAACAGGCACAAGGTAACAATTATTAATGCAAGGTAAGCATAATAAGAGGATATGAGAGATATACTATGTCGTGAAAGAACAAGGTGAAAAAAATAATATTCCAAGCACCATGAAAATTAGAAATTTCCTGTCTGGGAGGTTGATCCGATCAAAGAGCCGGGTTTCGAGTTTCATCGATTCACCTAAATTAATTTAGGTCAATCCAGAAAAATTAAAAAATATTTAAAGTTTTAATATTTCATATAAATTTTTTTTTAAAAAAAATTCAATGTAAATATAAGCTATATATATTATAAATAATAAAATTTAAAAACATATTTTTAAAAGGTTTTTTTATCTCATATTAAGAAGATACTATATTAAACTTTTAAGTTGAAATATTTAAACAATTTTTTTTTATTTTACATTGAAAAAATAACTTTTTTTTCTTGGGACATAGAATATATATATTAATGGGTTTCAAATGCTATATTAAAAAAACATGATTTTTTTCTTGAAACATGAAATATATATACTAATGAGTTTCAAATCACATATTTAAAAAAAAAAAAAACCTGAGTCTTGCTCGGGTCGTCCGGGTCATGAATCGATTGGGTTGCTGTCTAGACTGGTTTTTTTTATTAAACTTGGATCAGTCCAGCTATCGAACCCCGAGTCAACCATAAAAGGTATGTCACAGATTCAACTCCAGAACACAGCAGCTTTAGAGAAATATTGCATTGCCAAGGAAAGCGGTTTCACAGGTGATTGACAAGAGAAATATTGTATAGCTAAAGTAACTCTTTCTTTCCTCTTGGTTGTAAAGAATGCGATCCTTTCTTAGATGGAAGATTGATCAGTTTCATAAGTTTTTTCGTGGTGACAGATAAAAAAAATGTTGAGAATTAACCTTATCGAATAAGCCAATTACTTGAAGTGTAGTTTGAACCTATAACTTCTATGCATTAACGATAAATTCATTACCACAATATCATAATCCTACTAATATCCTTCCAAGTTGAAATAATGTATAGTAGGATTATGATATTGTGGTGTGTGTATTCTAATTTTAAAAAAATATAAATAATATGGAGATTTATTCGATGTGACTCGGTTACCTTGACGAGTCTAAATGCAACCTGAATGATCAATAAAAATATAATTTTACTTAAAATAAATATTTAAGTGTGTGTATTCTCCTGGCTTGTTTCATAGCATGAGAATTAGATGATATTGGATTATTGACCTACGCTACATTGTAGGTCGTATAAAAAATATTAATGTAAATAAAATATTTAGGTCTTGCTAATGTTTTTTCTAATTTTAAAAAATGTAAACTATATGGGGATTTATTCAATGTGACTTGATCACCTTAACAGGTCCAAATACAATCTGGATGACCGGTAAAAATATAATTTGATTCAAAATAAATATTTAAGATGAGATTCTTTTAATAAACATTGGGACGACAACATGTTGGATTGATTTAGATCAACCTGGGTTAACCTGCTAGTTTGCATATCAAGTCATTAAATCATGATAACCTTGTAGAAAGGAAATTAAAACAAATTATGAAACTTAATTTCCAATAAATTTAATGTTAATTGATGAAACTAAAGAAAAAAAATCAATTAAAAAAACACCAAGAAAATAACCCGAGTTAATCTGTATTAACCTATCAAATTGTGACCCAGATCATGAGACCACGATAACTCAAATAAAAGTAAATTAAAATAAATTTTGAAACTCAATTTTTAATTAATTTAGTGTTGAAAGATAAAATTAAAAAAAATTAAAAAAAGATAAAAACAACGGCTCGAGTCAACTAGAGTTAACCTACCAAACCCGTGACCCAAGTTATGAGATGAGGATAATCTCATATAAATCACATAGCGTAATTCTTAATTAATCTAATGTTGAAGAAGAAAAATAAAAAAAAAGTTAATTAGAAAAATGAAAAAAAAAAAAACTCGAGTTAATCTGTTATATCCGCAGTTCGGGTTTAGGATAACGTGATAAAAAGTAAATTAAAAAACAAAGTTATTAAGTCTAATCCCCATTTAAAATTAAAAAGAAAAAGAAAAAAAAACATTATTTCATAACAAAAAAATATCCATTACTAGAATTTGAAAACTCGAACGGAATATTCCATCAACATTTTAAAAAAAATTATTAGAATTGGTGATAAAATTTTCAATAAAAATATTTAATCGACAAGTATCTCATCAAGAATTTACCTTTCATCAATATTTTTATCAACAACTTTCAATTCCGACAAAAATATCAAAGAAATATTCAAAAACTAGGAGTCTAACACGGGGACAAACTTTTAGCTAAAGAATGCAAAGGTCTTTCCTCGTGTAAACCTCTCACCGTAAAATTCCAGAACACCACAACTTTTTCCTTATGGACAAAGCCATATAGATCCGATAAAAGATCTATATTCGCTAAAACCATCAAACTATGAACAAGATAAAGCAATAATGCAAGGTCCTAAAAGATAAACAAAAGCCACAATGCAACGTCATAGGAACACACAAAGTTGTCAAATTTTCTAGGTAACCAAGCAGGGAAAAAAAAAAAAAAAAAAAAAGATAAACAAACAAAACCATTACCTAAATCATGACACGGAAATGTTAGAGTAGGAGAGAGACCGAGTCCTCTATCGAATAGGGCGGAAAATATAGGGGAAATGGGAAAATTAGGGATTTCAATAGAAAGAAGAAGTAGAAAATGAAAAAAAATGTCATTTTATTTTAAAATCACTGATAAAATTTCTATTTGATAATATAAAATGTCATCAATGAAAACAGAAATGTTAATAGAATCTTTTTTAATCAATTGCCATTTTATCAAAAATTACCAATTGAATATTTTCTATTGATATTTTTGTTATTATTTACTAATTTTCTGGTAGTTATATCTTTTTATGGTTATTTTATTTATTACATAGAAATTATAAGAAATTAAAATCAAGATAAAAAAATCAGTGCATCAAAGTAATTTTAAAATACTAAAAAATATATAAATTTAAAGAAAAAAATAAATTTAAATTTTTCTAAAAGTATTTTTAAAATATAAAAACAAATAAAGTATAAAAAATAAATATATATAGTTTGTGGTTAGAGTAGGAGATATACTTGATGGATTATCTTTAATTGCACAATTATTAAGTAATTTGATAAGTTGTTTAGCTGTGAACATATAATTAAGCTAATTTTCTCAACAAAATAAGTAAATATATTCAACAATTTGTAATAATTTTCCTTTTAAGTATTTCCAGCAAGCACTGAATTTTTAATTTCCCCCCCATTGTTTGGAATTGTGGTATAAAATGTTTTTAAAAATAATTTTTTTCTTGAAAATATATTAAAATTAATTTTTGAATTACTCTAATTTAATTTTAGAAATGACCCATCAATATATTTATATTTAGTAAAAAAAGCTCCATGACAAAAAAAATAATCAAATTACTCTAATTTGAATATAAGAAGTGTAATATGTATCCGTTAGATATTTACTGTAATTCTACTATTGTTTATCCTTTTTTTTTATTGCTATATTCTTTCTACCAAGCAATTCTTTATCTTTCATTATATATATGAATATCTATACGTACTTCATCGTTAATTAATTATTCTTTGATATATTTATATGAAAATAACGACAAGAAAACAACAATCACACGATTTTTATTGTCATTTAAAATTGCAAATAAATACAAACAAATCAACAAAATCATTCCACAAATTAAACCATCTGATCAAATGTTAAATAAATATATTGTTCAATACTGTTAATATTTAGGGTTTGATTTCACATAGAAATATGAAAGAAAAATTGCGATTGTGTCAAATTTTTATTAAAAAAAAATCTTTAATTTAAAAAACAATAAACTTTATCTAATAATTTTATTAGAAATCCTATCCAAAGTAAATTATGAGAGTATTGTTATGATTGTTTTTGAAAATATTTTTTACTTTAAAATATATTAAAATAATATATTTTTTATATTTTAATATTAACATATTAAAATCATCTAAATACATAAAAATAAAAATAAAAAAAAGTTTGTTTATGTTATATTCCTAAGCATCAGCTTTTTGATGATATTCATGGAAAGAGATCATGCAACGAGTGAAGGAGCGTGGATTACACTTCTTGTGAGGGAGGGTGGGATTATTCAAGTCCTATCTTTGACGACGAGAAATATATAAATAAACCAATAAAAAGAAAATCAAAATGCCCTTTGCCACCTAAAAGGGAATCCAAGGACTGCCGTCCTTCATAGTCCCTGAAAATATCGAATTTTACTCGTTTCGCGATATGATCAATTCATGGAAACAACACATTTTCGTGGATTAATTATAATTTAGAAATGGCAATAATGAAATAATAATTTGTCTCTTAAATAATAATAATAATAGGTGGTATCCTCGTGTCAGATTTAGGGTTTAAGGCAATCTCTGTTTATATATTTTTAAAAAATTAATATATATATATTTTTAATTTAAATTAATATATTTTTAATGTTTTTAGATCATTTTAATATGTTAATATCAAAAATAATTTTTTAAAAATAAAAAAAATATTATATTGATACATTTCCAAATAAAAAACACTTTTTAAAACAACAACAACCACACTTCAAAATAGGGTAATTTTTTTTTCTTTAACTTAATTTTTTTCAATGTGATCTTTTATATTTAGTCTTAGTGTTACTATGCATATTATTTTAAAAAAATATATATATAAATAATTTTTTTTATTTTTTACACCAATATGTTAAAACGATTTGAAAAATATAAAAGATCTAATGTGAATCTTAGAAAAATAATTTTTTTTCAAAAATATAGTTGGACTGCAATGCCAAACACCACTTTATTTTATTTAGAATTAGACTTAATATTTTATTTCAGTTAACTTTGTAAGGATTATTTTTTGCAATGTTCAAAATAGATTCTACATTAAATTGATGTTTAATTTGATAAAATTATTTTTTAATCAAATATAATTAGAATTTTGGGGACCAAAATTGAAGCTGAAGTATTTTATTTAATTTTTGTCAAAAAATACACTAATATTTAAAAGGTAGAGAAATATTTTTAAATAGATTTATAAATAAATAAAACTAAATAAATCATCAACTCACTAGATTTTTATTTCAGAACCCGATGCTGATTTAACGAACATCAATAAATAATTTGGACAAGTAAATGGCATGCATAAAATAAATTTAAAATATAATACATAGCAAAAGTAATTTTTGAAAAAATATAGTAATAGTGACCATCATTTACTTTAATCTTTGAAACTAATATTCCATTTTCATATTAGGTGCAACAAGTATAAACAATATTTAATAATTGATTGTTATTCTTTTAACGAGTGAGTTTACTTCTCTTATACAAAAACGAGATATAAAAAATATGTTAGAAATCTAATTGGAGAAAGATAATAGTTTTCCCATGTGAAATTTGTTTGAGAATACTTGGAAATTTTTTTAAATACTTAAGGAGTTCCAATAATTCAGTTCTACACCTATTATTTATAGTGAGATAAAATAGATAAAATTCTTTGATTTTGGTATTACCGGTCGGCTTATTATAAGAACTTTTAGTGATTAAAATTGAAATTTCTTGTTTTCAATTTCTTAATTTTTTTAATTTTATCCATCAATTTCTTATTTCTTGGGTTCATTACCTTCTTCAATTTTTCCATACCATTCTTGATGTTTAAATTCAAAAACAACTCTTTATCATTAAAAAAAAACCAAACGTATTTAAAATAATAAACATTTTATCCTAACAAGTAAATTAATAAATAAATATTTTAGAAATCACTAATTTAAGTATTATAAATCTCAGGACCATTAGAAGATTTATATGATTATTAACTTCAAGTTTCGAAAAATTAGTCGAGATACACGTAAATTAACCCAAGTACCCACAATTAACAAAAATAAAAAAAATGCAAAGTCACACATACAAACAATTCATTAAAAAAAATATTAATTGGAAATGTTAGTTTCAGGACATAAATTGTGTTACATGAAATTATGATTTTTTTTAAATTATATATATTTTTTAGTGTATTAGGATTGTTTTAATATTAAAAACAAAATTTAAAAAATAAAAAAGATATTATATATCGATATATAAACTTTTAAAAAAATTGACCGGCAATTCAAAATATCAAGGAGCAAGCAAGAAATGAGAAGAGAAATTGAAAGGAGACATGACACCACTACAGCCCAGCCCCAGTCAAGAGAAGAAAGAGCAGGAGAATAATAAAATAGACTGAGACTATACGCCACACTGACACCCACACCCTAACCCCTACCTTTTCACTTCTCCCCCTCCACAGCCATTACAAATACTGCTCAACTCCCCTCCCGTTCTGTCTTTCTCTAGTAATTAACCTTTTCAGCTCCCTCTTCCTTTCCATGAGAGAGAGGTAGAGACGGGTATAGTTTTCAAGAGATGGGCAAGTATATGAGGAAGGCTAAAACGACAAATGATGTAGCCGTGGTGGACTTGAGTTGTGGTGTCCGTACCCGAGCCAAAACCCTAGCTCTCAAGAAACAACAAGCCCTCAGATTGCATGCTTCCTCTGCCTCTCCTCCTTCCCCCTCGTCTCCCGCCGGCTACCTCCAGCTTCGCAGCCGCCGTCTTGAGAAGAAACCACCTCCAGTTCCATCATTGCATCATGGCTCCCCGAGAAGGCAGCAGCAGAGACTGGGTGGTCAGAACAATAACAAATTGGGGCAGCAAGAAAGCCCTAGCCCTATTTTGAAACCGAGTTCGCGGGTGGATAAAGATTCCTGGTCGAGTCAAGAGAGAGAAGGGGGGGAGAGTAAAGAGGTTGAAGAGAAGAATAACAGCAATAGTAAAGACTTGGGTTCTTTTGGAGATAATGTTTTGGATATTGAAAGTAGAGATAGGTGGGTTTTCTTACTTTTCTTTAATTTCTTGAGAAGTTTGAAATGCTTTCTTTTTTCTTTATTCTAGGGTTTTTTTTTTTTGTTGAAATTCTGAGTAATGGTAAAATGGGGGGACGTTGAAGAAGTGTATGCGTCTGCCTTTTCTTTTCTTAAAAAAATTGCTTTTGGAAAAATTCGGGGCTTTTCTTTTTTCTTTTTGGTGTTTAATTTTAGGGCTTTCCTGTTTGGTTGATAAGTTAATGGAAGGAAAAGGGGGTAATCGAGGTGGGTTTTCATTTTTTTCTTTTAAAAATCGGGTATAGTTTGGGGTAGGGGAAATTTGTGTATTAGTGTTTGATTGCTGAGAAAATGAGAGAAAGAGATGAAAAATAGAAAAGTCGTGTGTTTCTTGGGGGTTTGAATGAGTTTTTCCATGCCTGTGCTTTTTTAATTGCTGAGAGTGAGAGAGAAGAATCTTGACATGTTAAAGCCTCAATTTAACCTCGTTCCTGATTTGGGTTTTTCTCTCTTTTTTCTGGCTGTGTGAACTTTTTCAGGGTTTTCTTTCATCTATTTGGTTTAGTTTAAAGCTTTGGTTGTTATATTGGGGGCTTGAGAAGACTATAATTTGCATTTAAAGAGGAATTGTGGCAGCCTTTTGGTTGGTTAAGCTGTAACTTAAGCTTCATTTCTGTTCAAACAAAACTCGTAGCAATAAAGAAGAGAATTAAAATTTATTTCATTGCATCCCCAATAATTGCTTGACATAAAGAAGAGATTTTCTGCTTTACATATAGATTGTGGAATCTTTTTCTGAAGCCTTACCTTTTATATTTTAAAGTGATTTTCTTTATAAGAATTTTGCTTCCCTTTCTGTTTGGTTTCTGAGAAAATGCAGCGTGGAGAAGAAATTTAAGATGTTGGATCTAACCTCAAGACTCTTAGTACTCTAGACCCATGAAACTAAAACCACGCTACCAATTTCTCTAATTCTCTTTCAAGTGCTTAAAACATCTTCCTTCATGTATAGTTTTTTTTCTTCACTGAAGTGTGATTTGCATCTAGGGGAATTAATGCCCTAACTTTGTTTCGTGGTTTTAATGAATTATTAACCATCTTCATGGATAACAGGTTTCGTATGACTTCATTGCATTTTGCGGGTCTCTGATTAAAAATTCCATGATTTTGTCTGCCTCTGTTTACTGGACTTTACACTGAACATGCTTTATAGTTCTTTCTAGATTGCTTTTACTTCAATTTGGTTGTTAACATGCGGGCCCTTATTATATGTGTCTCAAAACAAAATAGTTTTACTTGTGTGTCCTCTTCTTGTAGTGCTCTCAGACATGGATGCCATTCCATTATTTTAATCAAAAGAAACAAAGCTGTTCCTTTGGTTCTTCCAACAACAAATGGCTCTGCGTTTTTTAAGCAATATCATTATTGTTTGGTGTTTTTATTTTGAACATAAATATGCTTAGTGTGTGTTTTTCTTGTTATAAGACTTGGTTTTTATTTATGCTTGGACACAGGATGCTCTAACAGAAACTCTGATTTGATTCAAAGCCTCAAGAATGTTTATGTCTTATTTGCTTCATGTAATGAGGATGGGATATCTAAAGTGGTTTTCTACTCCTTCCTTGATCCTTTGGTGCTTGTAACTATCCTCTCTATATACGAAAATTGAATATGGGAAATACAAGACCTCATTTTGGGTATTTTCTGTTGTAATTCCCGAAATTTGTGAAGTTTATTTCTTAGTTTTTTGTTGCTTGAGGTACATCATAGTAAAAAAATGGTTTGTTGCTTTATGTGGTGGTTAGAATATTTCTAGCGTTTTAAGCGATTGGTTATTTCTAGTTTTTTGTTGCTTGAGGTACATCATAGTAAAAAATTGGCACCTTTTGCAGAATGTACGCGGCCTGCAATGTGTTAATGGCTTGGAAAATCTTAAGTTTACATGCTGACACGATTCATGTCTCCTTTTTATTGTTATTGGCACAAGCTTTGTATTTATTATCAGTTCTGATAGCTTTATGACACGGGACTTACATCATCATATGCAGTTGTTTCTCCTCATTTCATTATGCTATATGTTATTTTCCCTTAGGATACATATTCACTGTGCCCATGTCATATTTATCTTCTTTGTTACAGGAGCACCAGGGAATCCACTCCTTGCAATTTAACAAGAGGCACAGAAGACATAAGAACCCCTGGTTCTACTACTAAGTCTGCGAGCCCTACTGAAAGTAGCAGGAGATTACAGAACTCAATGCAAAGACGCATCCCAACAACCCGTGAAATGGATGAGTTCTTTGGCCGCGCTGAAGAAGAGCAGCTAAGGCAATTTACTGAGAAGTATGTGCCTCCCATCTATTTGCTTATCTCATTTGAATGATTGCTTAGGATCTTTGGACTATCTTGTAATGTTTCTGATGCGAAGTTTACATCCTCTTAGCTGATAGAAATGCTGATTTTTGGCAGGTATAACTTCGACCCTGTTAGTGACAAGCCGCTCCCTGGACGTTATGAATGGGAGAAATTGGATCCCTAAAAGACATTAGCATTCCATCAGGACATTTCCTGCAGACTGATGGTTGATCTTGTGCTTAGGATTTTATAAGTAGCAGGAATTAGTAGTAGTTCTACCGGTGGTGTTGTTATTTCCATTTTCCATCACCTCTTATTTTAGTTGTAAAGAAAGTAGGTTTGCCAAACATGTGTAGACTAATGGTCTGTAACATAACAGGGGGTTATGAGTTACACAACAAAATACAAACCAAGGTCCTATGTCTAACAGATCTTCTGAGAGGGGAAGTGAAGATGTAGATTTAGGCTTCAGGCAATTAGGTCAGTCTCTCTGGTACAGAAATTTACTAGATTTTCTTTTTCACTTAGTACTGTAATTTCCTCCCCTTATTTGTCTATACCTGTACTGGTGCAACTTCTAAAAACTACGTGGAATAAGCATGACCCTTTTCCCCTCTTTATTTTTTTTGTCTATATCTCTGTCATCTACTGGTCTCTGCACAGTTCAATTTTGGCTGGTTTGTATCCATGTGAGACGGTGCATCGAACCTCGGCTTTTGATAAGAGGCTAAATATTGTTCATAACTGTCCAGTTATTTTAACTTTTTGGCTAGAATGGATGGGTGGTGGTTGCGGTAGGGACGTAGGGTAGCTCATTTGGAGTCTTTAGATGTAGTGAAAGAATCTTGTCATGTCATCAAGTTCCACTTTTCACTTCAAAATTGTAATCTCCTGTTCAAATTTGTGCATCCTGAGGTAGGTGAATGGAATTATGTAAGAACTTTGCAAGGTGCTTTTGTGGAAGGGTAGTCGGAAATGGAGAAATAAGCATGACTCTACTGTGTTGCTTTTTAATCTCGTCATCCGTCTGAACGGGAAGATTTGGTGTCAACGCTTGACAATAAGGAAGTCTTGATTGTATTTTCCTTCGAGGCTGCTAAATGGAGGTTGAAAAGAATTAGTAAAAGACTTTGATTTCTCAAAACACGGGCGTGAACAGACAACAAAATATGAAATCTCTAGTGCTGTTGTTGTTCTTGTCAATGGCGGTGGCCAGAAAAGTCGAAAATCCATCTTGTTGAGAGGGAGCCATGGAATCCTAGTAATAGAGCATGCGTGGATAGCAAGAAAGTGAATGATTTGCTAAATCCTAAATGGAGATAGTCAAATAGAGATGCCTTTTTCTTGTGGAATATAAGGCAATTTGGTCACACATGTAATGATAGGTTGCTGTGATTAGAAAACACATATTGGTGGTTATAGTGGTGGCGGTGGATGTGCCTTTAAATGGTTGAAACCAAGGAATCTTCAATTCCCAATAACCCTTTATTTGATTTCAAAACTTTGATCAAATCTTCAAATGGGCACTTAATTTCTTTGTTGATTTACAAAGGGGGAAGGCAATTGCAAGGAAACTACCTTAAACTTAACTGCAGCCTCTGTATGTTTGTTTTTGTGTTGTTTTGCACATCATAATGCTATCCTTTTTTATTTTTTATAAAGAAGAGTAATTGTATATATTATAGAATCATTTTAGGATATACTGTTACTGTGATGGTGATTTTTTAAAAAATATTTTTTATTTAAAAATATATTTTTAGTCAGAAACATGTTTACACAGTGAAAACAAATGACAATATCTGTGCAGATATGGTGTCCTTATTTTTCAGAACTGGGTGGACCCCAATATTGATTTTTTTTTTTTTATATGCTAAAAGCCTAGAGGTGGTGGTGGTCGGTGGGTGGGGGTGGTGGTACTATGGTAGACTGGTTTAGACCAGGGTGACCCATTGTGTGCATGGTTTTGGATCCAAGGTTGAATGAAGCTGTAAAATTTCCCACGCACGGACTGTCTCTTTGTGGCTTTTGAAGAAACTCAGGGTAGCTTTCTCGAGGCGAGGCCTGCCAATTTGCAGAAATTGCCAGACATTTTGTACCAAATGTTGCCAAGAAGCAGAAGTATGTTTTACATGTGTTTACAAGCTGCCGATTCTACGGCAAAAGTGGTCCTAGCAGACTTTCTGCTAGATTGATGATGACCCTATCTGAAGCTTTTCAAGAAAACAAAAAAAAGAGGGTAGCTCGGGAGATCTGCAATATTTACCACCCCAACAACCCTTCTTCTTCAACTAGTGGGGACTGCATTTCTGTAAAGACTATTCAGGAGTAATATGGAACTTCTGAACAGCAGAAAATCTCAGTGCATCGGCAAAAGAAAATCTCATCTGAATCATTGCGTGTTCCCTTGGCCAACGGCTGCTTGAATCGCGAAGAAACAACCGCCCCATCGAGTTAATGAAATCACTTGAGAGCTCCGATTCAGTTTATTTGACCAGTAGTGTATAAAACGTTCATCATGGAGACAAGACTGCGGCTAGGGGTTGCCATGCCGGTCACCAGCGACTGCCTCTTTTTTAGGCCATCAATGGCCGGCATGCAGTAGCATCTCTAATGGCACGTGAAGCGCACGGATGAGCTACATGAGTTAGTGATGACAGGCTGCATGACTCCGATTGGTACCTGCCGGAGAATAATCTCTAACCAGACGGCAGATTTTTTTAAAATGGCCAACCCCTTGATAAATGAATCACAATGTGCTAGCATTTCATTCATAGGGGAGAATTAACTAGGTGTGGAATTCTTGTCTTAGGAGGAACGCGTTGTCACATCAGGTGTGGAATTAGCAACCTAGAAGGACACCAACTCTATCTTTATAGATTTATCAAGTCAAATACAATTTTTTAAATACTTGTTTATACAATAATTTATCTTCTTCATTAATGAATTTTATAGCAAAATATAAGATACCATCTGCATCTTATTTCTTTCAAATCTGTGTCTTAAAACATATATATATTTGGAGAGAGGTATTCCATATAAAATAGATAAAATTCTAATTTTAGATTCTTCCATACTAAATTATGTTAACATCTAATATGCATGGATTGAAACATAACTTTCTAGATTTACCTTTGTAGATCTTTATATCCAATATATAAATTGTTTTTCCCAAATTTTTTATGAAAAAATTATTGGGCAATCAAAATTTTATCGATTAAAGTAAATATATGTCGTTTCTAAATATGTCATTTATATATAATATTAGAAAAATAATATAATTTCTATTGACTTTTGTAAATACAAGGTTTATTTATATTTTTTATGAAATCAAATCTGTTGATTATACCATCAAAATTAAATATTCCTACTCCTTAAAGCTTATATAGTATATTTATACATTGCCTTTCATGTTAGTCTTTTTTTAAAAAACTCACTTAGATCCATTAAGTTTTATCTATTCTGGTGGATCAACCAAGTTTCAAACTTGGTTGGTACATTAAGTATTCCATAGCTTTAGGTTGTTTCTTGGAATAAATATTATATATTACTTACATGTAGTTGGTAGGCTCATCAATGCTCATCAATTATGAACAACATATTATTCACAATTTTTATAAGAGATTCTTGTCTCATTAAAGTATTACATATTCTTCTAAGTTTATAAAGATTTTGTGTAGGTTCAAGCTAAACATTCAATGAAAGAAAAGAGAGTATAAAATGTAATTTTTTTCAATATCAAATCATGAGGCAAAACTTAAATATGCAGAAGGCAATAAATTTACCAAACTGAACAACTGGGAAAAGCTACCTGCAATAACTTCAATTGGGCAGTTTCATAGGAATCGACATGCCCTTAACGTTCAAAAACTTTTATACAGGCACAGTTATTGCACTGAGAGAACACAGTAAAGTTTTTGAGTTTTAAAAGTAAAGTCTTTATCGCAATCACTGCTCTTCGTATCTTAAAAATAAAACGAGTCAATTTTTATCATCTTCTGCGTTCTCCTGCTCATACCGACTCTTAAACTTCGCAATCTAACCTAAACTTTCAACCATTTGGCGTTTTGCTCTGAAGTGGTAGACTTTTGTCACTATTGCATTTGAGGGTGGATTCCTTTCTTCATCCTGCACAAATCTGCATTTCAAAAAGCACCGCAGATCTCAACATAGCTCACACTGAATTTCATTTCTAAAAGTAAGATTTGCTCAGAAAGACAGTGTGATTTAGACCAAACGTTATTTAATGCTCTGTAAATGGCCTCACACACGTCAGATAAAGAATCTTGGACAAGCTCGGAAACATTAATATAAATTAGGATATAAACATTAACAAATCCACTTTGCGTTTATGACCAGCACTCAATAGAATGGAAACATGAATCATGATCTCAGTATTTTGAAGATCACAGACATCATATATTTTTCACCACTGTTATTTACATTTCTAAGGCTCTTCAACAAGAAATATACTCTTTAGAAACTACCAGGACATACAGGGATTACAACGTTGATGATAAAAGAATTTATCTACAGTTGCACAAAGCCATTGAAAGCACATATAACAAACGCAACCAATAAAAAAGAAAGAAGAAGGATTGGCCTTGATGTTGTGATAGCGGAGTGAGAAGGTATCATCAGAGGCATCTTTATCCCAGGAGCCAGTTGCAATCCGAAATGGTTAGGGATTGGCTGCCTATATGGGATGCCCGAACCCAGTTATAGAGTCTGACTGGCCGGTTTGTATCCAGACCACAGAAGTCCAAAGCGAGTTGGCACAGATTGTGGGTGATGTTCAGAGTTCTAAATTGATGTTTTCCATGAGGTCAAATCTCACTTCCTAATTGGAGTGCTTGATCTCTCGATAACAGGGCTGATTTCCTGAAGGAATCAAAGGAGAACACAAGTTGTACATCTTGAAAGTTTAATCTTTCTTTCATGTCATTTGTATCTTTAAAGACCTTTGGCTTTAAAAGTGTCAAGAACTAGATATTGGCTTGTATGAATTATTTAAGTGACACAAGTGATTTCTAGGCTCACCGCAACTTTATCTTCCCATGTTTTCCACTTTATCGCGTTGTTAGAGAGAAATGATTGTCATGAGAGGTGATCTGGTTGTGCCCGTTGGTGTGAAGGAGAGCTGCACCGATGGACGTTGTGGTGACAATGATGGATATTTTGGTCGAGATAAGAAAAAGGTTGGTTCTTGTGACAATAGAAGGAGAGAAAACAGGAAGGCTCTCGGTTGCTTTTTGCTACTGTTTTGAATTTTGGTGGGAGAGTGTGTAGTGTGTGCAGGAAGCTTGTCCAAAGTTTAGGGCAAGTTGGTTCAGCAGTGTAGGTGACGACTGTTTGAAAAAAAGGTTAGGGTTTATTTATTTATTTATTATTATTTTATGAGTGAGGGAGAGAATCTATTTTTTTCTGTTAATTTTTTAAAAGTTTTTTTTTTCTTTAGCTTCCCCAAACCTTTGTGTGTACATTCCCTGTTACATTTTGTTTTTTCCTTCCTGATTGCGTGGTCCGAATGCAAACTTGGTTGCTAAGCAATTGAAAATCACTTTAGGCTTTAAATTATTTTTGCACTTTTAGTCTTTTATCCAAATATTTTTTTTTTATTTTTTTTGTATTTTGATTTTTTTAAAAAAAGCAACACTAATATCAACTCAATAAAAAAAATTAAATTCTTCTGACGCTGAAAATGCTAAAAATTACACAAATACATTAATAATATTTTTTTTGTATCTTGAGAATATTTAGAAAAATAAGGGGTAAGAGACAATTTCTCCTCTCTTTATAATGCTTACGACAAAAAAATTCGTAAGAAACTTTAGATAGTAAGCTTGTAAGAAAAATAAAAATAAAAGGTTGTGGATTTTCTAGATAAAAAAATGTCAATCCTTGAGAAAGTATCAAAAGTGAGAGCTTAAAAGCGTACTATCTGGTAGGTGAAAGCTAGAAAGCATGCTAAAAAAAAAAAAAAAAAAGATAAGGCTCTAGCGCACTATATAGGAGATAAGGGCTGAAAAACACACTTATAAGAAAATAAATATGGCTAGAAAGCAAAATAAGAAGGAAAAGATAGAGCTGGAAAACATATTATCTAGTGGATGTGGGCTGGAAAGCACACTCAGAAGGAAAAAGATAAGGCTATAAAATGTATTATCTAGTAGACGAGAGCTGAAAAGCACACTCGAAAGAACATAAATAGGGTTAGAAAATTTATTATTTGATATGGGAGGACTAAAACACAATCAGAATGAAAGATATAGGGCTAGAGAGCAAATTATTTGTAAGGTGAGAGATGGAAAGAGCACTCAAAAAAAAATAGATAGGGCTAGAAAGAACATTATCTAAAAGAGGAGGGCTGAAAAGCACACTCAAAAGAAAATTGATAGATTTAGAAAGCGCACTTAGAAGGAAAAGGATATGGCTAGAAAGCACACTCAGAAGAAAATAGATAGGGTAGAAAGCACACTATCTTGGAGATGAGAGCTAGAAAGAGCACTCATAAAAAAAATAGATGGGACTATAAAGCGCATTATCTGAACCCAGTGACGATTTTTATAAAGACAATATAAAAACATAACAAGGAATGTTTAAGGTACAAGTGTCCACCATTACCAAGCAGACATTCAGAAATGAGTTGGGTGTTCACGGATCTAAACCCTGACTCATAGTTATAGGGCAAACCGTTAATGCCCTACCTAACTTGCATCATTTATTTGTTTGATATAAACTATGATACTGATATGCTTTCTAATATTGGTCTATCTAATAGTCAAAGCTAGTCTACTCTAGTAGAGTGAACAGTAGCTTTATGGTCAAGCGTAGCCCTTCTAGAGTCAAAACATATAAAATAAAATAAAGACTATTTTTTTAATTAATATTAGAAATATATTTTACGTATAAATTCATAATCTTTTATATTAAAAGAAAAAATATTTTTTATATATATTTTTAATGTAGATCAAGTTCTCATGACTTTAATAAACTAGTTATTAAATCCAACATGCATGCAAAATAATAAGACTATTTTTGTGATTTTTTGGAATTCTAAACTATGTAAATATGATTTAGTTTTTAGAAATTTAGTCATATGCAAATCAATATATTTTTGAAAATTAGTCATATGCAAATCAATATATTTAAATTTTATTTAATAACAACAAAATATTTCATATAAGTTATAATCTCGAATATTAAATATAAAAGGGGTAGGAAAGTAAGGGATTGAAAAAAAAATCATAAAATTATTTTAAAAAAATACAAAATTAAATTTAAAAAATAAGAATTTTTTTTACAAAACAAGAAAAAATCAGTAAAATAAACTGTCAAAAATTCATATGCCGTAAAGATCAAAAAGTGTATTTTTCCCTTTCTGTAAAATTCTGTCAGACCAAATATGGTCTTAAGTGACACAGAGCCACACCGGCTGGGCTCTGTGTCATTTAAGTTTGTTCGGAATGGACCTCTAAGAAAACAAAACTCACAAAAGACCAATCCATAAACAAAGTTTGAGTGCCTTCTTTCATCCTTTGGAAGATTAAAATGAAGAAATCTAATAAACTAGGAGTTCATGCTTCAAAAGTTTGAGGATTAAACCTTAAAAAAATAACAATGTAAACCATAGAAACAAACACACAAAAACGATTCACACAAATAATCTAGGAGTTCATGCTTCAAAAGTTTGAGGATTAAACCTTCAAAAAAAAAAATTGGAGACAAAGCTGCTACCTCTGGACTTTGCTGCTGGACTCTGCTGGAGGCTCACGGTGCAGCTGCTGGACTGTCACTGATGCAGAGAAGGTGATGCTGTATGGAGAAGATGGTGATGTTGGTTCAATGGAGGTCACGCTGGTGCTGCTGGAATGGATGTCACAGTGCTAGTGCAGAGCTGGAACAGGAAAAGATGAAGTTGCCCTGGTTTAGAGCTATATGGCTGAGAATACGATAGTGCAGCCGTTTCTGGATGTGAGGTGGTGAGGGACATATCAGTGCTGGAACCTTGAAGGCTGTAGGCTTACGGGTGTGGATTTTTCAATTTTAGTCTCCTATTTGATACAGCTGATGCCTTGGAAGACTTATAACCAGGTATTATCACGATGGAAGAAGTCTAAGTTTGGGATGAGGTTAAAACAATGAGGGGAACTCCAAATTAAACGTCTTTTTTTAGAAAAAAATGAGGATTTCTATTTTTTTTTTTTCCTTAGTTTTTCACAATGCCTTTTTTCTTTCTTTTTCCTCTGGTTTTTTACTGGAATGAAGGGGTGGTTGCCAGGGGTTTTTCTGGTATGGAAACTGGTGATTTGAATGGTGTGTTAGTCGCTGAAACTGGTCTAGTTTGGAGGTGGTTTTGGCCGGAAATGTTGGAGGAGATGGGCTGCTGCCACTGCTATTTTAGGGCTATTACTGGACTGATTTTATGGGCTGTCGGGTATTGTTTCGGGCTGAAAAGCAGAGAAAATGGTGGCCGCCGTGAGGGAGAGAGGATGGCTAGGTCCTTTTTATCAAAATGGTGGCTTCTTGAAGTTGCAGAGATGGTGGCTACCAAGGCTTAAAAGGTTTGTTTGGCTGTGTTAACAATGGCTTCCCCTTCAGCCCCCTTGAGTTGGGTTTTTTGAGCCATTTTACAGGACATTGATTGAAGCCAAGGACAAATGTTTTTCTAGCTCTGTGCAGCTGGCAAGTAGAGGATACAATACTGTTTTTGATAAATAGAATAGTGTTAGATAGTGTTTTTGAGAAAAAATTTACAGGTGATTTCGGAGCAATTGAGGACTGGAATTTATCTTAATTTGAAGTACAAGTGACAGGGGTGTGAAGTATGCGTGGTGTGGTGAAGAGGAGAGGTAGAAATTAGGGCTATAAGATAAGCATGTGGGCATTCTTTTCTTTTGTTTGAATGGAAACAAGACAATGAATAGTGAAATTAAAGTTTTTTTATATATATAATTCATTCCTTAGAACTTTGTAATTGAACCCAATCTTCCTAAAATCCTTTAAATTTCTTAAAATTTCATCCTTAGTCTTTTTCATTGTTTTTATGAAGTGATTCTTAGTCTTGGATTTCAGCCTTAAACTTTGTTTTAAATTAAATTTTTATTCAGCTTATCTTGTCAACATGCCTCAATCTGGTTTTTTTTTAATATTTTAATTTTTTACAGCTCAAAGATTTATCTCCTTGTGTTTCAAAAATATCTTAGGATTTTAAATTTTTATTTTTTTATTTTCAAATAAAAAAGAAAAATATGCAAATAATTTTTGGGAATCCAAAATTGAGTTATGATAATTTCTTTCTCTTTATAATATTTATGGTATAAAGTCTTTTAAAGGACTTTAGATAATAAGTTTGTAACGAAAAAAAAAAAAGATGTTGGGTATTTGGATGCTGGCCCTTGGTTCATGATTGTGTAATGTGTTTGTAATTTGTGTTTGAGCAATCAACATGTGATTCGTGACCGACTAACCAATTTATACATGAAAAATATTTAAGATTTTTCATGAATATTCTTTGTTCGGGTGACTTGTCCATTGTTAAAAATATTTAAAATTTTTCATGAATAATCTTTGATTGGATGACCAGCCCGTTAATGCTCCTATATTATTAGGTTTTTAGATGAGTGTTTTGATATTTTCAATTTTCCAATTACATGAACAAAACCCCAATCAGGTTAAGGATGTTATATGTAATTTATGCACGGCGAGGATGCAAAATGTTAACATTAAGGTTGTATGCAATTTACCCTTTTAGTGTTCTAGGGATTTGCAAAAGTTCCTTTGCCCTAAAGAAATCAAAATTATCCATACACAAGGGAGATAACAGTACAATAGGAGCATCCAATCATCAAAAGAAATGAACTCTAACCAGTTTCAATCGTGGCTTCAAAATCAAAGGAACCCCTAAAAATGCAAAAAAAAATCGTTAAGCCAGCAAACATCAAAGGGAAGTGGTAGTCTGAATTACAGATGAAATACGAGACAACATGCCTGGAAATTGCCGATCAGTTTATTTTTCATGTTTCAATAACAGAGTTGCAACTGAGAGTTGTGTAGTGTTGCATAGCACAGGGCCAGAACAAGCTCAAGCACCACAAGGGGACTACACTACGTTTCTGAACATGGAATATAATAGCTTAAATAAAATACTAGTTGTTCGTGATTGGAACATGATCCAAGAATCTTAGGTTGATTTGGTGTACATGCGGAGTCCGAAGGCCAAACCCAATATGGCGAGAGGAACTAGGAACTGGAGGATCTTGATAATGAACTCGGAGGTCTTATCTTGATTGTAGTGAGGCTGCTTTGGAGTCCTGTATTTTTTTTGCAGAGGGAGAGTCGAAGCATCGATATCTCCAATGCAGTATTCGCCCATCATTTCTCTGGCACTATCACTATGACCCACATCTTCAAAATCATCAGTTGCATCCTGCCCTGCAAAAGAAAGATGAGAAGTATGAGTCCGCCTGGTGTAATTAATGAACTAAAAACTACAGAATATGCTTCAAATGGCCATGGTTAGGGCTATACCTGTAGAAGATAACAAAACCTCATCTCCACCAGGGTGGTCTTCCATGAACTTTGTCACATCATAAACCTGTTCCAACCAACAAAGATGGCTCAGAGATGAGTATTTTGTTTGAAGGATGCATTGTTTTTCTCAAGGGGAAACGTTTGAATTTGAACAGCAAAATAGATTTATGCAGTTAGGAGAAAGGTCTTCCATTTGCTATTCCTTACATATTTTGGATATGGAACAATGTGCTCCTACCAAACCATGGAAGAATCAAAAGATTCTCAATGATTAGAGCATCTCAAACCGGAGAGCTAAATAAAGAGCTGAATTCAAAAAAATATCCTTTTAACTTTTGTTTCTTCTATTAACAATTCCAACAGCGCAGGTAAATGAATAGCTAAAATAGCTATTCAACATGTGCAAAGTCATTTTTACATGTTTATGTAGAAATGGCCAAATAAAATTACCATTGCCAACAGCTATTTTTATAGCCGTTGGCCAACAGTTTTTTTTTTTATTCCTTTAAAAGCAAATGAAAAGAAACTTGTAAATTTTAAAATCAAGCTCTCAAAACTAGAGAATAAAAGCTAACAACATGAGAAAAGGCTTCTTCTGTTAGGCAGTCAATAGAGAATACAAAATAGAGCTCTCAAAACTAAATATCAAAACTACATTGGGTTTATCTACCTACCTCATGATACTGCTGGTTCTGAATACTCCTCCCATACCCCACTTCCTCTTCTCAGAAGCAATACCTTAGTTTCAGCCTTTATTTTGCTGTATATGCTAATCTCTATCGTAACCTTTATTTGGTAAAAGCTAACACAAGACAGAAAGAGCACAGCTGCATGTCTTATTCTGCTTTTAGATGCAAATTCCATAGTTTTCAATTATTTAATCAGCCCTGATGAAGGATTGTGTTGGATTTAAATATGTGCTTTCAGGAAGGCCCATAAACTTCGTTGTACGGCATCGGGATGAATGGGAAAGAAAAATGAGCAACACTAAGTATTTAAATTCCTATGAAGATTCAACTTTTGGTACATATAACTTGCAATTATAGCAGAAAAAAATTGAGAAAAATATTGCTGTCGAACGTCTTCTTAAAGCAAAGACAGTTTACCATGCAAGGCATGGTCATTTTGTTTTTCCTTTTTCTTTTTTCTTCTTCATTTGATAGTTTCCTTGGCATGTCCCCTATATTATGTCCTAGATTGCCAAGCATGGACGATGGATGTAATAATCGTGCTGGAGCAGCAATGGTTGCAAGAGTTTCAGACACAATTCAATTCCTATTTACTTCCACACTGAGAAATACAAAAGCCTGAAGAGATTTACTTCAAAACAACCAATAAAATACAGAGAATACATTTAGCAATTTGGAGCATTTCATAACTATTTAGCACTATACAAAAAATGTTTTGAAATTTGGCAGCTAATATAGAATCCCCCACATAACTGAATGACTAATGCCACGATAAAGCATGTACTTTCCTGCCTAACCACATGATCTGGTAGTAGAATAAAGTAACTACTGGCAACCTTCCATTCTAGCCGAACCATCAAAAAATCACATGAATGCAAGATTTCAGAATTCTAATTATTACTTAGTTCCATTGGTGGTGCACTATCGAACTTCAAAGGAATCAAACACGATAAACAGCAATGAGATCCACAAAGACAGACACGTAAAACCAAATGAAAAGGCACAGGAACCAGAAGAATAGTTGAATATCAGAAGAATGAGTCAAAACCAGGTCTAAACCTGAAAACTCAACAAATCTAGGATAGGAAGTTGGAAATAACTAAAATCACAGGAAACATAACAACTTAGTCTCCCCCATAAAACAAGATCAAATCAAAAAACAGCCAAGTCTAAGAGTAGCCGAAAAGCAACCACATACAAAGATCTCAAATTTCCTCACATGGGTCCAAGAGATCAAACCATAAAATCCACAAAAGAGCAAGAAAGAACAAATCTTTGAAGAGAAAAACAAGAAAACTCAATAAAAGATCTCACCTTGCCATTGATAATAAGCCAACAGTCTTTATGATTGTTGTGCACAGTCACTTCTTCAAAAGTGAAAACTTTGCCATCGCCACCCATCTCCTTTTTTCTCAACTTTCTCTTGATGGAACCACAAAGTTGAAAGGACTGGCAAAGATACAGTCTCAGGGGGCTCAGCTTCAAGTGTCAAAAGCAGGTTGGTGGTGTTTGATTAATAGCTTGAAAAAAGAGATAAATCTGTGGGCCAAAAAACCAAAGGAGACCGTGTGTACCACACCACCCACTAAGAGGAATGAAGTCAAGAAATGGAGAAGTAATTTAATGGTGGCAATGAGGGTCATTAAATAAACTATGTTTTCGATAAGAAGTAGGTGCATGCGATGGGGGAGGATCTATTGACTTTTTTATTTGTTTGGTATAATGGTTTTCAACATTGCATTTCGATGCTGTTTGGTTCCACACATTTTAACGTTTGGTAAAGAAAACAAAGCTGATTATTTGGTAAGACCTACTTATTTTTGCTGCCCAGCAGCTTTTAGTGGTTATTTTTTGCTTCATTGTTGCAATGTTCAGTTTTTTTATAAAAAAAACTAGTAAGAAAAGTTTAGGTTTTTTTTAAAAAAAAAAACAATAAAATGAGTTTAGTTTTTTTTTTATTTGAAAAACCAGTATAGTTAATTATGAATAATATTTTTTTAAAAAAATTAGTTTAAGGTGAATTAAATTTACTTATATTGTAATCTTAATTTTATTCCTGATAATATTTTATCTAATTTTATTGCATGCTCAAAAATTCATGGAAATTGTAGTTCTTGTTGAATGACTTTTGTACGTAATGAAATTGTAAATTTTTTTAAAAAAATTATGTTTTACTCGAAAAACTAGTATTTAATATTATTTAATAACACTATATAAATTAGAAAGATATCGCATGATGACGTAGTATTTGTAGAATTTGATCGCAATTTCAATAATAAAGATATAACAATCTTTATTATTTAATAACACTACATAAATTAAAAAATTCAGTTTTTGTTATTTTGCGCTTAAGAAACCATGAAAAATATAGTCATTGTTGGATAGATTTCATATGTAATGACATTGCACATAGTTTAATGAAATAATAAAAAATATTTGATATCAATATTATTTATTTCATGATGTAATAACAATAGTTAAATCTACAATATTTAAATTAAAAATCATTAATATATATATATATATATTAATTATTTTATAACCTCAATTTGAAAAGCATTTTTTTAACCAAACACATTAAATTACTTTTTGTTCAACCTCAATTTCAACCACAGTTTAACCAAACATATATTTTTTCAAACCAACCTTAACTAAAAGTATTTTTTATAAAACTTTTTTAAAACCACAACTACAACAGTAACTGCAATACTATATTTCTTTCTCTTAGTTTCCAAGTAATTTCATAGATAAAATTATTTATTTAGGTTTGTAAATTATTATTTTTATATTTGATAGTATCATAAAAAATAAATTAAAAAAATATTCTTTAGAACTTGATTATGTCATGAAAAATAAGTTGAAAAATAATTTTTTAATAATTTTTTAATTTTTTTTTAATTTATTAAAATAATAAGGAATAAATCTTATAAATTGAAAAGTTGAATGAGAATAAAATTGAAAAAAATCTAATTTTATAAATTATCTTACATAAAATAAATAACAATCAAAATAATAGAGATCAAATCTAAAAATAAAAAAATTAAAAGATGATGAAATTAAAATAATAATAATTACAATTTCATAAATTATTTCAAATAAAATAAGTAACAATCAAAAGAATGAGGACCAAATTTGATAGATAAAAAATTTCAATTAAAAAAATAATAAGATAAAAGCAAATAACAATCATAAAAATGAAGACCAAAATTAATATAAAAATCAAATTCTAAGTGGTGAAATTAAAAAAAAGATTCAAAATAAAATATATAACAATTAAAAGTTTAGGGACCAAATTTGTTATAATCAGTAAATAATATGATATTTCTTAATTTTTCACAACTTTTAGAGGAAAGTGTTTTCCACCCAAAATAAAATAAAAAAGACTTTTCTAGAAATTAAGTTAAATTTTTATTTGACTAAAAAATGTTTTCTGTTAATCAATTTTTTAAAAGTAATTTTTTAAAAAACTACTTTCCATAAAATACACAAGATCTTGAAAATTTTAATCTAATATAGAGCGAGCAATGATATATTCCTAATAAACTAAAAACTCATTAGTAAAAATTATATTAAATTCAAATAGCATTAACCTTCGTGCAAAACCTGATTTTCTTTAGGATGATCAATAAAAGTGGAATTGGGATACATTTTATTTTTGGTCTTATAGGCTATTTAAAACTGTGTTTCAAATGATGTTTTATTAAATTTTTTAAAAATATTTTTGCTTAAAATTATTATTTTTAATGTTTTGGATCGTTTTAATGTGCTGATATTAAAAAAAATAAAAAATAAAAAAATATATTATTTTGATACATTTCAAAATAAAAAATACTTTAAAAATTAATCAGTATTATACAACGTTACCTTATATCATTGGTGGACCAAATACTCTACTAACAATATACATGGAAACTCAAAGAATAATAATCAAATGTATAATTTTTTTTGTTAGTTAAATATATAAAATATATAAGTCATTAAATAATAATCAAGTGGTGTAGTAATGTTGATTTATTTGCCCAATTCAAAAGGAAGAGACGCCGGATGAATCAAAAGACTGCCTGTTTGAATAAGATTGCATGCGGTTTCTATTTCATACTCATAATGCATTCAAAGTCAAGCAAAAACTAAGAGATTAACTTTTTATTTTCAAAGTAGTTGTTTTTTTTAATATATATATATATATATATATATATATATATATATATATTTGATTTCAATTTCTTTGTGAAACCATTTCTTTTATAAATGATTGTCTCAAAGAAAATTAAATAGATTTTTTAAGTCACAATATGACTAGTCCAAGTACACATGTTTAAAGTAAAATAAATTACAAAATTCTAAGCACCCTTAACCTAAATTATCAATATATAATGCAGTCCTAGTCTTGGTTTATATATATATATATTGGTGTCCGGGTTAGTTTAACTAATTTTATAGATTCTAAAGTTAACAACTATATAATATTTTAATAGCTTTGAAATTTATAAGTCTCGAACTAGTAATCTCTATAAAACAAATTTAAAATCTAACCATTTTAACTTCACCCCTCAAAATTCACATTCACAGTCTTGTTTTTAAATTCTTTAGATTCGACTGTTGATCTCAACAAAGCATATAGACGATCATGATACACAAAGTGAGTCTTAGATTTTCTTGGCCTGTCAATGTCTGAAAACGTGGAAAAATAAGCCCATCAAACACGAAATAAAAGAAGAAACGATTCGAAATAAAATAAACCAACAAGAAACCTCATTATTCTCTGAAGAAAAAATAAACAAATAAGTGGGGCAGAAAATATACCAAACACTTCATCTAAGTAAAAAAAAAAAGAAAAAAAAAAGAAAAAGAAACTGGGCATGGCTACTGCCTTCTATGTTTCTGATATTAAAAAAAAAATTATGAGATAAGAGCCATGACCTGAGCATGGCATATAGTTTTGGATTAATTTTACAGAGCCTTCTATAGTTTTTTTTTAATCTTTATTCTTTTAAAAATTACACTTTATATTTTAAAAGTTATAAATTGATAATATTTTATGATGAAAAAAAAAATCAATAGATCAAGCTTTCTTAACGGATAACGAGATAAGATGGATGGTGGATGTTCCCTAAATAAATTTTTCGATAATAAAGTCAATTTATTGTTTTTTAGGTGGATATTCTGTAAAAAAAAATGGACAGAAAAGCATGGATATTTTTTTTATATGTTGACATGATAAAAATCCCTTTTCTCTCCCCTAAATTTGGAAATATATAGCTCACTTTCAAAAAAGTTCAAAGTTACTTACTGGTAAGATGAAAGTTGGTGGGTTGGGCGAAGACCAAACCTTGATTGACTTGGTTGGGCTTAGGCTTAAACAAACTTCAGAGGGCTCGGTTGGGCTTTAACCCAATAAAAACAAAAACAAAAAAAAATTTACATTATGACTTTACATCTCCACTGACGCATATAAAAAATTATCAACAAAAAAACATTGATTTATTTATATAATTGTCATTATATTCAATTAATAACTAAAGAGTTATTATATTAAATATTAAAACTTTATCATTGATTTTTTAAAAAGAAAATTTAGGCACGACCATCTTAACCGAAACCCACATCTTCAACAAAAAGAATTTAGATTAAATTGAGTTTAGACAATCAATTTTACATGGGGTGACCAATTATTTTAGGAATTTAGGGTTAGTGTTAGGATTTAAAAATTGGCGATATGAGTGCAGTTTATAACATATTAGGAGAGTAATACAAAATATATCAATTAAAAACATTAGATTAACAAGAAAAAGGGGGCTTTTCCATTCTCCCTTTTTTGTTTCTAATTTATCAATAATTTTTCCCTTTTTCTCACACTACTCATAAATATATATTATTTATTTTTTCGCAGTCATATTTCATTTGAAATTTGATTTAGCTTGTATTATATCTAATATTATCTGAAATGTTTTCAATTCCCATCAACATTCTCAATATTACGATGAAAAAAACAAAGAAAGAAGATAGAGACTGGTGTTGACAACAGCCTTTTTCTTCTTTTTTATTAAAAAACAAAAAAGAAGCAAACGTGTAGATTTTCTTTTTAATTGATTATTTATCTTGTGCTAGGCTACTATTTGTTGAATCTTAAATCTCGAACTCACAATGATTATTTTTAGTTTATTTAATTTTTATATAAAAAAAAACCAAAACTGAATCGAAACAAGTTCAAATTAACCTGTTTGAATTCGGTTCGATTCAGTTTTTTTAAAAAAAACCGGTTCAAACCGGTTTGATTTGTTTTTTCAGTTTGGCCTAGTTTTTTCCGGTTTGGGTTCGGTTTATTTTTTTTTATTTCATACTTATAAAACCAAAACCGAACTAGTTAATTTTTTTCAAAATTATAATTGATTTAATCAAATTTTTTTTACAGTTTAATTTTTTTAATTATTTTTTTTAATTTTCTCAATTTAATTAATTTTTCAATTTTTTTAATCATCCCTCTATCGAACTCATTAACCAAAATTCTTTAACATCTCACTCTAAACACTTGCCAGGACATTTGTAGGGTAAGGGATCATATGTTTGTTTTTATTTTTTTTTTGCTTTTAGATTTTCGGGGATAGAAGAAAAGGATTATTTGTTTTATACCTTTAGTTTTTTTCAAAAGAATAAACTCGACTGCCATTATCACAAATTTTCATATCATTGATTATTTAGAAAGAAAAATTAAATTTGATGGACGTACAAATTGATTGAGGATACTTCTTACATTTGAATAAAAAAACTTTACGAACCATTTTATTTTTAATTTTCAAAAATCTTAGTAGTTCTTACGTTGGAAAACAAAAATAAGAAAAAAAACATTTTTTATTTCTTTTTTAATTTTGAAAATATAAACAGAAAACATAAATCACAAATGATACCAAAATAATTCCTAAATAACATTGAAAAATAAAATGTCATCGTTTTATTATTCAACAATTATATCATGTTTTTGTATTTAATACCTTTTTATCTAGTGAAGTAAATTCAACTTTTAACGAATTCAGTTTATTTAGTTATTATGTAATGAAAAGAGCTACTCTATCATGTATCTCAAGACTCAACTTGACTTTCAATAAATCGAAATACAATTTTATTTTAATAATAGAATGATGCCTCCATATTTTACAAAGAGAATAAAAGTTTTTGTTTATGAAATGTATTTTTAATAACCATGAATTACAAAAATATTATGAAACTCAACAGAATCAATGACCCGAGTAATAAGTTTGACGAGTTAACATGAAATTATTTAGCTTGATTTAATATATTATTATTTTGATATTAAAAAAAATCTTATAATGAAATTTTTAAAAAATCAAGCCATATTTTTTTTGTTATTTAATTTTTTTTATTTGTACCCCTTAAGTTAATGAGATCATATCAAAATAACTCTAACACTATTTAATTTAAAATCTAGGATAAACAACAAGTAGAGTCACCAACAAGTATTATAACAATATCAAAAAACTTACCCCAACTAGAATATTATTTTTTATAACTAAATTATTTTTTTAATATTTAAGATTATTATGCTTCTAGTTCTAGTGTTTGTTCTATATGTTTTTTTTTTTCCAGTGAGTTGTACAATATCCATCAAAAGTTGATTGATTACCTTAGTTGCAGGTTGTTGTTTTTTTTTTCTTTTTGTTTCGACTAACTTTTCTATCAATCAAAACAAAATCCCTTTATGAAATGATCTTAATTTTGATCCTTTCATATTAGCTATATATTAGTTATATGGCACATGCTACGTCATGGGTTAATTTTAAAATAAAAAAATATTAAATTTTTCTATAAAATTATATTTAAAAATCTTAGATTTGGCTATAACATCAAATCAAGAGTAATATATATTTAAAGGAATAATCTTTACTACATATTGACTCTAAGTTTCAAACCCGAGAAGTTAAGCGAGGAAACAAATCTTCTCTATTGTTCAACCTACTCCTTAGATGGCATTTGAAAGTTGTTCTAAGATAAGAGATGCATGAGAATTTTAACAGAAAATTATTTAATTTAATTTAGCATATTACAAATTATTTGTTATCTTAGCTATTTTTATTTCTATTTAATTTAGAAAAATATTTTTTATGATGTTTTTTTTCTATTTAGTATGAAATCAAATTTTGGTTGATTATCTTGTATTTCAGCATATTACTTGAAGATAAGTATTTAATAATAAAGTCACATATTACATAAATTTTTTATGTGGTAATTTCTATTTAATTTTAAAAAAAATTATGTGATTGATTAAATCATATTTTGCGTATACAATTATATATAATAAATTATAATCTACTTTTCTTATTTGATTTGCTTCAACATTCATTTGTTAAAATAATAAAAAAAACTAAATATAATTGTATATGTAACCAAAATTTTAAAAAAACTATATTTAAAATATAATTAGAAAAGAATGAAAAAAAAGATAATAAGATTAAGATTTTGACCAAAAACCAAGCTCGGGTATGGATGGGTTTGGAGTTAAGTGTAGGCACATCTAAGTTGAGACACGTGTCATGTTTAAATCCTTTAAGATGCATGAGACATATCATCTAATATTATCTTCTTCGATGAGTCTTGCAAGTTTCTAAGGAAACTCACCAATCACTAGTTTTTAAAGACTCATTTTATTAATGTAAATGTCATTTAATCAATCGGTTGGTTGCATGTGAGACTAATTTTGTTCATGTAAAAGCACAATTATTATTAATAAAAACATTCTTATCTTTAATATTCATTGGTGTTTGATTAATGAGTCAAGAGTAAAGATAAGTTTTTGAGATAAAAATGCTTAGCTAATGAAATTATAAAGTTGTTATAAATTTAAAACATAAACCCGCATTACAAACTATAAACCAAACAATGTCTTACCTAAGCCGTAGAATTAATGGAGCATTATACAAGCATAGGAAATATATTAAATAAGTGTGAGAGTGTCTTAAATTTAGAAGTGGCCATGTCAGGTGCAAGGAAACAAGCTTCTACTTTGAAAAAAAAAATGCAAGCCACATGATATTATGATGGCAGATTGAGGAATTTGTTCTATCTTTTATATCTTTGATTCCTAAAAAAATTTATAATGAAGGTTTGGAGTTTTATAAGGGTAAAAGATCATCATTTAGTTTGAACCAAAATTTTGTTCTGTTGAATGACTAATTTTCCAATAAATAAGGATAATATAGCTTTAATATTTGCCAAGTTTAAAATGGCTAGAGGGAGTGTTTAATATTCTATATCTTGTTTTAAGGTATTTTGTTTCATTGGTTTCAACGACTTTTAAGCTACCTTATTAAAAATTTCCTACCTTAAACCAAGCCACATTACAACCCTTGAAAAGACCTTATGATTTGTGAAATGCATGTAATCTAAATGATGAAGAGTGAGATGATTCACAAACTTATGGTAAATCATTTCTATTGGAATGAATTTGAGTGAAATACTAACTTTTCAAACACATAAGAATTAAGTGATCATTCATGGGAGGTCTACTATTTGGTTGTTTTATTCTAAAATAAAAACACTTGAAAAACAATTTTAAATTGATTGGAATGTCATTTATGATATGTTATGTTGGTTTGAGAGTTTAATTGTTAATAACATTAAATTTTTTCACATTGAAAAACTAAAATTAAATTTTTGTCTAAGGATGTGCAAAAGTTAAGTGTGAGGAATTTGATCAATGTAAAATATACATATGTTTTTATTCCTTTTAACTATGTTTTTAATGTATTTTGAGCTTATTGGAAGTTATTTTTATGAGTTTGGCATGTTTAAGAGACTTTATGAATTAATTGCTACAAGATAAGAATTTTTACTTTTTATGTTTTGGACTTTGCTTTTTGTGACAGTTTTTTCACCAAGTTATAAATTTCAAATATGAATGTGAGATGAATAAAAGTTAAAGTAAACATATCAAACTTTTCAAGAAGTTATGGGTAGAAATCTGAGTTGGTTTGGATCTCTAATCAAACTTGCAAAATCAGGCCGAAATCTTACTTGCAATAAGATTCTATACTTTCATATTACAGATTCAAACGAGTATATATTTAGCCTCAAATATCAAAATCATGCAATTCAAAAGCACAAAATCATCTACACATTTAGGATAATAGCTTTTATGAAGGATGCTAGGTCAGATAAAATCGTTTTGAAGATGAAAATCCAAATTCAATATAAAAGACAAGATTGATCTCCTGACATGATGAGAAAACTAACGGTGCCAAACATCCCACTACTGCTGAGAGTTTGGTATAGAAACAGTGGGCCTTAAGATCCAAGAAAGGTGCAAACCAAGCATCTAACATTCTATGAATGAAAGAATATGGCTGGAATAGCTGAATATTGCAAGAAACCAAGTCAGAAACAAAGTCTAAGTTGTAGTAAATTCTAAATTACAGTAGAGTCGTGATAACAATATAGATAGCTTTCAACACAAATTCTAAGAGATTTAATCAATCTTAATAACAAGATAAGGAAGAAGAAATTAAATAACATTAATAACTTTTAATTAGGAGAAGAATACTAACAAAAGACAACAACTGAGAAAGAAAATAAAAAAGCAAATCACAGCAGAAACAACTCTTTTATTCTTCTTTGTAACATTCTTTTCTCTTTATTTTTGTTAATTTTTCAGTAGTTATAAACTGAACTTTGGCTTTCGGTTCAAGAGAAATATACACTATCTTAATTATTAAGTTGTGAGAAGTAACATTATCATTGTAATTCTTTCATATTCAAGTAATTATTTATATTTTAGAATTATGCTATTGATTTCCATTTATGCTTATTGATTTTTTTTTGAGATGATATATATTTGATTTCTAGTTTCTTTCGATCCATAATTGTTGTGAAGCAAATGAGTTTAACTTGATTGCTATAACTATCACTTTAATTTATTAGGGAGGAATAAGCTAAGTTAAATTGAATGGTTACTTAGACTAAATTTTACAGACTTTGATCCTAAAATTACTACCAAGTCAATTAAAATTGCTTTTCAATATTAAATTTGTTTGATAGTAAGAAATTGATTAGAAAGCTTTATCTAATTAATTTACTCATAATCTCCTTAATTCCCCTTAGCTTTAAGGGACATTGAATTTATTTGCTTAAATTGAAAGAATATTTATTTTACTTTGATAATCAATAGATTTACATGAATAGATGTCTAGATCTTTGAACTTGAGTTAATGAGATATCAATTTATTATTTTTATTTTTAAAATTTTGTTTATTTATTATTTTTATTCAAATCCTCTATTCTTTTTTATTTCAGTATATTATAGTAAGATTAAATGAATTTTCCTTTGGGTTCGATATGGTTTTCATAATCATACTACGAAATTATTTTGTTTGTGATAATAAAGCTAGAATTATATTTGGAGATTCCAATGACCGATCAATCCTTATCTTTAAATGTTGTATTTTTTTTTTATCATAATTCCAATCCCAATATCTTCTATTTAGGATATAAAAAAGCTTGATTGAAAAAAAATAATTAAAAAATTAACTTTTTTTTTTAAAAGTTGATGAGATGTACAATGAACCATGAACTTCATGTCTTTCGGTTTTTAGCATAATCTAATCATATTATAAACCAAATATAAAAACTAATCCATGATGATGATGCATGAATTTAAAAAGCTAATCCTAGATAATAATAATAATAATTCAAGAATGCTATTGAAATATAATATAAAGGAAACTAATTTTAATGTGAATAATAAATATGTTTTAAATGATTAAACGCAAAAAAACTTAAATTAATAATGAATAATTTTCAAATGAAAATACCACCTTATATAATATGTAAAAAAGTAAAAATAATGCTATAAAATCTATTATTTTTCAAATGATAATACATTTTTTTTAATTTATCAAATATGAATTGACGAGTAAAAAGATAAAAAAAATCTATAAATAAAAAAAATAGGACACAAAAACATAATAACTGAAATTATCCAAAATATTTATAAAAATCAATCAAAAAAAAAAACCAACATGAGAAACAAAACTGAAAAAATCAGTTATTTTTTTATGAACTCAATTTGATTTAGCTTTAATTTCAGATATTACAAATAAAAAAATTAAAATTGATAAATGAAAAAACAAAAAAAAAGATTATATATAATTAAACCTAAATAAATAACCAATTCTTTTATATAAAACAGTCAAAACTTTAATAAAAATAACCTAGTTTTTTTTTTAAACTTATTTAGATTTATTAGTTTTAATAAAAATAAAATAAAATCAATTGAATATATTAGTTTAATTTTTTAATTTTATTTATTTTAAAATTAAATAAAAATTAATTCTATTGAATTTCTTAATCCAAAACTTAACCATTTGGATGATCCTTATCAAACGACTATTATTTTCAAATCAAATTCCTAATAATCGTTATTGTTTTTCTTTTTCTTTTTAATTTTCCTGTTTATGTATTTCTTGACTTGTCGAGTAAGTTTACATGAAATAAAGTGGAAACAACTTCTTTCCATTTAACCCTTCCACTCTCTCTCTCTCTCTCTCTTTCTCTCAAGCAATCTAGGGTTTCAAAATCCCCCATTTCGAAGCCCTCAAATCAAACCAAATCAATATAGTTGACGCAAACCCAGTTCAATTAACGAGCTAGGGTTTCTGAAATCTCAATCAATGCCGGAAACTATGGTTAGCTCTGCGGGTGGACTGCTGGCTATGCTTAATGAGAGCCACCCTTTGTTAAAACAACACGCTCTCTACAATCTCAATAACTTTGTCGATCAATTTTGGCCTGAGATCTCTACTAGTGTGCCTATAATGTAAGTCTCTATTGTAAAGATTGAATCTTTTTTGGGTTTTCTTTAGCTAGGGTTAACATGTCTCTTTTTCACTGGATTTCGATCTGTTTTTGAACAACACTTTGAATAAATAAGATTCTTCAATGTTGAAAATAAAGTGATGTGTTTTATGAGTAATCTTGTGTTAATTTAGCTTCAAAGTTTGAATTCTTGGGGTTTTCTAGTGAATAAGAGATTCCTGAAGTATAGGACTTTTTTTGGTGGTTTCAGAGATGGGGTTTTAGTGTTGGGTAATTAGGATTTGGGGCTTATGAGACTGAGAAGATTTCAAGGTTTTATTATTTGCTGGGATTGACTTGAATTCTGAAGTTAAGATTCGTGTGATTTAGCTTGTTGTTTTGTATTTATAATGTGATTGTGTATATGAGTTTTCCGTAATTTTTTGTTGTTATTCAGAGAGAGTTTGTATGAAGATGAGGAGTTTGATCTGCATCAGAGGCAACTTGCCGCATTGCTTGTTTCTAAGGTATTGACTTCTTTTTCCTTGTGTTCCTTCTCTATCTCGCAGTCTCTCCCCTGTATGTCACATAGAAATAAGAGGAAAAAGAAGAGAATGGATTGTAGAATTTAACAATGTCAAACCATCCAAAGTCCACCTCCTTATCTGTACGTATTTTAGGAAGTCGTATACTTGTATCTTATTAGGAACCCTTGTTTGCAACATCTAAAAACAAAAAGGCCTCAAATAAAAATGCCTAGATTAAAGTAGGCAAATAAACTGATAAACCCTTGTTTAAAACTGATTAAATTAGGCATTTGAGTTTTTGGACAATGACCACCTTAGTCCTGTATTAAAATGAATTACTGTTTCATCTTCAGGTTTTCTATTACTTGGGTGAACTTAATGACTCACTGTCGTATGCCCTTGGAGCTGGATCCCTCTTTGATGTTTCAGAGGATTCTGACTATGTTCATACTCTTCTTGGTACGTTGCTCATCAACTTGCACTATTTTCTTTACCTACAAACCAGTGAAATTACTGTAAAGAGACTAATTTTAGCATGCCCCACAATTACCTTTAAATAGGATGAGATGTTATGAGAATTTGTCATAGCATGCATGAAGTTGTCAACACTGTATAGTTCAAGCTTCTATTGTTTGTCATATATTTTGTGAAGTGTTTCAGGGATGTTATGAGGATACTTTCCTGGTCTACTTATATTTTGTCTTTGTTCCTATCTCCAGCTAAGGCTATTGATGAGTATGCTAGCCTAAAGTCCAAGGCAGCTGAATCAAATTCTGATGGAGCTGATGTGGACCCTAGGCTGGAAGCAATTGTGGAGAGATTGCTAGACAAGTAACATAAATTCATTTATTTTTTATGCATCTTTGTACTACTAGTTATCTTATTGTTTCTCCATTAGGTGCATCATGGATGGAAAGTACCAGCAAGCTATGGGAATTGCAATTGAATGCCGAAGATTAGATAAACTTGAGGAAGCTATCATGAAGAGTGATAACATCCATGGAACTCTGTCCTATTGTATTAATGTTTCCCATTCATTCGTTAACCGCAGAGAGTATCGGCTTGAGGTTAGTTTGTTTGCATTCTAGCTTTCCTAACTAATATTGTCCCATGTTATTGCCATTGCACGGAAGTGATCATGTGGGAGTATGTTCAACACTGCATACAAGCTGTTATGTGTATTGTTTGTTGAATGTCCACTGTTACAACTGATAACATTGTCTTTGGTTGGATAGGTTGACATTTGTTATGAATTTTATGGCATTTTCTATCTTTATCACAGTTTTCCAATTGCATTGGGTAATACTTAAATTCTTTATTTTGTCTACTGGTCTTAATACATGAAATCATGAATGGCAATGCAATTTTTTTGTTGTAAAATATTGGATGGTTTTCGGGAATTAACACTTAGTGTTTTTCTGTGAGTGTGTGTTTGTGTTTCCTCACTCTTTCCAGTTCCTTTATTTTTTCTGATCACTTGTCCATACTGCGTGCCATGTTGCATAATCTCTGGTTAGTTATGAATGTGGTAATGGATTCTGAATTTCATAGATTTTCTTGCTGTTTGGCTTCTTTTATTAAAAATCACCCTATATGGAAAGTTGTTGAATGGTCTATTTATTTCTATTGAAGAAGATTTGTGATACAAGTTGATGACCGTTTGCTGTTTTTTGTTTTGTTCTTTTTTTTTCCTGCAGGTCCTCCAGCTTCTTGTTAATGTATATCAAAAGCTGCCTTCTCCTGATTATTTGAGCATTTGTCAGTGTTTGATGTTCTTGGATGAGCCTGAAGGTGTAGCTAGCATATTGGAAAAACTTCTACGCTCAGGAAACAAGGATGAAGCTCTGTTGGCATTTCAAATAGCTTTTGATCTTGTGGAGAATGAGCACCAGGCTTTTCTTTTAAATGTTAGAAACCGCCTTCCACCTCCAAAGTCTCAAATTTCAGAGCCAGAACAGCCAAAATCCATGGTTCCAGATTCATCTCAAAATGAAAATTCTAGTGCTCCAGAAGAAGTTCAAATGACAGAAGGAACCTCATCTTCTACTGTGCATGAACCAGATCCAAGTGAAGTGGTGTATGCTGAGAGGCTGACAAAAATCAAGGGAATTTTGTCAGGAGAGATGTCAATACAGTTGACTTTGCAATTCCTATACAGTCATAATAAGTAATGCTAAAAAGTCCTGTTATTTTTTTATTGACTATCTTAGCTTCCTATATGCCTTTTTGGTTAATAATACTTGTTATTTGCTTGTAGGTCCGACCTCCTTATATTGAAGACAATCAAGCAGTCTGTTGAGATGAGAAACAGTGTCTGTCATAGTGCAACTATTTATGCCAATGCAATTATGCATGCTGGAACAACTGTGGATACATTTCTCAGAGAAAATCTAGTGAGTCACATCTTTGTTTTATCTTTAATTTTATTATTTTTTTTATGCTTTGGTCTATGCATGTCTGTTGCATATGTTTGTGCATCCTCATAATTTATGCTCAACTATTTTTGGCTTATATACCATGTCAGGACTGGTTGAGCAGGGCGACAAATTGGGCCAAATTTAGTGCAACAGCAGGTCTTGGTGTCATCCACAGAGGTCACTTGCAGCAGGGCAGGTCACTGATGGCCCCTTACTTGCCTCAAGGTGGTGCTGGTGCTGGTGGTGGAGGTAGTCCATACTCAGAAGGTGGCGCTCTCTATGCTTTGGGACTCATTCATGCCAACCATGGCGAGGGCATAAAAGAATTCCTTCGTGAAAGCATACGTAGCACCAGTGTGGAGGTGTGCTAACTGTTCCAATTTTCTATTGCTTTCTATAAGAATAAAGACATGTAGTTAATTATGGAATTCACACTGAAATGTTTTGTTCAGGTTATTCAACATGGTGCATGCTTAGGTCTTGGTTTGGCAGCTCTAGGAACCGCTGATGAAGATATCTATGACGACTTCAAAAGTGCATTGTATACTGATAGCGCTGTTGCTGGTGAAGCTGCTGGTATCAGCATGGGCTTGCTCATGGTTGGGACCGCAAGTGAAAAAGCTAGTGAGATGCTTGCATATGCACATGATACACAACATGAGAAAATCATCAGGTAAGTATGGGGTTCATTTTTGGTTATTGGCTGAGCCCTCAGCTTTTATATTCCGCTTTTTTGCTTATATATTCTGCATATGCTGCAGGGGATTAGCATTGGGAATAGCCCTTACAGTTTATGGAAGAGAAGAAGAAGCAGACACGCTAATCGAGCAGATGACACGGGATCAAGATCCTATACTTCGTTATGGTGGCATGTATGCATTGGCATTGGCCTACAGTGGTACAGCAAACAACAAGGCCATTCGCCAGTTGCTGCATTTTGCTGTATCAGATGTGAGTGATGATGTCAGGAGGACTGCTGTTCTTGCACTTGGATTTGTCTTGTACTCTGAGCCAGAGCAGGTAGGTTCTTTCTTGTGTTTTTCATATTCTTTTTGCACTCCATGGCCCATGGTTGTTATTGCTGTTGTCTTTCCAGTATAAATGCTTGACATCGTCAAGCATTAAATCATCTGTTGATGTTTTCAAGCTCTTGCTTGGTTCCTTTGTAGTTGACTTTTTTTTTTTTATGTTTCATTACACAAACACATGGATGTGCATTTATATTCTGTTTTCTGATTATGTTATAACTTTCTGCACTGTTAAACTGCAGACTCCTCGAATTGTCTCCTTGCTTTCAGAGTCATATAACCCACATGTACGATATGGTGCGGCTCTCGCAGTTGGCATCTCCTGTGCAGGCACTGGCTTGAGTGAGGCTATATCATTGCTAGAACCTTTGACGTCAGATGTTGTTGATTTTGTTCGTCAAGGTGCCCTGATTGCAATGGCTATGGTCATGGTTCAGATGAATGAAGCCAGTGATTCACGTGTAGGAACATTCAGGTATTGCAATATAATGTTGTATTTTTCCATCTGTTTTACTTAACTAAGTCTAACATTTTAGTGCATTTTAATCATCCTGCTCCTTTTACAAAGCCTAACCTCACTTCTGTGAACCTGTTATTGCAGACGGCAATTGGAAAAAATAATTCTTGACAAGCATGAAGACACAATGAGCAAGATGGGAGCAATCCTTGCTTCTGGAATACTTGATGCTGGTGGTAGGAATGTGACTATAAGATTGCTTTCCAAGACAAAGCATGATAAAATCACTGCTGTTGTTGGCCTTGCTGTTTTCAGCCAGTTTTGGTACTGGTATCCTCTTATCTATTTCATAAGCCTGGCATTCTCACCCACAGCTTTTATTGGACTCAACTATGACTTGAAAGTTCCAAAATTTGAGTTTATATCAAATGCAAAGCCTTCTCTGTTTGAGTATCCAAAACCAACTACCGTGCCTACCATGGCGTCTGCTGTCAAACTTCCTACTGCAGTTCTGTCAACATCAGTGAAGGCCAAAGCTAGGGCCAAGAAAGAAGCAGAGCAGAAAGCTAGTTTAGAAAAGGTGGCAGGAGCTGAGTCTTCACCTGCAGCAACAAGTGCTGGAAAAGGAAAAGCATCTAATGAGAAGGATGGGGACGCTATGCAGGTAAATATCAATTATTGATGTTTCTTTACCTTGTGTTGATGTTGATGTGCAATTGCATTTTCATTTTGAATGGAGAAACAGAACTGCTAAAATATATCAGTCCATCATCATTTTATTCTGATGCATTCTCCAGTTTTTAAGATTGGCATATCACCTGTTTTGGATTGGATTATTTACTGCGTTGATTGCCTGTTTTGACAGGTTGATGGGCAGCCAGAGAAGAAAGCAGAGCCGGAGCCTTCTCATGAGATTTTGACAAACCCAGCCAGGGTTGTTCCTACTCAGGAGAAATTTATTAAATTTATGGAGGATAGCAGATATGTGCCGGTGAAGTCAGCACCTTCAGGGTTTGTTCTCTTGAGAGACCTGCAACCAACTGAGCCCGAAGTGCTTTCTCTTACAGATACACCTTCATCTACAGCATCACCCGCAAGCGGTTCAGCCACAGGACAGCAAAGCTCTGCATCAGCCATGGCAGTTGATGAGGAACCCCAGCCTCCACAGCCTTTTGAGTACACCTCGTAATTCTGGTAATTTCTCATGTGGTCTCTGCTCAGGATGTTCGGTCTGTGAACTTTTTTAATTCTTCATATATTTCTATGTTTTGTGGGGCCGGGGAAGGAGAATGCGGCAGTTAGACTTCTTCAGGAAGATATCAATGTATAATTCCCAATCAAGAATTTATTTCTGCTAGAATCTGGTGCTGAACAGAGTCCTAGTTTCTCCCATTATTTAGGACGAGTTACAGTGCCTTGGGTGCCTCTCCAATCTTTGAAGAAAAACTTTAGATCATACTGTTTCTCTTATTTATCTACGAGTTTAAAATCACTTAGGGTGTACTTAGGGGGTGTTTGGAAGAGGTTGTTTTTTGAAGTGTTTTTTATTTTAAAATATATTAAAATAATGTTTTTTTTTTTTTTTTTTTTTTTAAAAATTATTTTTTACATAGCATATTAAAATAATATGAAAATATTAAAAAAAATATTAATTTAAAGTAAAGAAAAAAATAATTTTTTTTTAAACCTTTCAAAAATGATATTGAAATGTAATGCAAAACACACCTTTTAAGACTAACATGTCTTTTTCCCCCCCTATTTGTTGTTTGGAAGAAAACTTTTGATATTCCTTTTTCCATTTTCAGTTGAAATTATATTTGATCACAGTGACCTTCGTTTAGGACATCTACCTAGGTAGCAAAAATCTCTCTCATAGCCATGTTCAGGCCTTCAATGGATGGCTTCAAGACACGAGTGGACTTCTCTTTTAGTTTGCGTTGCCCTTTTGCTGTGGTTCACAGCAAAAGCATCTCCTAGGAATTTAGTTTACAAGAGCTTAGCAATAAGAACTCTGCTCCATGGAGTAGAGCCTTGCGAGAAAGTGAGAATTATTTGTGGTCCTTGCGGAGTTTGATCTTTGCGATCTCGAGCGAAAATTCAAGCTTCAAAATACTGCTGCCCCTTTAGCCTAAAGTTAATTCTTTTCAAAAATGTACCCCCCACGATCATATGCTCACAAATATGATTCTAGACTCGATTGAGCATATATAGAATTTCGAAGATGCAGATTCTGTCGTGTCAAAACCATGGAGATATTATGCTTCGACAGAACATTTTCTTGTAACTAGAATATACAAGATCAGGACCCTTAAGTTGATGCTCAATATCCATCAAATGGGATCTCGAAACAATTTTCATACTTAAATTTGATCCTTCAGTTTGAAAAAGGGCCTAGTGGCCTTACACTTTTATTAAAACTAGACTGGACTGATTGGTTCAATATAAAACTTGATTAGATATGCAAAAAACCGAGTGGAATATGGCTAACCCTTTCAAGTGGACCAATCGGTCAAACATTGACCCAATTGAAAAAGAAACATTAACCCAATTAAAAAAGAAAAGAAAAATGGTAGATTGTGGAACTTGAACTAGGTAATTTTAACTCTTAGAATTGCACTTAACACATAATTTATTCTGCTTCATATGTAGTAATAAAATCTATATTATAGTACTCACATCCTATTGGTTTGGCTAATGATCCTTATACATACAGAAACAATAACAATAACAATAACAATACTTTCTCACAATAAAAAATAAAATTTGAATTTTATTCTTAATAATCAAAACTCAATATTACAGCTCTCCTAGGGTGCTTAAGTAATGCAAAAAGCATCCTAAATAAAACATTAAAAATAATAAAAGAGTTCTAAAAAAATAAAAAAACCTAAATTAACTAGGAAAATATGATAAATCTCGAACAACAACTTTTGGTCCTAATTTAGGGGCCTTATCGATCTTTGATGACTACAAGAATTTAACCATAAAGGAACATGGGTTCTAGAACCTCCTAGAAAAGTTTTAGCCGGTGTTGTTATCCACTTTTGAACCAAAAAAAAATAAATCATGAAAAGAAAAAAAAATAGAAAAAAAAATCTAAAATACAAAAAGATATACATTAAGAAAGCCAAGAAGATTGTCCAAGTTGGTGGTGAAAAACCAAAATAACAAGTGGAAATGCTGGAGGACCAACATGAATATGATTGACAAAATTAGCAATCCAATTCTGATTGACAATGAGGTCATTTGGTGAAAATATTTTTATTTAGGGTAAAGAAATATAAATTTGGATAACTAAGGACTTAATGAGAATTTTGAAAGGCTTAATTAATTTTATTGAAGACTTAATTGCAATGATATTTGAAGTCAATTTAGGCTTTGATTGGAAAAATTAGAGTCTGGAAGTCAATATGCAATTTTAAAGAGTTAATTTGGTCAAATCAAGGACTTAATTGCATAAATATTAAAGTTTGATGGGCAATCAAGCATTTAATTAAAGAAATCCAAAACTAAGAACCAAACTGAAAAAGACGCGTGATTTTAGGGGCTAAAATTGACAAAATCATAGGCAAATTGAAGAAAATTAAAAGTTTGATGGTTAATTAAGGGTCAAAGTGCACAAATCAAAAACTAAGGACTAATATGAAAATGACACTAAACTTTAGAGCTGATGATTGAGTTTGATAAGGATGAAATTGTATGAAATTAAGAGTTTGAGAGACAATTACAGGTGCAATTAAAAACAATTGGAAGAATATGGACTCAAATAAAATATGTTAGATCCCAAAATAAAAACCCTAACTTTTAGGGTTTAACCTAGATGACGTGTTGTTCAGCTACTATTTTAGCTTCTTCTTTGAAAATTTTGGTTGATCAAATATGTACTTTTAGGCGAATAAATGTGATGTTTTCAACCATCTCTAGGGTTGTAACAACTACCATTCAATTGAGAAACAACTCCTCTACAAAGATTAGTTACTCTCATCAAATGTTTACATCCTATTTTTATTTTTAAAACGAACTCAACAACATTTTGTCATCGATCGATCATCACTGTATTTTCAAATTCTAAGCTGATCGGGTTAACACTTTTAAACGAACAAATGTGGAGCTACAGACCTCCAAACTGTGTAAAGTTGGATCCAAATGAAAGGTGCGCACCTCATCTATCAAGATCAGGTGGTCTTAATTAATTTTGATTGACAAAGGATCTATTTGGTAAAAATATTTTTATTTGGGGTAAATAAATACAAATTTGGATAGGTAAGGACTCAATGATAATTTTAGAAGACTTAATTAATTTTATTGTGGAGTTAATTGTATTGATATTTGAAGTCAATTTAGGCTTTAATTGAAAGAAATTAAAGTCAAGAGATCGATTTATAATTTTAAAGAGTTAATTTGATTAAATCATAGGCTTAATTGCATAGATATTGAAGTTTGATGGGCAATTAGAAAATTGATTGAAGAAATTCAAAACCAATGACCAAACTGAAAAAGACGCGTGATTGGAGGGGCTGAAATTGATCAAATTATGGGGAATCCTCAATAAAATTTATATCAAAATAGAAATATAAAATTGACAAAATATAAAATGGACTCGTTAAATAAACTGTTATTTATTTTATCATAAAACACCTAAGTCATAAATTCAAATTAAATTTCTTAAATTTCCAAACAAATATTATTTTATAAAATATCAAACAAACCCTATCATGTACAAATAATATATTAATACAACAAATTTCTATGAAAAAAAATTATAAAACGAGTAAACACTAAAAAACAATACATATACAATAAAAATATGCAATAAAAATTAACATTTTAAAATTGAGTTCAAATAAAAAATGGGTAGTTTTGCTTATTTAAAGTGAGGAATCCTCAATAAAATTTGAATTAGAATATAAATATTGACAAGCTGAGTGTTAGGGTGACTGAATTTGTAGTGAGAGATTGATTTGTGATAAAATTATTTTGTGGGTGTGTGTGTGTGGGGAGGGAGGGGTTGTGGTGTTTGTTGTAAAGAAAAATAGAGGAAGAAGAAAAAATACGAGAGGGAGAGAATACGGTCGTTTGTCAGGTCATACATTAAATATTATAGATGAATTTAGCAACAAATTTAATCCATAAATTTAAATCTGCTAGAAAATCGATCTGTTTGTGAAAATAACAAGTCATTGTACTTCTGACTGTATTTTTCATTGTTTCTTTTCCCACTGTAATTTTCTCAGTATATATTGAAAAAATATTTCTGTTGGTATTCACTTATGAATATAGTGAAAAACTATTGTGTCAGTAAAGGTCATTATAATCTAACAATAATTTTTTTTCATTGATATTTATTTATATTTATTAATTTTCTAGCACTAAATCAATTCCATGATAATCCATATATCATCTAATTTTCAAAGGTCAAAGTTGAAAACACCAAATCTGCAGCCTTCCATCTTTAATTAGAGTCATGAAAAGAGGTGGTAAAAGCAATGAAAAGAGCGTTGTTGGCCTGTGAAACACATAAATAATGGGAGGTGAAAGTGAGGTGAAACTGTGAGGTGAGCATTAATCCAAAAGGATCATCTCTCTCCCTCTCTCTTTCTTCAAGTCTTCAAGTCAAAGCCAGCTCTTCCAGGCAATCTTGGCCCATCATGTAAAGACAACACTCACCACCCCAATCCAAGAAATTTTCAGTTGACATAAAATCAACTTCCATGGTGGTACCCCATGCTTCTTCTGCTCTTCAAAATATCATAACCACACTTCATTTTCACCATTGTCTTATTATACTCTCACTGTATGGTCTCTCTCCAATCTGGTCATTGTGGCAGCTTCTATTTTCAATCACTTCCATGCAACTTTGTTTCATATTTTTTTGTACTCTAATCAAAACCTAGTGTTTAATTACAACTACACACACACATACATATTAGTAGCTAGTGTTATTGCTACAATATTTACCTGCTGTTAATTTGATGGAGTCATCATGTTTTTGTTTTTTTTCCCCTTTCAGGTGGACCAAGTTAAGGAAATTTGACTAGCTAGCTAGGGCTAGCTTGTCCTTGCATGAGGGTTGTCGATTAAAGGCATTCACATATATATATATATAGCAATGGATAAAGAAGAGAACTACTTGGTACCTTAGCTCTCATTAGTTGTATTATTTGTATGTTTTTGTGATAAATCAATTCACCACAATGTTATTTTGCTCTGAGCTTGACTACTTGCAGGCAAGTTTTGCTGGGCTAGATTACTCTCTAGACCATCATCTTCATCAACAACAACACCACCACGAACTCATGAAGCCGCGGATAGGTGAAACTTCTGGTGATGATGACAGCAACAATGGGATGAATTATTATATGCTCAATAATCCTCATCAACATCAACCACATATGTCATCTGGGTTTTGTACTTCTGCTTCTTTCGATAAATTGAGCTTCGCTGATGTGATGCAATTTGCAGACTTTGGGCCCAAGCTGGCCTTAAATCAAACCACGATATCTGAGGAAGAAATTGGGATCGATCCAGTTTACTTCCTCAAGCTTCCGGTTTTGAACGACAAGATTGAGGAACAATCTCTAATGGTCCCTCAACTAGGTGGAGAAAATGATGAGAGGTTTACAGGAGTGAGTAGTGATGAAAATAGGGAAGGAATGGTGGGGGAAGAGGGGGGTGTTAGGGAAGATGAAGAAGCTAGGCTTTCGGATAATAACTCGGTGCAACTTCAGCTTCTTGGAGATCAAGATCTTCAAAACAAGAACTCTAAACCAGAATCGAAGAACAAGCGAAAAAGACCAAGAACTATCAAGACAAGTGAGGAGGCGGAGAGCCAAAGAATGACTCATATTGCAGTTGAAAGAAATCGAAGAAAGCAAATGAATGAACATCTTCTAGTCTTGAGGTCTTTCATGCCAGGATCTTATGCACAAAGGGTATCAAATTTTAAGTTCTGTTCAATAAAAAAAATAATGAAAAGCATCAGATTTTATGCGTTCCATTAAAGAAAAGAGAAAAACAATTTGCTTGTTTTCATCAAACAGATCTTGATTTTTTAGATCAACAACCAAAAAAATGGAAACCATTCTGCTTTGAGGGAATTCTATAACAAGATCATATTGGTTTTTGTGGATATGCAGGGAGATCAAGCTTCAATCGTTGGTGGAGCGATAGAGTTCGTTAGAGAATTGGAGCAACTCCTTCAATGCCTAGAATCCCAGAAGCGGCGAAGACTAATGGAGGATTCAGCTCTTGCAATCCAACAACCTCATCCTCCATTCTTGCCTCCTATCCCTCTACCAAATGATCAAATGAAGACTCTGGATCTCGAGACTGGACTCCGTGAAGAAACCGCTGAGAACAAGTCTTGCTTGGCTGATGTTGAAGTGAAGCTTCTAGGGTTTCATGCAATGATCAAGATCCTCTCTAGGAGAAGGCCAGGTCAGCTGATTAAGACCATTGCAGCGCTGGAAGATTTGCAGCTTAACATACACGACACCAACATTACCACCATTGAACAAACTGTTCTCTATTCATTTAATGTCAAGGTATAAAATCAGCTGCTCAGGGTTTGTTCATTTGACTTTCTTATTTTTAAAACGAATCAATCTTGAATATACAGTAACTTTCTTCTTTTGTTCAGATTGAAAGTGAATCTAGGTTCACAGCAGAAGACATAGCAAGCTCAGTTCAACATGCGTTCACTTTCATCCATGCAAACAGCAGCATGTGATGCAAATCTAAGATGGACAGAAAAGATGAGCTGTTATGTATTTCGTTACACCTACTTTTGGATTATCTTTTTTTTAGCTACTTTCTTTTTTCTTTTTCCATTGGATTTCCTATTTTTATTCTAGAAAAAACCACTGGTTACTGATCTAGCAACTAAGTATTGAATAGTTTCGGTTGGTGATTCTAATGAGCCGATGTGTATGCAGTCCATCTTTCTCTTTTGATTTTCTATCTTAACTACTGTGTACTGTGGCAATGGTGGGTGGTGATTTCCTAATCATGCAAGCACTCTCTTGGCCTTTTCTTTTTCCTCTTAATTATTTGTTGCATGGATCAATATTACTAGATGCTACGCTAGATAACAACCGAACATTTCAAAACCATCACCATTGATAGCCATCCATGTCCTTTCAAAACCATCACCATTGATAGCCATCATAAAAGTCAATCCAGTTTATGCCATAAGTGCACAGCAAGCTCTACTACTCATGAGTACATTATTTCCCTCCCTCTCCTCTCATGTACCGTATTTAATTATTAGTTGTAACATATTTCATGTTATTTAGACCACGCATTAATTAACATCGGTCTCTCCCTCCATAACATGCATTATTTTTATGCACTTTACCTTAATTGAACGAAACCTGATTGTTACATGTATGTCATGATGATTATTTTTTTAGATCAGAATCTTTGTGTGGGGGGAAGGAATTATTGTCCTTTATAAAAAAAAATAGATTTGGAATCGCTATCTAATATTTTGATCACTGAAACCCTAACTAGTCTTCAGAGTTTGGATAAAAAAACTGGTCGTGTATAAAAAGAACAACATCATCCCTAATACATCTTATCTAATTTAAATTGCATTGTTTATTTGTTTGAATACTAAGGCAGTGTTGTGTTTTTTTAATCATTGGCTTGTCTTTTGGTCAAAGCATGTTCACTCCAGTATAGTGAAACCATGACTTTATGGGTCAAGCCTAGCTATTCTAGAACCCAAACATATATATTTTTTATGTTTTTATTTCTTTTAATATTTGGAAATACACCTTACATATAAGTTCATAATTCTTTGTATTAAAATAAACAAATTAAGTTTTTGGTGTTTTTGAAATGTACACCAAGTTTTCATGGATTTAATAAACTTGTTATTGAATCCAAAAATACATGCAAACATTAAAAAAAAAACTAATTTTCTTGAATTTGGTATTAAAAAAAAATGCTAAATCCTATGTATTGATTTATGCAAATATGATTTTTATTTGAGAGATTTGTCCATATACAATTAAATATTTAAATGTATTTTTGAAAGAATTTCTTTTGTTGTTTCTTTTACAAGTAATAAAAAGAAAAATATGAGAGACATAAATTTTTTTATTGCAAATAGGTCCCTTGAAGGCATAAAATCAAATTAATTAAAAAGAAACAAGGGGTTTTTTTTTAGGAAAAAAACAAAAAAAAGAAAGAAAAAGAAACAATATTGGTAAAATTAGTAGGGCGTGTTTGACTAAAAAATGTAGGCTTAAAAATTACCTTAAGGTTGCATTTGACAAACACGTCTTAAGGATAAAAAATTGCATTTAAAATCTGAATAACAAAACACACTCTTAACACTGATGGAGTCAACTTAACTACATGGGTTGGGCTTCTCAGCTCGAGTCGAAGGTCAAAAAACATGACACACGTAAAATAAAATAAAATAAAGATCAAAAGCAAAACCTTTTGAATCTCATCCAAGCACATGAAGAACAAATGAAGAACCTAGAAACCAAGTTATAAATTTTGGCTAAAACGTGTCAAATCAAAGGCATAAAAACATGGAGTATGAAAGATTGAAGCATAATGATGCATTGGATTACAAACCAAACCAAGAAGGGCTTGAAATCAAACCCGACAACCAAGAACACAAACCTAGATATTCAAACTTTCAAGGATTGATTAATACAAGACAAACAATTAATTGAAAAAAATAACAAGGAATCATAATATATAGGTCTAAGATTTAATCAAAGTACTTAAGGTAGGCTAAAATAATAATTTATGAGAAATCAAATTTGATATCTATAAACATTCAACCCCAAAACCCAGGAAAAATCCAGAAAATACATAAACTTAGAAACTGACTTAAAAACCTAGAAACAAGCTTTAAACCAATAAAAAAAATGCTTCAAACATGTTTGTATTGACCTGCTAAAACACTAAAACTCTAAAGAACATAAAAAACATATGGAAACACAAAAAAAAAGATTTATAGAAATAATAATAAAAAAAGATTCAGCAATACAAACCATATATAATTAAAATTAAAATCAAAAGGCATATCCTTAAGTACAAACATTGTTTTATTGATTCTAACATCTATTCTTAACTGATATTATCATGTATTTTGCTTCATCAACCTAACATTTCATTAATAACAACACATAGTCATATTTTGTTTTTTAGAAACTAAAAGAATCAAAACAAACTTATCCACCAAACTCGACTTTTAAACATGTTGAAATGCCTCTTAAATGATATTAATAACATCAAATTTCAATCCTTAAACAACAAACTATGCATCAAATGCTATCTTAAACATACATATACATATTAGTTCAAATATGAATAAATGCATTTAAACATAAATATCAGCAACTAAAACATAATATATGAACAATAAATAATCATACAAGAGTTTTAAAAAAGTATTAAAAGAGGAGTGAGAGTGCCAATTAAGTTACACCCCCTCATCAAAGGTAGGTATATACCTTGTAGATGCAATGATATTTTCATCCTTCTTGTCTTCTTTTTTGAAATTTATTATTCTTCTACCTCTGTTTCCAGCTTCCCTGATCCTTTATTTTGTGTATCTTTTTTTTTTTTTTAGGACCCAAAATTGGGTTGACACTTGATGAAAGTGTCACAGCCTATTTACAATGTGGAAATGCCTGTAATGATAAACTCACAATTGTTGGTAAATCCATTGATTCTTTAGATTTCAATTATTACTTATTCGAAGGGCTTTGTGCAGAGCTTAAAGTTCTTATAACTACTCTTACATCGATATCCTTTGCTGAACTACACTTTTTACTGTTAAGATACAAGTTTATCTACAAAAATATTTTTTAGCACCTTTTTATTCAACAAGACAATGATGTTGAGACCCTTTATCCAATAACTCACCTACCCCAATCTATTACACACTATCAAGGTCAAAGACAATCCCCGTTTCATATACTAGTGAGCTCCTTTACTATGTTAATGCTCTTTTTTTTTTGTGATTGTAGGGGGTTTAACCATCATGTAAGAGGTCATCAATAAGGTGGTCATGGTCCAACCCATAATACTTATTGTAATTTCAGATTATAATAGCCTTAAAATCGGTCTAATTCACAACCATATTCATGGTGTCAATTATATGGTAATTGGGATCACTTGGCCACCTCGTGTCCTCTTTAAATTAATAATTGAGGCAAGAATAATTATTAGTTTAGAGGTGGGCAAATAGTACATTTAATTGGCTTAGTGAACTCAATAATGTTGACAAATTCATTTACTAGCTTTGATGGTTTTGATTTTCTTAATTGACACCTAGACACTGAAGCCACTTATCATGTCATTCTGATATTTACTAGCCTCTCATATTTGGAGTCATATAGTGGTTTAGATTACCTTGAAGTGAAGGATGATAAATGTCTTTTAATCACTATTGTTGGTCATTCTCATATTCATACACCTAATTGCATGTTAAATTTTTCATCTATCTTACATGTTCCTAGTATAACAAAGTTTTTCCCTCTATCTGTTAATCTCTTATTGATAATAATGTCTTTTTTTAATTCCATTATCTTTTTTATCTTATTAATGACTACACTTTCAAAACTATCCTTCTTTCCAGCATCATTAAAGATGGTTTTTACATCCTTCATGCTCCTCCTTCTCTGCCTAGTTCTTGTGCTTTTTCTAATATTTATGTGTCACTTGAAATTTGGCATTGTCATCTTGGTATCTTTATTTAAGTGTTCTACAACATTTAATTTCCAACAAACATTTTTCTATGTTATTGTCTTCTTTCAATTTCAATTTTATTGCTTATCCTAATGGAAAATATACTATATCAACTTTATGTCCTTTAGAATATGCAAGCACTACTCCCTTAGATTTAATGTTTTGTGATGTTTGGGGTCCTTCTTCCATTTTCTTGGTTGAAGAGTACCATTATTTTGTTATTATCGTGGATCATTTTACTAAATTCATTTATTTTTATCCTATGTTTGTTAAATCATAATATGACATTTTTATTCAGTTTTAAAAATTTATTGAGAATTAATTTTATACTTGTATCAAAAGCTTACAAACTGATTAGAGGGTGAATTTAAAAGACTTCACACCTTTTTTCATTATTTTAGCATTCTTCATCGTGCTACTTTACCTCATACTCATGAGAAAAATAAAACTATTGAACTTTGCCAGTGGTATATTGTTGAAATAATTAAACATTTTTTCCATTTATTCTTATTAATCATATGTCAACTACAATTATGATATCTTGGTTTCTTCCTAACTATACTTTCTTTAAAGTTTTTGGATGCTTATGTTTGCCATATCTTTGATCATATAATCATCATAAAATGGCTTTTCATGCCTCATCATGTGTCTTTCTAGGTTATAGTTCACTCCATATCAGTTAACAGTGTATAAACACTTGGAGTAAAATGATATATTGAGTGGAAATCTACTGTGATTGTTGAAATTTCTACCTTGACCTATAATGACACTTGGTCCTTGATACCATATGATTCAACCATGAATATGATGGGTTGTAAATATGTATACAAGATCAAATGCAAGGTAGATGGGACTCTTAAGGGCTATAAAGCATATTTGGTGGACAAAGTCTATCATCAACAATAAAAGAGTTGATTTTTAATAGATATTTAGTTCAGTGGTGATCAAGCCTTACACTGTTCGAACAATGTTAAGTATCAGTGTTACTCATGGTTTGTCGGCTTATCATCTTGGTGTATATAATATTTTTCTTAATGGATTTCTTCATATGGATAGGTTTATGGCTCAACCTTCTAGCTTTGTTGATCCTCAATCCAAACTATGTTTCTAAACTAAAACATTTTTTTATGGTATAAAAAAAGCACCCTATACATGGTTTGACTAGCTTATTCAGTTCTTCATTTCTTCGGGATTTCATAGTTTTAAAGTTAATATATCCATGTTCATTCTTCATTCTATTGAGGCTATAATAATTCTATTGATTTAAATTGATGGCATTTTACTTACTAGTGATAATTTTTTTTTTCCAGCATCTTATTACTTGTTTGGGGGTACTAAGTATGTCATTTGTAACCTTGCTTCACTTCACTATTTTCTTGGCTTTAAGCTTTCATCCACTATATACAATTTACTTCTTTTATAAAAATGATACATTTTTGAAAAAAATGGAATGCCTAAGTGTAAATCTATTCCAACTTTTATGGTAGTGGGTTCTCTTTTATCCAAATCAATTAGTTTCGATCCTATCAAATTTAAGCTTTGTTTGTTTGTTAGAAAGTAGTTTCCTTTTGGAAAGTAGAATCTTAGAAAGTGAATTACTTTTCGATGTTTAGTAGTATCATGAAAAATAAATTAGAAAATACTTTCCATTGTTTGACTATGTCATGAAAAATAAGCTAGAAAAGAACTTATTAATATTTTTTTTCAAGTTTATTAAAATAATAAGGAACCAATCTTACAAATTAAAAAGTTAATGAGAATGGAATTGAAAAAAATAATCTAATTTCATAAATTATCTCAAATAAAATAAATAACAATCAAAATAACGGAGATCAAATCTAATAGATAAAAAAGTTGAAAGATGATGAAATTAAAAATAAAATATTACAATTTCATAAATTATTTCAAATAAAATAAATAACAATAAAAAGAATGAGGACCAAATCTGATAGATAAAAATTTCAATTAAGCAAATGATAAGAGAAAAGAAAATAACAATCATAAAAAAGGAACGAAAGTTGATACAAAAATCAAATTCTAAGGGATGAAATTGAAAAAAAAAGATTTAAAACAAAATATATAGCAATCAAAAGTTTAAGGACCAAAATTGATATAATCAACAAATAATATGACATTTCTAAATTTTTTACATCTTCTGGAAAGTGTTTTCCGCCCAAAATAAAAAGGAAAATATTTTTCAGGAATCCAAACTAAATTTTTCTTTTACTGGAATGTGTTTTCTGTTGATCAATTTTTCTAATGACAAATAAATACAAGAAGTTTTGAAAAGTGGTTTTTAGAAAACCACTTTCTATAAAACAAACAAGGCCATGGATAAGTAGGTGGTCTTCAATACCTTACATTCACATAAACTAACATTTATTTTGTAAATGACAAGTTATGTTAGTTTATCCATTCTTCCACTAACATTCACTAGTTGGTAGTTAAACGTATCTTACATAACCTATGTGGTATTTCATCTTTTGGTTTGCACTTGACTCGTCAGAGTGACCTCTCTCAATGAGTTTAATGATTCTGATTAAGCTAGTAGTGTTGATGATCGAAAGTCTACTAGTGGTTATGATATTTTTCCTAGTCGAAAATTGAGCTCTTAGAAATATAACAAACAACTCATTGGTGCTCGATCTTTTATAGAGGCAGAGTATAAAGTCATTGGTAATGTTATTGCAAAATTACAAAGTGTGAAGTCTGTATTTCTTGAACTTGAAATTTTTTGTACAACTCTTTTTTTACGGAATGATAACTTATGAGCCATTTATCTGACTACCAATTTCCATGTTCGCATAAAACATGTGAAGATTGATTTTCACTTTGTCCATGATATCGTCACTAGCAAGGATGTCCAAGTTTGATGATTAGATTGTTGATGTTCTTGCTAAACCTCTCTCATCACCGTAGTTTACATTTCTACAATTCAAGTTGAAGATGATATCTTTTTCATATATCTCTGCAAGGGTGAGAATATAAGTTCGATCCTCGAAAAATACACTTATTAAGAGGGGTAGCCACGAATTCAAAACATGACTAGTCCAGCCTTTTAAAAAAGAATATGGGGATACCCGGGTCAATGACAAAAAAAAAAAAAAAAACTTGCAGGGAGTATTGAAGCAATATGATTAAATATAATTTTAGGCTGTTATCTAGTTTATTAACATTACTATATCTATATGATACATTATAAAAAGTTTATTAGGGTTGGCTATCTTTTTCCTACATGCACACACAAACACAGGAACTTAATTAGGTGAAAGCTAATCTGAGCACAACTTTCAAAACAAGAAACGAGTCCGCGTGAAGTGTCATCGTCATACTTCCGATTCATATAAATCTACAATGGGTTGACTTTCGTTTTTCCTTGTAAGAAACAAATTTCTGCTGGCAGCTAGTACTATGGTAATCAAGCGTCTCTGGCCTCTTGTCCTCTGCGTCTGTGGATCGAAAGATGCTCTGGGAGAGAGGAGAAAAATGGGTTGTGGAGACAGGCTCTGCTGTCGACGCTTGAACCACGATGATTTGCACTTATTCAGAGGTAGAAGGTCAACGACTCACGTACCTTCTTGCAGTGGGTTGACTTGTCAGAAATCAAGATTTGGTTGTAGCAGGCTGCACGCAGATGTTGCCATTCCCTTTAGGGTCCCTTCACTGGGAATTATTTTAGATTTCCACAGATTCATTCCCTCCGACCCGTTTTTTGATTTCAGTTCAGTCTTGCTTGACCACCCCAGTTTTGGCCTAATAAATGCATGGAAATTCGGTGTTGCTCGTGAGCTTTACCCTGTCCAGAAGGTTAAATCTACGAGACAATCATCAATAGATATGAACAAAGGTGAACGAAAGTGAGATTCTTACATTTGGTTTTAGGATCAAATTCTCTTTACAGAGTATTTGAATTTTAGAAATACTCTATAATAAGAGGAGGTTAGATCACAGTACCTTATCATTTTAAAGTAGTGCTGGTCATTTCAGCTCATCGTGATAATACCAACGTTATTCAAACCATACCGGTACAGCGGGTTGACTTGGGATCTAGTCAATTTAGTGGCTGGACTGTTCTGGATAAGATAAAAAACCAGCCAGTGCAACAACCCAGTAAAACCTGATCAACCTGGCAGATCAACCCATGACTCAAGCGAACCCGGATGAGACCCGATGTTTTCTTTTTCAAACGTGGGTTTTCTCCTATACCTTTTTTTTTATATTTTTTTAGTTGGTTATTAACACTTTTTAAAGTTCACTATATAAATACTAGAAAAATATTTTATTTTTTCAATGTGAGATTTGAAACCTTTTAGTATATATACTCTATGTTCCAAAAAAAAAAAATATTTTTTCAATGTGGAATTTGAAGTTTTTTTATATATATATTTTATGTTTACAATAAAAAAAGTTAAGTTTTTTCAATGTGGGATAAAAAAATTTTGGTTTATATATTTCAACTTAAAAGGATAACATAATATCTTTTTAATATGAGATTTGAAACACTTTAATATATATACTCTATGTTCACAAGAAAGAAATTTTTTCAACGTGAGATTTGAAGCCCTTTAATATATATACTCTATGTTCACAAGAAAAAAAGTTGTGTTTTTTTAACGTGGGATAAAAAAAAATTTGGTTTAAATATTTCAACTTAAAAAGATAACATAGTATCTTTTCAATGTGGAATAATTTTTTTTTAAAAATATTCTCTTAAACTTCATTATTTACAACATATATAGCCTATATTCATATGGATTGTTTCTTAATTTTTTCATATGAAATATTAAAATTTTTAATATATTTTTGAAAGTTTTTCCAGGTTAACCTGTGAAACTCAAGACCTAGCTCCTTGATTAGGTTAACCCCTAAATCAGATTTGATAACTATGGATAATACAAATCTCCTATTCCAATAGCACTAAACTCTTAACTATCTATAAAAGGGTTAAAAGACTCAATATGCACTTATTGTCCAATATATTTATATGTTTTTAAAGGTGTATATTATAATATCTTTATATAATATTCAATAATCAAATATTTCCTTCAATCAATTTTTTCAATCCAAATTGACCGAATTTCATTTTTCTTAAAAAACTTATTAGAGAATTATATATTTATATAAAAATATAATAAATATAACTAGAAATATAGGGATATATAATAGAGACTAGTCTAATTATATAAAGACATAGTATACCATTTATACAATAACTTCCTACGTATTAGATTTTATCCAAATAGCATGTTCAAGATGGCTAACAACCCAGGTAATAAATTAATAGAGAAGGGAAGGGATTAGGATCAATTATTTGGAAAATTATTATTAAAAAAACTAAAAGACTTGGTCTTTACTGTGACCCTTCTCACATTACGTGGATTCCAACAACGTGTTGTGTGTTTTTTTTATTAGTTTGTTTTTTAAAATATTGATTTGCTTTTTTTTTTTTTTTTTAATATGATCCTAAGTTTTATGCTAGGTTGATTTAGGTTTAGATTTTATGATTTGTTTTGGTTAGTTTTGTGTGAGATCCTCATGATATTGGGAAACAAATCTAACACTCAGTTTAATGCTTGATTTGACAAAACTAATTTCAATTTAGTTCATTCAATACAATCTAAAATTTCGGGACCAAGTTGAAATTTAAATAAAATTATCAGCCCATTTCCTTTATACAAAAACTAAAAGAGAGATTAGTATTTTATTTTGACCCTCCGTGGATGTGGATCTCAATAGTGCATGGTGTTTTTTTTTTTTTTTTCAATTTGATTATATTATACTAGGTTAATTAGGCTCAAACTTTATGATTTGTTTCCATTGGCTTAGTGCGAGGTCTTCATGGTGTTGGGAACAAATTATACACTCGATTGATGCTTGATTTGACAAAACCAATTTATTTTTAGTTCATTCAAAACAATATAAAATGTAGGGGCCAAATTGAAACTCAAAAAAACATTTCAGCCCCTTTCCTAGAAAAGTCACAGACCATAGGGAAAGAATTGTTGGCGCTTGTTATACACGTACCAACATGTGGTGGACCTTTCACTAGACTTTGAAAGGGGTTTTCACCAATATCATTTAAATCATCTTGGTGGTGCCTTTCTTTTGAGGTAGCACGTGTAATTGGGAGAGGAGAGGTCTGGTGTAGAGCCGACAACCTTTTTTTTTTTTTTTCTTTTCCTTTCTACTTTATCTCTCCTCTCATTGATTTCAACACCTCACTCTTTCCAAATTAGAAAAAAAAAGGCTATTAAGTTTTTATATCAGATTTGGTTCTCATTATTTTGATTGTTATTTTTAGCAACATTTTTTTTTCAATTTCATCCTTTAATATTTGGTTAGTTAGGAATTGGGATTCATAATTTATTTTGATTAGCTTTACAAAAGTTTATCCTGACCTCATAATCTAAGTCATGAGTTTGACAGGTTTACTCAAGTTTATATCTATCATATTTTGTCACTTTTCTTGATTGATTTTTTTCTTTCAATTTCATCCTTGTACATTTAGTTATGTTTTAATTGCCTTTGAAATTTTCTCAATTTAATTTAGTTTGAATTATTCTAGTCTCACGATTTGATTGCGGGTTTGACATGTTGACTTGAGGTTTTTTTATTTTTTTAATTTAGTTTTTTTTTCAATTTCATTTTTTAATATTGAGTTAACTGGAAATTGAAAATCATGATTTTTCTAATTTTCTTTCTATAGGGATGTCTTAGTCTCACAACCTGATTTGTGTTGTTGGTAAATTAACCCAAGTTGTGTCTTTTTTTTTTTCATTTTTTTAAAATGATATTTTTTCCCATGTCTCGTCCTTCAATATTTTGTTAATTGGTATGTTCATTTATATTCTTTTTATAGGTGTTTTCTAGTCTCATGACCCGAGTCAAGTGTTTGGTAGGTTAGCCTGAGTTAAGTAAATTTTTTTCTTAGTTTCGTCCTGCAATATATTATTGCTCAGTATATGCTTTTATATTCTAAGATTAATTAAAGTTGTATTTCACATGTTATTTTATTGAGTTCCATTTGCTTTTAGCTTTTTTATCAAGCAAGATTATAAAAATGTTATCATAATATTGGCAGCATTATTTTTTTGCGTGTCATCATGATCATTTTTTTTTGTTTAATTTAGTTTATTTATCATGGTTGCTTATTTTTATTATCATATAATTGAATAAAATAAATTTATTAAACTTAGTAGGAACTATGATCCGAGTTGCAAACCTTTCTTGCTTTTGGAAAACACGCTCTCAATACCTTAACGTTCTATTTTAGGTTATAATTTTACTCATGGTGTAGCACAGGCCACCAATTTAGTAAATAAATGAAATGGAAATGGTGTTATTTTCTGCCTCTAAGCACATAAACAATATTCACCCACTTCAACACAATAATTAACACTATAGTTATATGAAAAAATAGCTTTGGTCTCTTAAATTTTATAGTTTTATAATTTGATTCTTAATCTTTATTTTCATCACTTTTCAATTAGTGAATTCTAAAAAAGGAGCGAAAAGTCGTTGAAAATGGTGATGAGAGAAAGAATTCACCAACCACATTCTAGCCACAAAAAAGATCAATCTTGATGTCAATAAGTTTGTCTTAAAGAGAGGAGATTAATGGTGATGGTTTTACTCATCAATCATACTTGGAAAAGTTAATCAATGCCCGTAAAAAAATTATATTAAGTTTAGTTTTATTTTTGGAGTAATTTTCCGATGTCCTGGGGTTTAAAATAAGGCAATTTAAGTTTCCAGGTGTTTTAGATGTATTTTCTGGTCAAAATATGCTAAAAAATAAGCTTTGAGGATAAAACACCTCAGACTTGAAAAATTACTGTAACAATCAACGCGTTGAGCAGACAATATGTAGTCTGCTCAATGTAAAAGGGTGTAGGCTTGTGGGCCTAGTACAAGCCTACACATGTTTGGTTCGCCGCGCTTGAGGCTATGCACGTGAGCCTAGCCTCTTAGATGTATAATTTTTTTTAATTTAAAATAAATTTTTATTTAAACTAATAATTGCAATGCTAATTAACAAAAGTATTGATTATGTCATATTTTTAAAATGAGATTATACCTTTTATTCTTTTATTCTTATGATATCATTTTCTTACAAATTATATATGAGCCTAATATGCAATAAATTGTAAAAATTCAAACATTAATATTCAATGGGAATTAAACAGCTTTATGATTATTTATTTTTATATGACATTAATGAATTAATTATTTTTTAATTTTCTCGTATATCCACACAAATTATGAAGAATTTAATTTTTTATTTTTATTTTTGTTTGAAACTTGTTTTGTTTTCTTTTTTTTTTTTACGTTAAGAAAAAGAAAATAGGACTTTTGCCTCCAAAAAGAAATATTTTCAACCCTTTATTTAATTTTTTAAATAAATTTATTAAAAAAATTTCAATCTTGCATAAAGAGTGAGTGAGTTTTTTTTTCTTTTCCTGTAAACTTATTAACACGTACATATATATTTTTTTAATAAATATTTCCCATTTCCATGTCAATGTACAAACACTTTTGGAGAACCCATGAATAGTCACTGCATATTAGCTAAAATGATTGAGCATAGACCATCACAGTGATCCAATATCAATCGACAAATGTACACACGAACATCTTCCATAATATATAGTGACCATATATGTCGCACCCCACAAAAAAATAACAAAAATTTGTTTTGCGACATTCGTCTGGCGACTTTCATTTTGTTTTTGCTGATTTGATTCTTTGGAGTCGCCACCTAGTATTTTGGTCACTAGGAAACCTAACTGGTCTTTCAGAGATTCTAAGGCAAGGGACTGGTTGCGTAAAGGGAAGGTATTAACACCCCTAATACGCCCTACCTAAGGTAAGCTGCTTGGTGTTTGGTTTGCTCTTATAATCTATGGTGTTGGTGTTTTCTAGTCCCGTCAATTGATTTTGGATAGAAATCTAAGGAGATTTCATGTGCTTTGAAAGCTCATTTTTCCCTTAGTATTTCAAAAATTTACAATTTGTAAATCGCAAGGAGTAAAAAAAAAATTAAAATTTTGGAATGTCCTCGATTATAATCAAGGCTTCTTTCAAGAATGTGTGCGAATTTATTACTCCCAATAATATTTTGGATATTCATCCTTTTAAGGATTTCTTTATCCAAACATTAGCGGTGAATAATAAATAAATTTCCTCCCCAAAAATAAGATTTTTATAGTTTTTGGAATATTGGCCAATACCCTTTGGAGTTTTACAAACATGTTGTAAAATCCAGAAATGCAAGAAAATAGTTTGTGTTTAAGAAATCTATGCGAAAACACACTTTCAAAGCTTTTAATATTTTTTTTTTGTAAAAAGAACATTCAAAACATGTTAGAGTATTGGCCGTATGCAACACGCAATAAAACATTTTCTTTTTAAAACACATTTTTTTTTACGAAATCGGGTATTTTAATACTGAATTTATATCTATAAAAATACAAACTAATATTAAGTCATAAAAAAAAATGTGCGGAAAAATCCACAATATTTTTAAAGAATTTTAGAAATTTTTCGAAAGCAAAAAAAATATTTGAAAATCTTGGATGTCTTGACGAAAACTGGGTATTTTAAACACTGAATTTGTATCTACACAGTATAAAAATACAAATCAAATGTATAAAACAAAAATATATTTATATGAAAAGAAAACAACAACATTTTTTTTTAGATTTTTCAGATTTTTTTCCAAAACATATATATATATATATATATATACACACACACATAATATAATAATAATAATATAATATAATTATAATATATTTATATATTAAGGGAGCTGGGCCGGGCTCAGCCCCATAAGTCATTGGGCCGGGATCGGTCCAAAAGTGACTGGGCCGATTTCGGCCCAAGAAAAGTATTAACTTGGTCTGGGCCGGACCCGACCCAGACCGCCGGGTTGGGCCAGAATTCTTCTGGCCCATATACTTGTTTCTAGGCCAGAAACCGTCTGGCCCAGAAGAGAAGACAGAACGGGGGGAATTATTTCCCCCCCCGTCCCCTGCATGCAGAACGATTCTGCATGTAGGAGACGAAACTTACAGGTAAAAAAAAATGCAGGGGAGAGAGCATACCTGGCGCAGCGGAGACGGTGGTTTGCTGGCGGGGCTGCGGTGGCGTGGCTCGTGGACGGCGGCTCCGGGCGGCGTTGCTGCTGTTCTAACAGTGGCAAAAAATTTCTTCCTCCTCCCCTTTCCCCTGTTTTTTCGTTCTCAGTGGCTTTCTCTGTCTCGGTTTGCTTTCTGTTTTTGGTTTCGGTTTCCTTCTTTTCGGTTTGTTTCTGTTCTCCCCTCTCCTTCGTGCGTTATTTCTCTTCTCCCTCTATCTTCGGGTGCTCCTCTCTCCTTCGGTCTCTCTCTATTTATAGGAAAAAAAAGAGCAGGTGTGCCTTTTGCTAGTGCGCCTTCAATCACGCAACGACTGGTCGGCCAGTGACCCGTTCGGTGGTCTTGTGGGGCTTCGGTGGGGGCGAGGAGAGAGAGGCGGGAAGGTTTGAAAATGTTTTCGTCTCCTGTTGCTGCTCATTCGGGGGGAAGGAGGAAGATGAACAGTGTCGTTCAAAACAACACCGTTCTGGTCTTCCTTTTTTTTTTATATATATATATATGAAACGACGTCGTTTTGGATAAAACACGCCGTTTCATTTAAATGAGCCAAACTTCAAATCAGCCCTCCATCATTTCTTGTTCATTTCAATTGTATCCCTGCCAAATTCGGTCCCCACCCCCATAGTTGGCCGTGTTTTTCACTTTGGTCCTTGGCCTCTGATTTATGCAATTAAGCCCTCAATTGATCAATAAACTTCCAATTTCTTCAATTAGGCCCCTGAACCGAATAATTGCAGCCCCTCCATTTGCGCGCCTCTTCCAATTTGGTCCCTGGTTTCGGATTTTCTTAATTAAGTCCCTAATTGGCCATTAAACTTCAATATTTATGCAATTAAGCCCCTGATTTGACCCAATAAATTCCTAAAAAATATATTTTGGCCCCAGAACTTAAATTTCTTCTAATTAAAGCCCAAATTGACTTAAAAATCAACTTTTCTTGCACTCAAATCCTCTATAAATTCAATTAAAAATCCAATTAAATCCATAAACCTCCAAATTTAGACTTTTCTCCTCAAAAATCAAATTTTCTTATCCACCAGGGCTCTTATCATTCAAGAATATATTGTCAAAAATCCATCTTTGTATTTTTAACCTCCTTGACCAATTTTTCTGACCATTTTCTGAGCGCTTCTACCTTCTGTTATTTTTCTAACCTGCTTTGGCTATTTATTTTATTTATTTTTGTGGGGACCCAAAAATGGGTTACAACAGATGCCCCCTCTTTATAAAGCTTACGGAGCAGAGGTTTTTGCGCAGTAAGATTTATAAAGATAAACCAAAACTGAACTCCCGAAACTGATCTGGTCGAAGCTTGATCGATCTGAAACTCTTTCTTTACAGCAATCCTCTTCGGCCCAAAAACTAAAATCAAAATTTAGTCATCTCGAGATCCCTTCTGGAGACCTCCTTTAACAAAAACTTGGGATCCCGTCTGGCGATTCCTTTTAACCAAGGCTGCAATATGAGGTCCCTTCTGACGACCTCCTTTGACCAATATCGAAATGCGAGATCCCTTCTAGCAATCTCAATTAACTTGGAATCTCATCTGGCGATTCCTTTATCCATAACAAATGCAAAAATGCGTGTGTGGTCTCATTATGATGGGTGACCTGCCCGAGTGGAAAAGGGAAAGAGTGGTCTCATTCTTTGGGTGACCTACCCAGGGGGGAGAATGACCTCATTATTATGGGTGACCTACCCAGGTAAAAAAAAAAATGGAGAATGGTCTCATTCTTATGGGTGACCTACCCAAATGGAAAAAAGGAAGAGTGGTCTCATTCTTTGGGTGACCTACCTAGGGGGAGGAATGGCCTCATTCTTATGGGTGACCTACCCAGGTAAAAAAAAAATGGAGAATGGTCTCATTCTTATGGGTGACCTACCCAGAAAAAATAATGGTCTCATTGTGATGGGTGACCTACCCAAGTGGAAAAAGGAAGAGTGGTCTCATTCTTTGGGTGATCTACCCAGGGGGAGGAATGACCTCATTCTTATGGGTGACCTACCCAGGTAAAAACAAAATGGAGAATGGTCTCATTCTTATGGGTGACCTACCCAGAAAAAATAATGGTCTCATTGTGATGGGTGACCTACCCAAGTGGAAAAAGGAAGAGTGGTCTCATTCTTTGGGTGACCTACCCAGGGGGAGGAATGACCTCATTCTTATGGGTGACCTACCCAGGTAAAAAAAAAATGGAGAATGGTCTCATTCTAATGGGTGACCTACCCAGAAAAAAATGGTGGTCTCATTGTGATGGGTGACCTACCCAAGTGGAAAAAGGAAGAGTGGTCTCATTGTAATGGGTAACCTACCCAAGTGGAAAAAAAGTGGTCGCGTTGTATTGGGTGACCTACCCAGAAAAATGTTGGCGAGGGCTCAAGGGCGCCCTTGCAATGAGGTAGGGTTAGAAAATGCACTACCCGAGAGGTGAGGGCTCAACGGCGCACTCGAAAAGAGGTAGGGTTAGAAAACGCACTACCTGAGAAATGGTGATGAAACCCCGATCTGACAAATGTTGAAAGCAATGCGTTATGGTCAAAATGTATGTATGCTTTTGTTACCTATTGTCGCACCCCAAAAAAAATTCAATCGGCGTGCGGCATCGGCTGGCGATTTAAGTCTCGTATGTTTCGTTGTTGTTTGCTTGAATTTGGTTCGTTGGAGTCGCCACCTAGTAATTAATTTCGGGCTACTAGGAAACCGGATGTACTGGTCTTGTCAGAGATTCGCGGGTAAGGGACTGGTTGTGGTTAGGGAAGGTATTAGCACCCCTAACGCACCCTACATGAGGTAAGCTGCTTCGTGGCTTTGACGTGTTAAAGAAGTTTTAATAATTGTCTTTTCATCGAAAATTAGAAATATCACTTACGTATAAGTTAATAATTCTTAACCGTGATCCGATCAAAAAATTAAATTCTTCTTTAATATATTTGCAATTTTATCATTCAAAACTATATACAAATAAATAAAACAAAAATACAAGCACACACATACACTTTCACTATTTCATTTTTGTTTCTTTTCTTTTTCTTTTCTTTTCTTTTACATCCATATTTACAAAATACAAATACTGAAAACTAAACAAATATTACATTAAACCATTTGGAAATTACAAAAATGACCCAAAACAAATTCGGGAACAAATCTGGTTGCCTGAACAGTAGCGGCGCGTGAGCCCACGCGCCGCCCCGAAAATCAGGCAGCGTGAGGGGGCTGTAACGCTTCCTCCTCTCTTCAATCTCTTGTTGTCCGTCACCTGCAAATCCAAAAAAAAACAGCAAGGGCAGTCGATTTTAAGTTTTTTCTTAGTTTTTCAAATCTGTTTTTTTGTTCTTTCTTTCTCCGCCGTCTTCGATCTACCCCTCTCTGCAGCTTGTTTCTGTTTCCTCTTCTTCTGTTCAGATGGCCGGCGGTTGTGGGTGTCTTCTTCTCCTCTATTTCTGGTGGTGGATCCGGCGGTTGCAAAGGGGGAGCGACGCTGCTGTGGGGAGGAAGATGGTTGTCCGGTCGGTGGGGAGATCGCCTGCTGCTGTGTGACTCGGTGGAAGCCGGTTCTGCTGGATCTTTGGACGGCGCTATTGCGAAGACGCCGCTGGTTCGCCCAAATGACGGGCGGCTGGAGACGGTGGAGATCGTGGCCGAGAGAGAGAAGCCGGGGGGGTGTGCAAGGGCTGAGGAAGAAGATGAAGATGGAATCCGTGGGGGACGGGTCAAGGGCGGCTGTGTGTGGCTCCGGGTGAGGGAGAAGAGAAAAAAATGAGCGGCTGTTTGGCCGGTGTCCACAAAAATGCAAGGGTCGGGTGGCTACTGTTTTGGCTTCCGGAGAAGAAAACTCGGGGAGAAAAATTCCAAAAACCCAGCTGGGAGGGGGCGGCTGTGATTGGGTTTTTTAGGTTTTTTGTGGCTTAGGGTTTGTTGTTGTATTTTCTGGTGTTTCCAAAATTGCTCCCCCTTGTTTGAGTTAAAGACCAGTATTTATAGGCATAATGTTGCTAGGTTTTTCAACTTGGTCCCTCAACTTCTTTTTTTTTTTTTTGTAAATTTTGATTTTTCTTATTTTTTTGTATTTTTTGAAAATGAGCAATATCAACGTCTACTCAAATGCGGAAAATCAATGATTTTAAAAAACGTGTGAAAAGTCGAACGCGTTTGAAAATATTTTAACAATTAAAATTTTTTTTAGACGACGTTGATGACGAAAATATATTATTAAAAAAAACATATTTTTTGGATTTTCTTTGTTTTTCTCAATTTTTGGATTTTTTGAAAATATATCAAAACATGGGTCAAAAATTAGGTAGCAACAGATGCCCCCTCTTTACAATGCTTACGAAGCAAAACTCCTCAAAATTTTGCATAGTAAGCTTTGTAAAGAAAACAAAAGGAGAATGATTTCATTATCTTGGGCGACCTGCCCACACACTCACACTGGTTTATTTTCACGGGCGACCTGCCCACACATACTCACTCTGGTCTATTTTCACGGGCGACCTGCCCACACTCTCACACTGGTCTATTTTCACGGGCGACCTGCCCTTTTAATTGGGTTTACCTGAGATCCCATCTGGCGACCTCCTTCAACTGGAACGACAATATTGTGTAACTCGGTTAACCTGAAATCCCATCTGGCGATTCCCTTTAACCAAAGCTACATGAGATCCCATCTGGCGACCTCATTCAATTGGAACGAAATATGCGTAACTCGGTTAACCTGAAATCCCATCTGGCGATTCCCTTTAACCAAAGCTACCCGAGATCCCATCTGGCGACCTCATTTAACCAAAACAAAAGAATGTGTGAAAAATGGTCTCATTGTATGGGTGACGAACCCAAGAAAAAAATGATGGTCTCATTGTATGGGTGACGAACCCCAGAAAAATGATGGTCTCATTGTATGGGTGACGAACCCCAGAAAAATGATGGTCTCATTGTATGGGTGACGAACCCCAGAAAAATGATGGTCTCATTGTATGGGTGACGAACCCAAGAAAAATGATGGTCTCATTGTATGGGTGACGAACCCTAGAAAAATGATGGTCTCATTGTATGGGTGACGAACCCAAGAAAATGATGGTCTCATTGTATGGGTGACCTACCCAAAAATGGAAAAAAATATGAAGTGTGGTCTCATTGTAATGGGTGACCTACCCAGATGGAAAAAAATATGATGAAGTGCGGTCTCATTGTCATGGGTGACCTACCCGGATGGAAAAAAAGTGATATGACAAGCGTGAAAAATAGGACTTACCTGGCGAAGTCTGAGGGGATGACAGACGAAGGGCTGGAAAACTTGGTGCTTCCTGATAATTCCCGATCATGGGGTTTGAAAACTCGGTGTTTCCTGACTGCAAGGGTTGAAAACTCGAGGCTTCTCGGTTGCAAGGTTGATCTATTCATTTCTTTGGGTTTCCTAATGGTAGGGTTCATCCCATTGTCCTTTTATTCCATGATCAAAACCGATTCTTTATTTATCATCACCACAATGCTTCTTTCTCTTTCCACCATCTTGCTGGACCTCATTAGGGATTTTCCTGTAACAATTCAAAAATATGTGCAAATGTTTTTTTTTTTTTTTTTTTGAGGTTAGATGATATGCATGCATCCTTACCTGATTTGAAATAATAGGTCCCCCCTCTTTGATGCTCCATCGTCGTAGGGTGCCCTTGTTTGTATCCCAAAGCTTTCTTTGTTCTTCCGATGTATTGGCTCATTCATGTGTTAGCCATCCACTCAGCTGTACATGCAGTGCCCATCCCGGGCTGTCTTCGACAATTACTGCTTGCATCGTTCATGAAGCTTGACCCTGCCCTCAAGTGTGGTACTGCTTGATTCATCATGAAGGATTTTCTCTCCTGGCTTCTTCTGAGAATTATCCTCTAATTGATTGTGTGCATCATGCCAACAACCATCACGTTTGTTAATCAGTCATGAACTTGCCTTCGGTTGAAACACCATTCAAGTATGTATGGTCACTAGCCTTCATGGACTTGCCAAGTCATCCAGACATGTATCTCATGCTTTGTAGTAAACAGCTCATCATTGTAAGCGCGATGTATTTCTCTATGGATTCCTCTTAGCTTGTCAAATCAGAATGTGAAAATAACTGCTTTGGCATCATCAATGTGTTCATGTTATCACCCATATTCATGCGGTGAAGTGCGCATTTGAGCTTCAGAATAGATGGTCCCATAGTCAATCTTAGTGGTGTGTATATGTTCGATGTTCATCCAAATGCACTCACCCGATAACATCTGTCCGGAGTCATAGCCATGTTTTACAGGGTAACCTAAGATGAAGATATGAAAATATCTTTCTAGTGCAGCGTTGCTCATCAATTACTACTGAAGTGCACTAGATCATGGATTGTCTTTGAACAACATTGACCCCAGTATGATCTGAAGGTTTGTTCATCGGTTTATACTCAAGAAAGTTTTTCTTTGTCATTGTCAGATGCTAAACATAACTTTGATGAACTTTGACGACTCATCATAGGATCCTTTCTTTGACCCCAGCTGATCAGAATGTTGTTTGTTTTTCTTCTAAGGGTCCACTGTATTACCCCCAGGTGGTTAACATTTCAAGGAGTGTCGGGAAATTGATGTCATTTTTGTCAAGGATTTTGCAAACTCAATTGATGTTCTTGTTTGAAAATCTTTCTTGTTTTGGAATCAAATCTCATATTTCAAAGATCATGTTTATTCAAAGTCTAGTTGTTGAGATGAAATCAGAGAGATCAGTTTTTTTTTTTAAAGTATTTTTGAAATTCAAGCTTCTTTGATCAAAGACCCAACACACGTCATTCAATGTAGTCCTTCGATTGTCTTGTATTTTGAAAACAGAAATCGACCCGTTGTAAGATTAAAAATGGTCTTTTCCATGGTTCTTTGTGTCCACTTTAAACTCTGATTTTGGATATATCTTTTGATGGTGTGCGATGAGGTGACCTTCTGTGAATTTCAAGGAAAACAACAGGCTCAAGTCAAAACTTGAGGATTCATGAAGGAAAAATGTTTTGTTTTTTAGCAATAATTTTATCAACATGCATAACGACCGGTAACTTAATTCATGAAGCCACGACTCTTATGGAAAAACTCTTCAAGTTTTGAGAGCGCCATTTATCGGTTCAAGTTGCTTGCTTGATTAAAAAGGGCTTTTAAAAAGCATGTAATGCAGGCTATGGTTCATGGCTATGAGAGAAAGGAATTCCATAGGCTCAAAAGGTGTTTGAGGGTTTCAACGACCTAGGACCAACATTAACTATTCATCGATTCTCTTTCTCTTGTCGTCATTGTAGCGAGAGTGACATATAACCTTGTTAATCTTCAAATATCAGAATTCTCTTAACATAGGTCATAATGCAAATCCAACTTTTTCTTTGATGAATAAACTAATCTAATTATTTTTGAAGACATTAGAGGCTCTATCCAAGACACACCAAAAGATATGAAGCATCGATTTTTCTAGTGTTGACTTTTGGCATTTGCTGTCTTTTCTCAATTGAAAACTGTCTTGCCTCTCTTAGAATTGATAGGCATTTTCTTTCCTTTCCATTTTCTTTACACATTTTTTTTTTTTTTGCATAGCCTTCCTCAAAGTTTTTTTCTTGGATGACCCTCAATCTATGGATTTTCTTCTTCTAGCCGTTTCTCAAACATTGGACCTTTGTTCTAAGCTTTTCTTTGATCCATTGATTTTATCAGTGTCTCCAAAATATTTCTCATTTGCCCCAAGTGTGGGGTGTGATCCTAGTTAGGGTTTCCTTTTGAAAGAAAATATTTCACCAAGCTCAAAATGGGACTACAAGGGATATAATCTTTAGAAAGTGAAGGGATATCAAAGATGGCCTTTTCTCATTTCAAGCAAGGTCGGTTAGAACCGATAAATTTTGACCTCATCCAGTGTAATGATTGGGACTTGTAAGAATCATGATTCACGAGTCCATAACTACCGAATCCACTACATGTCATTATGCATACTGCTAAAACTTAGCTATATGATGTGTGGTTCAATTTCAAAAGGTATGAGTTCAAAATTGTTTGGTCACCTCATGTCATTTTCAAGCATAGAGTCATTTCTGTAATCAAAACACTTTTAATCTTCCGGATTGATTAACCTTTATCGCATGTTGGAGTTTGATCAAAATATTTTGTCAGAATAAAATGCTAAACATTTGTTGATTTCAAAACAACAAAGAGACAAAAGCAAGGCATGTTTCGTTGAAGGATGAGAGGTGATCCCAAAACAAAATGCAGAATTCCAAAACAATATGATTGACTGTTCATCACCATTCTTGAATCAGCTTTTCTGGCAATATTTGCGTTTTGTCAAGCACTTTCGATCAACATGTCATTCTGAAGATGTTCGGGGGGCAATATAGCCAATGACACCCTCCCTCACCGACTCCACTTGTCTCTTGCTCACCAACTTTCAAACTCAATTCTTGCAATTCTTGAAACTGTTCACTTGAAATTGTTGAGGACCCCACCAATGACATCACATCTCTTATTTGGATTATACCACCTAGAGATTGGTGGTTGCATGGGATTTGTCCGAGTCAAGCAAAATTCTGGAATCTGGCAGATGCTGGTCGACAAACTTAAACGGCAGAGGAATGTCCCATCTTGGCAAAGACATTTGAGCAATTGATGCTACCGTGAGACCTAGCTATACCACATAATTAAGGGTTCACATCGTCGAAGTCATCTCCTGATTCACCTCTCATCATTGTTCTGGAATCCATGGCAGATCCTTCGATCTTTCCTCTCTTCATAGCTTGTTCAATTCTTCGGCGAATCCACACAACTTCAATCTTCCAATGTTGTTGTGGTTGGTTGAGGATTGTTTAGAAAACTTTCCAATAACTTGGTAATCTTGGCAGCGCCCAGAAACTTGTAGTATCGCCACTACCGACATGTGGAATCACACATTGTCTCTATTGGAAGAGCACCTGATGAATCTAAAACTCCTTTGTCCCCTCTTCGATTTCTCACTGACAGTGCAGCAAACAAACACCTATAGAGGAAGTCCTGCTCTGTTGAAGTTTCAGTATTCTTCATGTTTTTCAGTCTAGGCATGTCTCTTCTCTCTACTTTTGCGTTTTAATACTGACACTGTTGGAGGAAAATCATAAATGACCTGAAACTACTGTATTCCTTCTTGGACTTCCCACTTACGGATCCACAAACAGATTCCTGCTGAGTGAGCTCTGCTACGTTGAAGTTTGATGTCTGCTCATATTTTTCAGACCAGGTCTAGCTCTTCAACCTACTAAGAGGTCTTCATGCTGAAACTGATGAGAGAAATATTTGTAGCATATGTAACTTATAAATCCCCTCCTGCATTCCCAATTTGCAGAGCCATAAATGGATTTTTGTAGAGAGAGCTCTGCCACATTGAAGTTCAGTGTTCAATCATGGTTTTTCAGACCATCTTGTGCTGCTGAACTGGAATTGAGCTCATAATCGGGGTAACTTCAAAGCAGATTAATGCACCCTGTATAGGAGGCTAGTAGTCGTTTGGTTCCATTAGATGATGTGGAGGCGATGAACACTTAACAATGCAACTAGACAAGAATCAGAGTTGTCATTAGTTGATGACTGAAGGCGTTGTTGCTTTTGTTCATGAAGAAAAAGGAGAGATGCAGCTTCAATTAGATGTGAACAAGCAGTGTTCCCACAGAAGACTGTGCAGATATTCTCTTTCCATTTGATGCTCAACACTTGTTCGAGCAGATCTGAGTCTAGCTACTTCACATTTAATACTCTCAACCTTAATCTGATAATGAGCCTCTATCTGACACCTTTCTTCACCTCCATCATTTTTCTCCAATCACGTGCAGCACAGCTTGTGTGGGGGACCTACCTTTCAGCCCGTTACATGCATGATAAATGTATGAACATGTAATCTATATGATGAACTCACCCTTCGAGAGGTGACAATATGGTCGTAACTCTTGTATGATGGACAAGAATCGTGATTTTTGCCCAAACTCTACAATGAAAATTTTCGGAGCAACGACCAATGTGTCACCCACAAGTCTTGAGTTCAAGATGCTTCAAGAAGGGTTTGCCTTTATGCAAAAAACGATAGCACATACAACCTAAGGACAAGTTCTATTCATTATGTGAACATGGGTAGGTTTTCTATCTGGTCTCAAAAGGGTCTCATATCTGCCCAGTGACGTTCTTCGTAAAGACAGTATGGGGGCGTTGCAAGGAATTGTTAAGGCACGTATACCCACCATTACCAAGCAGGCACTCAGATATGAGTTGGGTGTTTCACGCATCTAAACCCTGACCAATAGTCTTAGGGCAAATAGCTAGTTCCCCACCTAACCTAGAAGCTTGTGTGTGCTTTCAAAAATAAATACAGGTGATGCATGAGACAATTCTATAAAATGCATGGAAATAAATATTAACAAAAAAGATAAAAAAGCAAAAACTTAAACACATCAAATACACAAAGCTTAGTCCAATAATGTCAGAAACAGTACCGTCCCCAGTGGAGTCGCCATTCATTGGTTCATCTGTCGCACCAAAAAAAAAATCCAATCGGCGCGCGGCATCGGCTGGCGATTTAAGTCTCGTATGTTTCGTTGTTGTTTGCTTGAATTTGGTTCGTTGGAGTCGCCACCTAGTAATTAATTTCGGGCTACTAGGAAACCGGATGTACTGGTCTTGTCAGAGATTCGCGGGTAAGGGACTGGTTGTGGTTAGGGAAGGTATTAGCACCCCTAACGCACCCTACCTGAGGTAAGCTGCTTCGTGGCTTTGACGTGTTAAAGAAGTTTTAATAATTGTCTTTTCATCGAAAATTAGAAATATCACTTACGTATAAGTTAATAATTCTTAACCGTGATCCGATCAAAAAATTAAATTCTTCTTTAATATATTTGCAATTTTATCATTCAAAACTATATACAAATAAATAAAACAAAAATACAAGCACACACATACACTTTCACTATTTCATTTTTGTTTCTTTTCTTTTTCTTTTCTTTTCTTTTACATCCATATTTACAAAATACAAATACTGAAAACTAAACAAATATTACATTAAACCATTTGGAAATTACAAAAATGACCCAAAACAAATTCGGGAACAAATCTGGCTGCCTGAACAGTAGCGGCGCGTGGACCCCACGCCCGCCGTGACTGGCGGCGCGTGGGCCCGAAAATCAGGCAGCGTGAGGGGGCTGTAACGCTTCCTCCTCTCTTCAATCTCTTGTTGTCCGTCACCTGCAAATCCAAAAAAAACAGCAAGGGCAGTCGATTTTAAGTTTTTTCTTAGTTTTTCAAATCTGTTTTTTTGCTCTTTCTTTCTCTGCCGTCTTCGATCTACCCCTCTCTGCAGCTTGTTTCTGTTTCCTCTTCTTCTGTTCAGATGGCCGGCGGTTGTGGGTGTCTTCTTCTCCTCTATTTCTGGTGGTGGATCCGGCGGTTGCAAAGGGGGAGCGACGCTGCTGTGGGGAGGAAGATGGTTGTCCGGTCGGTGGGGAGATCGCCTACTGCTGTGTGACTCGGTGGAAGCCGGTTCTGTGGAGCTGGGTCTGCTGGATCTTTGGACGGCGCTATTGCGGAGACGCCGCTGGTTCGCCCAAATGACGAGTGGCTGGAGACGGTGGAGATTGTGGCCGAGAGAGAGAAGCCGAGGGGGTGTGCAAGGGCTGAGGAAGAAGATGAGGATGGAATCCGTGGGGGACGGGTCAAGGGCGGCTGTGTGTGGCTCCGGGTGAGGGAGAAGAGAACAAAATGAGCGGCTGTTTGGGCAAAGGTCTGTTTGGCCGGTGTCCACAAAAATGCAAGGGTCGGGTGGCTGCTGTTTTGGCTTCCGGAGAAGAAAACTCGGGGAGAAAAATTCCAAAAACCCAGCTGGGAGGGGGCGGCTGTGATTGGGTTTTTTAGGTTTTTTGTGGCTTAGGGTTTGTTGTTGTATTTTCTGGTGTTTCCAAAATTGCCCCCCCTTGTTTGAGTTAAAGACCAGTATTTATAGGCAGAATGTTGCTAGGTTTTTCAACTTGGTCCCTCAACTTCTTTTTTTTTTTTGTAAATTTTGATTTTTCTTATTTTTTTGTATTTTTTGAAAATGAGCAATATCAACGTCGACTCAAATGCGGAAAATCAATGATTTTAAAAAACGTGTGAAAAGTCGAACGCGTTTGAAAATATTTTAACAATTAAAATGTTTTTTAGACGATGTTGATGACGAAAATATATTATTAAAAAAAACATATTTTTTGGATTTTCTTTGTTTTTCTCAATTTTTGGATTTTTTGAAAATATATCAAAACATGGGTCAAAAATTGGGTAGCAACACCTATCTTGGAAACATAGGTCCCCCTTTCGTCGTAAACTTCTTCGAGCTCTTGTTTCACGCTTTTCTCATGAACCGAAATATACTTCATATCCTTTTAGTGAAGAGATCTCTGGTTCCTTATGGGGCCCTTTCTTGCTCCATTGAGTTTTATGCCAAAGGAAAAAATTGGTTTTGTTCATGAAAACTGAAACTTTTAATGCAATTAGCAAATCTTATAAAGATGCTTTTTTAGAAGTTTTTATTATGATACCCCTTTTGGGCTTGGGTTTACTAATGGACCCTTATGTGCACTTCGTGCACCTTGCCCCCTAGTGTGATGTGCAACTATATGTCAAGTAGATTTGATTTGGTTCTCCAATTGATGGAGTCATTTTCTTAGTCATGCCATAAAAAAGTTCTTTTAAGCAAAAGATTTCAAATGCTATGAGATCATATGTTATATATATATATATAAGGACTCTTTACAAAGAGAATTCATGGCCGAAATTTATTTTATTGACTGGGAAATTATGAAATACATCAAGCGTAGTATTTCTTTACAGAGTCAGAATTCACAGGCCTAACTAGATCTTCTCCATCCATTCTAGACAGTAACAAAGCTCCTCCTGAGAATGCTTTCCTCACCACGTAAGGCCCCTTATAGTTAGGCGCCCATTTACTCTGATCTTCTCCAGGTAAAGGTAATATTTTCTTTAGTACAAGATCTCCTTCGTGGAATCCTCGAGGTCGAACCTTCTTGTCATATGATTTAGCCATCCTTCTTTGGTAGAGTTGATGATGACAGATCGCGGCTATCCTCTTTTCACTGATCAGATTCAACTGTTCATATCTAACATTTGTCCATTCTACCTCTTCCAGCCCAGAGTCTAACAACACCCTTAATGATGAGATTTCCACTTCTAAAGGCATCACCGCCTCCATTCCATATACCAACATGTACGGGGTAGCTCCTGTTGAGGTTCGAACTGCGGTGCGATATGCATGAAGGGCAAATGACAACATCTCATGCCAATCCTTATAGGTGACTACCATCTTCTGAATAATCTTTTTGACATTTTTATTAGCAGCTTCTACCGCACCATTCATCTTTGGTCTATATGGCGAAGAATTGGAATGCCTGATTTTCCATTTAGTGCAGAGCTCTATTATCATCTTGCCGTTGAAATTTTGGGCATTATCCGTTATAATCTTTTCTGGTGGACCATACCGACATATCAAATCTCTCTCAATAAATTTCTTCACCACTTTTTGCGTCACATGAGCAAATGACCCAGCTTCTACCCATTTTGTGAAGTAGTCGATAGCCACGAGAATAAACCTATGACCATTGTTGGCTTTTGGGTTTACCGGTCCGATCACATCAATTCCCCACATCGCGAAGGGCCATGGAGATGTTAAATTAAACAGAGGAGCTAGAGGAGCATTGATTTTGTCACTGTATACTTGGCACTTATGACATTTCCAGACATAATCGATACAATCCTTCTCTAACGTCATCCAGAAGTACTCGGCTCTTTGTATCTTCCTGGCCATCACATGTCCACTAGCATGAGTTGAGAAAATCCCTTCATGGACTTCCCGTACCGTGCTTTTTGCCTCAAATTCATCCAAACATCTCAACAAAGTCCCGTCAGATGATTTCTTATACAAAATCTCCCCATCAAGATAAAAATCCATTGCCAACCTTCTCAAGGTCTTCTTGTCGATTTTGGATGCCCCCATGGGATATGCCTGGTTTTGGATGAAATTCTTGATATCATAGTACCACGGGTTTCCATCCATTTCTCTTTCGACTGAGCAGCAATGAGCGGGGTTATTTCTGATATTGATGTGTACTGGCTGTACCTTGTGCCCAAAGTCTATCTTGGCCATAGAGGCTAGTGTGGCCAAAGCATCTGCAAACTGGTTCCCTTTCCTTCCCAGATGGGTGAACTCTATTTCCTCAAATTCTTTAGCCAGCTTAGACAGATATTCTTGGTAAGGCCTTAACTTCTCTTATTTGGTTTGCCATTCTCCTTTTACTTGGCAAATAATCAGCATTGAGTCTCTATACACATCTATCTTTTTTATGTTCATCTCTAATGCAGCCTCTAAACCAAGAATGCAAGCTTCGTACTCAGCCGTGTTGTTGGTGCACCCAAACTGCAGCTTAACTGAAAACGGATACTGCTTCTTATCAGGAGAGATTATCACTGCACCTGCTCCGTTACCACATACATTTACAGCACCATCAAAGTACATAACCCACCAATCTGATTTCTCTTCCTCGATTGCAAACACATCTTCATCGGGAAAGTCATAGTTTAACGGCTCATAATCTTCCATAGCATGGTCAGCCAGGTGATCGGCAATAACACTTCCTTTCACGGCTTTCCTTGTCATATATACTATGTCATACTCAGCCAAAAGAACTTGCCATCTTGCAATTCGGCTAGATAGATAAGGCTTTTCACAAATGTACCTTAATGGGTCTAACTTGGAAATTAACCATGTAGTGTGATACAACATATACTGACGTAACCTCTTTGTAGCCCATGCTAGTGCGCAACACAGCTTCTCAATCACAGTATACCTAGACTCATATTCCGTGAACTTCTTGCTTAGGTAATAAATGGCCCTTTCCTTCCTTCCGGTTTCATCATGTTGCCCAAGCACACATCCCATTGCTGTTTCGGTTACTGTTAGGTATAAAATCAATGGCCTTTCTGGTACGGGAGGAACAAGCAGAGGTGGATTTAGCAAGTACTGCTTGATTTTCTCAAAAGCTTTATCACACTCTTCATTCCATATTCCCGGGTTCTTCTTCCTCAAGAAACGAAAGATCGGGTCACAAGTCGCGGTTAAATGGGATATAAACCGAGCGATGTAATTCAACCTTCCTAAGAAACCTCTCACCTCCTTCTCAGTCTTGGGGGGTGGCATAGATTGAATAGCTTTTACTTTTTAAGGATCCACTTCTATCCCTTTGTCACTCACCACAAACCCCAACAACTTACCGGATTTCACCCCGAATGAACACTTTGCTGGGTTAAGCCTCAACTTATATTTCCTTAACCTTTAAAATAATTTCTTTAATATTTGGACATGATTCTCTCCCTCTTTAGATTTAGCAACCATGTCATCCACGTATACTTCAATCTCTTTATGCATCATGTCGTGAAACAAGGTCACCATAGCCCTTTGGTAAGTGGCCCCAGCATTCTTTAAACCAAATGGCATGACCTTGTAGCAAAAGGTTCCCCATGGTGTTACAAAGGTTGTCTTCTCCCTATCCTCTGGCGCCATTCTTATCTGATTGTATCCTGAAAACCCATCCATGAAAGAATATGTAGAGTTGCGCGCTGCATTATCAACTAACATATCTATGTGTGGTAAAGGGAAATTATCTTTAGGGCTAGCCCGGTTTAAGTCCCTAAAGTCCATGCAAACTCTGATTTTACCTTCCTTTTTGGGTACCACCACTATGTTTGACACCCATTGTGGATACTTCACTACTTCCAAAAAACCAGCGTCCCATTGTTTTTCAATTTCCGCCTTTACTTTGATTAAGACCTCCGGATGAGTTTTCCTTAACTTCTGTTTAATCGGCTTGCATCCTTCCATCAGTGGTATTCTATGTACTACAATGTCCGTATCCAAACCAGACATATCCTCGTAGGACCAGGCAAAGACGTCCACATAATCTTTGAGCAGTGCAATCAACTCTTCCTTTGCTTCAGGGGTGATCAAAGTCCCTATCTTCAGCTCTCGCTTGATTTCTTCATTGCCTACATTTATGGTTTCAAGTTCCTCTTTAGCGGGCCTCCAAGCCTGTTCGTGTTGTTCTATTAATTTTGTGAATTCCCATATGTTTTCCTCCTCCCATTCCTCATCTTCTACAACCACTATGTATTCTTTAAATTTTGGTCATTCATTCTCAATGTAAAGTGTAGGTGTTGTTGTGGAGGATCCACTTTCAGGGTTCCTGAAAGCGGAAAGTGATGTGTAAATGCATAGTAAGACATCAAGATGAATTTTGAAAATGCACGATCTCATTAAAAACAAAAGATTGGCTCACAACAAAATAAAATCCAATTGACATCTTGAGCCTCGATTGTCAATGAATAAAAACAAAACAGAAGAAAGGCAAACAACATAGATAAAAATATAATCCAACAAATCATTGTTGATTACATTTTAAAAACCAATGGAGCTTCTTGGGTCTCCCAATTCTGGAACTTCTCCCCTTCGGCTAGCTTCCGAACAAAAGTCTTGACGGTGACTTCTTCCAAAGTGTGGATGGTTAATTGTGGCAGCTCTTCATCCCTCCTTTCGGATTCAATTTTCTCAGCAATGTCCTTGACTTGATTTTCCTCCAAAGTGTTTATGTTCATTGAAGAAAGCTTCTGAAAGAGGTCTCCATGTCCCTCATCAGGTTGTATCACATATGCGGCCTTTGGAAATGAAATCCTGATTGGAGGGATGGCTAAGTTTTCTTCTACAGGCTTCCTTCCTTCAATCCTAGCCATTCTCTTCTCCCTTCTTGCACCAGCAGCTCGTTTGTAATCCTCTTTCTTGGGCTTATATCCAAGCCCAAACCTTTGTTCTGCAGCTTTCAATTTGATTATACCCATCCATTCAGGCCTTCCTTGCTCCATATCGTATGAGAAAGGAATCTTGTTTTTCAAAAAGCTTTTAGCGGCCATTTTAGTGGCTTCCGAGATTTCTGGCTTCCTCACCACAGTGTTCTCGGGCACCCACTCGGTATTCACAATCTCAAATGCATGAAGGTTTCCGTCCTTACAATCTTCTGCTTCAATGAATGGAACCGCCACATTTCTTACCATCGATATAGTCTCCTCAGCCTTAACAGTAACCAGGACACCGTTGGCAATGTACTTTAAACATTGATGTAGCGAAGAGGTGACAGCTCCCGCAGAATGTATCCATGGCCTTCCTAACAGCATGCTATAGGAAGGGTGGATATCCATCACTTGAAGGGTTACTAGAAAGACTTGTGGACCCACAGCTAGTTCGACCTCAATTGACCCTATCACTGGCCTTGATGAACCATCATACGCTCTCGCCGTTATCACACTGGGTTGCATATGTGAGGGATCTATCGGCATTTCATCCAACATATGCCTTGGTAACACATTAAGGGCCGAGCCGTTATCAATGAGAACCTTGCCGAGGAGACAATCCTTGCATCGGACCGTGACATACAAGGGTTTGTTATGTCCAGTTCCTTCAGCGTCAAGTTCATCTTCCGTGAAATACAAGTAATTGGTAGCATGAATCCTCCCTACTAGATGTTCCATAGTCTTTTGCTCAATATCTTGGGGCACATAGGCCTCATTTAGTACTTTTTGCAAAGCATTACGATGTGGCTCGGAGCTGAGTATTAATGACATGATGGAGATCTTAGCAGGGGTCTTCTTCAACTGATCCACTATATTGTACTCACTATGCTTCATCAATTTCAGGAACTCATTTGTTTCTTCCTCAGTCACAGGTTTATTCACCTCAAACTCTTTATCGAGGTCCAGTAACTCCTTGCCTTTAACTTTTCTTTGTCTTTCTAGCTCTTCAGGTGTGAAACAACGACCACTCCGAGTTAGCCCACTTATCTCAGTTCGGAACAGCGGCAAAGGAGTTTCAATATTCGAGGTATAACCATAATCTTCAGGCATCACTCCATAGTCTACTTTGCTTGCATATGAGGGCCTAGTTAATACCAATTTTGAGCGACCATTAGTTGTTGATTGGATTCTATATTTCTCTTGATTCTCTATCATCTCTACCTCTTCATTGTCACTTACAGCCTCAATCCTCAACTCTCTTAGAGTTAGCATTCTTGTAACCTTTTGATGAAATTCAATGCATTCATCAATGTGATGCCCTTTCTTTTTATGGAAAGGGCAAAAGTTACTTTCCCCTGTGCAGTACTCAGTCGTTTCTTCCAAATGTCCAGACTGCACCAACATCAAGTATAGCTTGGCCATGGTCACTTTCAACACCCTCCTTTTGCTACTAATCTCCATGGTATTCACTCCTCCCCTACTATCAACATGTTTAGGTAAAGGGTTTGAATTCTTATTAGGCGAATCCTCGAAAGTGACTTATCCCACTTTGATCAGTTGCAACACCTTTATTTTAAAAGCAAAGCAAGACTCAATGCTATGGCCCGCGTGACCAGCATGGTATTCACAAGTCACCTCGGGGTTGTACCAGGCAGGGAAAGGTGGTTGCATAGGTGGTATGGGTAGGGGAGCTATCTGCCCAATACTCAACAGCTTGGCATACAATTCTTTTAAGGTTATTGGTAAAGGAGGTAGTTGTTCTTCTGATGATTGGTTATCCTTTCTTTGGTAATTGTTGTGGTTATTTGCTGGGAATTTTATTTGATTGGGCTAGTTTGGAGTGGGGGGTTTGGAAAAGTTAATACTAGTGACTCGGGGGGTAGGTATTTGATAGTTTTTGCTTCTCCTTTCTAGGTTGTTCACCTCAATTTCTTTCTTCTTTCCAATGAAACCTCTCTTCTCTAGAGGTTCTGCAATTCTCCCACTTCGGATCCCTTGTTCAATCCTCTCAGCAATCCGCACGACATCATAGAAATGTTGTGCTGAACTACCCATAAGGTGTTCATAGTATGGAGCCCTAAAAGTATTGGCAAACAAAGTCACCATTTCTGTCTCTATTAGCGGAGGTTGCACATTGATAGCTTGGTCACGCCACCTTTGAGCATAAGCCCTCACGGACTCTTGAGTTCCTTTCTCCATGGTAATAAGACTGGTCCTATCAAGAGCAATCTCCAGATTAAACTTGTATTGCTTTAAGAAAGCATCTGCCAAGTCCGTCCACTTCTTGATCCTAATGTTGTTTAACCTCATATACCAACTGAGGGCCGATCCGGTCAAGCTATCCTAGAAGAAGTAAATTAACATTTTATCGTCGTGGATAACCTCTGCCATTTTGTTATAGTAGGAGCGAAGATGGGTCTTCGGGCATTCCATCCCAGTATACTTAACAAACTCTGGCACTCTGAACTTCTTTGGAATAACAATGTTAGGCACTAAACATACTTCAGCGGCCCTAATTGGGTCAAACAAATCATTTCCTTCAATTGCCCTTAGCCTCTCTTCTAGTGCGGTCCACTTATAATCCCCCTCATGATTAGAGAATTTGAAGTCATGTGGATCTTCGTTTGTTAAATCCATTGTAATAGGGATTTGGATGGGCCGAACAGGATTAGGACTCTGTTTAGTTGGTGTATTTGCCCCTATGTTTATAGGTGCGACAAGAATTTGAGCTGCTGCTGGTGCTTCATTAGGTTGAGTAGACGTTCCCTCTCCATCTCTGGCTCTCAATATCTGCTCTAACATACAGGTTAGGTGCGCCACATCATTCCGAACTCCTTCAAGTTCTCTTTGGTACTGAGCTTCTAGTTGTGACCTTTCTTCGTTTTCCATTCTTGTTCTTTGTCGAGTGTTGTGGATTCTAGAAGGGGGACCTATGTTTCTTAATCTGCAGATGCATGCATAGATGTATGAGAAACATGTATGATTGTGATGGATGCATGATTGAAAAATGCATGTTTTATTGGGTATGGATGCAGCCTTTTTTTTTGTGAACGAATAACAGCCATCACATTATAAGCATTCTCTTGTCACATTGCTTTGATAGGAGTTCTGCCTTTCAAGTCGTTTGCTTGAATCATGTTCCCCAAGAGACAGATTTTGCATAAGAAAATGGGTCAACGCCCTTTTCATTAACGCTTGGATAAAAATACATTTAGAAATAAAAGAAATATAACATGCTAATCCCTTTCCTCCCTAAACTCTTTAGCCAAAGGTAAGAAAGCAAAGCCGCGGTTCTCAATCTTCCCTAGAAAGGCATCAGTTTCAGCTAGGCTTCGGCGATAGCGAATGATGTCTCCTCCCACATTCCGCGCATTGATTCTAACAATTCGAGCATGTGCAGCAGCTTCGTCCATTTGCTCATCTGTTTTGGTCATTTTTTCTATGAGCAACATGTTGGTTCTGTTCAAAGCACTGTTGTTGGCGTCGATTTGATCTTTGTGCTTTTCCATTGCTACTAGCTTTTCGTCTAAATACTTCGACTTTTCGCGTTCTTTGTCAAGCTTTATCCTCATAACTTTTATCTCATTCTTCTTCACCGCTAACTCTGCTTTAACATCCTCGAATCCTCCCCTTTCGCTTTCCAACTCCATATATTTCTTATTCAAATCCTCATACTTCCTAATCATATCCATCAGTTCGAATTGCACTTGCGTAAATTTTTCTTGGTAATATTCTGCACCTTCTTGGCAATCGCTAAAATCCATCTCCATTGCTTCAAGTTCAGAGCAACTTTGCATCCAATCAAAACTTAACCCTTTAAGCTCCTTCTCACTTCCTTCCCTAGCAATCTTCTCCTCAACCAACTTTAACTCCAGCTTTGTTATTTTCGCATCTCTAGACTGTATTTGCTCATCTAGAAATGTTCTTCTTTTATCCTCTTCTAGCATCATTTCTTCCAACATTGCTTTGTCCTTTTTGCTCTTGCTCAACTCTATTCTCAGTTTTTCCATTTTCCTTCTCAATTCTTCTTCACTGCTAACCCTCTTTCTCTTAATAGGCTCTTCTACAGTTTGAGAAGATTTGACTTCTACACAAGGCATGGCTGAAGCAGCTGAATCATCTTCAATGTTCATCCTTTTTCTCTTAATAAGCTCCGCTACAGCTTGAGGAGATTTAGCTTCTACGCAAGGCGTGGCTGAAGTAGCTGAGTTTCTCCATTTTACATATCCTTCACTCACACTTAGATCTCTCAACCCTTCTATCTCCACCAACACTAGATGCTTCCAATCTTGTTTGACGATCTCCAAAACCTCTTCTGCCATGGGATCTTTGAACAAACCAGAGAATTGAGCGATTCCCATAGTCTTGGGAACGAACTGCATGCCCCCAAGTTGTCTTACCACTAAGGCAGGAGCATAACTCACATAACCCGTAATCCCCACCAATGGTACCCAACGCCTTTGTCCACAACTCATTAGGACCTTCACTATCGTTACCCATGGGGCCCTCCACTTAAAATTGCTATTAGGTAAACCTTCTAATTTATCAACCCAACCCTGGTTGTCTAGATCTCCCCATTCTTCTTCTTCTACTAACTTTAGGGGTTTTTGGGTGAACCACCAGAAATTATTGAAGACAAGTTTCTTTGTCTCGATATGGCTAACCATCCAAATATACAACAGTTGCGTGCAACATCTCATTGCTCCTTTTTCGGCCCTCCTACAATGGTTAAGTGTCAAAATTGTTTCGGCTAAAATAGCAGCCACTGGATTGATTTGTGTATTCTCATACTCCACGTAAGCAGCAGCGGCCTCCAAACTCACTAAACCAATCTGACTTGGGAACAACACAAGGCCAAATATACCTAGGGCAATCAATCTCTCTTTTTCTACTCCTGACTTCTTTTCCAATTCTAGCATCCTCCATTTCAAACCGGTACCATTCTTCTCCTGAAACTTTTCCGAGTTGGAGATTTTGAGCAGTTTTGACAGTTCAGGGATGATCTTGTCGGATCTTAAAGGAGAATAAATCCGATTTAGGTCGTTGGGAAACTCGGTCAACAATCCATATTCCTCAACCGTGGGGCACAAGTCTATGCTTCCAAAGGAAAAACATCGGTAGTCTGGATCCCAAAAATGAACTAAAGCTCGCACAGCTGGGCTTAAAACTTCTACCTTTGCAATTTCCATCAAACGTCCGTATTTCCTAAAAAATGCATCTTTATCAACATTCTGAAAATGAGTCGTTAACTTGTTCACCTCATTCAATATGCAATTCAGGTTCTTGATTGGTGACATCTTCTTAGCATCGCTTCTAAGGCAGTCTCCTTCAGTCAATTGTGACAGTTCAGAATTTTTTCCATACTCTAAGATGGAAGATTTAGTGATGATGGCCATTTCGTTCACAAGTCCTGCAATTCAAAATGCATTGGGGTTTAGACTTGTTTTGATGCAAAAGATATGTTGGAACATACACCCTAAGGATAGGTTCTAGTTTCTCTACGTGAGATATAGGGTAGGTTTATTATTGGGTCTCTAAAAAAGGGTCTCTTGCTGTTCTAGTGATCAACCTTCGTAAAGGCGATATGGAGGTCTAGCAGATAGTGGGATGGTACGTGTACCAATCACAATCAGTCTAAACACTCAGCAAAGAGTTGGGGTTTACACAAACTTAAACCTTGACTCAAGTCATAAGGCAAGCTGCTAGTCCCCCACTTAAACTTAAAGTTACATGTGTGTGCCCTCCAAAACATAATAATAATAATAATAAAGTGATGCATGACTATGCCATGTATGATAGAATGTAAAGATATATGCTAAAGCTTTTAAACAAAGCATCATAAGAAAACAAAAACCAATAACACATAACATAAACAAACAAACAAATCAAGCTTAGTCCAAGGATCCCCAGTGGAGTCGTCATTCTGTCGCACCCCACAAAAAAATATAACAAAAAAAAAAGATGCTAAGAAGATTTTTAAGTGGTCACTAGGAACCCTAACTGGTCTTTCAGAGATTCTAAGGCAAGGGACTGGTTGCGTAAAGGGAAGGTATTAGCACCCCTAGTACGCCCTACCTAAGGTAAGCTGCTTGGTGTTTGGTTTGCTCTATAATTGCTATGGTGTTGGTATTTTCTAGTCCCGTCAATTGATTTTGGATAGAAATCTAAGGAGATTCTATGTGCTTTGAAAGCTCATTTTTCCCTTAGTATTTCAAAAACTTACGATTCGTAAATCGCAAGGAGTAAAAAAAAAATTAAAATTTTGAAATGTCCTCGATTATAATCAAGGCTTCTTTCAAGAATGTGTGCGGATTTATTACTCCCAATAATATTTTGGATATTCATCATTTTAAGGATTTCTTTATCCAAACATTAGCGGTGAATAATAAATAAATTTCCTCCCCAAAAATAAGATTTTTATAGTTTTTGGAATATTGGCCAATACCCTTTGGAGTTTTACAAACATGTTGTAAAATCCAGAAATGCAAGAAAATAGTTTGTGTTTAAGAAATCTATGCGAAAACACACTTTCAAAGCTTTTAATATTTTTTTTTTGTAAAAAGAACATTCAAAACATGTTAGAGTATTGGCCGTATGCAAACGCAATAAAACATTTTCTTTTTAAAACACATTTTTTTTTTTATGAAATCGGGTATTTTAATACTGAATTTATATCTATAAAAATACAAACTAATATTAAGTCATAAAAAAAAATGTGCGGAAAAATCCACAATATTTTTAAAGAATTTTAGAAATTTTTTGAAAGCAAAAAAAAAAATTTATATTTGAAAATCTTGGATGTCTTGACGAAAACCGGGTATTTTAAACACTGAATTTGTATCTCCACAGTATAAAAATACAAATCAAATGTATAAAACAAAAATATATTTATATGAAAAGAAAACAACAACATTTTTTTTTAGATTTTTCAGATTTTTTTCCAAAACATATATATATACACACACACACATAATATAATAATAATAATAATATATTTATATATTAAGGGAGCTGGGCCGGCCCAACTAACTGGGTCGGGCTCAGCCCCATAAGTCATTGGGTCGGGATCGGCCAAAAGTGACTGGGCCGATTTCGGCCCAAGAAAAGTATTAACTTGGTCTGGGCCGGACCCGGCCCAGACCGCCGGGTTGGGCCAGAATCCTTCTGGCCCATATACCTGTTTCTGGGCCAGAAACCGTCTGGCCCAGAAGACAGAACGGGGGGAATTATTTTCCCCCTCGTCCCCTGCATGCAGAACAATTCTGCATGCAGGAGATGAAACTTACAGGTAAAAAAAAATGCAGGGGAGAGAGCGTACCTGGCGCAGCGGAGACGGTGGTTTGCTGGCGTGGCTCGTGGACGGCGGCGTTGCTGCCGTTTCTAACAGTGGCGAAAAATTTCTTCCTCCTCCCCTTTCCCCTGTTTTTTCGTTCTCAGTGGCTTTCTCTGTCTCGGTTTGCTTTCTGTTTTTGGTTTTGGTTTCCTTCTTTTCGGTTTGTTTCTGTTCTCCCCTCTCCTCGTGCGTTATTTCTCTTCTCCCTCTATCTTCGGGTGCTCCTCTCTCCTTCGGTCTCTCTCTATTTATAGGGAAAAAAAAGAGCAGGTGTGCCTTTTGCTAGTGCGCCTTCAATCACGCAACGGCTGGTCGGCCAGTGACCCGTTCGGTGGTCTTGTGGGGCTTCGGTGGGGGCGAGGAGAGAGAGGCGGGAAGGTTTGAAAATGTTTTCGTCTCCTGTTGCTGCTCATTCGGGGGGAAGCAAGAAGATGAACAGTGTCGTTCAAAACGACACCGTTCTGGTCTTCCTTTTTTTTTATATATATATATGAAACGACGTCGTTTTGGATAAAACGCGTCGTTTCATTTAAATGAGCCAAACTTCAAATCAGCCCTCCATCATTTCTTGTTCATTTCAATTGTATCCCTGCCAAATTCGGTCCCCGCCCCCATAGTTGGCCGTGTTTTTCACTTTGGTCCTTGGCCTCTGATTTATGCAATTAAGCCCTCAATTGATCAATAAACTTCCAATTTCTTCAATTAGGCCCCTGAACCGAATAATTGCAACCCCTCCATTTACGCGCCTCTTCCAATTTGGTCCCTGGTTTCGGATTTTCTTAATTAAGTCCCTAATTGGCCATTAAACTTCAATAGTTATACAATTAAGCCCCTGATTTGACCCAATAAATTCCTAAAAAAATATATTTTGGCCCCAGAACTTAAATTTCTTCTAATTAAAGCCCAAATTGACTTAAAAATCAACTTTTCTTGCACTCAAATCCTCTATAAATTCAATTAAAAATCCAATTAAATCCATAAACCTCTAAATTTGGACTTTTCTCCTCAAAAATCAAATTTTCTTATCCACCAGGGCTCTTATCATTCAAGAATATATTGTCAAAAATCCATCTTTGTATTTTTAACCTCCTCGACCAATTTTTCTGACCATTTTCTAAGCGCTTCTACCTTCTGTTATTTTTCTAACCTGCTTTGGCTATTTTTTTATTTATTTTTGTGGGGACCCGAAAATGGGTTACAACAATATATACCCTTTGGTCAATAAGTTGTTACCATGGAATTTTCTTATATACGAGGAAGATCTTGCTTCCAAGTTAGAAAGGTAATGTTTGCAAATGATAAGGAAATATGATTTTACTCAACATATATATTGCACTATACTGTAAAAATGTTCATACAAAGAATAAAACATACAAAGAATATATAGTAAAAAATGTTACTCAACATATATATTGCACTTGAGGTCGTGGCCTAGTGGTGGAAGGGGCTTGTTCCCTTCCTCTACACCAGGGTTCAAACCTCAATGTGCACGCCTGTCACCCCCGCGGTGCCTTACATGTTCACTGGATTTGCAGGATGTTCAGTGGGCCATGGGATTAGTCGTGGTGCGTGCAAACTAGCCCGGACACCCACGTAAATAAAAAAAAAAGTAAAGAAGGAAAAGACAACTTTAAAAGTTATGATCGAAGTGAGGGAGGGGGAATTGGAGATTGTGAAAAACAATTTGAAGAACACTTGGTGAAACTATAGGATTTGAAACAAATTCACCAAGTAATTTTGTTATGTCTTATGCAGTTGATTGCCATAGTAACTAATAGTTCTAATGATGGTAAAAATATAGTAATTATATATTCTAATGATAGAATAGAGATAGTAACGGTTGTAGGGCAAGATGGTGGCGGTCCAAGGTTATTATTAGGGTGACAACAATGAATAAAGATGACAATGAGTATTTACATATTAGATTTTAACATAAACCTAAAATTATTATTTATAACCAACCCAAATCCCAAGAGGTATGAATTTTGGATATTCAACATCAACTTGATCGGGTTTCAAGTATCCACTAGATTGGTGGCCTACCCTAAGTTGCTGGCCAGACCATGAAAAGATTTATTGCAAAAAAGAATGTTCATGTGTTAATTCTTAGGCATTATTAGCGTGTTTTTTAAAAGTGGTCCTGAGCCTAAAAAAGGATTGAGTTAAATCTTGAACCTCTAAAAAGGATTGGGAAAGGTTTTCAATCTTTGACCTGTGAAAAAGATTGTGTAAAGGTTTGGTCTCATCCAGTAAGAAGATCATGTGTGATAGTGAATATTTGAACAAAGGTTCAAGGAATGGAGTCGGTGATTGTTTGAACCACTATAAAAATTGGTGTCTCTTTTATCTTTATCTCAGTTTAATTATGCATTAATTAATTGTGTGTTGTTGTTATTGTAAAATTTTAAGAGATAAACTATTCTTGAATATTGTTTATGGTTTTTAGCATTCTTGAAGTAATTGAGGATTTATCTTTAAAGTACTATAATCTTAGATAAAATCCTAATCCACCCCCCGCCACTTAAGCTATTTTATTCTTTCACCCTCATCTACCTTCACCTTTACCTACCACCTTTACCCACCATATTATTACCAATATAACCATAATTTTATCATCATATCACCATAACTATATAACACTAGAACAATAGCCACCATCATCAACACCACCACTATAACCAACTTGTTATTAAAACAATAATCTTTTCATCACTTTTCCACCATCATCACTATCACAATAGCCATCATCATTAGTATCACAAAAACTACAACCATAATCATAATTAAAGCTACCACTACCTTAATCACATAAACATAAAATATAAAACTTGGAGGATATGTGTTGATTGTCACGATATCAATAATATTGTGGTAAAGTATAGACATCAATTTTCTATGTTAGATGACATATTAGATGAATTTCATGGTTCATGTTTTTTTATTAAGATTGATTTAAAAAGTGGATATCATCATGTTAGAATGAAATAAGGAAATTAATGAAAAACTAATTTTAAGATAAAGTATGGTTTGTATGAATAGTTAGTCATGTCGTTTGGTCTTACTAATACACCTAGCATATTTATGAGACTAGTGAATCATGTTTTGCATACATTTATAGGCAAGTTTGTTGTTTTTTTTTAAAAAAAATGATATCTTAGTATATAGTAAAAGTATAGATGAGTATATTAAAGATTTATGATATGTGTCAAGGTTGTCAAAAGCGCATTTTTGACACGACATGGAAAGTATAATATAAACTCGGATCGTAAAATCACAAGAAAAGTTTCTTACATTGAGATAATAAAGAGTGGAATTATAAAACATGGTTCAGCACTTGACAATATATAATAAAGTTAAGCACTTGATGGTATATAATAAAGTAAAGCAATGAAACATGCAAAATATGCAATCCATCATGAAAGGAGCATAAGTCCAAGTTCTTTCTATTGTCAAATCTTAAAACTAAAATTCTCAAACAAAGTGGAAGATTAAGGACAATATCTTAGACAATATTTAGGCTTAAAAACTAAATTTTAATCACATCTAAACTCGAGTTCATCACTTGTCTGGGTTCAATTATGCTGATCACTACCAATTATATAAGTAAAGATTTGTTATTTGCTACCAAAATCTCCCAATAGTTTTAAATTCCAAGATCAAGTTTCTCTTACTGAGCTTTCAAATGAGCTTCCCTCTTTTCTAAATATGCAAGTTCTAATCAAAGTAATTCTAACTCAATGACGAATAACTCAACTTGCAAATAAAAATACAATATGGTGATTAGGACCATACAAACCTCAAAACAATTGATAAGCATGCTATAAAAGGTTGTTCCATAAACCTTTTCCCGACCAATGATGCTAGAACCCCATGACAACCTCTATAGGTTAAATAAATTCAGCATGAAAGCAGCACTTCTTAGTTTTTTTCCATACCAGAAACGACCATTTGAGCTATTCTAAATCAGAAAAAGAAAAATAATCAATACAAATTTCACCAGTCATTCTCAACAAAGGATCAAACTCAAGCAATTAAAAGTAATTATCTAATTTGTGGAATTTTTTCCTTTGATTTGCGAAATACAAACCCCTACTCATCATTCCTAATTCAAGAATCGACAACAATATTCTAATTGAGGATCAAACTCAAGCAATTAAAAGTAATTATCTATGATTGATTGAACGAACTCAACATTTCTTCAGTTGTGGTTTGGATTGATTCAGATGCACAGAACATGTGAAGAATAAGAGACATGATCTAACAGCAAAAATAAAACGAGATTGAAAACCAAAATTGAAGTAAAAAACATACTTTGGACTGAAAATCAAACCAAATGTAGTGTGTGGACCATGATCATGAGGTTTACTGGAAGAAGAGAGCAACGGATCTAGCATGATTTAATTTGCAAACCCAAAAACTCTTTCTTTCTTTCACCTACAACCAAATTAAACCGAACCAAAGAGAATTGAAATCAAACCAAATTAAACCGAACCAAAGAGAATTGAAATCGAACCAGAATATCAAGAACATCATCATCATCAACAACAACAACAACAACAACAAATCATGAATTAAAACAACACTTACTCTTTTTAGTAGTCGAGCACAGATTTCTATACTTGGATTCTTATGAGCTAAGATGGTAGAGAGAAGGGCAAGATGCTGGGTCATGCTCTTGCTACAAGTAACTATTGCTAAGTGGATGATTTTGAGAGAAAGAAAGAGAGTGGAGGCGTTGTTGGTATTAGTCTGCTTCTACTATGGTTGAGTCGAGATTTGAGAATCAGAGAATGTGAGATTTGGGGAAAAGGGATTTTTTGTTAGATAGGATGGAGAGGAGAGGAAAGGATGAGAAGAGTTAGTCAATGGGTTTTGTTAATTCTGTCAAACTTGGTAAACTCGGTTCGAGTTCACCGAGTTTAATTGATTTTAACCGAGTTTGACCGAGTTTTCTAATTTTCGAGTTTTCTACCTGATTTCACACGATATATCTGTTACCTCGCAAGTTTGACAACCATGATATGTGTTTAATGCTTTAAGGAATAAAAAACTATACGCTAATTTTTAAAAAATATATACTTTTTGCATGGAAAAAAGTTATTTTCCTTAAATATATTGTCCATGCAAAAGGTATAGAGATTGGTGAGAAAAATGTAAAGGCTATCTAAGAATAACCCAAACCTAAGTCAATTACTAAGGTAAGAAGCTTTCATGATTTGGCTAGTTTTTATAAGATGTCTTAGTTGTATACTAAAGGAGATAGTCTATTCCAAGTTCTTAAACAAATCAATGTCAATGCATATAAGGTGAATTTTCCAGGTAAGTATAGCGTTAATGCTATTTTTAATATTTATGATCTTTCTTTATTTGATGTGGGTTATTATTCAAGGTCAAATTATTTTAAGAAGAGGAGGGATAATTAGAATCAACAAGCATCACTAAAGGATTCATTAAGAGGTGCCAATTGGGCCAATTACAAGGTTAATGGCCAAGAAAATTAAAAAGACATCCAATAAGCTAATTCAAGATATTTGAGCCACGTCAAGTATAAAGATTACAACAAAGATGATCAAGCTTTAATTAATATAATTCATGAAAAGGAAAGAGCTGGTTATTGGGCTTAAGACAGTAGGATTGGGCTTATTTTTCTAATATCAATTTTGTATTAATGAGCATAGCTTTTAATTCAACTATTGGATCGAGCTGAAATTATTCTCGAAGTTTTTAAAGGCTTTTTTTCCCTACAAGTTTAAAATTTCATAGCGATTATACATCAAAAAGGTTTTATGACAAAATCTAGAAACTACTATTTGAGAATTGCAAAATTTTCGTAGTTGATTTAGGATTCTTTTCCTATTTTATTTAGAGTTTTTTATTATTATTTTTTCATCCTTTTTTAGGATATTTTATCTAGTATAATAGGTTTATTTAGTTTGTATTTAGGTTTTGAAGATAAATTGATTATTAAAAAATAAAACTTGTGTAAGAGAGTTTGCTCTTACTCTAGGCTCTTTATGGAACTTTAAGAAGTTATCAAAGATTACTTATTTATGGTGTTTATCCTTACACCTTCATTTATTGGTTTATTATAATCAATGGATCAAGGTTTTCATCCAAGAACTACAGTTATTTGGTTTAGATAATCACTGGGTCGAGTTCTTTTCAACTTGATTTTAGCTTTCTTGGGTTGTGTACAATCTTGATTGTAAGTTCTAGGATTTTTACCCTCCGAGTTTGCATCTTTTTATGTCTATATAATAATCCTAAAATTTGTATAAATATGCATTATTAAATAATTGTAATCTAAATCTACAGTCATGGACCTTCCGCTCATATGAGAGTAACATAATATAAATGAGATAAGTTCCACTATGTTTCTCTTATACTTTCTCTTCTCTTCTTTTTTTTTCTTAAAAATATGCTTTCTCATCATTTCAATTGCAACTACAAACATTTCAAGATACTTGCCGGTGAATATGAGATAGTTGTAATTATAGGCATTTAAAAGTTGTTTGGTGTAGATTACATTTTAGATAAGATAATTTTTTTTACTATATTTGCAAACAAAAGAAATGTCCATGCATCCATTTAGATGGTTATTGCTCATTATTTCAATGAGAATGTAAAATGAATATCAATTGATATGTTGACCAAGATGGTGGGTTTCTATACCTCTATATTCTTAGTGTTATCCTAATTATTAATGGAAAAAATAGGAGTTATTATTTTGGTTACTCGAACCCATAAAGAAAATAATAATTGAAAGAAAAAAAAATGTTATAAGACAAATGAATAAGTCATGTTCTAGATATAAGTATGTATTAATCACAAATACCAAATTAAGCTAATAACTAAAAAGAGTAACGTGAAAGCAATAAAAAGTAAGAGAAAAAAAGCTTGATCACTCAAACTAAGCTTAGTCCAAAACTAAATGTAATTAGGAACAACTGGATTCCAACTTAGACATTCAAATTCCTCTCCGATTCATTTACACTATGAACTTCAACATTTGAATTTGATGACACTTCTTTATAATTGAAATTGGATTGTTTTCAAATGAGATTTGAAGAAGAGTAAAATGGAATTAAATGAGAGAGTTCTAAGGAGTTCAAATAAGTTTTGAAAGTGAAAAACTGATAATTAAGAAGTGAGACGGAAAAATCTTAAATTTTCTTTCTATATAAATAGTTATGTTATAAATAGGTAATGAAAGCAATTTTTAAAATTTGAAAAAATTTCATTAATCATGAAAGTAAATTTTTCAAAATTTAAAGATATAACTAAATTTCTTATTGGTTCGGGTCGAATTAAGTAAAACAGTATCTATAACTTGTTTGAAATTTAACTTTATCTCTTAAGGTTTTACTCAACCCAAACTATCCATAAAAATCTTTACCCATTGAGTTAAAAATCAATCAAGTTCAAGTGAAATTGATATTTTTAAAGACAATAATAATAATAGACTTATATTGATTGAAATTGTCAAATGATATCTTGAATAAATTATTTAAAAAAATATATTTTATAAAAATATATTTTAAGAAGTGAACTAACACTTAAAAAACAGACACTCGCACAAAAACTACAATGAAAATATTTTCCACAAAACAAATTCCCTGCAAGTATTATTTAAGATTAAAAAAACTAGAAAGGCAGGTTAAAAACAAATTGTGCATGACATCATTCATCATGGATTATGCTCGATATTGTATATAGTTCTAAACCCAATACCAAAATCAAGACCTAAAAAACCCAACTCTCCGCAGCCCATAAAAAAACAACCCCGTATATTACAATCCGAAACCCTAAAGCCTCTCTCTTGACTTTCACTTCCCTCACAGCAGCCGCTTAGCCAGAGAAAGCAGAGGCACAGCTACAATGGTGTCCGGGTCAGGGATCTGTGTAAAAAGAGTTGTTGTTGATGCAAGGCATCATATGCTAGGCAGGCTTGCATCAATAATAGCTAAAGAACTGCTAAATGGACAAAGAGTTGTTGTTGTTAGGTGTGAAGAGATTTGCATCTCTGGTGGGCTAGTGAGGCAGAAAATGAAGTACTTGAGGTTCTTGAGGAAACGCATGAACACTAAACCTTCTCATGGTCCTATTCACTTCAGGGCTCCTTCGAAGATTCTCTGGCGTACCATTAGAGGGTGAGTTTTTATTTCATGAAGTTTGAGTCTTTATGATTTTGGTTTTCGTTTTGTTGTTCAGAAAGTTGGTTTTTTTGGTTTGGTTAGTAACATAAGTTGATATTTGGATAGTTAAGAGGATAACCCATGTTTTGATTTGTGAAATGGTTGCATCTTTAAAGATGTATTATTGAGTTTAAAGATCGCTGATCCTTATTAGCTAATTTTGGAAATTTCTAATCTTTAACAGTTGAGTGTCCTGAAGGCATTAAGATTTGTTGTGTATCAGGGTTTATTGTTGTTGTTACACTTGTGCTGTTTTCTTTTTTTAATTGAAAACCAACAAATGATTCAGTTGTGTAGATGTAGGGAATAATAGTTTGTAGGTGCAGTTGAGGAATAAGAACTGTAAGCTGAATACTGTAGACAAAGTTTAGTTATGTTTTTTAAATATTTGAAATGATGTGTTTGTGTTGTTGAGGTTGTATGTGTAGGGGAAATGCATCATGTGCAAGGATTATATGGTTGTTGATAGTTCTTTTTGTGTTTTGATTGTATGCCTCTTTGAATTCCTGCAATGGTTTTGGTAGTCCAAGATACAACTTTATGGTTTATTGTTGTTGTTACACTTGTGCTGTTTTCTTTTTTTAATTGAAAACCAACAAATGATTCAGTTGTGTGTAGATGTAGGGAATAATAGTTTGTAGGTGCAGTTGAGGAATAAGAACTGTAAGCTGAATACTGTAGACAAAGTTTAGTTATGTTTTTTAAATATTTGAAATGATGTGTTTGTGTTGTTGAGGTTGTATGTGTAGGGGAAATGCATCATGTGCAAGGATTATATGGTTGTTGATAGTTCTTTTTGTGTTTTGATTGTATGCCTCTTTGAATTCCTGCAATGGTTTTGGTAGTCCAAGATACAACTTTATGGTTTATTGTTGTTGTTACACTTGTGCTGTTTTCTTTTTTTAATTGAAAACCAACAAATGATTCAGTTGTGTGTAGATGTAGGGAATAATAGTTTGTAGGTGCAGTTGAGTAATAAGAACTGTAAGCTGAATACTGTAGACAAAGTTTAGTTATGTTTTTTAAATATTTGAAATGATGTGTTTGTGTTGTTGAGGTTGTATGTGTAGGGGAAATGCATCATGTGCAAGGATTATATGGTTGTTGATAGTTCTTTTTTGTGTTTTGATTGTATGCCTCTTTGAATTCCTGCAATGGTTTTGGTAGTCCAAGATACAACTTTATGGTTTATTGTTGTTGTTACACTTGTGCTGTTTTCTTTTTTTAATTGAAAACCAACAAATGATTCAGTTGTGTGTAGATGTAGGGAATAATAGTTTGTAGGTGCAGTTGAGTAATAAGAACTGTAAGCTGAATACTGTAGACAAAGTTTAGTTATGTTTTTTAAATATTTGAAATGATGTGTTTGTGTTGTTGAGGTTGTATGTGTAGGGGAAATGCATCATGTGCAAGGATTATATGGTTGTTGATAGTTCTTTTTGTGTTTTGATTGTATGCCTCTTTGAATTCCTGCAATGGTTTTGGTAGTCCAAGATACAACTTTATGGTCTCCATGCAGTTTTTGTTTTGTCTATGATCTAAAATTTATTTGGTTTGAAGGATGATTCCTCACAAGACCAAGCGAGGAGAGGCTGCTCTTGCACGTTTGAAGGTTTTTGAGGGTGTTCCTCCTCCATATGACAAGACAAAGAGGATGGTTATCCCTGATGCTCTCAAGTGAGTCTTTTTAGAAGGAATTTATGCAAGAAATATGTTTTGTTTGGTTAATGCAGTTGAATGCTTATTCTTTCTATGTTTTTGATGAATCAGGGTTTTGAGGCTTCAGCCTGGACACAAGTATTGCTTGTTAGGTCAGCTTTCATCCGAGGTTGGATGGAACCACTATGATACCATCAAGGTATGAATTGTCTACCTGGTTTCTTCCTTTTTCATTTTTGCTGCCTGCTTGTGATGTTATTATTTATGGCTTAGTTACCTGGATGTCACCTATTTAAAAAAATTCATTAAATTGTATTTAATTAAGAATTAGAATCTCTTCCCCTGTTTTTCTTTTTTGCTCTTAAATTATGTGGTGCCTTAGTGATGACCATTATTGGCGTATACTGGACAATTATATCAATTTGCCACTGTTGGTGTTTCTATTTGCATCAGTAGATGTTGTCTTTCATTTAGTTTTAGCTTCAAGGGTGACAGTTTTTGTATAATATACCATGATTTTACTGGCAATCATTTGCAATTGTCAATAAAAAAAACTGTTCATTGAGCATTTTCTGAGACATCTTTTTTACTGATATGTTCTTTCCTGCAGGAGCTGGAGAATAAGAGAAAGGAAAGAGCTCAATTGGTCTATGAGAGAAAGAAGCAGTTGGCTAAACTGAGGCTCAAGGCTGAGAAGACCGCAGAGGAGAAGCTAGGTCCCCAGCAAGAAATTATTGCTCCGCTCAAATATTGATTGAAATTTGAAGAGAAGGTTGCTATTGAACGAGGAACTCTGATCCGAGAATTACTTTTTTTGCATCTAAATCTGTTTCCTGTTTTGACAACTTCTGTTTGAGTGAATTAACTTTATGCTATTTATATTAACAGTTTTCTTGCAAACATTATTCGGCTTTCCAGTTTAGATATATAATAGTTCGAACTGTTCCTTTATCCCCATTGCTGTTCTGCATATCTGAAAATTTTATGGACCGTTTGTCTCTTGGATGTTTAATGTGTTTCATCGGGAAATCAAGAGGTCAGTAATCAAGAGCAGGAATCGATAACAAAAAAGGTTAGAAGTTCCAGCATTCACTTGAACGCTTGCACTGGAAAATATTTCTGTAAACTCAAATCGAGTTTTGTTCCCATTAGCCGTCCTTGTCTGGAACTCAAATTGAAAGGCCATGATTAACCCCATCGACGTGGGCTGGTCTTGATCATGAGAAATTCTATCCATGCATAGAAATACTCTTAGTGATTGATGTTTGATGAATTTACCTGTCCCCACTTGTTACTTGCCCCTTCTGTTTGTGTTTGTATATCATCAATAGAGATTGCCTCGCGATACCAGACCTTAATCGTGTTTATAATGCCAATTAGGCAAATCCATGCTCATTATATCTGTGGGAATGGAATTCGGGCCCATGATCTTGCTAACGAATAATTCTTCAAACAAAAGATTGATCATTTACTTGTGAAAATCAAATCTTCAGTCTTCACAAGGAAATCTATGTTGCTAGCTGATCGCATTCAATTTGAGGATTGTTTTTGGGTGGGCATGGAAATGCCATCCCCTCTCATGTAGGCCGGTAGGGTTTTTCTCTGTTTCTATACCTTTCCTTTTTGCGTTACTTCTTAAACATGTGATGGAGCATGTTTCTAAAACAAGTTCCACGATTTTAAGTTCTTTATTGCCTCATCATTCTGATTAGCTGTGCTCATCTTTTGCACCTTTATTGATCTAAATTTCTCTGTGGACAACTGAAAATGGACAACCAAAAGATTTTAGTCCCGCCACTCCCAACGGTCAAGCTTTTCTAGTCATTTTCTTCTAGAATGCCAAGGAGAAGAAAGGTCAGGGGGGGCTGAGGAGGAGTATCAATCAAAATGAATAAATAAGGAAATAAAAAAAAGTTTGCCATATGAATAATCTTTAAGGATCAATTAACTGATTCTAATTCCATAAAAAACTCTTGGCTTTCCCTTTTCCCCTCCAAAATCTTTAAAACTTTGATCCCTTCTTATTTAAGAATTGCCAAGTATGCATGTCACAACTTACAATTTCATTTCCACTACACTTTTTTTTTTCTTCGTTTAGTCATTTTCTTAACTCAAGTTTTCTCATCCCTTTTCTCTATCAAGATGTTGCTTCCATGGTGTTCATGTTTATATTTTGCTCTCTTGCTGTGCAGTTTTCAATTAGGATTTGCCAATGAAAACTTCCTAAAATATGGTAAGGGATCTAATCCTCACAGAAAGACACTGCCTTACAGAACACTCCTTATTGATAAGTCAGGCCATGGGAATTTTTCTAGTATACAATCTGCCATTGATTCAATTCCATCAGACAATAAGAACTGGGTTTGTATCCACGTAAGGGCTGGAACATATAGGTAATGTCTTTTTCTCTGCTTTTTCAATGTTATCTGCTGACAACCAGGTGCTTTTCTTATGCATGCATGAACACTGATTTTTCTTTTAGTGTCCTGACTATTTTTTGTATTTTGTAGGGAGAAGGTTAAGATCCCTTACAACAAACCATATATCATTCTCAAAGGAGAGGGGAAAAGAAGGACAAAGATTGTTTGGGATGATCATTTTTCAACAGCACAGAGCCCCACTTTTGTTTCTTTAGCAGATAATATTGTAGTCAGAAGCATGACCTTTGTAGTAAGTGATCATTGATCTTAACATACTCACTATTGTTACATGTAAAATAGAAAACTTTCTTTTGTTCCCTAAGGAACTTTTGTGTAAAGCATTGGGAAAATCTTGCTTTCGTTCTTCTAAAGTTTTCAAAAAAAATTATGTTGATTTGTTCCATTTATTGATTTTTTTTTTTTTTGCAGAACTCCTATAATTTTCCACATGATAACAACCCAAGATTGCCAGCAGTAGCTGCTATGATAACCGGGGACAAGACTGCATTTTACCAATGTGGGTTTGCAGGGGTGCAAGACACACTGTGGGATGAGGCAGGCAGGCATTACTTCAAGCGTTGCACCATTCAGGGTGCTGTTGATTTTATCTTTGGAAGTGGCCAATCTATTTATGAGGTATAATTTTATTTAACAATATATAGAGGATTCCTTTCAATTATATTGTTTTTTTTTAAAAAATTACTGTATCCTTTCCTTATTTTGTAGGGTTGCTCCATACAAGTACTTGAAGGAGGGTTCATCACAGCACAAGGAAGAACGAATCCAAGTGATGCAAATGGGTTTGTGTTCAAGGGGTGCAATGTGTTTGGAAAATCTTCAGTTTACTTGGGAAGGCCATGGAGAGGTTATTCTAGGGTCTTATTTTACAAGTCAAATTTTTCAAATATTGTAGATCCCGAAGGATGGAATGCTTGGAACTTTGTTGACCATGAGTAAGCTCTCTAAGCTCACAAATCATACTTGGCCAGTTTGATTACTTTAACTGAAAAATGTGTTTGATTAATGCTTTTATGTTCACGTAATTTGCAGGAACCAAATAACATTTGCAGAGTATGGCAACTTTGGGCCAGGAGCTGAGATTTCAAAGAGGGTAAACTGGGCAAATAAGCTGAGCCCTCAATCCTTGGAAGAACTAACCAGCATGTCTTTCATTAATGCTGAAAACTGGATCGAAAAACAACCTATTTAGATGCAAGCAGATATCTTGTGTCACACAAGTCCCTCGAAGTCGTGTTTTAGAGAACTTTTCAGGCAAACTATATGCTTATTTTCCTTTTTCCATGAATGAATGCAAGCTCGTTCTATCAGATGTTGAAGCAGTGGAGTGAACAAAGCCATAAAAACCCTTGGATCCATCATGTACACCATTTGTGGAGAAGGTCCCTAGAATGAAGAGTCCTTGATGTTGTGGATCCTACTTCCTTCGCTGATATAGACTAGTACAAAACCTGTGAAGCAGATGATGCATTGGGTTCAACAGGCCTGCAGAAACATGCAACCTCGAGTAAAAGTGCACCAGAAGCTTGAAGTTGAAATGCCAAGATTTTACTTATTTCATTACAAACAAATGGATGGTTAATCTACATATGAGTAAGTCAATAATGTTGTATGTTCTTGCAGGTGCATTCAGCATTATGTAGTCCAGTATGCCTCCTCGCACAAGTTCCTGATCCACCACCGTTTTCATTATCAAACAGAACAATCAATTCTGGATAACTCATTTGCCATGCTGAACTCGAAGCATCAATGTAACTGGGAAATGGGATAAACCATTGAATCTCTGTTATGATTGCTAGATCAGGATCAGACTCATAATTTCACATGGAAAGCTATAATCCATACGAACAGAGAAAAATCCCAAAAGGGTCTGTGTCATACAAATCAGTTTGCTGTAACCAGAAGCTAAAGAATAGAGCTAGTTAAGTAAATTTATAGAAGTTAAGACTATGTTTGGAAACCAAATGCACTAACTTATCTCAAACTACTTGGCTTGTGTCAATTTTATGTAGGTGCATCAAAAAGTATATATTCCCAGCAATACCAAAATAAATCCGAAATTCATTTGAAATGACAGTTTTATTCACCATACTTTTAAGTTTAAATCTTTATTTCATGGAGTATAAGGAACCAAACCCAGTTCAAAATACTCAAAACTTTATTATAAAAAGTTGTTATCGCCCTGTAAAAAGATTTGAACTTTTTCATTAATTCAATATCAGAATTAAAAAAAAAAAAAAGATTTCAATTACAGCTTATCAGCAATGTCTGATAATGTTAATGTGTTGTAAATTAGTTTACTAGAGGTAACTTAAAATTATATAGGGCTGAATTTATTGAGAGAGAGAGAGAGAGAGGGCAGTAGCAGCAACCAAAAAGTGAGGCAGAAACAGAGAAGAAAAGTAGTAGTAACTCGTGTGTGAACTCTCTCCAATAATGTAACCCCTATCTTGGGTGAGTTTTGTACAAGAAAATTACAGCAATGATATGTTATGTTCGACTATGTTTTGTGAGTGTTATTAGCTGTAGAAACTAATTATACTATAACCCAATAGATTGGTATTAGGGCAGCGGTTAAAGAGAAGCTTTATCCAAGTTTAAAGAAGGAAGAAAATGTCCAAAAAAGCTAAAGTTGGAGTTACGTCAAACCCTCAATATTCAAAGGATACAACTATAAGTTTTGGAGCATAAAGATGAAGATACTCATCTCTGTTGACTTGTGGGAGATGGTGAAGGTAGAATATGAAGAACTTGAAGATATCAACAATATTCTAAGCACAATTCAAAGATTTGAATGCAAAGAGAAACAAAGATGTTGCAGCTCTTAGGTTAATTCAAAGAAGAGTTGATGATTCTATTTTTTCAAGGATCATGAGAGCCACAAATACAAAGCAAGTATGGAAGACTTTGTAAAGTGAATATGAAGGTGATATGAAGGTAAGAGATATTAACTTATAAAGTCTTAGAACAAGTTAGAGAATATGAAAATACAGAAAATTGAAGTTGCTGATGAGTTTTCTAATAGGATTATTAAGGTTATGAATCAAATGAAAAGTTGTGGTAAAGAGATTAATGATAAAAGAGTTGTAGAGAAATTATTGATTAATTATTGATTAATATTATGAAGAAGTTTGATCCTATTATGGTGATTATAAAAGAAACAAAAGATTTGTCGAGTTTGAGTGTTCAGGAGTTGTTAGGTCCTTTGAAGTCTTATGGGAAGAAAATAGTGAAAAGAAGTGAAAAGTCATTACAGAATGCTTTTCAATCAAATCAACTCTTGGTAAACAAAGCCAACAGAAAGGATCTATAAGTGATGTGAGAATATGTGTTGAGTCCTTTAGAGATGAAGGATTTGGTAAAGGAAGAAGTGGAGGAATGAGTAGAAATCAAAAGATGAGAGGAAGAATGAATTTTGGGTAATAAATATGGTAATGCTAAAAGGTGTTATTCTTGTAATCAATTAGGCCATGAGTCTAAATATTGTTGGTATAAAAGGGAGATACAATGTTTCAATGGTAAGGGGTTAATTTAGTCACTTATCTAAATATTGTGGTGTAAGGAAAAATCAACAAGCAAATGTTATCAAAGATCGGAAATGTGATGGAAGCATGTTTACTCAATATGGCATGGAAAACAAGAATGGGTAATGGCTCATATTAGATGCTTGTAGCAATCACATGAAACCAATATTAAAAAAAAAAACATTGTTGACACATGCATGACAAGTATCAGCATATCAGATGCTTCGTTGTTTTCGAGCAGCACACACGAGTGATTACAAGGAGGACAGACTTGTTTGATGTGGTTGGATTTGTCTTAAAGTCCTTTCCCTTTCCAATTGGACCATGTTGCATTCTAACCTACAATTTGGTTCTAGTGAGCTTTTTTTCCCCTTTCTTTTTTTTCTCAACTTTAGGTTCTAGGCATGGCATCTCAGAACTCAAACCACCCTACAATTTGAATTTTTATTTAGATTTGATTCATATTGGTATGATTACTATTTTTTTAATTTGAAATGGTTTATAGATTTTGAATTGTTTTTCAATTTCATCTTCCTTTGTTTTTTTTTTCTCATATTTGGTCTCCATTCTTTTGTTTTTATTTATTTTATTTTAGACAATTTCTTGAATTGAATTTTTTTTTTTAACGATTTCATTCTTCTACAATATTTTTCCTGTATGATTTGATCCTCTTCTTTTTTTTCAATTTTTTTTGGTTTGGAAATTTTTTTTAATTAATTTTATTTTTACATTTCATCCTCCAACATTAAATTGGTTGGAAAATGAACTTGTTGATTAAATCAGAGTCTAGATTTAAGATATTCGCATGGCTTGCCTTTTTTTTTTCTTCTTCTTTTTTTTAAGTTAATATTTTTCTAGTTTTATTTTTCAACCTTTATTGATTTCTTAGATTTTGTCTCTGTTCTTTAATGGAATTCAAGGTCAGTTGAAAACCTTATTAAGGTCCAACCAAGAACAGGATAAGAGACTGACAAAGACAAAGATAAATTGTGTAACCACGCTAACTCATTGTTGTCATGTTAATTACTTGTTTCATTGATTTCATGAGTTAGAACGGGTCAATACAATGTCCCAACACCTTTTCATTTCATTCCCTGTATATTTTTGCGATGTAATTATTTGATAGTAAATTGTTTCACAATGACAATGTTAAATTTTTGTTTTTAAACTAGACCACCTTTTGAACAAGGTGGTTAGTTAACTATTCGCTCGTTAAATCAAATAAGCTACACCAATATTTTTTTTGTTTATCATTTATTAACTCATATGATAATCAATTAGTTTTATCTTATACATCGGTCAAGTTTTCTTTATCCTCATTTCAAATATTTTATCACATGCATTAAAAAAAAAGAAGCAATGCTCAAACTTTTTAATACAGTAGTTGAATTTCGATCCAGCCTACAACAAAACATAGACCCCAGACCTAACACAGATCCCAGACCTAGTATAATAATATAAGCCATGACATGCTGGAAGCTGATGGCGAGATCATAGAACAAGGAAAAAAAAACACCTTCCTAATAATTTGATTTTTCTTGAGAATCATAATCCATAATTTCATCTTGGTAGATCATTTGGCTAGTATTTTATCATATGTGATTACAATTTGAAGGGCATATTTGATCGGAATATAGACCGGAAAAAGTATTTTCCAAAACTTTAAACAGTGCACTCTAAAGAATAAATTATTTTAATTCAGGTAGATGGTTATCAAAACACAATGGCTTTCAAAGCTGTTGTCTTGAGAGTTGGAGCAAATTAAGAAATTCATTTTCTTTTTTCTTTTTTTCTTTGATTTTTTTCTTTAAAAAAAAAAGTGGGTTTCTCTCAAGATGTATTTATAGGTATTATTATTATTATTATCCCACAAGTTGTTTCAACTTCAATAACGTGAATGGTATTAAATAATATTTGTTTTTGTGTTTTAAAAAAAAATAAAAAAAAATTCTTTGCTTTAAATTAATATATTTTTTGGTATTTTCAAATTATTTTGATATGCTGGTGTCAAAAATAATTTTAAAAAAAATAAAATATATATATTATTTTAATGCATTTCCGAGTGAAAAACACTTTGAAAAGTAATCGGAACATACTTCCAAACAGACTTGACTCGAATAATAATTAAATTTAAGATGAAAGTGATATAAATCAAATTCTTAATAATTAGGTAATTAAGTATATTATATTATGTTAAAGAATCATATTTCAATCTAGGTAAAAATTTAAAAATAAATTTATATTGTATGATATCAACAATAATCTATTAATAGATCTCAATTATAACCAAGCAAAAAATAAAATGCACCAAAAACACAATTCCTATCCAAAAAAGTTGGCTAAGCATGCTTAATACTTGCATTATTGAGTAGACCATGCCATGTGATACACCTGGACACTTGAGTGTTCTTTGAATATTCAAATGCAAAATATGCAATGTATCCTAAGATGCTTGATGATTGACAGATCATCTGTGTTTGATAATTCTTTTATTATAGACTGTACCTCCAAACCTACCTACTTATCACGTAATAATATATAGTAGAGTAGTTATTTGATACATGCTAGGTAGAATAATTTTATTTTTCAATTAAAAAAAATTAAAATACAAGTTTTTTCAATGTGTTTTTATTATTAAAAAACTCCCAATTAAAAATAAAAAAAACATATGCATATATTTAACTAAAAAAAAAACGAGTATTTGTGCTAGTAAATATATAAAAAAAAAATTATTAATGATATGTAAAGACTAAACTGAAAAAATCAAAAGATAGATATACATCAAAATATTTGATCTAGTAACATGGGTCATGTACTCAGTTATATTTAATAAATTTATATCTTAAAATAAATTCTTTATTTAATCGAACAATAATAGAATTGACCCGTGCTATGTCGCGGGTCAAAGTAAAAAAAAAAAAAAAACTTTGAATGCCAAAAATAGTTGCGTATTGGATGGTATTTTTATTTAATATTGAGACGAAAATATATTGAATTTACATGGGTAACCCGAGTTGACCTACAAAACCTACAAGGATAATCTTGCAAAAAATAAATTGAGAAGTTTAATCCATAATTAACTCAATTTTAAAGGATAAAATTGATAAAATACAACACTTAATGAAAAAAAAATAAGTAAATTCAAGTTAACCAACCAAACTAATGTCGTAGCTCACATACATTGTCATATTCAATAAAGTTTTTAACCCAAAGATTGTTTTTCATTTAATTATACAACAATAAGGCACATGAGATTTTTTTTGTATAAAATATTTTAAAAAAATAAGACAGACATACGGGACTAAGATAGAAAAAGTAGATTATTTATAACAAATGGTGAAATTGTATTTTTTTTAGTTTTTAAGTTAAATATAAATAAATAAATCATAGACAATAAAGATTGAAATTATATTTTTTTTAAATGAGGGACAAAAATGCATTAAACAAAAAAAATACTTAACCCATCAAACCTACAATCCAGATCATGAACTCAACCGAGCTCAATAATTTTTATTCTTAAATTTATATATAATATAAATACAAAATAAAATATTGAAAAAAAAAACAGTAAGAGGCTAAAAAGAGCCAAGACGTGTGGGTCTCCAATCAGAGGCCTACACGTATGAGCTTGGTTTATTTTGTTTTTTTTAAAAAGATGGATAACCTATCATGCACCCTTATTTAAAAAAAAAATACATAGACAATACATCACCTTTTGAGGTAAACAACATCTCGTTTACCAACCTAGATTCTAATCACCATTGTGGTGCTCGAAAAATCAAGTTTGTAGGAGTTTTGCCTCAAAACCTAATTTTGGAGTCATTTTAACCCAAAAACACCTAAAAACAATTCTTCAATAAAAAAAAATGGTCTAAAAACCCAAAACCAAACCAAGTTAGATTTATCTTTCTTTGACTTAGATCTATTTTTTAGGCAACATTGAGGCTCTAAACAACCACCATCATACTCATTTCATCGTATGGAACTTGTGAACACCAAGAACATCCATTTCGGTGGTCGAAAATGGCATGAACGATGACTTTATCTCTAAACGCCAAAATCTCTCTCTCTCTCTCTCTCTCCTCTCTCAAACCAAGGACTGCAAAATAATAAAAATAAACTTTTATATCAAAATTGAATTTTAAGAAAATTCAAGGATCACATGGGTATAATTTGCAAAGTAGGAGAACTAAATTGAACTTTTAACGAGAACTTTAAGCCCACCACCATTTATGACGCCTTTCCAACATTGATGATCCTTCTTCCAATCTTGTCATTAGTAAAAAAAAAAGTGAATAAATTGTCATTTAATTTGGCCCCAAAAGGATATAATTGTCCAAAAACAAAGTTTGAGGATGAAAATGAAAAGAAAACATTGTATAAGAAATCCATAGTAAAATGTAAGAGGCTTCACAATGTAAATGTTTATAGTTATTCTTCAACATGTTTTAGAGTTTTGTTAATAATAATCAAAAACACATAGACGAAAGGATTGTTACTTGCCAACAAAGGCAAGTTAGTCACTTGTCATCTTTGGATGACAAGTGAGGCCTACTAAGATCATTGTTGGTAATATTTCTTGGTGTTGTTGGATTTTCTTGGTGAGATTTTTATAATGATACTTGTAGTGTCACAAACGAAGCTTCGAAGTGTCTCACTGCCTCTAAAGTTTTTTTATTTATTTATTTTTCTCTCTCTCATCTATCTTTTATTATAATTTGTGCAATTCATTTATAATTTATTTAAAATATTGTATTACTAGCATAAGCTTAAATATTGTGTTTCCTAATTGTGACATATATAAACTACACTATTTCACCATTTTTTTTTTCAAGTTGTATTATTTTACCAATTTTTAGAAAAAGAACATGCTTATCTTCAAAAAGAAAAAAAAATCCTCAAACATATCCTTTATTACCGTTGGCAAAAAATATGCTTACTAACTAATATTTCAAAGATTTTGGATTAGAATGTAGGATAACTAATATTTCATAAATTACATATTGGATTAGAATATACAAGTCTGAAGAAAATTTTAGTAGTGTATCAATTAATTCAATTATATTTATTAAACTCGATTTAACCTGAAAAGTTGATTCGACATCTAGTTTTAGCCGAGCCAAGTTAGAAAAATAATTAATTAGAGCTAACATTATCAATTTAACTATCAAAAACCTAATTTTGCTTTTTAAAAAATAAAATAATAATTAATGTTTTAATTTTATTTTAAAAAATAAAAAATATATTTCTTTAATTCACCCCAGATAACCCACACATCCTATAACCCAAGATGCCAGATTTAATAACTTCGGTATCTACAACTACACAACTTGATATTGATGCCCTACTAGTACTGCTAAATTTAATTTTACTTAATTAACAGCTATACGAATTCATAATTTTCAAAACCATATAGAATAGAATATTTGAAATCAGATTGAGAAAGATTATAATGTTCTTTTTTCTTTAAAAAAAGAAAAGAAAGTTCAAATACGTTTGTGTATATATATATATAAAAAAGGAGGAAGAAATAAAAGAAATCAAGAAAGGGGTGCCCTAAATTGAAAGTCAACTCCAGAGACAATTGTCTCATTTAATCCCCATAATTGATAGCACATATGCCAAAAAACAAAATACAGCATTTCTTCCGAAGTTGAATTAATTGAACAATGGAAGTCTCCATTATTGCAGGGTTGAATTGGCCAAGAGATGCATAAAGAATATATATATATGAAGCGGTCCTTGCATGCCATCAATGGCTGCCTCGAGCTTTTTTGACCATAACTTCCAAAAATGGCAGCTCTCTCTCAAAGAAAAACCCTTCTCCACAGCACAGGTCACCTCCTTCACAGATGTCCTCTTCCAGAGAGCGATGTCCATAAAAAATTTATCAATTTAGCAGGAGGTGGAGGGCCCTAAAAACCAACACACATGGCGGAGCTGTAATATTTGATAAAAAAAAAATACTAAAATTAATATAATAAGATATATTATTAAAAATTTTATTTATTTAAAATAAAAATGTTATACTATTTTATATTTAAATATTAAATAATATAAAAATATTAAATGTTTTGCAGGGCCGACTCCTGCTTGCCTCCCCTGGTTCCGCCCTGCAGCACATAATCATCAAAGTTAAGCAGCTAATTTTTGCCCTAACTAACACATGCATGACGCATATAAACTATATACCATGGTCGATTTGTTGACCATTGAATAATAATATGTGTTTATCAACTGCATAAAAGCAAAGATGATCTTGAATGAATAATGGAAGATGGAAGTGGTCATATTTGGTTAATATTATAATTAGGTTTAATACACACACCTTCATTCAAGGAAGGAGTCATGAATTTTTCCTGTTTGAGCTATTAAATAAATATATAATTTTTATTTAAGATCAATTATTAACTCATGTACATGAATTTTGAAGTTGACAATAAAATTTAAATTTAAATTTAAATACATTACCCAAGATATTAAAAAATAAATTTAAAAGCACATAAAATTGAAATGAAAGTAAAAATAAACTTACTATTAAAGTTACATCCTTCGATGTTTTGTGAAATATAATTCATCTATAATCAAATATGAATCGATATTGTAACAACTACTGAACCGGGATAAAATAACAATCTCATATCAACTGAAAAACTAAGTACTTAAATTTTTTTCCCTCTCTCAATTCCTCCTTCCTTCACTTGATTCTTCCTTAGATTAGTATTTTATAAGTTGGACTTTGTAAATTTATAAGATTATTCTCTCCTTTATTTTTTTTCTTGGATTTTTCTTATGTTTTTCCCTTACTTTTCTCTCTTTCTCTCTTTCCTTTTCTTTTTTTTCTTTTCCTATTCTACTTCAGCCCAATCGGCAACACATAAAAGGAAGGAAGAGATTATTTATTTTATTTTTTAATGGCAAATAATCATTTTACCTTTAATGAGTCATTACATTTATTTGACGGTTTTTTTTTGTTAGCACTACCAAACTACGTTCATCCTAAAATTTTAATCAGATTTTATTCAATATATTTTAAAATCCCTCGTAAAATTTCAGCTCTATCTGATGGTCGGATTAAAAATTACGTCCAATAACAAAAAACTAGTTAAATTATGATTTTTCATCAAATTTCTGAATTTCTCCAAAACTTTTGAAATTTTAACTCAAGTTAAAGCATCATATCAGAAAGCTTCACGTAAATTTTCAAAATGTTTTGATAACTCAATCAAGAGTTGTGATTTTTTTTACATAAAACTAATTAAAATATTAATAAAATATTAACTTGAACTATAACCCATCCAAGCCTTCACCGTGCCTCCGCCCTTGCCTTCATTTACTTTCTTCACAACAAGCTTTATAGTTTTTGAAACGCAACATGACCATTTTTTTAGGGTTAACATTTTTATTAACATACAACTTGATAAGAATATTATCGAATCACCTTCCATATATTAAAATTAAACCCCCCCCCCCCCAAGAACTGTAACCAAATTATTTAAACTTGAATTGATATATTCATCAAAACAAGTTTAATGGCATCTATTTTAGGATTCAAAATCTGGATTAATCACAAAGAGAAGACGTCAACTACCATTTTAATCTCATCAGGTTAAGCAACAATTCAGGCAGAGAGAATCTCTTTCTCCTGTTTGGTTCAGCTTACTATGATTTTGTCTGATTGTCGGATTGTCTTGGTGGTTGGAATGCACTTGCATGAGTTTTGATGTTGAAAATAATAAGAGTGATAATTGAATGGCAACCACTCCTCCTCCTCCTCCTCCTCCTCCGCCTCCTAATGGGTGGGGTCAACAATGGCCGGCCTAGTTTTGTCTTTGGACTGGCCTTGTCCCTTCCCTATCCACTCCTCTCAATGTACTCTACCTCACGGTGCGTCATTGTTGGGCGGCAGCAAATTGTGCTCTACAAAATAAGAGCAATATTCACATGGTAAATGTTGAAGTCTTTCTTTCTTTCTTTCTTTATTTCCTTTTTCCTTTTCATTTGTGTTCATGAACTTCTTTTATAAGTATGTTGTTGATAAATTGAGATTAAGTTGATATAAATTGGGTTTGGACTCTTTCAAGCATTTGTTTTTTTTTTTTATTCGATGGCAAAAGTTATTTTCGATTAGTTTACATGTTAGTCTGGATTAAATTAAATCTCCTTCTTTTATGATCTTATGGAAGGCTTTTTCAACGCTTCTTTTTATATAAAAAAGTAAAAAATCAAAATAAAAAAAACTTATGTATATTTCTAATAAAATAAATTAAAACTATGTTAATAAAATAAATAAAAAGTTATTCATGATGAATAAATATAAAAATTAAAAAAAAATGAAGAGTTAGATATAGACCAAGATATTTGGTCTCACAACTCGAATCTTGAACACTGTTGTGTTTAACAACTTTATTAAAAAACTTATTTTTTATTTAATTAAATGATAACAAATAATTGACACACATTAAATTAATTAAATAAAATAAAAGGAAAAAAATATTTTGCAATGTTACATATATTATAAATATTTATCTGAAAATATATATCTTGAACATGCATTATTTTTCAATATGTTTTTTTCCATAAAAAAAAAAAACTTATGAACACATTTAACTAAATAAGTTGAGAATAATTTGTGTCAATAAATGAAAAGAAAATCATTAGTGATAATCAAATATGTATTTAGAAAAGCAAGAGATAAAAGTATATCAAGATATTTGATTTCACAATACAAATTATTTATCCGATTGTGTTCAATGACTATATTTAATAAAATTTATTTTTTATTTAATGAAATAATAGTGAAAATAAACACACATATAAAAATGATTGAATAAAATCAATGAAAAAAGATATCATGCAATGCTGCACTTATTATAAGTATTATTTTTAAAAATAAATATTGTTTTACTTTTAAAAATAAAGTTAAATTATATATAACATAAAAAAAAAATCAAAGATAAATTAGAATAACCTCTTAAAAAAATTACATGCATGCAAATTAATAATAAAAAAAAACAACTACTGTTTTTTTAAAAAAATTAAATACAAAAAATAAAAAAATCAGAGAGAATAGATATTAATTGAACTATATATATATATATATATAAGGCATGTTTCTTTAAATAATAATAATAAAAGGCCAGCTTTTGACTCATTAAAGGAAGATTAGGCTGCAAGTGGGGTCTACTAACTATATTTTTAAGAGAAAAATACCAAAACGACATGTCTTTTTGAGACTCCATATATTAGTGGCTTGAAAAATAAAATACATGTAAGTTCGATTAATTTTACAGATTTAAAAATTAACGATTATGTAAACATCTAGTGGTCTTAGGCTTGTAAGACTTGAATTGATAATCTCTAAAAAATAAACTTAAAACCTGACCAACTAAGTTATATCCCTCAAGATTATTTAGCCTAAATATTTGAAATTATAGGTAATGTGAATCATATATTCCATGGACTTTTTCAAATATAAAATCATTTTTATAAGATATTCAAATAAATCAAATTTATATTATACTTCCATTCCTTGATAAAAACATTTTTCCAATAATATTAAGAACATATTTAATATGTGTTTGAGAACGCAGTTGAATTTGAATTTTTCTTGCTTAAAATTATTATTTTTATGTTTTTGTTGTTGTTTTAATGTGCTAATATTATTTTGATATATTTCTAAACAAAAAATATTTTAACAAATAATTACTACCATACTCATAAACATCCCATTATATTTCAAGCCAAAGTATCTGGACATGATCTAAATTAATTGAAACCATCCACCTAGCCACCCAAGAGATTATATTCATATAACATGTATCAATTTGTCAATGCTCTAATGATTAAAAGCTCTAGTGTGAAATCTAAGTCTCCAATATATATATCGCCTTCAAACATTTTTTTTTAAGGTAGACAATGTATTTTTAATAAAATAAAGTTTCAGAATATAATAAAAGTTATGTTTTAAAATAATTTTCGCTTGAAAAAACATTAATTTTTTTTTTTATTTTTTAAAACTTACTTTTATATTTGTATATTAAAATAATCTAAAAATACTAAAATAATTTTTAAATTTTAAACAAATATTTTTTTGACTTGATCACCAAACACCCCAAACTTTAAATTGAAGGGTATTTAAAAAAAAAGTAAAAAATACAGAAATAAAATATAAATATTTTCAAGATTTGTGGTGCCATGGTCCCACTCCCCAACTCAGCTCCACTCCTCCTCTAATAATTACAATAATTACTTCATGCATGGCCTAAAAATGAAATTCCCTAGAAAAGAAAGGAAAAGGACCGAAGAACAAAATAAGACCCCATCTAAACCAATAGAAACAAACAGACGACACCAAGACGTGGCAACTGGAGATGTTCCCTCCTATTTGCCTTCACATACACAAAGTACGCTCCACCCCTTTCCTACGCACCACACACCAAAAAAAGAACCTTTATAAAAACATTAAAAAAGAAATAAAAAGAATTATCTCTATATGTGGATGGCTTCTATGATGAACGAGTTTACTTCCTTCAGTCTATGTTATGTTTTGAGATTGTGGATTTACATGAGGTTGACAACTTTTTTGAAAATGTATTAATTTTGATTCTAGATTATAGTTATTAAATTTGAGAAGAACTTGTATAATCATTCCGTGGTATGTTGATTTCGTATGATTTGTTTTTTAAATAAAAGTATTAGGGATGAGTAAAAAAACCAAAAAACCGATTAAATCAAGAAAATAAAAAAAATCGAATCGTGAAAAAAATCGATTAAATTTTTTTTAAAAAATAACAGGTTCGGTTTTGATTTTATAAGCCTGAAACCAAAAAACCGAACCGAACTTAAAACAAAAAAAAACCTAACTGGAAAAAACCGAGCCAAAACTAAAAAAACAAGTCAAACTAGTTTGAACCGGTTTTTATCCTAAAAAACCGAATCGAACCGAACCGAAACCGATCAGTTTAAAATGGTTTCAGTTTAGTTATTTTTTTTAATAAAAACCGAATCAAACCGAAAATAATCACTCCTATAAAATATACATCAACTTGTCAAATTAGAATAGTTTGATTAGTCTAATTATATCTTATTTAGCTTTATTATTCTCAATTAAGATTTAGCATTAGCTGAGTAAATTTTAAAAATGTTTTTTTTTTAATTTTATTTTAAAAATCTAAAATAATACTGTTTTAGTTTTATTTTGAAAAACCTTACAATAATCTTGTTTTAGAATTAATTGAAATTGATTCGAGTAACTTGTAACAATCATATAGTTTAGATGATTGATGTATTTGAGACTTTCTTAAATGAATTTATAAAAAATAACTAATTAATTAAAAGATAGATGGGATAAAAATTTATGAGATGTTTCGCCTATTATAATATTTTATTTGTTTTTAAAAATAATTTTAAATGAATTTATTTATTTTATATTTTTAGATTGTTTTATGAATTGAAATTAAAAATAATTTTTAAAAATTAAAAAAATATTATTATAATATATTTTTTTTAAAAAAACTTTAAAGCACGTAGTTCGAACACAGCCAACAGGGTACCAGAATCACATCTCAACTACACGCATCTCTCTGTTCAGACATACAAAAACACAATGTACAAATCGCTGTCTTAAAAACACCTCTCTCTCTCTCTCTCTCTCTCTCATAAAAACAATAACTTGCAGACACTCACCTCTCTCTCTCTCTCTCTGGAATACCAACACACGCATAGACATACTCCTTTTTCTGACCTCAAACTCGGGGCTCAGAAGCCCCGAAAGGAACCCAAAAATCGGATCTTGGGCACCATTTCACCCTTTTTTGACACTTTGTTTTGGAAAATATTTAAAGGGTATTCAAGAATGTACTCTGCAATACACTCACTGCCTTTGGATGGACATGGGGACTTTCAAGCTTCATTAGATGGAATTAATCTGTCTGGGGATGCGTGCTTGGTTCTCACTACGGATCCAAAGCCAAGGCTCCGCTGGACTGCTGAGTTACATGAGAGATTTGTTGATGCTGTTACTCAACTTGGTGGACCTGACAGTAACTACTACTACTACTTCATTTTATTTATTTTTTTTCTTTGTGTTTGTTTCTTTGTTTCAATTTATGAGCTGTTTTAGCTTTTTTTGTGTGTGTCTTTGCTTTTTTCTTGAATGTGGTTTTACTGCCTTAAAGTTTCAATTTTATTCGCTAGAAAGTGTAAAAATGGTTATTTTGTGATGCTTTCTGTGAAGAATGTTTTTTTCACTATGTGATGTACTTGAAACGTGTTTTGGGGTTTATTTAGTTGGTGGAAAGGGTCTTTTTCCTTTCTGTTTCTTTCAAAGAAATGTGGGTGTTGATTCTCAGTCTGGTTAATTAGTGCTCGAAATATTCACTGGGTTTTGTAGTTAAGAAATACTTTTTTTTTTTAATATTTTAGGATATGTTTTCAGATGTGATTCTAGTAATTGATGTGGTGGTTCTGGATGTGATTAAGCCCTATTGTTGATGATGTATTGAGTGATTAAAGGAGGCCCCTTTTTTCCTATTATTCACTGGAGGGTTTATTCCGGTTATTTGTTTTTACCACATAGTTTTATGTGTTTATTTTGGCAATTATTATTTTTGTCTTTGTTAGGTCAAATGTTTTTAATGAGTATTGTTAGGTCAAGTGTTTTTAATGAGTATGTTGCTTAAGAAAACTTGAGATGGCCTGCCAGTTAAATTTCTTTAGTGTGGTTTAATTTAGAACGATTATCATAATGTTTGCGTGAGAAGACATCTCTTTCGTTGTTTAGTTGTTTTTGATTGACTAGCTGTCTAAGCTGCCTTGATCTCATATGCTTTTATTCTTTTAATGTTTGTGTTAATTTCTGGTTATTGTGCACTGCATGTTTCTCATGTATTTCACCTATTTGAAAATACAACCAAAAGGACAAATTAGATGAACTATAGCAGCTTGTCCTTGTCTAGAAAGAATATTCTATTATTTGGGAGTATTAAATTTGTAAGAATTTGTGGTTCTGTTTTTGAATGGAGATTTCAAAAAGAAATACCGAGCTTTTACTATCTATAATACCAGTCAAAGCAGCATCATGCAAGCTCTCTTTGCTCCTATTTCTAAAAAGTTTAAATCACTATGCGATATGATTATTTTATTTCTTTCTAAACAAAAATTTTGAGCTTACTTGTCATGGAGGATTGAATTCTAGTACTTCGAGTAGGGCCTCATTACTGGTATAAGACCTATGGAATTTAATTGATCTCCTTACTAGGCTGGAATCACTATACTTCCGGTAAAACAAAGCCACCTTGACCAGGCTGCTATGGTGATTTTACCATTTTTCACCAACCTGCCATTGGCGCAGCTGCTGCCTCTAGTATGTGAAGTATGAAATATGAGGAAGCTAGAAAACGCCAGGAGTTGTGAAATAAACCATTTTCAGAAGGCATAATAAGACCAGTGCTGAAATCTTTGATGGGTCTTGGTAGTATTGTGACATTCAAAGTCCCCCATTGTGTCTGTGGGGAAGTTATTGGAATTGCAAATCAGAGTTGGTTATCCCAAAAGCAACTCTAATTTACACTTTTGGATGGTAGGCCCATGCTGTTGCAACTTATAATTGTAAGAACTTGTAAGAAATTTCCATTGCATGAGGCAGCAACCATTTCAATACAATGCATAATAGGCCAATGTAGAGTTCCTCAACCAAAGGAACCAACTCGTGCCTTGGTGTTCTGAGTCACGCACATGCTTGCATTGTACTGTGTTGTCAAATGATAGACAGGAATCTGTAAATGGCCTGCTTATTAGAAACTATGCTTTTTCAATAGGATATTGAAAGCTAATAATTGGTACAAGTTACCAGGTTCATGCTTGAGATATTGTCCCTCCATTATCATGGTTTCAAACCATGTTTATTGTTAAAAATATTGTTGTTATGTTCTAGTGACCTTAGGAACTTAATAGGAACATCATTTTGTTCCTCAGCATTTCTTTGGCTCCTAACTGATTTGTACATGAACAAAGTGTAGACATTGACATCTCAATTTTGAAGAAACATTTATAGGGCAACCTCTATTTGTCAGATGACTTTACATACTACTTACTATACTTAATTTTGTAGGCAAACAATCATGCTGATTTGCTAATTGAAGTTTTTGTTTTGTTTTCTCAATATGAATTGCAGAAGCAACACCTAAGACAATTATGAGAACAATGGGGGTAAAAGGCCTCACCCTTTATCACTTGAAATCTCACCTACAGGTCTGCTGAAACCGTTGTCTCTCTTTATTCTTTTTGATCTTCTAGGTATTAGCTTCATATGATTTCATGCTCTTTCCTCTAGTTGACATTTCTACTTGCAGAAATACCGGTTGGGAAAGCAGTCCTGCAAGGAATCAACTGATAACTCCAAGGATGGTATTGACCTCTTTTCTTTAGAACCTTTTTACTAGATGTTTTCTTTTATCTTTTCTATTGAGGGCTTCCCAGGGGCATAAGACTATTCTTCAATTAATTTCCCTATCCCCTGCATGTGAACTCCTCTACTGGTTTTCCTGCCAGCTGCATGTTTTTTTTTTTATTATTATTATTCTGTGTATTACCATATTGGCAAATGTCTGGACATTAATTTTCTATCTAGCATCGATTGTAAATGCACATGCACAACACTTTGCTTTTTTACCAAAATTTTCATACCTTGGGTACCATAGTTGAACTGCTTCTGGTGGTAAATTGCTGTGGTTGAAAACTTACTGAATTAAGGAATGATGTGTAGTTGGGATTGCACCATCAGTTGCAGAAAGTCAGGATACTGGTTCATCGACATCTGCATCATCAAGAATGATTGCGCAGGATCTGAATGAGTATGCTGTCTCTACCCTAAACATGTCAAACTTGTTCCATCTCTCCTTGTGCTCCAATCTTCACTGCCTTTTATCTTTCAAACAGTGGTTACCAGGTTACTGAGGCTTTGAGAGTGCAGATGGAAGTCCAACGAAGATTGCATGAGCAGCTGGAGGTTAGTATTCATTTATGTGGCTTTTGGACTTTTGGGATAACATAGAAGTTAGAACTGGAACATCTAAGTTGCTATGAATTACCTTCTTTTTTTTTAATTATGCATGAGACAAGTTAAAGCCTCAACGGTCCAAGCTTATCACTATCTAATCAACTCCAAGAAAATATTAATTAAAAAGTATAGAAATGTAACCTCATTTGAGGGACAAGATATTAGGTGAGACCGGTTCACCATGTGCTCACTTTCATGAATATTGGGACCCACCACTTTGTGTGTGTGGGCTCATGGTGAGCCAAGCTCGGGCAACAATTCCTCCATATTCCTGGAAAAAAATCTTTTACCAATGGTTTATTACAAGCTAAAATAATTGTAACATTTCCTTCAAAGGTCAGACTCCTTTTTTCACTTCTAGAAATTTGTCTTTAATCCAAGTAGCTCAGTGTCTCGGCTATGATTTTGAAATTTTAAGATCTTTCTAAGGGTTTTTACCATAAGCAGGTGCAACATCATCTCCAACTTCGCATTGAAGCTCAGGGGAAATACTTACAGTCAATACTTGAGAAAGCTTGTAAAGCTCTGAATGACCAGGCTGTTGCAACTGCAGGACTTGAAGCTGCTAGGGAAGAGCTTTCTGAATTAGCAATCAAGGTTTCCAATGAATGTGCAGGAATTGCCCCCCTTGATACCATGAAAATGCCTTCCTTATCTGAACTTGCTGCTGCTTTAGGGAACAGAAATGCTTCCAGTGTGCCTGCTCGCATTGGTGATTGCTCTGTCGAAAGCTGCTTGACGTCAACTAGTAGCCCAGTTTCTCCCATGGGTGTGGGCTCACAGGTTGCTTCCACGAAGAAAAGATCAAGGCCTGTGCTTGGTAATGGAGATTCGTTTCCCTTCGAAGGCAACATTCGGCAAGAAGTAGAATGGACAATGAGTAATATTTTGGATGAATAGCAAGGCATTTCCATCTTAGAAACAGAAACTTCTTTGTTTCTTTTTTTAGCTGTCTAGCCGATCTAAATGTCAAATCTTAATCAACTATATCATCAGTGACCTGTATATTCTCAGATCTTTGAGTTAGAGGATATCATTTTCTTATAACTTGGAACTCTCCCTTTCTGCAAAACGAGTGGCATGCGATTCATTTATCCATCTTAGTATATATAGAGTTGAATTGAGGTTTAATTATTCCCGTTTTCTTCCACTTCTAACGTTGACCGTTGCCAACTGTGCGTTGATGGACGAGGTTGTGAAAGGCTGCAAATTTGTCTGTCCAAATTCTTGAAGATGTATTTGTTATGGCTCAATACTCAATACTTAAACATCTTACAAAAGTTGATGAATGCTAAAAGATCAGGCCGTCAAGGGATAATTAGTGGTAGAAAAAAGAACTTTTCTTCTCTGCTTGACAAAGAATTCACAAAACGACGGGTGCTTCCTCCCCTCCCTCCCTTCCTCTCTTCATGGGACATATTTAATCCCAACTTTCCTGTGCCTGTGAATTAAATGGAATTATTTTTTTTTAGCTTTGGAACAAATTTATGTCCACAAGCATGTAGAATTTTCATATTAAAATTCTACATGAAAATTCGGTGAGTTATTTCCATGGGAACCAGATAGGATTGCTTCAATACTTGAGCATTGGTATGACTAGACTTAACTCCAAGAAAAAGCTTTATTCTTTCTTACCTAGACAGTATTTGAATATTCAATTGAGAGAGAGAAAAGTAAAGTATTTTCTGGCTCTGCATTTGTTGTGGTAGCCATGATGGCATGTCCACAGTAAAGCACTTCATTTTGCTTATTCTGAACTTTTTTTTTGTGCCCTCTTTTTCTTTCAAGACAATCAAATGCTCCTTTTCTCCTTTATGAACTGTACCTCAACTCCTTCTCTCTTGGAGCAACCAGCTGCCTCCTTTCTCTCACTTGCAGGCATGACGGACTCACTGGGTAAATCTTATCTCTTAGTTTATTTCTTGCTTTTCTTTCTTGTTATTTGCTAATTTTTTTTTTCTGGACTAAGGGGTTCTGTAGATATCCAACAAAAGAAGAAAAAAAAAATCCAAAGAATGTGGAAAATTAATGCAAGAAAGCTTCTGCCTGTAGATTAACTTTGAAAGCTTTAATTTTGCTTATTTAACTCATTTTCACTGAGTGAGTTAATACTGTCATTACATTTATCAGCTTTCCTGATCCTTGCATGCTATTGTTGTCATGTTCTCTGATTTTCTCCCTTCTCTTGTACTGATATTCTATAATTTCTCCTTTTCTCTATCTGTCTATTTCAGTTCTCTTCTTTTTCTTTCGTGAAATATGATGCCTGTTGTGGTGCCATCACTTTCATGTTATGTGACCAGTGCTCCAGAATCTATTTCATTGTAGAGTGTTACAGTATCCATTGATGATACAGTAGAACAAGCTTTGCTAAACTGAGAAAGCAGACAATAGAAACCCATATATCAGAACTAAGATGTCCTTGTAAGCTGCATTTAGGTTTTCGAAAGAACGGCAAGGAATCACTCAAGGGAGGAATTCTCTTGATAGAATTTTCATTCATTGCCTTTTCCTCGGTTTTTCCAAGTTGCAGTTTTGCTTGAACAATTTCAAACATACAGATGGTTGAGGGTAGGGCTCATACTCATTTGAGAGCTAATGCCAGATTTTTCATATAGTAACCCAAATATATGATTTTATTTTGTTGAAATGCATTCAATTATCCTGATATGAATTCATACTCATTCAGGAACAAATAATAAATAAGCTTTTTTTTTTTTGTTCTTTTTCTTTAGGTTTAAGCTTTCATCACAGTTAAGTCTATTGACTGATATTAGCCTGCATAATGCAGCTTCGTTTTAGTAGCATTTAGAAAGAAGTATTGTTACCTTTGAATGAAGCAACATAGCTAGAGAGAAGGAAAAGAAATGGATTAAATTATGTTTAATATGCATTAAAAGATCTTTGTGAAATTAGTAAATTAAACAGATCTTATGTCTTAACTCTTTTGTTGAGCCTGCATTTTGATTCCTCCTTGTGTCTAATTTTCAAGGCACATCCCACCCTTTCCCTTCCTTCAAGTCCTTGTCATCCAAAACAGGAGGGATGTTTTGCCATTGTGGATCACCAAACAAATATAAGAGGCTGGATGAATATACTAATCATGTGGTTTCCTCAGTTTAATGAAGAACTGAAACACATCAGAGGGGTATTTGAACAGTATGGTGAGTTTAAACAAGGTTGCTTTTCTGTTCCCTGAGATGCAACGGTGGACTATTTTTGCATATTGACTCTCTATATCCTCCTCAATGGATCTATTGACCTTGAGGAACTCAAAAAATGCTTACAAAAGCTGACACTCACTTTAAAAGAGGAGGAAGTTGAGGATCTTTTCCACTCCTGCGACATTGACAATTCAATGAGTTCAATGTTCTTAGAAGTCATCTATCTCCTAGTAGAACATTCATCCTCTCCTCCCAAGAGCATCCACCTTAAACTTGACTTTATCTTCATTCATATGTTTGACTTAAAGACGTCAACTTATTGTGATCACCCATATATGATGGCCTGAGGGTTTTGTTTCAGACATCAAAGATGGGTTCACCAGAGCTTCAGGCCACTTTCGATACAATTGTAGAAGCTTTCTTATTCTTGGATAAGAATGGTAATGGGAAGCTGTAAAAGAAAAAGACATGATCAAATCATTCAAAGAGGATTCTCCTTGGGAAAAATCCCCAGCACACATCACCGGATCCAGAATTAGTTCTATCTCTTTCACATGATATATTTCTACTTTTGACTTGTAGTTCCAGTTGTTTTAAAATCCTTAAACCATCCTCTTGGAGATTCCTGTGAATATATGCAGAAGAAATGGACTGGGACAGGAATGGGAAGGTCAGTTTCAGGGAGTTCCTCTCTTCTTTAATCAAATGGATTAGGATTGATGCTGACGAATAAATTCCTGAGAAGGGAAGTCAAACCAGGCACAAGAATTTGAGCTGGATAAGTGTCGAATATGAGGTCAGATTGAAGCATTTATGTGCAAAAATAAATCATCCAAGTGTATTATTCAAAGCTGTCGCTCCTCTGCCATGCTCAATTGTGCATGTATTATTTGTGGTGACAGTTAACGTTTCACACGCTCTATGAATCACCCTGATAAATTAAGGGTTCATTTCTTTCTCGTCCTCACCTTAGAGGCCTTGGGGATCATTTTTATTTTCCTTTCATGATTCTGGTCTACTGTGTATGGAAAGCCAGCGTAGGGGTGGTTATGGCAAGAAGCAATAGCTGCAGCGTTACTAGATTCTAATGGAAAAAAAAAATCATGGTAGCCTATTGAAAAGTAAAGCATATACATTGATAGTACAGATAAGTTACAGGAAGGGAAAGAACTATCAATCTCCGCAGAAACCTATAGTGACTATCTAGTTGTCACTGATACTCTACTCACTTAATTCCCAGAGCTTGGATTCTTCTAATCAATGACAAAGAACTAGCATTGTTCTGTCTCCATTCTTCTCTGCTTTCCTTCCTTCGCCCTCCTTCCATGAACCATTGATCGTTTCCGTCAAGTATCCTTACAATCTGCCTCATGCTTGGCCTTAGTTCTGGGTTGGACCTGGTGCATGCAATCCCCAATTTGACGATTCTGATCAATTCTTCATGATCATATTCACGGTTCAACCTTATATCAGCCAGATCCTCCAATGGTCTCTTCTGTGTCTCGAATTCATGAACTCTAAGAACCAAGAGCACCTCTGGTCTCCGAAAATCAACTGCCATTTGTCCACTGACCACCTCCAGAACCACCACACCGTAGCTATACACATCAGCCATTGGGGTTGCATCACCGGATTCCATGTACTCGGGAGACATGTAACCAAAGATTCCACGGACTGATTTATTTTCTTTTGCAGCTGCTTTATGGGCATGATCATTTCTTGCCAAGAATTCGGCAAGTGCAAAGTTACCAAGTCTCGGATTCATGTCTGGATCAAGAATGATAGAAGAGGTGGTAATATTCCTGTGGATAACTTGCTCATCCCACTCCTCATGAAGATAAAGAATTGCAGCAGCAAGAGACTTGATGATGTTATATCTGTGCCGCCAATGTAGAATAGAATGCCCAATTCTATTGTCATGATGGAAAAGAAGGTGACTCATCTGGCGACTCGCTGAATAATCATAGACGACAAGCATCTCTCCATGTTCTGTGCACCATCCACGGAGTTGTATCAGGTTGCGGTGGCGGAGCCTGCCTAAGTTTAGGAGTTCAGTTGAAAATCGCACGCGTATTGCAGGGCATTGGGTCATGCCAAGTCTCTTCACCAAGACTTGATGGCCATCTTCAAGTACGCCATAGTAAGCAGTTCCGAAGTCCACCTCCGCAACCCTTTGTGAGTTCGAGAAATTATTTGTAGCAGAAATGATTTCCTTGTAGGATATTTCCCTGGGAGTTTCCACCATAAAGAAAGCATTTTGCCGGTGACTTCTGTTGTTCGACTTAGAAGAGCTCAGTTTATTACCACTCTCAAATTCTGCTGTTGCATACATAGTTTCTTCCGTAGCTGTGACATACGCTGATGAAGTGAACGAGATTGTCATGTCAGAACTTGGAACGGAGGTGGTCGCGGTGGTGCTGGTTTTGCTTATGCTAGTGCTTGCAGGTGATATAGCTATGTATCTAGGATGAGACCGGAATGATGGAAGAGGTGGCAGTTTGCCCAAAATGTTGCCAGAAAGTGCTTCCACCACCCATTTCATGTTTGGCCGAAGTTGCGGGTTGTGGAGTGTGCATAGAAGCCCTAGATGAATCAGGCGTTCCATATCAGAAAGCCCAAAAGATCCATCTGGAAGCCTATTATCCGCTGCCTGTAAAAGCTTCCCTTCATCGGACAACCCCCTTATCCAGTCAAGCAAAATGATCTGATCATCAGGATATGTCAGATCCACTGCCCGCCTCCGAGACGCCACCTCTAACACAACAATTCCAAAGCTGAAAACATCAGATTTAGCAGTAGCGACACTTCGTTTCTGGAAGCTCTCGGGTGATAAGTAACCGATAGTGCCACCAATTCTGGTTGTTTCAGCCAAGCGAAACTGGTGATTTTTCATTGAAGGTGTCCGGATTTGAAACTCAAGTTCATGTTCTAACCACCGCGCCAAGCCGAAGTCACCGAGTCGGGCATTATAATGCGAGTCAAGCATGACATTGCTTGTCTTCACATCCCGGTGAATGATCTGAGTCTCCAATTGTTCGTGGAGATAATGCAATGCTGCCGCCAAGCCGCTGACTATCTTCCTCCTTCGTTCCCAGGCAAGGGGTTCCGCTTTCAGGTTTTCAGGCCTTCTAAACAGGACCCGGTCCAGGCTGCGGTTAGGCATGTAGTCATACACCAAGAACAACTGGTCTTCATGAGCACACCACCCTCTTAGCCTGACAAGATTCCTGTGTCGCAGTTGAGCCACCGCAACCAATTCAGCTTCAAAGGTCTTCTCGAACTGTTCCCCTCTCTCAGCCAAGCATTTGACTGCAACAACAGTACCATCACTTGGTAAAACTGCTCTATAAACCTTTCCAAAACCTCCACTTCCAAGAACCTCATTTTCACAAAACCCTTTAGACCCTATATAAAGTTCAGCATAGCTGAATATCCTTGGATTATCACCACCAACCTTCTCAGATATCTGAATTCCTTCCAGGTCATGAAACGGACCAGACTGCTGTTTACTTGGTTTGTCGTCCTGAAAACAACCAATCCATTTCGATTCAGGTAACCGGCGTAATGAATCACCTAGGACATGAAGTATTTGCCTCCCGCAGCCGCAGTGTTGGCGCTTTTTGACATCATCATGCACAGGTGGTCGGATTTGTGGTTGATCAAATGGCTTTTTGACATGTAACCGGCGTAGTGAATCACCTAGGACATGAAGTATTTGCCTCCCGCAGCCGCAGTGTTGGCGCTTTTCGACATCATCATGCACAGGTGGTCGGATTTGTGGTTGATCAAATGGCTTGATTTCTTCGAAATCAGCCGGTAAAATGAGACAAAAGCAGTTGCGTTTCATGGTTTTGGTGTCTGGAAATCGGCTAGATGAACATTGAATGAAGATGGTGAAGTAAATGAAATGGATGAGACTTTGGTTGTGTGTTTATTATGTGATCACGTAATGCCTTTTTTGTGCGTGGGCTTTAAATTCAACACGGTTAGGTTGCATTACGGTTGAATTATGTGCTGTCGACCGGCTTGAATAGAACCTACCCTTATCTTAGGAAAAAGAAGTTACTAAAATATTTGATCTTGGCTACTATAGCATATAGTTTCTGAACCATAAATAGAATTATTAGCGGACAATCATCGGGTGGTGACCTGGGTCGATCTCATAATTTTATTTTTATTTTTTTAAAATAAAATCAACAAATTAAGGATCAAATTTTGACTGGATCAAGTCTGAAAAGATCAAATTGATCTGAAGTTTTGATCGAGTTAATCAAGTTTTTTCTTTCTTCAACTTGAACCGGTCTAGATCTCACGTCAGCAAGGTTCTAGATCGATTATTAAACCAATCCAAGATTTATAATTATGATTTGAATTAGAACACAGCGGCAGTGATGGTTGAAATTCAAATCTTGCTAGCTTAGGTCAAAACTTGCCGAAAACAAGCATCCTATAGTCCACAATTGAAAAAAGAGAAAGAAAAACAATGTCAATCAAGGGAATTGGTCTCTCTTATTATGCTAGTGTATAGAAATGCAATTAATTTGGAAAAAGATGAGAGGTATGTGTTCAAAAGCATGCAATGGCGAAGACTATATCAATAAGAATCTATGGACGTCTCTGGAAAACATACATGAAAAATCATAAAAAAAAGGGATGCAACAGGACGTCTAGAACCCTAAAACTTCTTCTGAGTGAAGTTAGCCTGCGCACCGGGAAAGCAATGCATGCTTCAAGACGGGAATTATATGGTGAAGATGGATAAAAATCAACATCTTCATCATATGCTCCCATTATAGCTCTTAGTGCTTTGCGATTTGATAGACATAACTTGACGATCTCATTCGAGTTTTGAATAAAAGCACCTTGGATAGAAGAAGATTCTCCCATAATCATTCATGTTCATACATATAGATTCATAGGAAATTATAGGGATTTGAGAATTGTTTAGTGTTATTTTGATTACTAGAAAAAAAAATATTTCACAGTACGAATATCTTTATAAATCTTATCAAGTTATTTTAGAACATCTTCAACCTATTATATTTCTATTCTTGTGTTTTTTAATGAAAATCATGCCTCTATACATATAAATTTAGAGCAAATGGTTATTTTTTTTTAGTAGTTTCTCTAAATATTTAAATCAAGCTCATTTCTTGTTTGTCAATGAATCCAATAACTATCATTATATAATTTTATGGGTGATTTTATCCTATCTTTATATAATATGATTCATGTCTTCATTAAGTACAGTTTTTTCTTACACTCCTGCCTTAAAATGTTTACAAAACTAGCTGGTAAAGCCTCATGATTAATTATCACTCAAGATTAACTCATTGAACTAGATTGAAATATAATCACCTGAACACAGCTAGCTGAAAGCGTAATTAGAGTATACAAGTCTGAGATCAAAAGTCATCATCACCGCTGTGATTAGGAGTTTGGGGCCCTTAGGATTGCTTGATGGCAGAAATCAGAGCCGGAGATTGTTGGCATATGGTTAAATCTAGGGTAATGTAATTTATTGTTCGGAGTGCCTCTTACCATGAATTTGGTCATGTGGGTTGCCTACTTGTTTTTTCGTGTCAGCTGTATGATTTAAAATATTTTTTATTTAAAAATATATTAAAATAATATTTTTTTATTTTTAATATTAGCATATTAAAAATATATATATAAATAATTTTTAATAAAAAATAAAAGTTAAAATTCAAGCAACATTATTTACATTGCGTTTTTAAAAGGGCTTTTAAATCAATCAATTAATGATATGGTCCCGTTTTTGTGTGGCAAATTCTTGAGTGTGGGGTACTTCTGCCGCCTGTAGGAGTCGGTGTTCACCGGGATGTTATCTGATGAATTCTTTTGCGTCTATGGTACAATTCTAGGGCTTCAAGATCAAGGAAAAGGAGGGGGAAAGAAGGCCTTCAACGAGATGACAAGGCATGAAGGAGGGAATCAAGAACTTGAACCTTTCTAGGATTTTGTTTTTAAATAAAAAGACGGTTTTTTTTTTAGTAACTCTAATCTTGAAGAATTTTCTTCTAGTTGAAATGATTTTTTTGATATAGTATCAGAGTCACGAGTTCGAATCTCATCATTTCTATTTATTTGATAAAAATTAAGCATAAAGTAATATGAATCTGTGTAAATTTCAAGCCCAAAAGGTTTTCATTTAAGGGGGTGTATTAGAGAATAATATAAATTATATCCTGGCACCTCACTTAAAAGCTTAAGCTATTAGGTTGAAATGGTTCTTTGACAGCGGTTATAATTTAAAATGTTTTTTTATTAAAAATATATTAAAATATTTTTTTTATTTTTTAAAAATAATTTTTAACTTCAGCATATCAAAATAATCTGAAAATATAAAAAAAATTATTTTAAATAAAAAAAATCAACAATTAATAGATACAATACCCATCATGCACCAACCACCGTCCAAAATCATGAATTTCACCTAGCAAATTTATAATATCAGAAATATTTAGCTCATAAGGGAACGCAAAATCGAAACTTACGTGGCGTCACCGAAGGAGAAATCCAAGAAAATGTTTGGATTTTTTGTCGAAATGAAGTTGTAGTTGAGCTATCATGAAGACGAAGAAAATGATAACTAATGATTTCATTCCTTCACTTTTACAGTTGCAGGTACAAACAAAACCACCAACTACTACAACCTCACCTAACCAAGTTTATTTTATTTTATTTTATTAAGTAGGAAATGACTTTCTCAATGTAAACATTTTTCTAGTTAATTTCCAAGTCAAAGAATAAGCCATGATCATATCCCTTATTCAATAGTCCAAGAACTAGACAAGTTTTGGAATATCTTTCCCTTTTCTAATCCTAATGATTCCTTCTTGCTGACATTTTTCTAGTTAATTTGTAGCCAGAGAATAAAATATAGAGGTGAAATAGTGATTGTTTTTTAAAGTATTTTTTATTTAAAAATATATCAAAATAATATTTTTTATATATTTTTAAAGATTATTTTTAACATCATCATATCAAACCAATTTAAAAATATTAAAAAATTAGTTGTTTTATGAGACTTCATTTGAAACACAATTTTAAAGAGCGCCATAATACCTTTTATACTCAACCGCCTACATATACTCTGCTTGCAAACAATAATATATAGCTTTAAATCCTTGCCTAAAAACTTGTTGGGTTAATTCTTTGATATGGTATTAAAACCTTGTTGATCAAGCGATTACGAGTTCAAATCTCATCACCTTCATTCTATTTGATAAAAAATAAATATAAAATAATACTAACTTGTACAAGTTTTAAATTTAAAGGTCTTTCACTTTAGATAATATATTAAAGAATTATATAAGTTAAGTTCTCATCGAATAATTTTAAAAATTTAAAATTATTGAAATAAGTTGATTGTTCTAAGAGGAAGTTCTTGCCACTTGCATTTCGACATTTTGTAAGCATCAATTAAATGGGTTTTAGTTCATGGTGTGATATGTCGAACTGCCAATGAAACTAGTGCATAATATAGGGTTGAAAAGAGAAAAATGTTATAGAAATTAATGCTAGAGGAGCCCTTGGAGCTGCATCATCTGACAGGAAAAAAAAATTAAAAAAAAAAAAAACCTGCCATGAATGAATCTTGTCGAGCTCATTGGTGTCTTCTCAGAACGGGGACCCTCTCAGTCCCCATTTGAAAATGAAGAGGAAGTCTTTAGACTTTGGTCAATAATAATTGAAAACAAAGAAAGTAGCTTTGGGAGCCCTTTCTATCATTATCACCTTTTAAATACGGCCATGATTTATAATGTGAAAATTGTCCAGCTAATTCAGCGGAAGATTTATTTAAGTATATTTTTTCGGTATTATAAATTTGTTGTTAAAAATAATTTTTAAAAATTTAAAAAATATTATTTTGATGTATTTTCAAGTGAAAAACACTTTAAAAAATAACTACAACAGCACCCCTAAACAGACTCGAAATATTCTTTAACCCAAAAAATATTATTTTCTATTCTAAATGGCCAAATGGTAGTATAAAAATTGTTTTGTATCTATTTGATCCAACAATATGCTTGTATTAAAAGCATGTTTTCATATCAAATTTATTTTGGTTTTTTAAAGCTCTTTTTTTTTTAGTATATCTCCCTTATTAGAAATTAGGTATCTAATCTATTTTTTATTCTTGTTTAAAAGCTTATAATTAATTACTAGCCTTAGAAGTCCTCATTCTAGCTCAACAACATTCTCAACATAAAAAGCCGGAAACTCCATGGACAGAGGCTAGGCCTCATTAGGCTTTTAACTAGGAGATCTTCTTTTGACATATGTCCAAATTTCTAGACTAACCTTTAATCGCATTTGATAGTGTAGTATAAGATTTTTTTTATTTGAAAATATATTAAAATAATATTTTTATATATTTTTAACATTAGCATATCAAAACGATAAAAAAAAATATTAATTTGAAACTTTAAAACAAATCAAAAATTTATAAAAGTGTGATCAAACCGCACTTCCAAACGGTGTTTTAGTTAAGATATATTTTGTAATAAGACAGGTTAATGACATGACCTTTTATATCCTAAAAGGCATTCGGGATATCAACACATATTTCCTTGATTAAGATATCATGAAGTTGGGTAATTTTGTGTTAGACTTCAAGTCTTTTTAGCTTTTCTTCTATATGATTGTATCCTACTTCCTCTTGAAGAAAAAGAGAGCAAATAAATATTTTTTTTTATGATTTAAAAGGGTGTGGATAGAATGAGAAATATGTTGGGTGAAAAAAGAAAACTGTATTTTAGAGACCCTCCATTGTAGTTGTAATGTCAGTCTCCTTAAGATGTGTATTAAGTAATCATGTATGAAGGAAAGAATTTCCTAGAATTATTCTTGAGGAAAGGCTTTTAAACATGATAAAAGTCATTTGGATGTTGACTCTATTTTTACAAATAATAGTTTATGTTGAGTCAATGAAGTCTGTTTATTAGTAGCAATGAGAAATTGAGTGGTTTTTGGGAGATATTTAAATGGTAATAGCCTTTCAAGCATGTAGTTCAATTCAGCTTTTGAATCAACTAAAATTTTAGTAGTCAATACTATTATTTTGTTCATTACAACAATTAATATGAGTTTTTTTATTGATTACAAGAGTGATTTGAGCATACCATTTATGAGTGATAACTCTATAAATGGTATTAGTCTATTACATAATATTAATCTCTAGATTAGAGATTTTGGTGACATCTTCTAAATTAGATGTGTATTCTTCTAAGTTTTTACTAGAGGATTTATCTCATTCTTCAGATTCCAAGTAAGCAATATGCTATTTCAAGTCTTTGATATATTATTTATTCATTTTAGGCTTGAGATCTGCAATCGTGGGTTCTCTAATGAGAGAACTCTTTTTTTCCCTACTAAAAACTTTTTGCAAAGAATATATTTCTTTAGCCATTTATCTAGTTAGAGAAATAAAACTCTTATTAGAGTTTGGACTTGGATTTATGGTATTGAGGTAGGTTTCAAGGAGATCTTTTATTTTTCTTTTTTGGATCTTGAGTCTTGTTTATATGAAGTCTAACATAAAACTTGTTTTTTGTGAGCATGTTTATGCTTGTTTGAAAAAGTTTTTTAGTGATGTAATTATCACAATCGCAATCATTTTTACAACCTTGTGAGATTAAAAAAGGATAGAGGAATAGTCATAATCCGATTCATCGTTTGACGAACCTGATTTCTAAACTATTTTTAAGTATAGATCTTCACCTTCTAATTCATTGCAGAGGGATATTCCTTCATTAACCACTTTTATTGCAAGTACACCATAAATAAATTGTAATTATGGAAAAAAATCTTTTGAATTGACCTTTCAATCTATTTTGGATTTTATTAGCGAAAAAAGTAGGCATTTTTTATAAGAACTTTTCTTCATAGTAATAAGCATTACAATACTCTAAAAAGATATTTATACCATTTAAAATGGGACAAAGATGGACAACATAGGTTAATTAGTTGCCCATGATGCTTGTTCAATTGTAATGCATTAAAATGGGTGGCAATTGCATTCATAAGCATATTTACCATGTTTTGTTTAATTTTTATTTCAGATAAGCCACTTTGATTAATGACTATATTTTCTTTAGTAGTAGATATAATTTTTTTCCTGACCCAATTAAAGAAATAGATATCCCACAAGCCTTGCAATTGCCTAATAAGGCCTTTAATTATAGCTTTGGTAATTGATGCATAATTGTTTCCATTTACCCTAGCTACAATCACAAATATTAACATATGCTTCATGATGATTTTTACTTGATATTCAGACATTTCATCAATATTCCACTCAAGAATGGAATTTCTACCACGGCTAATAGATTTTTAGTCAAATATATCATCAAATTGAATGTCAATTAGGGTTGGAAGAGGATAATAAGCATTTGTTAGGGATATATAAAAATGCTTTATGTAATTTATTTTATTAACCTCTAATGGGACTAAATTAGTGATGCTTGTGGAAGTAGAACATGACAACAATAAATATATAATGCATTAAGATAGATTAAAATAGGTTTAAAACACAAGGAACAAAGAACTTTAAAATCTTATTTTATTTATGAAATATTTATACGACCAAGCATGTCTCTCAAAGAGGTTTATAATGCATTTTATTGGCTAGAAAAAACCAACCTAGACTAGAAAACAAAATTAGAGTCCTAAAACATAAAGAAAAATAAAATAAAATCTAAAAATAAACAATAAATCCCTATAAAACAAGGAGAATAACAAAATCGACCCAAACAACATCTTCTAAGCCTAATTTTAAGAGATGTAATAGTATATCTAACAAAATAATTTTCATAAGAAAAAAACTGTAGAATTGTCTAATTAAATTTGAGCACGATTCAACAATCAAATCTTCTGTTATGATTATGTCTTTTCTTGAACCTAAACATATTTTATTGGGTCATAAAAGTATTTGTACACATAATCTGTATGGAGCAAATCCTTATATAATTACTCAGAACCTTTAGACCTACAAACTCAGCTACATCAATTAGTCCTTTTTTTTTTGTTCTGATAAGAATATTTGTTCTAATTTGCCTATTTAATCGATCTTTTTCTTGTCTAAGATATTTTTTATTTTTTTATTTTTATGATAAGAAACATTTAGCTTTTGGAACATGGTGACTAACATATTCATAAAATCAAGTATCATTATAAGAAGATGTGATATCAATTTTTTGAATCGGAGGATTCTCCCTTTTCTGGTTGGCTCAACAAGGCTTATAAGAAGATGTGACAAAGGATTGAATAATTAGTTTGCCGAACTATATAGTTAATTAAGAGGACTTCATCCTTAACGACACTCTTGTAAGGAGTGGCAATGACCTCCTCCTTTACTTGATTTTTCACGACAAATGAAGTTTCTGGAGAGTGTATAGATTGGATAATGGCTCATGTGGTGTCAAAACATGACTGATAAGTCACTTCAATGACAACAAGAGCAGGAGAATTGGAGAAGTTTGGAAAATCTTTTTCTTTTTTCTAATGATTCCTTCTTCTAGTCAGCTAAGGAAATCTGGCTCATGGAAGGCTTGAACCTGACATTTTTCTGGAGAATTTCTCCGTCGAAGAATGAACCATGATCATACTCCACCACCTGCATCAAGATGGTTTGGTGGGCACAAACTAGGCTTAAGAAAAAGAAAAGAAAAATTAAAAAATAATTGTTGCCTCGATCGTTGGTGGAAGTTCTTGCCACTTGCATTTTGACATTTTATAAGCATTAATTAAATGGGTTTTAGTTCATAGTGTGATTTGTTGAACTGCCAAAGAAACTTGGGCATAATATAGGGTTGAAAACAGAAAATTATTATAGTTCTTAATGCTGGAGGAGCCCATCATTTGGCAGAAAAAAATACCTGCCATGAACCATGCTTAGCTTATGCCATTTTTTTTATTCCCAGCTAATCATTGCCTTCTCATAATTGAGAAGACACCGTTTAGAAATACGGTGTACAAATTATATTTTAAAAAATTTAATTTTTTTTATTTAAAATAAGTGTTTTAGAATTGTTTTGATGTGTTGATCTTAAAAATAATTTTTTAAAAATAAAAAAATAATAATATTTTGATACATTTAAGCGCGAAAAGCACTTTAAAAAATAACCATAACCACAAACATGATAATTATCCAGCGGAAAATCATGATTAACTTTATCCCATTCTTTTCTTTCCTTTCCTTTTCTTTCCAAGCAATTGTTCACATTATACACACATCTTAACTTAATTCTTGTAACATTAAGTGTATGTTTCCATTTTTCCAAGCAATTGTTCACATTATAACTTAATTCTTGTAATATTAAGTGCATGGATGTTTCCTAACGGAGTTGAAAGTATTTTAAAAAAAATATTCTTGAAATAATATTAAAATAATAGATTTTTTAATGTTTTTAATATTTTCATGCCAAAATCAACTAAAATTACAAAAAAAAAAAAATCAATTTAATGTCTTTTCATATATAAAAGAATACTCTTATGTCCAAATCTTATTTTTGTACACATGCCTAAGTCTACTTTATCATCGGAGTCCTTACTAACCCGGCCACCCTCTTTTGGTTCATACTGATACTATACTAGATATTCAAAGATTGGGTTGGTGATAAAAAGATTTAATTGCAAGTAACTTGAATTTAGAATTTGCTAAAACAGGACTACAAAAATGTCCTTTAGCCACAGCTGATGGCTAAGGAGGAGCTGAAAATATTAGTAGCATTAGTTGGCCGTCACCAGAGATGGCCGTCACCAGAGATGGTGAGAATGACATGCATTGAAAGGTTTTCATGCACGACGTCTGGTGTGCTTTCGTTTTCAACTTTGCTTATTTTAGCTTTAAAAAACGAGTAGCTAGTGTGGGAAACAAGAAAAACGTAAGGGTTTCAACTAGCAAAAATATTATTTTAATGTCGAATGATGAACAATTACAAATAAAAACTTGGTGGAGAGAGCTAGCCACTGCTTGCGTCAGAAAGAGCTCTATCAAATGATCGAGCTTTCTTAGAGAGTATTTGGGTCATTTTTTCATATATCAAGGTCAAGTCTTTCTCTATCTAATGTTTGTCCAGCCATTAATTTGTACCTTAGGTTTATAAAGTCTTCCCCTTAGATTAAAATATTGTTGGAGAGACCTATATATATATATATATATGATTGATAAACATAAATATATTAGATATTTGATTTGATATCTAATGGTGTTATTTTTTAAGATTTTGTTAAGTTTAAAAAAACATTGTTGATTCACTCGTTAAAGACTCCGTACGCATTCTTCAATCTATGAGAGAAATGAGATTAAAGTCTTTTAATTAATTATCGATAATGAAAATTTATCTTTAAATATATGATGATTCCATGAATAAAGTTCAACTAGTTAAAAAGATTGTTAGGTCATCGGAGAAAATACAGGCATTACATATATATTTTGAGGGATGATCTCGGGTCCCATTTTTATGATAATGTTTTCTTTATCGTGATTATTAGAGAAAGCTAATTTCTTTATGAATTCAAAGGTAAGAAGTTTTACTAATGTTGGTCACAAAACATCCTCGGTGGATTCACGTATGTGAATGTGATGGTGGAGTTGTCGATGTAAAGGTTTAGACTCCTTTTTAAAGACACTCATAAGATAAGATATGCACGCATGATCGAGAAAAAAATTACAACACTGGTAGAATCTTAGAATCATTCATATATTGTGTGTGTAGTAAGTTTAAAGAACTTAATTCATAACATGCTAGATATTATGGTTATTTAAATAGAAACTTATTAAGGTACCTAATATCTATTACACAACATTAATTGCTTATTTTTATTTTATTAATTTATTATACATATAAATAATTTTAAATCATGTGAAGAAAGGCTAGAATCTTGATTTAAAAATATAATTAAAGATAGTCATTTTTAATAGTCAATAAATTTTACTAGCTTAGTCATTTAAATTGTTATGGTTCTTTACAAAATTTAAATTGTTGATGTGTTAATATAATTAATATTTAATTATTTTAGTGAGCTAAAGTATATGATCAAACTATTTTTTTATATTTAATTATTTTAAATATATTTGGTAATGTATACTTTTATTGAGTTTATAAACATGGCATGTATTTAGGATAGAAAGTATACAATTTTTTCACCATTATAAATTCTTAAAAACACCTTTTTTCCATTTTACTTAATTTCTTATATATCTCTACACATATCACAAGAATTTCCTTCTTTTTTAACCATTCTTTTTTTAACTGTTCTTGAGCCCGACACCAAACATGGAAAGTATCAGAACCAGCTCTTTGAGCACTCATCAGGCTTTGTTCTTATATATCTCTACACATATCAGAAGAATTTCCTTTTTTTTTAACCATTCTTTTTTTTAACTGTTCTTGAGCCCGACACCAAACATGGAAAGCATCAGAACCAGCTCTTTGAGCACCCATCAGGCTTGAATCGCAGCAAGAACAATCATGAACACACTGCAAATCTTGAACTTCTTCACAAACTGGGCTAGTCTAGCACCGAACCATTCTTTGTTTCCACAAGGAAGACAAGGTCTAGGGTTTTGGGATCATAAAATCACTCCATGGTTCTGAACAGTCAGAGGGTTTTCCAGAGCTTGGCAATTCCATGACATTGATCATGATGGGACCATTTATCCTCGATTAAATCATTAACAAACATGTCACCCATACACTTCCTTTTCCCATCTCGAATAGTCTCCAGATTAGATAGGGCTGTTGTGGTGTCACCGTCCTCCCAACCTCTCTTTAGAATAATATAGATGAAGGTTGTGATTGGAATTTTAATGGTAGTGATGGTTTAAAGTGTATTTTATTTAAAATTATATTAAAAAAAAAAATTATGTTTTAAAAATTAATTTTAGGATCAGTATATTAAAATTATGTAAAAATATAAAAATAAATTTTATTTTAAACAAAAAAATTTAAATTTTAAAGGAATATGGTTTGCACTGCATTCTCAAACACACTCAAAATAATTTGGTGTTGCCGTATCAGGTTGTAAAAGATTTTCAAGTTTTTATGTTTAAAAAACATTTTTAATAAGATTTTTAATTTTTTTTTCAAGTTAATATTTTTTAAAAAATTAATTTTTTTATATTTTTAATAATTTGAACACACTGATTTTAAAAATAAAAATAATATTATTTAAATATATTTTAAAATGAAAAACACTAACAACCATAATTATATTTCCTACGGCCCTAATTGTCCACCTTAATTGAACACTCATGGCCTTGTTAGTATCGATCCCAAACAAAAATAACGAGTCTCTGTCCTCCTTAGATGGCCTGAGCCCAGCTTGGCCTGGCAATTGGATTTCAGCTGTTTTGAATATAAGTGGATTATAATTTTATGGATCCAAATTAGGCCTACAATCAATCCCGATTAATCACTGCAAATCCCAAACACCATGCACAGGATCTTCGCATTCACTCAAAACCATAATTTTCAAACTATTCCATTGCTCGTCAATTCAGATTCTAGCACAATTTAAGTTTATTTTCAAACTAGTTTGAAAACTAATCCAATGATTAACTTAACAGGTTGATTTGTAATCTTGATTAAGCTCGGGTGACACTATCAAATAAAAACAATTTTAATTATTTTTTAAAATTATTCTAAAAAATAATATTATTTCTTTGAAAAACAAATCTTTTAAAAGAACAAAACTCACTATATAAATTCTGGTAGAATAATATATTTTAAAAAATATATACAGGTATATAAGCGATTAAAACACTTATTTCCTAGAGGAATATAAAATTAGTAACAATATTATATCCTCACTTGGATAATTACATATGAACAACAACATAATAAGTGTTGTCTCTTGAAAGGAGAGATGATTTTTGTGCTTGGTCTCTTAGTGATATAGCATTGGTGTCGTCTTCACTATATAATATAATTTATACATTTCTTCAAATTAAATTTTAGTGATGCGAAGGAAATGGGCACATTCCTTGTTTATAACAAGTTTCTTACATAAACCATATATTAACAAAGCATAAGAGGAGACTAACATTAAACAGTATTTTATTATTTTGTTTTTTTTTAATATTATTTTTTTATTAAGTTTATTAGATATTCAATATTTTTATTTATTTTTTATAAGATTATTTCAGTTTTATGATCTAGTCGTGAATTTAATAAATTAAATTACATTAACTCGAGTTAATTTAATATATTATCATTTAAAACAAATTAAAAATATCATTTTAATTTTTTATAATTATATTATATTGTTTTTAATTTTATGAGTTGTTTTTTAACTTTTCAAATCAACTCGATCAAACTAAATCATCCGCACATGATCTAATGCAATACTAATTAATAAAGAAATTATAAATTAGATTCTCAAGGTTTCAAAATATCTTATGCATGCTTTTGTACATGTCTTTTTTAGTGATTTTTTTAAAATTTATTTAGAATAACTTGATTTTATTTCATAATTTAAATGAAAAATACAAATGAGAAAAAATTTAATAGACTCAACGAGCATTCAATGTCTTTCGATCTGGTTAGATTGAATTTCTACCTGGTTTGATCTGGTGAGGTTTATAAAAATTGATATAATGAATTGTTTTTAACTTTTTATTTATTTATTTACCAAGTTTTAATTTTATTTTTTTAATATAATATATAAACTTATATCCTCTTAATCATAAAATGTTTTTCTATTTTTTTTACGAATTTAAAATTTAAACAATGTTTTATAGTTTTATGATTTATTGATAAAAATGTAATTTATTTTAAATTTTTTATTATATTTTTGAAAATCTACTCTGATTTTTTTTTTAAAAAAAGATCTGGAGTATCCGCTGACGTGATCTGACCGGATCAGATTCTAAACGGAGCAATGAATTTAAATATTTTGAATTGGAATCGGATGTGCAAAATCTAGCTCCAAAAATATTGATCGTTCGTTTTGACATCCCAGTAAAATCGTCCAGTTTGGATTAAATTGGGAATTAAGTGAAAGATTAAGGACAAAAACGAGGTTTCACAAAATACTCCATATGGGCCCCACGTGATGAGATCCACCTGATCGCACTAAAATATTGACTATCCGTTCCTACCTGAAACTGCCCACAGCAAGGGCACGTTTTGAAACTTCATTCCTACGCTCTGTCATGGAGATTAGCAAACACGATCCAGTAGCTCTTTAGTTCCTAGCCTGTGTTTTACGACTCGTTTATTTACTAAAAAGTAATTTTTTAAAAAAATAAATTATATTTTGATATTTTATAGTGTAATAAAAAATAAATTAAAAAACATTTTTAAATATTTAGTTATATCATAAAAAATGAGCTGCAAAATAACTTATTAATATTTTATTTTTTTCAAGTTTATTAAAATAATAAGAAACAAATCTTACAAATTAAAAAGTTGAATGATAATGAAATTTAAAAAAAATAATTTCATAAATTATCTCAAATAAAATAAATAATAATTAAAATAATAGAGATCAAAATCTATCAAATAAAAAAATTGAAAGATAAAGAAATTAAAATAATAATAATTACCATTTCATAAATTATTTAAAAAATAAAAATCAAAAGAATAAGGACCAAATTTGATAGATAAAATAATTAATTAAAAAATAATAAGAGAGAAACAAATAATAATTATAAAAATAAGAACCGAAGTTAATATAAAAATTAAATTTTAAAAAATAAAATTGAAAAAATATATATTCAAAATAAAAAATATATATATATATATTTACTAAATTTAATATAATTAACAAATAATATGATATTTATAAATTTTTCATAACTTTTAAAAAAATATTTTCTGTCCAAAATAAAAAAAATACTTTTTCAAAAACCAAATAAAAATTTTTTTGATCAAAAAATTTTTTTTCAATAACAAAAAAACAAGTGATTTTCCTAAGAAGTGATTTTCATTCCCATCAAACAAATGCTCCGAAAGAACTAGAGCGCGTGGCTTCGAGGGATCTAGAGCTCCTACACTACAATAAAAGTCCTGACTTGGTGGAACCCACGGCGTCGTATCTGCCTCGGAAATGTAACGGACACTTGTAGATTTTATGGGATAATTATTATCAGTCCCTCCATTATTAAACTAATTTCATTTCGGCTCTTGCATGACACATTTTTACACTTTTTATCATGAAATTATCGACCTGACAATTAAGTTTCTTCATGTATTCATAAATAAATTGTTTTTATTTTTATAATATAAGAGACATAGTTTTAGCCATGATATTGAAAAAAAATAAAATTAATTACTGATCGTAGATAACATAACACAATTGGACATCAATTAGATCTCTTACTTAAAATATATGGGATGGATTTAGGAAAATGAAAGTTTTTTTAAAAAAAGGTGTAATTTTTTTTTTCCGAATGGAGCGCAATTAGAGAAAATGATTTTACAATTAGTGATAGTGGAAAGGTGAAATTGTAAAGACTAATCACAGAGGTACTAATTTGAAAATCGTATGAAAGTTATGGGATGGATTTAGTAGTTACACCCAGCAATCTAAGACTATCAAATCAAACTTGGCAGCTCAAACCGAAGTCACTCACATAACCGTCGAAATTTAGCAATTTGGTCGATTAGACAGAACGATTCATCGTTGACTCGGACTCAGTTTCATCTCGGTGAGCCAGTACTGTACTCATAAACATAGAATTATACCATGTTTCAATCTTCCATGGTTCCTATCATTCATTAATTTGTTTGGTTGCTGAGAAACTGAAGGGAAAAAATCAATGAAATGAATTGAAACAAGTGTTTTTGGGGTTTAAATTTTTGTTTCCCTTCTGGGTTTTGAGCAAACAGCGTAACGTCAAGCAAAAACACTATGATTGCTGCATATGGGTTGTTTTAAATGTGGATTTTCTTCGTTTTCTTGCGTTTTGTTGGTGATTGAACCGACCCCATTTCATATTTGCTTCTTTTTTATTGCCTTGTATTTAATGACAATTGTTGTATTTGGCATGGAGTTCTGATTTTTCTTTTCTTGTTGTTCAGTTTAAAACAGGGAGTTACCATATTGGTTTGCCGAGTTTGTTGTCGGGGAATGAAAAATGCCTTGTCAAGAGATAAAGTCATGGGCTTTTGATGAACTAGTCGGTGCATATCTTGATCTTGCTATTGCATATTCTCTGTTATGTGCATCGACTTTTGCTTTTTTTGCTGAGAAATTTCTGGGTTTATTTGGATTGCGTTTGCCATGCCCCTGTAATGGACTTTTTGGTGACCACAATAGAAATAAGTGCTGGCGAAGAGTGTTAGCTGATAGACCATCAGAGAATATATCTTCTGTTCAGTTCTCTGCTAAGAGCAGGTTCCCTTTTGATTCAATGTGGGACAAACACTTGAATTTTGAGTCGAGTGTTGGGACGATAAACGAAGTAAATTGTGGAAGTGACAATGGTGGATTAGAAGGCGAAGCCTGGTGTGGCTCACTTAGGGAGAGGAAGAGTGGAAAGGGAGTTGAGAGATCTGTAGTCAATGTGAGGGATGTGAAAGAAGGGAAGCTTGATGTTAAGGAGAGGGGGTTTTCAATCCAGAAGGGGAGATATCTTAGGAGACGCAGACAAGTGGCTGCTGATAAAGGGCTGTTTTCTTTTGTTTCGTCATATGATCATTCACAGTCGAATTCTCGAACTCATCCTCAATCTCCAGCCAGTGTCAATAAATTGATGAATAAGCATCATGAAGGTGACAAGGTTCCTGCTAGTTCTGGTGCTGCTGCTCTGCATTTTGAGGGTAAAGAAAATATTTTCAAATGCTATATTTATTTAGTTCTAGTTTGATTCTAGCATGTTTCTTGTGTTTTAGTTTTAACCAGTTTTACAGTATGAAAGGTATATGCAATTCATCTGTTTTGTTCTGTGAGTTACAGTCAAAATTAAGAGAGTTGAGAAGCCATTTAACATTATAATTTTTGTTTTTGGTTAGTAACAAGTTCTCTTCACATAAATAAAACTTGAGCCCCGTTTATTTTTAGGAAAACACTTCCTTGGGAAACAATTTTCTTCACTTTTCAATGTTTGATATAGCAAACACTTTCCTGTCATAGAAAAAATTAGCTTTATAGAGAAATTATTTTATCTAGAAAACACTTTCTGAAACTTAAAAAAAAAATTGAGTAAACATTTCTATATTTTTTTATTATTACTTGTTTTATTAAAAATAATTTATGAAATTTGAATTATTTTTTAAAATTTCAACCTCCTTCAATTTTTACATCTTTCAGATTCGGTTCTCATTCATGTGAATTCTCCTTGTTTTACTCGAAATAAATGAAGTTAAAATTTTTATTTAATCTCGTTTTTTAATTTTTTTTATCTGTCAGATTTAATCTATATTCTTTTGATTTCTATTTGTTTTATTTAAAATAATTTTTTAAATTGATTTTTTTTAAAAATTTCATATTCTCCTTCAATTTTTTTATCTATTATATTTGGCCTTATTTTTTTTTAATAAACTTGAAAATAAAATAAATATTAATAAGTTATTTTCCAGTTTATTTTTCACAGTATAGCCAAACAATGAAACTGTTTCTCAACTAATTTTCCATAACATTATCAAAACATCGGAAAATAATCCTCTTTCTATAGAAACTGCTTAAAAAAATATATATATATTTTCTAACGAATAAACAGCCCTTAACTGAAAATTGGTAATTTTACTCATTCAAATATTACTAGGAAGATGCATGTGGTAGAATTGAAGCTTAAGTTCAATCAGATCCTTGAGAAATTCTAAAGCAAGAAAAGAGTTGACCACGTAACAAGTATGGTATGTCAAGGAATAGTAGCTGAAACTCTTGTGGTGAATGGCCCTTGTATTCCCACCCGCGTATCAGGGGAGGAAGGTCCATATCTTTCTAACCTTTCTGTTTTTAGGAGATAGCATTCAAGATATATATATTTTTTTTGAGAATTACGTGGAACAGACCTTCTATGCTTTTAAGATGTGTTTTGAACATGATCAAGAATGCACTAACATGCTTTGAGTATTCACATGCTAATGCCATTTCTACGCATTCTTGTGCTGCTGCTTTTTTTTATGTGAATGGTTATGTTGTTTCAGATAGCAAGGAGTCTTCTGTGGATACTGGATTTGTGGGAACAGTCTGTAATGATTTTGAATCAAATGAACTTCTTTATGAAAATAAGCCCATGGAAAAGGCTGCACTGCCTGGTGATGATTCAAAATGCAACGCACATGGAGAGCCTTGCTTTGATGGTGAAGAAAAACATGGTATTAGAGTCTTGGAGCAAGCATCAGAAGAAGAACACGCTGCTTGCTCAGCTTTGTACCTGGAGCTTGAGAAAGAGAGAAGTGCTGCCGCTACTGCAGCAGACGAGGCCATGGCTATGATTCTGCGTCTCCAAGAAGAGAAGGCATTTATAGAAATGGAAGCTAGGCAATACCATAGGATGATTGAGGAAAAGTCTGCTTATGATCTTGAAGAAATGAACATTCTCAAAGAGATCCTCCTTAGGAGAGAGAGGGAGAAGCATTTCTTGGAGAAGGAAGTTGAAACCTACAGGCAAGTGATTTTTGGGAATGAGGAGTTGGAATCTGATGTGCAAGACATAGGAACCACGCATGAGGAGTTGGCTTCCTCTTCGCAATATTCACGTGATGATCCATTTCTGGTGCTGCAGAGGATTAGTGAATCCATTGACGAGAAAGAGAAGGGAGAAGAGTCAAACAAATTTTTAAGATCCAAGGTTCAATCCATTGAATCACAAAGTTGTGCTCTTGCTTTTGGGAAAGAATTACCAATTCCAGAGTTGGATGAAGATGAATCTTTGAAAGGGGGGTGCATTCATAGGCACCCAGGCATTGACAAACTTCGCCAACATTTATCAATGGACAATGGTGGGACTGAAGATGAATTTGAAGAGAAAGAGCTGCTATCACCTGACAATAGTCTATTTGATCAACTAAGAGAGCCACAAATTATGGAGTCATGCTCGCAATTTGACTTGTCAACTCGGGGTTGTAATTTGAATGAGAAAACCATTTCTACATCTGTGGAAGCACAGCAGCGAAGTGATTGCATTAATGCAGGTCACGAGTTGGCGTCAAAGACAACAGAGACTTGTGACCAAACTAAGATTATTTTCCCGTATAGTTGTGATGATTCAGAGAAGCATGCAAAAGATTCATCTGATGCAGAATTTGATTTGAGTTCCCTTGTTCATGATGTTCATGTCATTGATGATAAAACCAATTTGCCTTGTGGAATTAATGAAAATGGAAGTGAAAAGTTGTCCGTGAGTGCTGCATCAGACATCCCAAGAACTTGTGGCAGTCCAAGGATAAGTTGGGCTGAGCAAGATGTCCGCAAAAGCTGTTCTGATATGACTAACGGATTGCCACCATTGGGTAGCTCAAAAGGCAAATTCCTGACTTCTGATTTGAGAAGAAATTCCATGTCTGCAGTTGATTATGAAAGATATAAAATTGACAGTGAAGTTGGGTGGCTGAGAGAGAGGCTACGAATCATTCAAGTGGGAAGAGAACAGCTCAATATCTCTATGGAGAACAGGGAAAAGAAGAAGTTCCAGTTGCAACATTTGGAGAATACAGTGAGTCAGCTTCGAGAGATTCAGCAATCAACAGAGCATGGAAAGGCTGTTCGTCAGGCTTCACTGCCCCCTCTTTCGTATAAGGTAATGGTTTTTCTCTTATTTTAATTTTGTCTGCAAATCACTACCGTTCCCATTGCTTCCACCATCTCCGCTTTTTTCTCATGGCTGAAGCTGATCAGTGTACTGCAACTTGTTTCTGCAACAGTTTCTGCTTATCGCTAAAGCCTTTTATTTTCAGGTCATGTCGAAGAAAAGGCAGTGGCGAAGTGCTTCTTTGGGAGTGCATAGGAGCACTTAAAATGGCGTTCCATGGTCTGACGATTCATGATGATCATGGATTTTCAGATAGTGCTTCTTCAATTTTGATCAATGGATAAATTCTGATTGGGTTTGGCTCCATGGATCCATTCTGCTCCATGGATATATTTTACATCCTTCTGTTCTACTTCCATCCTCATTATCTTAGAAACCCAGCTTCGGGAAGCTATCTAGCCTTCCAGTACCACTTGAACATGCAAACTTTCTTCTTGAGGTTGAACTTTGCACGTAGCAATTACGTAGGAAGTACCACTTGGAACGGAAATCTCTGCAGCACTTCGTTTTTTTATAGATTAATTTTGAGCTCAATCTTTTGCAGGTTGTGGCTTTTGACAGGGGCAACTTTTGATTATTGCTTGCAAATCAAACACTTATCGGTTGTGATGTAAATTGACCAATCTAAAACATAGAAAGTAAGACGACATTTGTTATGAACACAAGAGGCAAAACAATGGGTTTTGCCTTGGAAATATGTTGCTATTTTTCTCCATGCTTCGCTTCATCCTGCGACAGAAATATATTTTAAAAATATTAGGGAGCCCATCTACAAGTATAACTCATTAAAAGCCCAGTTTTCTCACAGGAAAGGAAAAATAAATTTTTGGGTGTTTGTTATTGTAGTATGATATTATTTTTATTAGAAAATATATTAAAATAATTTATTTTAATTTATTTTTTATTTTTAATATTAATATATTAAAAACATTAGAAGTTATTAGAAAAACATTGATTTGATGTTTTTTTAAGCTAAACACATTTTACCCATCTCTTGGTATAAAAGATTTTTCTTTAATCCATTACCAGAAAATTAAAAAAAAATATAGAATAATACTCCAGCAGCGTTGAGGAAAAAATCCCACTAGTATTTGAATTGCCCATAGAATTTCTAATGGAACCAGTTGTTTATCAGGGATTGTTATTTCATCAATATTTATATCAAAACTGAAGTTCTAGATAGAAAAGTCGATGTAATATTTCGAGTTAAAAAATCAGATTTTACTATTTATTTTTTATCAGCAAGTTCATCAAAAAATAATTTTTAAGGAAATTTTTAGTCATTAATTTTATCAGAAATTCCTGAAAATTCCGTAACTTTCCAATAAAATAAGTGTGAAATTATCAATTGAAATGCCGATGAAATAGAGCTATTTGTTGATGATTGCGTCGATGTTTTCACCAATTTTTTTTTTTTTGGCTGGTTATTATAGTTTTCTAGCCAATTCAAACATATAGCAGCAACAACACCAAGATCGGTAAAATCAATAATTATTCGTATTAAACCTACAATCATAATAATAATACAAAAAAAACTTGTGAAAATAGTGAAACAATGAATACATCTTCAAAAAAACTTAAAATATTATCTAGAATATATAATTATAATATATTATAAAGCACCAATAAATATCTTATATAATTTCAAAACATCACATTTAAATCAATTCAATAACTTTTAATTAGATTTTTTTTTCTTCATGATAGTCATACAATTTGACTTAAAGTTCAGTTTGATACAAGGATAAGATGTATTATATATACATTTTGAAGTAGATTAACATCAAACATTTTTAAGCATTTTAATAATTGAAATAGTGAAGCAAAAGTGATCAATATTGATTTTTTTTTTATTAACTAGGTTAGTTTATAACTCGATTAATGTTATCTTATTTAATCTAAATCTAATCAGGTATGTACTAATAAAATTAAATAAAATAATATTGTTTTAAATAAAAATAATACACAAGGTGATCAGATGATTTAAATTCAAAGACTAGAATTTGTTTTTTTTTTTAGTGAGATCCCGAGCCAAACATCATCGATAAATAAACATCTTTCTAGGGAAAAAAATTTGGTGATTTCAAGACTGTTATACTCTCTCTCTCTGTTATTTTGGGCTTGGTATGCGGGCCGTGGGTTGTTATTGGATTTTCTCCGGTATATTTGGGCTTTCTTAGTTGTGTTGTAATATCTTTCTCCTTATTTTTTTAGGAGGTCTAAATTATCTCATTAATGATAATGACATGGCGACGTTGCCTCATTTGTTAGAAAATTATCTCTATATATTATAAAATCAACACCTTCTAATGCGCCAAAGTAACACTAATAATTCGAAATGTATCGCTCTTGAGATCTCATAAATATAAAATCCCAAATTTCATCACCAAATCACCATCGATTATGTATATATAAAATATAAAATAAAAATTAATTTAAAATTAAAAATATAATTTCAAAAAATTCCAAACATGATAATGCCAAGCAGGACCGAAATGGTTGAAGGAAAAGGAGAAGTGAAGCCCTTGCTTATTATTGACTGCACCTATCTCTCTAGTACACGTCATCGCCCTAAATTAATTTCATTATGGTATGTTTGTCAACTTATGCCTGTTTGGAATGCAGTGCATGTTCTGGCTGTTTGGGAACGAGGTTTAACTTGTGTTTTTAAAAAAATTATTTTTTTTTAAATTTTGTTAAAATTAAGTGCGGTTTGTATTTTTTGAATCGTTTTGATGTGCTGATATCAAAAATGATTTTTAAAAAATAAAAAAAATATCATTGGCATGTATTTCGGCACGAAAAGTTATTTGAAAAGCAACCGCTACCACACTGCCAAACACGCTCTAAAACATTTTAATTTTATTTTTGTTAAAAATAATTTATTTTTTATATTTTTAAATTATCTTGATGTGCTGATATTAAAAATAATTTTTTAATAAATTAAATTATTTTAATATATTTTTAAGTAAAAATCGTTTTGAACCACAACCGTTACCATAATTACTAACAAGAAACTTGAATATATATTTTTTTCATTTTGTTCTTTAAACATTGATTTGGTTTGACTGATAAGAAGTTAATTTTTATAATTTATTTTGATTTATTCTTTATATAATTTATCATGATTTCATGATTTAAACTATAATTTTAACATATTAACCAGATTAATCTAATATATAACTATTTTAATATTTAAAAAACATACAATCTAAAAAATATCACTCAATAATTTAATATAATGTTTTTCTTGTCAACTTAATAACATATCTGTCTCGTGCCATATAAAATCATGTTTATTTTTTAAAAAAAAATTCATTCTAAGATTGGGATAATTAAAAATTAACTTGTATAATTTATTTTAATTTGTTTTATATACAATCCCATTACTCGAGTTGTAGATTTAATATATTAAATTAGATGAATTCAGTAAATAATAATCTCAATATGTTAAAAAGAAAAATCATTCAATATGACTGTATCAATGTTTAAAAAACATATCATCTAATATATATTATATTATAAATTCCTAATTATTATTTTTTTGAAAAATACATTAACAATATTTAAATAGTATTTATTACATTAAAATAATTAATCAGACCCATAACACATGGCAAGCCAATAATCTATTATAACCTAGAAACACCTTCCTAAACCCTCACCACAATTTACACGGTCTAGGGACATATCTTGAGAAGCATCGGTGCAATTACTGCCATAACTTAAACCCTAAGAAGCCAACCTCCCACCTTGCTACCATGGCAAGAACAAGGCCATTTATCCTCTCTCTTACAAAAGCATTTGTTGGCACGACAATAAGAATAGGAATTAAATAAGGAGATTGATGACTTGTTCTAAAGTGATTATGCCTTCAATTACTTTTGTCTCGCCACCCATTTCTCATCCCCTTCATGTTTTTTGTTGGTCCTTATCCCTTTGTGCTTTTGGACCTTTTATTTTATTTTATTTTATTTATTTTATTGCCGTTTCAAAAGGAAAGCCAATAGGGCACGTTTTATTTTTGTCATCTCCTCCGATATATATTTCAAGTTATATTCTTTATTTAAAAAAAAAAAACCATTTTCACTTCGTTTTTATTACTATACCACCATCATTGGACCGTTTTAGAGTTACGTGCAACCTGATTTTTATTAGAATTGGATTGTTTTTATGTTTTTGGATTGTAATGAATTTTAAAAAATAAAAAAAATATTTTAAAATATTTATAAAACAAAAACATTTTAAAAAATAACATTTAGCTCGTATTCAGAACCCTCTAGTAATGATAAACATGTTTAATTTGCACTTGATATCTAACTATATTGCCATAATTATTGAAACCCATTTTTAGCTCCTTTGATTTGGTCACCCACCGTATATCATTTTTTATGACATGAAAACCGCACTAGCACCCTTGATTTTACACATGAAGGCTGGAAACCGTATAGGTATATGAGGTGGGTTTTTCATCTTCATCCATGCTTATCCCTATACAAAGAATAATCAAGATAGATAGAGAGAGAGAGAGAGAGATAAACATAGTTTATACAATGATAATCTCTCTTTTATCTTGGTTAATTAAATAGGGTTTAGTGTTAAAGGGCCTCCTCCGATTTTGTTATTTCATTTTGCCTCTCCCTCCCTCTCTCTCTCACTGTAGGTAAGTCTTTTTCTTTTTTATTATTTTATTTCCTTAAAATCTCCTGTGTGCTTATACAATATTAAATCTGCTTCTGGGTTTCTATTCTTTTACTATGAAAAGTAATTAAATACATTGTTACTTCACATTAAATTAAGCACCAAAACAAATAAAAAAACCCATTATTGTATTATTTCTATTTTATATAAGCATATTTTTGCCCTCCATTAAAGAAGAAATCAAGTGAGTTTTGGTCCTTGAGTCTTGATTTTGAAATTCAAAGATGGGTCTTTTAAGCAAAGGTGGGATTTGCTCCTTCTTGGGTTTGCTTTCTTTGATTGATAGACAACTACCCCACAGAACCCCACCTGGGCTCTGTAACACTGTGTCAGATAACTGCAACAGATAACAAAAAGAAACTAGAGGATAGCATTACATGTACTAACATAATAAGATATGCATATATATATATATATATATATATATATATATATTCATGTACATTCATTTATGCAAGCGACCAGACCAGCATATCTTTAGAATGTCAGGCAAGGAAATAGCTGCTGCTTGGGTAGCATTATAGGCCTGTACATCTGAGAAAAAGCTAAGACTTTTTGGTATCTGCGTGTATTTATTATTACTAGAGCCTATAGGGGTGTCACCTTTTTGGTCTCTGTGTAAGCGTTTTGAAAAGTCTGAAATCTGAGCTTTGAGCTTTGATGATCTTTTTGTTACATCCATCATGGCCTTGACAGCTATCATAATGTACCTGTCACTTGCCTTGGGCTTTGTATTGCATCAACTGAGGTTGTTGTTCATGAACATCAAATTAAGTTTCTTATGATTCTGACTGTATTATTGTTTTTTAAATTCTATTCTCAACCGCTATCTGCATGTTGATTAATGTTTAATAAATTCTGCTCTGTGTTTTCCTTAAAAGGGTTTTCCAGCATCTCTTGAAACCATGGCCTTTCTTTAAAGTTTAACCTTTTGGATTTTGCACGGGATAAAGCTGTGTGCTTTTTGGCAATATCCTTGATGAGTTCCTTTTTATTCCATCTTCTGCATGCTCTTACTTTCACCTGCAAGTTCTGTTTGTTTGTTTGTTGATCTCTTTGAACTCTATCTTCTTTGTGCAGTCTCTTTTCATAGTTAGATTTTTTACTTGAACTTGTCTGTAGTGAGGTGTGTGAATAGGACAATTTCTAATGGTTTTATAGGGAAGGACAAACTGATGTGGGGTTACTGAAATGGAGTTGGCGATGGCATCGACTTCTTGTGCCAAGCAGAGTCCAACGCTTATGAAAGAACCAGTTATGAACTATGTTCAATATCCAGCACCTGGGGCCACATACGAGGATGTTATAGTTAGCCCTAAACTTTTTATGGAAACTTTGGAGAAGTTCCATGCTGCCATGGGAACCAAGTTCATGTAAGCTTCTTCACATTGGTGATTAGCATTTTTTCAACTTATGGATTTTGCGTTTTGATGGTCTACCGTATGTAATTTTGGACGCCGTGTTTATGCTGCTAGGATCAAATGTATGCGCTAGTACTCTTATCATCATTTCTTTTTCTCTGCACTTTGTGTTCATGTTGCACGGTCCTGTTCCTATAATTTTATCAACAATAGTTTTCAAATAATGATATCAATGCTACCTGCAAATGTTATGCCAACTTCTTCATATTTGGCAGTGGTTTACGAGCTCTATCGCAAGGCACTTTTGTTAGCAACTGTACTCATAAACTCGTTTAATCTACACAGGTCAATCATTAGAATTTTTTTCCACTATTGATTGTTAGTTGTAGATAATCTTAAAATAGTGTTTGTTAAAAGTTAGTTGGAAGGTCAAGGGAGAGGTGCTAATTGCACATTTAATTTCTAATGATCAGAAAAATGATGGTAAAAGCTTTTCGTTTTTGGTAGATTTTGGATAGTTTTGAAGTTGCAAGGCAAAGGTAAACACAAGGTTTCCTGAATCTGGCCCAATGTTTTTAAACTGACTGCAAATAGTCGAAGCATGTAGTGATTTCCTGAATCTGGCCCAATGTTCTTAATTAACCCAGCAAGGAAAGTTTATAAAAATGATTGTGTTTTCAACCCGAGAGTTTATAAAGTTTCAAACTGTTGTTGCTTTAAATTAGAGTTTCCTGGTGAAGAACTGATTTATTATAATAGTGGAGGGGAACACAAATTATAGCTTCCTAGACATGGATCTGTCCTTTCATTGCATTCCTAAATTTGAATTTCGATTGCAGGATCCCTATAATAGGGGGTAAGGAACTGAACTTGCATCGGCTTTTTGTGGAGGTAACATCTCGAGGGGGCATCGAGAAGGTAGCATGAAGCTGCTTTTAGTTGTGTGGTTCTTTTTTCTTGAATAGTTTTGTTCATAAATTGTGTAAATGGACGAGTTCAGGTTAAATTCTGGCGTGCACTTGGTCATGCTTCCTGAATTGATGCATGGAAAGTTTCCTGAAAGACTATTTAACTGTGATGAAACTAAAATGCCTATTGCAGATGTCATATAAAATCTTGCGGATAATTTTTATAAAGCTTTGATGTGGATCATATGCAATCTATATTCCTTAAGTTTCCAAACAACAAAAAGCTTATCTGTGCATGTATGTTTCTAAAAGATATCATTGCTTCATCTTCCTTTGGATACTTAAGACTGCTTCCTGTTTCTCAAAAAAAGGTTATTGCAGCTGCGATGTCAAAATGATATGTTTCCTGCATGTTGTGCTCGCATAATGTTTTTCAAATAATGCCTTTAATTACCTGATTTTGCACAAGCCATTAGCTGGTAATATTGAATAATGAAGATGTTATATGCTTGCCCATTTTAGCTGGATCTACTCTTGGTTCTCCAGTGACTTTGACATTGACTTCTGACTTTCTGCAAGATACAGCCATTGATAAGGTGTAACTGGTGATACATGGTTATAGGGCTTATTCAACTCCCTCCACTGAACCGAACTGAAACCCTGATTGTTGCAATGCAATTTGTGGCTGTTTCAAAACTTATGTCCAAAATGTTACTTTATGTCAAAGTGGAATCTAATTGCTTGTAGGAAGAAGGAAGTCTGGATTAAATTTACTTGAGATTGAATAATGATATCTAATGAAGAAAGAGTAAATTGTTTCTAAAACATCAGCTATGCAGTCGTGCAGTTACATTGATTTGCATAATGGATTTGCAGATTATTAGAGAGAGAAGATGGAAAGAAGTGACTGGTGTTTTCAACTTTCCATCTACTGCCACAAATGCATCTTTTGTGCTGCGCAAGTACTATGGTTCCTTGCTTCAACATTATGAACAACTTTACTACTTCAAAGCGCAGAGTTGGAGCCCTGCCTCTCCTGGTCAGTGCACTGAAGAAACCCCCTGTTTCAAAACTTGATTTGGGTTGTTTATATTTCAAAACCATATTTTTTGCAGTTCCTTTGCAGAGTTCATCGATATCACAATGTCCAGCTCAAGTGACTGTTCAGCCGTCACCAGAATACCAAGCTGCTGCAGTCAAACAACAAACAGCAAACATTCCAGAGCTGTGTAGAGGTCTTTCTTCTGTCTTAAACCTGCTGCTCTGTCATTTTTCTCTAAGGTTTATCTAGGATTGGAATATTTTCTCACGTGTAATTTAATTGTTGATCTGCTGAAAAATTTGTCAATATATTGGATGCTATGTAGAAAAAATTGAATGTTCAATAGGCTTTGAAAATGGTTGCTTTCTGAATATGTAGAATGCTTCACTATTATCATGGGTAATACTTTTTTTTTAAAATTTCTGGTGGAAAATGATTCTGAAAATTTGGTTGATAGATCTGTTATTTTCTGTAAAAAAACAGAATGAAAAAAAAAGAAAAAAGGTTGCAGCAATGCATTAGATCTCTCCAGGTTTAGTTTCTTACAATTCCCTATGATTGTTTCTTTTTCCATGTCTTCTATGCTAATTTAACCAACGGTCCATGCTGTACTCTAGATTTTGGTTCAGATGCATTTGCAATTTGATTTTGCCTGCTTGTTATTTTCTTTTACATGTACCTATTTCTGAGTGATATTTTCTGAAATGTAGCTGGTTGAATTTTCTAATTAAGTGCGGTTGACTTTCTTACTGTTGTAGCAATGCCAGGATCATCTGCAAGCACTTCAGTGATAGGGGTAATTGATGGGAAATTCGAGAGTGGGTATCTTGTTACTGTGACGATAGGTTCAGAGAAACTCAAAGGTGTTCTTTATCAGGCGCCACAGAACCAATCATGGCAAGTGCCACAACCTCGTAGTGTGCCTGCCAACAATAGTGGTAATACACAAGCTGTACCAGGTACACGACGCCGGCGCCGCCGAAAGAAAAGTGAGATAAAAAGAAGGGACCCTGCTCATCCAAAACCTAATAGAAGTGGCTATAATTTCTTCTTTGCTGAGCAGCATGCAAGACTCAAACCACTTTACCCAGGGAAGGATAGAGAGATCAGTAGGATGATTGGTGAGCTATGGAACAAAATAAATGATTCCCAAAAAGCGGTAGGAAATTTTTACATCTTATGTATGATTCCATTTCCTTTGTTCCATTTCTCCTGATTAACCTTTTGAGCTCATTGATTTCTCTGCTGACCAGGTTTATCAGGATAAAGCTCTTAAAGATAAAGAAAGATACAAAATAGAAATGGAGGGTTATCGGGAGAGATTGAGAACGGGGAAAGTTATTAGTGATGCGGTTCCACTGCAGCAGTGGTTACCAGGTAAAGATACTGAGATGGTGGAAGTGAATGTTAGTACTGGAGAAACTGGAGGAGGCTCTCCTCAAAATGATAGTAGTTCTGGTGAAAGTGATTCTGAAGATAAAACTGCAGAGAAAGATTTGGACATGGAAGCATCTCCACTTGAGGGATTGGGTGCTGATTCTGGCGACATGGATGTGGAGACTTCAGCTGAGGTAACACCTTTTAAGCTACTATCTAAGAGGGAAGAAAATGTTAAAGATGAGGGGGTTGAAAAGCCTGGCAACCCAGCCACTGAAAACTCGGAGACTACTGTACAGACTCTGGAAGAAAACATACATGGCGGCAAACATTGACGTTCTCAACCATGAAGTAGGATTTACACTTTTGATCATGTAGGTTTACTTCCTTATGGTATAACTACATATGATAATTTTGCCTTTTAGTTTTGTTAATTGTCCTAGAACTCGTTCCCTTTTGTTTTTCGAAGCCTGCTTGCTATGGAAGGTAGTGTTAGTCGTGATGTAGGGCGGAGAAGGAACTTAATGTAACTTCTGACAGTTTTGTAGTCAGGAGAAATTTTGATGCATTTGTTGAACACTGCGGTTTCATGTAAACCTATGCTCTAATTGCATTTCCTGGATTAATATTTTATGAGTGTATGATTCGTTACTCTAATTATTCAGTGAAATGTGAGTGAGGTGATGTTGAGTGGAAATAGTCTGATAATCTTAAGAAATATGGCTTCTAGTGGATTATGGCTAATCTCTTTCGTTGACTTTCGAAGCATGTGTGATCTACATGGCTAATAAAAATGGCTCGCATCCCATCTTGACTGTGTTCATAAATGTGAGACAGTGAAGTGTTGCCTTCAGAGGTTATAGAGCTGATACATTTCCTACTGCACTCCATTCCAGAATCCCAGAATCATGCATATCCCTTAACAGCTGTATTTCACTATTGACTGCAAATTTCTGCCTTGTAGCTTTAGCTTCGTTCAAGCTGTGGGAAGTATGCTTGGTAAGCTCTAGTTCATGTTCAATTTTATCCTACTTAATGCTATAACTCGAATAAAACTGTCGGTGGAAATATCGAGCATTGCTGTCAATTTTATCTAGTGGGCCATCTTATCCCATCTTGCCTTGAGTCAACTTCAGCTGCATTCGTAGCTCCGTTGCATTAAAGGATTGCATTTCCATCTCTAGGTAGAAGGGGCTGCCATTTTTGTCCAGTGGAACACTCTTTTTGAGAATTTGTCCAATGGGAGTTAAACAGGAGAAACGAAGTGTGTTCCAGGTAGCTAGCCAGGTTGCATAGCTTAAATGCCTGCTGCTGCAAGAATCTGGACTGAATGTCACATTCCAAAACTACTGCAGTTGACAGAACAGGAACATGAATAAATCTGCACAGGGAAAAACTATGGCATTAGTTACCATGTATTCTTTTTATACGACAGGTGTTCATAATTTCATCCAAGCCTAGACGTAATCCAAGAGGTTCCATATCTTGATAAGATATTCCTCTTGTTTTTTTTTGTTCTTTTAATTATTGTTACAGAAACTTGAATATTTTGTTATTTGTATATCTTAAATATATAATTCTAAATTTATAAATAATTGTTTCTCTTTTTAGTTTTAATCTATTTTGAGAAGAGAAAATATTTTATAATGTTTTTTTAGAACTGTATTTTTTTTATATAATTATTAGATTATATGGCTTAAAATATAGAAATTCAATAATATAAAAATCTCGAGTGGTCAAATATTAGCTCTTTTATAATTTGTACGTTAAAACGGTACACATCTCTACTACCATCTTATCTTTCTTATTTAAGTTCATTGGCTGGGAGCCATTAATATCTGCAGGTTGCTGTACTGGAAACCCATAGCAAGGTGTACTAATGATCTTCGACGTCTGATTCAAGATAGCCCTTTTTCCTTGTTTTGCCCCGTGAAATGAAATGTGAACTTCTGCAACTCGGTGCTTTCTGCCACTGAGGACCACACATCATGGATGTACAATGGAGGAGGCAGCTGGGCAGCATACCTCTTCTGCTTGATGCATCAGCTATGATGTGTTTGATTAAGACTTGATAGAATAACGTACTTTTTTTCTTTTTCAAAAGATAGAGAAGAAACAGTAGACTTTTAGCTCAAAACAGATATAGAAAGCTTGAAGAACTGGCTATGGGCTATGGTATGTGTTCTTTTTGTGTTTATCCCTGTTTCCTAGTGGTGGCCACCTGTCCATTTGTTCATGTGGATGCTCACTAGTAACCTACCGACATGTGATTTATCAGGTCCGCAGGCACTAGAAGCAATTGTCTCCTTAGTATTATGACAGCGTTTTGTTTTTGCCATGTTTTGAAATAATTGTGTGTTTAGGAGGGTGATAGTGATTTGTTTGTCTTTATAATTTGAAAAAAAAAAAAAAACTGTAATGTATACATATCAAGGGCTGGTTGAAACTTGAAAATCACTTTGATTTGTTGTATAAAACTTATACAATCACTTTAATTTAGGCAAATTGATAGAAAATGTGGATTTTTGCTGACAGGATGCGACTTTTAAATCTGTACCAGCAAGAAAACCCCAACCTCAAAGATTTGTATCTGCAGCCTGCTCATCAAGTATCAAAGGAGATATATATCTTCAAGTTTGAAATAATTTTGGACCTAATCTCAGAATGATTTTCATAGCTGCCCTAAGAAGTCTAAAAGGCACTTTCCTCCAACATGTCCTCCTCACTGCCACCACCCTCAACTGCTATGTTCAAGTAAAAACAAGTTAGTCCAACCATGATATCAAGGTCCTCTAGCCCATAAGCTTTCACCTGCCGAACTTCTCTAGTCCCTGACTCGAAAATCTCCACCGTCTTCCAAGTTACAAAGACTCCATGCATTCGTCTGTCAAGGATCTTCTCATCTGTCACAGGCTCGGTTGTTTTACCTGTCTCGCTCTCTTCCAACACTCTCCTTCTCAAAATGAAGAATTTTTCGTACCTGTCTTTTCCCCCTTCTACGTCGAGAGCCAAACCATCACCTCCACTTCCTGCAATTCGAGGGAAACACAAACCTGTATCGGATAAAGCTGACAGCAGGAGAAATCCTGACTATGCACAGTGCAGGGTTGAAAAGGAGCTAAAACGTGGATTAAAGGACCCTCCCATCAATTGCTCGTATGGACCTGCTGGAGACAACATATTCCAATGGGAAGGAGCCATTGTAGGGCCTTCGGATACACCATTCGAAGATGGTGTCTTCTTTCTTTCGATCGACTTTACTGCAGAATACCCCTTTCTCCCTCCCAGGATCAAGTTCAAAACTAAGGTATAGCCTCCTCATTTTCTGCTCTATCAATCATGTCCATACGGCCTAATAGTTTTAGAGTCGCAGAATGATTTTGATACTCTTTACATGCCATGCCAGGTATTTCATCCAAACATCAGTCAAGATGGAACTATATGTGTGGACATTCTTGGACCCCAATGGACCCCTGCGCTCACAATTGAGAATCTGTTGCTCTCCATTTGCTCATTGCTTCCAGACCCAAATCCTGAAGATCCAACAAGTCCTGTTTGCAAACTTTACAGGACAAACAGAGAGGCTTACAACAAGAAAGCAAGAAAATGGACTCAGATGTATGCTATTGGCTGAACTAGTAATCATCTCCTTTAGTTTCGCTCATAAATATTGATAATTTGTGTTGAAATGATGTAAATTCACTATGGTTCATTACGATATACCTGACTGGCTCCTTCAGCCATGGTAATTTTATATTTTTTTTTATGGATAAAGATGGTATAGATCCTTGTATGTCAACGGGAATATATATATATATATATTCTGCTGTATTTTCTTTAGGTTTTGTGCTTCGACGTTATGTTATGCTATACTGAAATTTGATTTTTCTGTGATGGAACCTAAGGAAAATCAAGCAAAGAGGCATCCAGGCCACGGTGAAAGGATTTCAGTGAAACAGTCATTGATCAAATGGTTAGCAGGCGGACTTAACTTTGGATGTTCATGTAATACAGTGGTTATCAAGGCAGAATTGCCCACTGTGCCCAAGAAAACATAAGAGAAAAAAGAAGAGTAAAACTTCTATGGAATAAGTATTAAAGTTCAGGAACTACTTTGAACTTTGAGGGGGTCGTGGCTCTCGCCTGCCCCCAAGTTCCGCCATTGTTCGGACAGAAGCAGATCAAAAATTCGAATTTAAAATCTTTTGAGAGAAAGATAATACTAATACCAGGTCCTTTCTATTGGAGAATATGATTTTGAGATATTATAGATACGTAGAACCTATTAAAGAGGATCCATATTTAGAAACGATGAGAAATTCTATATATATATATATTAAATTTTAGAGTCAAATCCACCTGATAAACTTCAAAAGATAAGTTGTAAATAAGAAGGTATAAAAATAAATTAGTAATTATTAAATTGGGAATGGATTACACAATACAAGATCTAAATTTTTTTAATGGTAGCTAAATTCAATTATCAAATTCAACCCAAGAAACATGACTACTATTCACTATAAAATAATTGACAAATACAAATAGAAATCATGATAATTTTTGTCTGTTGGTAAATTACGATGAATTTCTTTCACTAAAAATATCTATTGGTAAATACCAATGAAAAATATATTTAAATACCCACTAGATATATACCGAGGTAGTTACAATGAAAAAATAATGAATGAAAAAAAGAGCTAAAAAGTAAAATAACATGTCATTTTTATAAACATAATTACCATTTAAATTTGTCTGTTAAATCTGTTGGTAAATCTGTTTGTAATATTTAATTTATGATAATCTAGCAACAAAAACTATTTTACACTAATGGAAAGTAAAATACAAAGGGTATCACCGATGAATTAAGTTCGTCGGTATATTTCAGAAAGCATTGAAACTTTTCATCTCTTAATTGCACTGTTCATTGTGTTCAATATATAGGATATCACTAACGGTTTAAGTCTGTCAATATGTTTTAGAGAGCATTAGAACTGTTTCCATCTCTCAGTCGTTGTTTATTGTGTTCAATATAGAGGGTATTATTGGCATATTACGTCTGTCAGTATATTCTAGAGAGAATTGAAATTGTTCCCTTCTCGTAAGTCATTGTTTATTGTGTTCAATACAAAGGGTATCACCAATAAAAAGTCCAATAGTTTTTTGCGGGTTTCTAAAATTTTTGATCAAATTAAAAATTTTAATTAGACTTTATAGACAGAGACACCGACAAAAAAATTTAAAAAAATTAATATTTAATTTTCTGACAGTAAAGTGGTCGATAATTATTTGGGTATACATATGGGATTACCAACAAATTGTAGTTGCCGATATATTCCAAACAGCATTGGAACTGCTTACATCTCCACAATATTGTTAATTTTGTTTAATTCATACGGTCTCATCAATGGATTAAGATCGTTGGTATATTTCAAAGAACAATGAAATTATTCACTTTTCAATGTCACTTTTAATTATTGTTCATTACATAAATACTCACGGATGAAATGAAATATCGTTAGTGCTATTTTTTTAGGGCGGGTTGTTTGAATTTTTTTGATAAAATAAAAAATTTTAATTAGATATTACAGACAAAAACACATACAAAAATATTATAAATATTAATATTTAATGTTTTGTCGATAAGCCATCAGTAAAATTATTGGTAAAAAAACTCAAATTAAAATATCAAAATCCCTAAAATCACCAAAGACATGTTTCTCTCTTCCTTTGCATTTGCTCTCTTTCTTTCCCTTCTCTCTCCTTGAGTCCTTTTCTCTTCTTTTCTCCTCCTCGTGTGCCGAGTATGTCCTTCTCTTCTTATTTTCTCTTTTAATTTATTTTTTTGTTAATCAATGTCTCTTTTCTTTTCTTTTTTTGTTATTATTCACAACAAAATTAAGATAAGAATTTTTCTATTATTTTTTTGACATTGTTTTGCATTATTTTATTTTAATTTTTTGTTCTTAATAATTATTAAATTTTGTTATTGAAATTTTTTTCATACAAGAATATTTTGTTGAATTTTAGTTGTTTGTTTTATTTTTTATTTTTATTTTAAATTTTTGTAATTGGTTAAATATACTAATTAATTTAGTGATTAATTTCGTGTTCGAATAATTCGTGGTCTACGGGAGGTCGTCAGGATGTCATCATTATGCAAGGAAGTTTCTAAGAACATACAGACAAGTTAATGCATAGTGAAGAGGAGTGCTAGGAATGCAGTAGGGTTAACTTGAAATGTTAGAGAAGTAGTAATGTATAAAATGTCGAAAGAATCAGCACCGGCGAGTGCAGCTGCTACAAAAGCAGCGGAGGTCGGTTCTGAGGAGAGGTCAAGATGTTATCTTCACACAAGGAAGTTTTGAAAATGGATCAACGTAATGCATCATGGAGATAAGTGTTGGAAAGACAGCAAGGTTAGTCTTGAATTGCTACAAAAACTACTTTATCCCTTTAGAGTATTAATTTTTACTTTTCTGAGGAACCTGGCCCCGCCATGTCTCCGGTCCAGGATCTGCTACTGTTTGTTGCCTCCTTCGAAACTTGAAGGAATGCGTATATATGGCATATTGACATGTGCTCGTTCTATGTTAAGCTCTCCTATTGCATATCTATGGCTTTACCCTTTTTTGCCACCCATTTATCTGTCCCTTAAACGCATTTTTTCCCTTCAACACGCTTCAGATTTTGAACATCAGCTAAAAAGTTCATGAATTCAGGTCCTATCAGCATTTTTGCAAGAATGCAGACATGCATTTATTGAGAAGTATATACCTTCCTATTTTCAGGAATATGAAAAGGGAGTCCCGCCATGCCCTAAAGGCCAGTAGATCACCAGGCTGCTGTTTCTGAATAGAAACAAAAATAGTCTGATTTCGTTATCAGCAAGGTCCTTGGCTGATAAGAAAGCTAATCAGAAATAGCACAGGGAAATACGTCACTGGCCACTAATGTTTAAAGTTTAATGGCGAGAGGGAATTTGCACATATTTGGATCATCATGCTCACTGATACAGCTATGAAAAGTCTTCGACTTTCACTTTCTGTTCTCTCCCTCTCTAAAAGCAATGAGCCTAAGTGCGATCGTCCACTAAAAATCCATGCATGCTTGTACTTGCGCCTGCAATAATGACTAAAGCCTCATTATCTTAATATTAATTATCACCCCTAAAAATTGATTGTTTCTCTTATCTTTTACATTTAGTTCTTGCAAAACCGTCGCCTTCTATTTCAAAGTCCAAACCACCTACTATTCTTGGAAAGCTAAACGGTGTATAAGCTAGTAGAAATAGGTCCAAAGCGTAGGATTGAGAAGGAGCTGAAGGACGTGATGAAGAACCCTCAAACTCACTGCTCAAGTGCATCTGTTGGAGATCATGACATATTCAAATGGCAAGCCGTCATGGGGTCTTCTGATACACCATTAAAAAGGGGGTGTCTTCTTTATTCCCACCGAGTTCCCTGCTGATAAATTAACCTTTTGAGACTCCGAGGATCAACTTCAAAACCAACTTACATGGACCATATATTTGTGTTATATATTATTTATTAGGGTGAGTTTTTTTTTTTTTTCACTTTGGTTTTTGTTGGAAAAGAAAAATAAGGTGTGATAGCTAATTTATAAGAGCAAAACTAAAGAACAAGATGAAGAATAAGAGAAATGATAGTTTTATTAAGAGTTTTATAAAAAAATACACCTTTATAGCTCTTCTTATCTCTCTATACTTATATATAATGTTTAAGATTATAAACCTATTTATAAGCATCAAGTTCTAGATAATCAAAGAATTAAACTATTCAAAGAAAATTTTAATCTAATAAGGAATCTAACATTCTAATACACCAGTCTATTATAAATTCTTCTCCGTCAAGGATTCTTACATTAACTAGGATTCCTCCTTCAGATAATATTAAAACTCTTACAAACTCTAAATCTTATTGGCCTAAATTCTAGTTGATTTTGAACTTCAACACCCCCCCTCACTATCAACTGTCATCATTCTTCATAACTCTTAGCATTTCTCTCATCTTTGCAAAAACATCGTATTTAAGTGGTTTTGTAAAGATATCTGCTACTTGGTCTTGAGTTTTCATATACTTGACTTCAACTTCCTTGTTTATAATACAATCTCTTACATAATAAAATCTTGTGTCGATGTGCTTACTTTTATCATGAAAAACTGGATTTTTAGCTAATGTAATGGCTGATGAGTTGTCCACATAAATCTTTATAGGCTTCTCTTATGCCATTCACAACAACTTCAATAATCTTCTTAGCCATATGAAATGACAAACACATATTGTAGTAGCTACATATTCAGCTTGACAAGTAGAAAATGTGACAATAAATTGCTTCTTTGAACTCCATGTGAAAGCTGTGTCTCCCATATAGAAAACAAAATCTATAGTGTTTTTTTTTATCATCTATATCTCCAACCCAATCATTTTCACTATAACCAACAAGATCAAAGCTATTAGAATAATCGTAGAATAAGCCAAAATTCATGATACCTTTGATGGTTTGTAGAATTGGCTTCAAAGCTTCAAAGTGAGTAATGGTTGGTGTCTCTATAAACCTACTCAATAGTCCTACTTCATAAAGAATATCCGAACTAGTGCATGTCAAATATCTCAAACTCCAAACTAAGCTCTTGAATGTTGTAGAGTTTATCTTCTCCCCTTCATCATTCTTTGACATCTTCACTCCACGCTCAACTGGAGTATTCACTTTTATACAATTCTCCATTTTGAATTTCTTGAGAATCTCCCTTACAAACTTCTCTTGATTCACAAAGATACTATCTTCTCATTGTTTGATCTCAATCTCTAAGAAGTAGGATATAAGATCAATATCCATTATCTCAAACTCCTTGATCATTGCTTGCTTGAAGTCTCCAAACATTTACCTTCTAATCTCATGCCCTTTCTCAATTGAACTCAACATCTCTACTAATCATCATATTTCCTTCATTAGGGTTATAAAGCTTGTAACCTTTGGACTTTTTTGTCATAGCCCACAAAGATTATCTTTTTGTTTTTTTCATTTAGCTTGGTCCTTACTTGATCATCTACATGCACATAACCAATGCTCCTAAAACCTTTCAAGTTAGAGACACTTGGTTTTCTTCTACTCCATGCTTCTTATGGAGTCATGCCATTTAATTTTTTTTAATGGGACATCTATTTGACAAGTAGATAGCATAATCTACAGCTTCAGCCCAAAACTTATTAGGCATTTTCTTGGTTTTGAGCATGTTTCTTGCCATGTTGAGGATGCTTTTATTATTTCTCTCCACTATGCCATTTTGATGTGGGGATCAAGGCACCATTAGGAGTCTCTTTATACCACGATCTTCACAAAACTCATTAAAATCATGAGAAAATAATTCACCCCCCTATCCGTCCTAAGTGATTTTATAAAATAATCACTTTCCTTTTCAACTAATACCTTAAACTTCTTAAAATAAGTAAATATATTAGACTTTTCTTTTAAAAAGTATACCTAAGTCTTTCTACTATAATCATCAATAAAAAGCAGAAAATACATTTTTTTTACCAAACAAACATGGTTTGATAGGACCACAAACATCGACATATATTTCTTGTGGGGGTTGATTTACTCTTGATGTAGACTCCTTCGAAAAACTCTTTCCAAATTGCTTGCCCACTAAACATCCTTCACACAATCGATTTGGATGTATAATGGATGGTAGACCCTTTAACATCTCCTTTTATGCCATCATCTTCAAGCTATCAAAGTTTACATTCTCAAGTCTCGTAGGTCAAAGCCAAGTTTCATCTTTCACATGTGCATTTAGGCATGTCTATCTCTATATTAAGCATGAACATTCTATTCTTTGGCATGACTACCTTTGCAATCATATCTCGTATAGAGTCAAGTACTGTCAAGGTACGATCTTTCATCTTTATCTCATTCCCCTTTCTTCAACAATTATCCTAAGCTCAATAAATTGCTTTTTATCATTGGTATGTAATAGATATCACTAATAAATTGATGACTTTCATCTTTTAATTTAATCAAAATTGTACTTTATTCCTTTGATGACAACCTTTGAATGATCTGCAAAGGTGACATTACATCTAATTATTTTATCAAGCTCCATGAACTTGTCTTTGTCTCCACATATGTGATTACTGGCTCCATTTTCTAAGTACCATATGTTCTCTTTGTCTTGCATTCTCTTATTATGTACTAGTAGTAGAGTGACTTCCTTCTCTTCTTCTATCACAAGATTTGCATTCTCCTCAGCCCTCTTATTTGGACTCTAGCAATCCCTAGCATAATGACCTGTCTTTTGACAAACCTATTGTCAAATCTAGATCTCGGTTTGCTACTGCTAGTTAAATTGGTTGATCAGTTCCTTTTATTTGATCGATCGTTTGATCTGTTGAGGCTTCATTGCCCTCCTTTTTTCAAATCTTCCTCTTCCTCCTCCTCCTGCTTGGGAATATCCAAAACCATCATTCTTTGAAAAAAGTGTTTGGGCACCCATATCCTCTTGAATCTCATTGACTCATTCCTGATAAGCTTATAATTTTCATATGAAACCTTGTATTGAAAGAAAATTCAAATTTGTGATTCCTCTATTGCAACCACCACATAATAGAACTTCTTTTGCAGTGAGTATAGGATCTTATCTACCATAGTTGTCCCATCCATCTTCTCCCTATATATCTTTATTTGATTGTATATAGCCAATACTCTTGCAAAGTATTCTGAACTATTTTTTTATTTAAGTATATGTACTTTTTAAAGTCACCACGTAGTTTTCGTAGATATATATTTCTCATATTATCAGCTCCTTGGTTTGATTTTTGCAAAACTTCTCATATTTGCTTGGCGATGGTTGCGTTGGGCATTATCTTAAAAGTGGTGTCATCCAGACATTTGTGGATGATTATTAGTGCTAGTTGATTCTTTCTTCGTGGCTTTTGCACAATCTTCCTTTGAGCTGAAGTCAATGTTGCTCTATCTATAGGCTCCTCAAAGTCTTTTTCAACCGTCTCTTATACATCTTGGGAACCTAGCCAAGCTTTTACTCGAATACATCAAGTTTAATAATTGTCCTTTGTCAACCTAGGATAATGAAGTGGAAAGTTTGAATTGAACATGTTAAATAATCAAACCTTAGCTCTGATACCACTAGTTGGAAAAGAAAAATAGGGTGTGGTAGCTAATTTATAAGAACAAAGTTAAAAAAAAAAAAAACAAGATGAAGAATTAGAGGAATGACATTTTTATTAAGAGTTTTCTCAAAAGATACACCTTTATAACTCTTCTCTATATCTCTATATACTTGTGTATAATGCTTAAGATTATAAGCCTATTTATAGGCTTAAAGTCCTAGATAATCAAATAATTAAACTATTCAAAGAAAATCATAATCTAATAAGGAATCTAACATTCTAATAAACTAGTTTATTATAAATCCTTCTTCATCAAGGATTCCTACATTAACTAGGATTCCTCCTTAAGCTAATATTAAAACTCTTACAAACTATAAATCATATTATCCTAAGTTCTATTTGATATTGAACTTCAACAGTTTTTGATAAAAAAAAACCAAACTAGAATTTTTATATATATGTTTAGAACCAGAACGAATTAGAAATCGATTCAGAACGACTGGTTTCAGTTCAGTTCAATTTGAAAATATAATATAGATTAATGGAGACCCTATATGTTTGGAGACATAGAGATGAACTAAATACACATATTTTCAAAAGATGATAGAGATATAATTTTTAAGATTTATCTTTTTCTGGAGTAGTACATCATGAGAATTATTTCCTGTTTATTCATATTGTATTTTCTTCTTCATAAATTATTGAAGGTGCTCATTGGAGATCAATCTTTCTATCTCTTTTGTGTGTGCATGGTATTTTTCTTTGTCGTGTCTGTGATCATGGTAAAAGAGACAAAACTTGTTAGAGTTCTTTATGTTTAAACCACTTTTCATTATAGATTGGTATTGTAGGAAGTGTTTTTTTTTTAATGGTAGCCAACACATTAACATATGTCATTGTGAGAGGCGTGGTCACAAGCTCAGTGAATGTCAAACATCAGCACATGTTATGGTGCTTCTTTTAGATGCTCTCGTTGAAGATTGATGGCATGTTAAAGACTTTTCTTGTGTGTGGAAGTGACGCGGAACAATAAGTAAAAAGAATTAAAGCAAGAAAAGAAAGAAGCTTTAAAGAAGAAAGAAGCTAAAGAAGAGGAGGTTGGAGGTTGCAAATCTGCAAATTTTCATTCATTCAAAAGTCCCTTCCCAAATGACAAAAGAGCATATAAATAGTCTCAACCTAGAACATCCTGCTATTGGGCTCGGCCCATCAAACCAAACTGTTTAACATAAATAATAAAAATAACAATGAGCAAGCCCAAATGGGTTAAATAAATAAAATTACAATGAGCCGGCCCAAATGGGCTAAATAAATAAAAATAACAATGAGATAGGCCCAATGGGCTTAGTCTCCCAACCAAAGCGTGACAGGCTGGGCCATCCTACGTCGTCTCCGTCCATCTACTCGTGTAATCTGTGGCGTGGGACTGGTGTCCCCACCAGGAAGTGTGGGTGACCTTGTCTGGTCACACTAGTTTCTTCCATCTTGATGTGATTTTTCATCACATGTTTGATGCTAAAGAGATTTTTATCAAGGAATGTGCATAACCTTTCCCATAAAAAAATTGTTGTAGACCCAATTGTTCAACGATTCAGTGATGATGGGTTTAAAAAGATCCTTTACCCTTAGAATTTTCTTATCAAATCTCTAGACCCTTATGTTTTCATCATCTTATTATGTGATAACAAGGAGCTTTGTAATGTTTTTTTTTAGTAGGAATAATGGTAATGAAACGAGAGATGAGTTTCACATAGAGATCGCTGAAAATTTGATTTGATGAAAATGATATTTTTTGTGTATAGATGAGATGTGTGTTATCTGTATCGTTCAAATAAATCCTCTTCCTATCTCTCTTAAAACCTGAATATATATAGGTTAAAAAGTATTTAGAAAATATCTAGAAATATTTGGAAAAAACAGGTGAAAAGTAGTATTCATTAATAGTGTCATGCATATTACTATTCATGAATAGTAAACTAAGATTAGCTAAAAATAACTTGGTTAGACTGGAGCTCGAGCTCGGTTGGACCTTAACCTAACCAAGCTTTTATGAAGCTTGGTTGAGGTTGACTAAGGGAAGAGAAAGAAAGAAATGAAAGGTACAAAAGATGGTAGTTCGGTTGGCTATGGCACAACTAAGATGAAAAGGCTCGGTTTGTTCATAGCACAACCAAGCTTGAGGTGAAGCTTGTTTAGGCAACTCAACCAAGCTTCAACATCTTTTTTTTTATTTTATTGTATTATCAGCACTATATTTCATTTAATTTTCATCCTTATTTTATTTTATTTTTTACTATAATCTTACAAAATAAAAAAGAACCCCTACACTATGCCATTTGGCCTAGTAGGAAGGACCAACAAGAATAAGGCATTTAAGAAGAGAATGAGTCATTCAGCCTCTTATATGATGCATCAAACAAGCCAAATCACTATGTAGCACCCTGTACTATGCCATTTGACTTAAAACCCTTAATTAAAAATAATAACATATGGATTTACTAAAAAGGATTAATTAAAATAAAAACTAATGTAAATCCAGTTTATACTAGCCTTAGTATCCATGTATCGTTGTGAGTTTAGACTTTTTTTGTAAAAAAATGATATTCAGGTGTTCAAATAGGTTGAAAAAACAACATAAAAAATTATGTAACCACGCTAATTAGGGTTGAGCCAACATGAGGCATCCAACCAAGCCCTTCACCCAAATCATGTGTCTCAAATAACCCAATAAAAAAAGAGAACTATGAAGCCCTTTAACAAAAACACTTGTGTTAAGTCTTCAAACTTATGACTCGAGTCCTTAAACCCAAAGCACCCAACATGTTAAAAACTATGAAATTCAATTCTCAATCAATTAAATATTGATGGATAAAATTGAAAACAAAATTCAATTTAAATTTAAAAAAAAAATTAATGAGGATCAAAATGAAAAAAAAAATTAACTAAAGGGTTAACTTGAGAAAAAAAATCAATTTAGTAAAAGGACAATTCAATTAAAAAGAATGAGGATCAAAATTGACATAAAAATAAAAAAAAATATTGTAATTAAAAGGTGAAATTGAAAAGAATAATAACTTTTACAAAAGGGTCAAGAAAAAAAATTAAAAATCAAAACAACAAAAACCAAATTCAAAAATATAATACCATCAATTGAAAATGAATGATGAAATTGAAAATCACTAAAACTTTTACAAAAAGATCAAGGAAAAAAAATAGAAATCCAAAGAATGAGGAGATCACATTGGAGAATATAATATTAGGTAAAATATAATCTTAGGGTAAATTTGAAAATAAATAAAACTTCTACAAAAAAAACAAGACAAAAAATTAGAAATTAAAGAATAAGGATTGAAGTTGAAATGTCAAAAACTAAGTGGGTCAAGTTGTAATTGTTTAGGGATGAGAGAGAGAGAGAGAGAAGCCCATCGATACCAAAATAGACCACTATCGATGACTCCCACCACATCAATAGGAAAAGAAAATAATGGCATTTCCCACGATATGGTGAAATGGTATTTTTAGATGTTGGGAACGTCACAGGCACTACCTAAAGGGCATGAGAGCATCCCACGCGCCTTCGGGTGCTCCACACACGCACGCCTTTTTTTTTTGTCAAACTGACATTTTTTTTAATTCGTTTCTCTCTCCTGCTAGGTAAAGTGCATGATTGTTCTTCTTTATTTTTTAATCTCAATTCTCATTCTTTTTTCTTAATTATTTCATTCTTATTCTTTTTATAGAATTTTTGTTTTTTTTAATTTGATCCTTCAATTATAATTTATCATATGTGGAGAATGTAATATCCGAACCTTATTCCTTTGAATTTTAATTTTTTTTTCCTTGGTCTTTTTATTAAAGTTGTTTTGACTTTCAATTTTATCTTTAAATAAAAAATTTTGTTGTTTTTTTTCTTCAATTTGACCTTTTTTTTTATTTATTTACATAAATAGTTATCGATTTATTTAATTCGAGACTTGCATAGGTTTTTTTATTTACAGTTTGAATTGTTTTATATAAAAAACATATTGAAGTAGCTTTGCATATCCAATATTTAAAAAAAAAAAAAAACAATTATAACCCGCAGCAAAGCATAGATTGAATAACTAATTAATTATACATTATGATTGCTACTTTGTTATTCGATGCTATAAACCTCATTATCACATGGAATTCTCTCACGACTAAAAATGTAAAAGGGCGTCATGCTTATAAAAGGATTGTCCCACATATGACCCCGTGCATTTTTCCTTCTTTTGAATGGGCCTTTGACTTTGTAATAAAAACAGCCATATCAAACCGAACTTCACATTCCAAATTTGGCGGCTAATCTAGTGGCCAAAAAATTGTCTTCACCATCTCTAATTCCAAAATTCACGAGAGAAATAATTCATTTAAATATATCAAAAATAATTTCTCTCATGAATGATGATCTCATGGAAAAAGGAGTTCTTGCCGCCCTCTTTGACGGGGTGTGTGTGTGTGGCCCATTTCTAAAATACGAGAAAAACATAGACTGGAAAATCATGCAAGATAAGGAAAATGGAACAATAAAATTAATTAAAGAAGAAGAAAAACAAACCCTGTATAGAGAACACCAATAATTAAGCAAAATACAAATTTCAAGAAGATTGCATGGTAGATCCTAAAATCTCGAATGAAAGAAAAGGAAAAAAAAAAAAAAAACTCTTTATCTTGACAATCTTCACATCATACTAATAAAATGCGAAAAAAGGTAAGAAAAAGTTCACGAGTCAGAGACTAAAAGAGCATCCCAGATCATGTCCATGTCCAAGGAAGGCATTCTACTTAACTGAATAGCATCAATATCCGATGCTACAACCTCTTGACCTTTCTTGTTCTCAATCACTTCGCCTCCACTTTTGCCTCTTAACTCAAATTGCCACTCTTTTCTTGTTGTATTTTGGCTCAAACCTTTGAGTTTTGTGGCATCTGTAGCATGCACATTAATCTTACTTGGCGATGGTGGTGGTGGATCACTAATATGCTTATTTTGACCAGAAATGTTGTTGCCTTGTGATGATATCGCTTGTAGCTTCGCTTCAAGAAGGGCAGCTGTGGTTCTATTCAATGAATTAGACTTGAGTTGATGCTTAAGATCTGGGAAATTCAAATGCGCATAATCTCCTCGTAACATGTAAGCTGCAGTGTCATAAGCGATAGCAGCATCTTCCGCCGTGTCGAAGGTTCCTAGCCAGACCCTCGTCCGGTTTCTTGGTAACCTAATCTCTGCAACCCATTTTCCCCAGTGCCTTTGCCTCACTCCTCTAAACAGCTTTCCCGGCGATGTTGATGCCGATGAAAAAGAAGGCTTTTGATGGTGGTTCTGCAATCTGCTGGCCGAGTATTTCATCGGCTGTGTCTTCGTAGTGCTAAGCCAATAGTCATTAAATCCTTTGGTAGAACAATTTGCCAGAGTTTGATTGATTTTGAGCCATTCATTACTCGGTTGGCAATGAATTTGGCCAAGTTGAGCCATGGAAAATGAAGTGTTTGGAAACAATGACATGGCAGGTTCACATCTTTGATCCTTGCCAGGTGGACCGAGAACTTGTTTGGATGGATGTAACAATGAAGCTGCTGCTGGTTCCTGCAAAAACAAGGTTAAATTTGGGGATTTTGATAACGAAGATGGAGAAGGAGGTTCAGGAACTTGAGCTTGGTTATTTAATGTTGGAAAAGGTTCCAAGAAATTCACAGGAATGGAGCTTTCTTTGATAGTTTGATCAGATATTGAATTAGCTCCAAGAGCGTTGATAGAATTCAATCCTGACATGAAACAACTTTCATGATCTTGTTTGACAGCATCCTGTTTACCAAACCCAGGGATGTTACCGATCAAATCGGTACCTGAAACCTGATCATCTGCCGAAGAACTAGATTCCGAACTCGAAAATAATCTCTCAGAAGACGATAGCGACGGCGATTTCATGCCACTAATTCCATCCTCGACGCGACAAGTTGCCCTAGATAGAGCACCCCAAATGGTTGGATCACCAAAATATTTTGAGCCTGTTGCCACTCCATGAAAACTACAATAAGCTGCCACCAATTCCTTGTGCATGAAGGTTTCTATTTTTGGAAACTGATGCTCCATACCAGTAATTATTTTCTGTTTGATGAGAACCCCAGATCAAGAGATGGAGAAATGATGCAAAGGGAGAGCTACTCCAGTATATATATATATATATATATATATATTATATTTATGCTAAAGCAACCATCATGTGAGACTGTAATAGGTGTTTAATTTGCCAAGTCTCGTTAAAAAACAATTAATTAATCAGAGGAACTTTTACTTTATATAAAGGGAGGTTAACAGCCTGAGCCAGATCTCTACTTGTTCAGAAAGAATAAGCTCACCACCTTCCATTTAGTGCTTCCCATTCCCTATGTTTTGTCAATATCCAATCAAAACCCGACAGCTAAGTGTTACTTGGTCACCTGTCTTCGAGGGTTTCTGGTATGGATGAATATTCTAACATGACAGTGACTCTAAAGAGCCTTCAACCTTTATTTCTTGAAGGCATATATGTTTGTGTGTTTCTTAGCAATGATCATGTGATTTTCTCAATCATCCACATGTGAATTCGAAAGCGAGATTTGTACTCGCTGTTAAGCAAGAAACTCCGGTGAATAATCACCACACGAGTATATATTAGGCAAAAATCGAGATGAAACAGTATTAGATGCCTGCCCACTTCAGCTTGTGGCGTAGTCTACTCTTTATGGATTGTCAAAGGTGGCCAAGCTAATTCAAAGATAATGATAGAAAACCACCACTGATGTATTCTGGAAAACTAAAGCTAGCTTCACTGTCATCAACACATCATAAACTTTGAACAGGCCTTACTTTCAAAATGGAAGAATTATAAATCAGGAAATCAACATGGATGTCCTCTTTAATTTCTCAGTTTTTCATGAATTCCGTGGTCGTCTTTCTTACAGATAAATACTAAACAATGTCCGAAGCCCTGTGATCACACAGGCATTATACATTATATATATGGCTTTTCTTGAAGCATCACCACCTGTCTTTTGGGGTGTGTTTGGAGCCACTTATATAAGCACCTCACTGATTGTGAGACAAGCTAGGGTGCCATCTCCACACCTCCAAATCGTGTGCCTTGAATGATTAGAATCACTGCTGGGCGGTGTTTGCTTGCAGCCATCCCAAGCAACCACCTCCAGTCAATGCCACTTGGAGTAGCTATTGTAAGGAAGGAAAAATTAACACCGATTATAAAGAAAGGAAGAGATTCCAAAGGGTTTGTTGTTTATCACTTTTTCGAAGTTTTGATTTAATTATTTTGTGTCCAGGTTCTTCCAAATAGAGTCGTTGTTATTTTATAGAGCAAGCACATGGTCCTGAGGCTAAACAAACCTTTGTTTAGTCTGTGTGATTGATCACCGGTCAGTAGCTAGCTAGATACATTAAACCATGTTTCTCCAATGTTTCCTTTTCCCTTGCCATCCCTGTCAAGCAGACTTGTTTATTGCTTCCCGCATTTTGGGCCTCAAAACAATAAAACAAAACGGGAATGAAGACAGGCATCTTATAGCACCCATCACTGTACTACCTTATGGTCTCAAGAGAAAATTCGGGCAAATCGTGATGGAGTCTAAAATACCTAACGATCGATGAGACTCTTGTAATGACCTTCCTTGTTCTACTTCCCTTCCACCACTCCTCCCCCGTCTAATCTCACAGCCAAACTAAAGTTTTTGATTCGGCGGTGACTGATGATAACATGACTGGAATCGCCAACTCACACAGGTCTTGTACTCCTGCATGTTTTCTAAATAAAGAAAGAATTCAAAGCTGAGGCTATGGAGGCAATTAACAGGCCTATGCCTGTCAGATATGTTAATTTACTGTGCACACACATGCAAGTGTCGTTAATGGCACTACCTTCCAGCCTCCCTTTATACAATTAATTAGGTTAATATTCTACATACGTGGTCTGATGTAGGAGATCAGAGAGAGGTTTGTCCCTGGTTAATTGGCTGTTTCTAAAATTCTGACCTTTAATCTTCACGGCTTGCCTTGTGGGTTGAGTTTCATGGCATTTATCAAATAACGAATTGCACCTTTAGCTAGGAGCTCTAGCTGACCATAGAAAAAATGAATCGACATCTTCATGTCTGGTGCAACCACTCTCTCTCAAACCTTGACTAGATAACTTCCCTTTTGCTTTTTATCTTTTCTGCTTTATCTTTTTACGTTTCTTTCACCAAGCAATTCATCATCCCTTGGATCTTTACCACTCTTTTAGACCACATCCCTTCTAGCGATCATGTTAGAACAGCCCACAGATCACACATAAATATTCTAACATGACCCACAGATTAAAGCTAGCTAGATACGAATAACACACAGAAAAGGATATGAGTGTAAGAGATAAAAACCACTGCATGATCAAAGTTGTGTGCGTTTGTGTGTATCTTCTTCTACAAATGATTCTCTCTTTTGTTTTACACCACTCACTCCTCCCTTTCTTTCTTACCTTGAATAGAAGGCATAGCCTGTCAAGGAGGAGAATCTATCTTTTATATTAAGAATCTCTCTTCTGTCAATCCCCATATTTACAACTACACACACTCCTCATCATTGATGATAATCCCAAGAAAACAAATTAAACAGAGAAATCAGAATAATAACGTTATTAATTGGCTGGCTAATTGATTTCATCGATTAAAAACCACAGACAAGACGAAGATTTTCTGCACAAACATTCAACGTGGCAGGAACTGTATGTGCAATGTATGAGTCTTTCTATAATACACAAAATGATTTCTTATACGTATGCTGCCAGCAAACCCTAGAGCAAGATAGAATAGAAAATGTTATCATCTGCTGAGAAAACTATGTTGTACTTACCCATCTCCTCACGAGTACCATCATGACATCCACCAATGAACAAGCAAGTTCAATATAATTTAGACGCCTAGCTAGACCCTACTGCACTTTTTAGCTACTATCTCAAATTAAATATCGAACATGATTATCGATGCCATTACCCTTCTGTTCATCATCAGCTGGTTAACTTAGTGATAAATCTAGAGTAGAGAAGGTTAATGGTGTTAATTATCACCATAAATTGGGGGGCAAAGTCGCCCGGAATCGTGTGTATAGAGAGCAACAGGCTTGCAAATGTTTGTGTTAATCCATTTCAGACCACTAATCTAATTATTTCACTTTATTAAACAAAATAGCCTTCACTATAATGGTCTTGAAAATGAGCTTGAAACTAAATTAATAAATGGAATTATCTTAATTTCAACGCACACTAAAGAGTAGGGATGAATTGCTATTTCATAGAGGGGGATCTTAATTAATAATATACTATTAATTAGAAAATCTAAATAATAATAAAAAAAAAAGATGATGAATTTGAGACTTTTAAACCAAAGATATATCCCGAATTGAATTTCCAAATTAATAAAGTAAAATAGAAATTTAGAAAATGAGAGAATTAGGCTATACTCTCATTAGCTTATTCATGGTTTCGTGCCAGGCGGAACTAGGGGAAGGCGAACAGGGGTGCAAAACATTCTAAATTTTTTATTATTTAGTATTTAATTATGAAATATATAATATTTTTTATTTGAAATAAATAAGTTTTTTAATAATATACCTTATTATATTAATTTTAACCTCCTCTCCTCTATCAACTACCTGTTTGGTGGACCTGATCTCTAATGAAAAAACTAAATCAAAAGTTAGAAAGTGCTTAAAAACTTTTTTATGTTCTTTAGAGAGGGCTCGTTTGGATGGCCTACCGGAGCTGTATTAATTATGTGGGCATATTCATTCTCCATTGACACGATGTGCAGTCATAGGATAAGTTTGTTTAACTCCGCCATGTCTCTCCAAACTAATGACTAAAAGTCATCCTTTTTTATAATGCAGCCGCAACAACTCCCATCAATGGAAGGAAATGTATGTTTTAAGCACTTCTTTATAGCATTGACTTGTTTTTCTTGGATTTTTTTATATATAAGTTTGTTCCTTTGTGTTCTAAGGACCACACAAGACAAGTTAGACAATCACTTAGTGGAGGCAACAGAAATGAATGTGGACTTGCGATCGGAAGGTTTTTTAATTTTTTTTTTTTTTTTTTTTTTTTTGGAGACAGTGATGCATGTAGATGGAAAGGGATGTGTCTGTAGGGAGTGTTTCTGGAACTGAAAATAGCATCTTCCAAAATGGATAGCTAGGTCAAGGAGGGCGTGGACGAAGAAGATGAAGGGAATGGAGACTGTAGATGTAGCCTTCAGTGGAGGAGGAGAATAGAGACGCATGGCGTGAGTTGAGGCTGTTTTGATCAATTGTGATGCTCTTGAGAAGTGGCGTGAAGGTCATCGCAAGTTAAATTCGTCAAAACTCCACCATACCGGACTTCTTCTTTTTTAAAAAAAAAAAAAAAAAAATTGTTGGTGATGTGATTTTCAGGGGAAAAAAGTATTTTCTAAATTCATTTTAAACATTCCTTTCACGCATAAATCAATATATTTATTAAAAATGATAATGAAGTCAAGGGAAATTAAAAGAATTAATTCCGTTCACGCATAAATCAATATATTTATTAAAAAAAATGATAATGAAGTCAAGGGAAATTAAAAAAGGAATTAGAATTGTGAATTTTTTAAAATTATTGCATCCATTTTTCCTTAATCAAAAGTATGACACTGAAATATGATCTAGTGTTTTACACTACAGTTAAAAATTAATTTTAAAATAAAATTAATATGTTTTTAATATTTTTAGATCATTTTAATGTGCTGATAACAAAAATATTTTTTAAAAAAATTATTTAAATATATTTTAAAATAAAAGATATTTTTAAAAGCAACCGCTACCACACTTCCAAACACATGTATAAACATATATTTATAAATTTATTTACAAGACAAGCACATATACTAACATGAATGTTTTTTATAAAAATCAAATTAAATCAATCAACTAAAATAATAATATATAACCCAAGCTTTTTCGATAAATTGCAATTTGCATGATTGACTAACACATTAATTTCTTATGAACATGACGTTGGGGAATTATTGGTATGTGGAAGAGCAATCAGAGCAGATGTCTGGTTTTAGGTACTCAAGAAAGGAATAAATTCTTATTCTACCCTATCAACGACAAGTCAGATAGAATATTTAAGTGATTTTTTTTTTTATTAAAGAGATAATCCAAGTTTATTCTGAGAAGAAAAGAACAAAAAGAAAAAGGCCAATATTCAATATTACTTTTTCATCACGCTATATTTTACAATAAGCTTTTTATACTCTACTGGTTACGTTATTCAACACGTAGATGTAAAGCATTGCAAGACAGGGAGGGTACATTAGTGGTCCAAATAGGTTCTATATATGTAATGCCAATAATGCAAGGGACCTAACTTTATATTTTTTTTTTCTTTTTTAAAATTGATTTTCATACATCGATACCAATTCATTTTCTAATCAACTTTTAATTAGATGAACTATCTGTTGCTAAAATAAATAAATAAAATATATATATTTCTTGCAATCTTTTCCTTAATTTAGACTATGATAATAATGTGAAAAGCAAATTTACTTATTCCAATTTCAAATCTAAAAAAATCATATGTATATACTAGGGGTGTTCAAAATAACCGATTAACCGAGAAAACTGATAAAACCGAAGAAAAATTAACCGAAAAAACCAAATCGAAATGAAAAACCGATTAAACCGATTTTTAAAACCATAAATTATAGTAGGTTCGGTTCGGTTTCGGTTTTGAACCAAAAACCGGACCAAACCGAACCAGACCCATTAAATAATTAACAAAAAAATATGGTATAAATAGTTAACCTAATCGGCTGACCCTTTCTCTCTGCATCTCATCTCAAAAAAGCCGCCTCCTTCCCAAATAAATTCTCAATCTTCCTCTCAATTAATTCATAATATTCATTTCCTAGTTTCTGCATTCTTTTCCCAATTTCTGCACTTTTCTACTTTCTGCACTACCATCAGTGTTAAAACGTTTAACAAACAAAGCCCTAGCCTCCTCTGTTTGGTTCAACTTGATAATGGATGTATCAGATATGTATATAGAGAGATTTGGTTTAGATGTTTTCTTGGCTTCAGGGATAGCAAACATTTGAATTGTGTTTCTGGTTCAAGAAACCCCAATGGTATCTATTCATGCTCATAGAAGCAAAGGTGAAAATCCAGCCAGGTTTCCCCAAACGAGCACCACCCCTTGATATACTCTTGATCGACGGCAACGCTGGCCTCGAAGGAAGCGCGGAGATCATGGATGGTGTGTGAAACGACATCGCGGATAATGGCAAATTCATTTTTCAAGCCAGATCTGAATTCTTCCAGGTCTTTCTTGTAGATTTCGATGACGGATTCAGATTTGGTTGCTAAGGTTTGGATGAGAGAGCCAAAGGACCGGGTGGAGTTTTGGGTTGGCGAGTCAGGGTTCGGGTTTAGATTTCTGGTTTTTTGCCGAGAAAACTGAATTTAACCGAACCGGACCAGTTCGGTTTGAACCGGTTTTCAGTCCGGTTCGGTTAATATTTCACAAAATTAATGTAATTCGGTTCGGTTGGTTTTTTTAGTCTAAACCAAACCGAACCATGAACACCCCTAGTATATACTGAAACAAGTTAATGAATCTGTCAATATCTTTCATATATATGGATAATACATCTTAATAATATCTCTAAATAAATCTCCTAAAAAATTACTTGTAAATCCCTATAAATTATTAGAGTTCTTATTATTGTGTGCATGTGTATATATACTCATTTGTAATATCAATAAAAATTATTATTAATTATAAGAAGTGTAGTTCAACTGATCAAGTTTTAAATTTGCTCATTAGAGATCGTCAATTTCGAATCCTACAAATCTCAAGGTCATTGGAGACTTATATAGTCGTTAACTTCAGGGCCCGTGAGATTAGTCGAGGTGCATGTAAACTAGCCCGGACATCCATATTAATAATAAAAAATCATTATAAATATTCACTACAAAACCTTTGTTTTTTACTGTATCAAATATCAAAAAATTGAATTGTTAAAATCTACAACATCTACCATTACACATGGATCAAATTTGGGCTTTTATGAGTTGTTATTATGAGTCAACTTAAAATGTGACCTTGTATTAGTTGAAATTGTTTGATTTGGATTAAAAAAAAAAATCTAACCATGCTGAATTTTTTTTAATTTAAAATTGAACTGAACGAAATAAGTTAGTCAAATCAATTAGTTCATTTTGGTTTTACATTTTAAAAAACTAAGTAAATCTTATTTAATTCATAAGATATTTTTATTTAAAAAAACAAATATTAAACCAAACTTTTTAGTTGAATTATTTCTTATTCGCTGTGATTTAATGAGCATTCAATTTTAGTGAATTTTTTTGGTTTTATTCGAATTAGGTTTGATTTGATTTTTTGTACTCCTAGTAATGCATTATGAATTATAATAGTGTTGAAAAATAGCAAATTATTTTATTTTAACAAAATTTAAATTATTATTCTTTTTATAAAAATGTTAATGACATATATAAAAATAAGTTGTTTAACTCCTCACATAACAAGATTAGATATTTAGATATCCTATATATCAAATTCCTAATTTAATCTTTAATTAAAATTAACTTTTTATGTTTATTTATACAGTTTATTTGATTAAACTTCAGCATTAACTTTGTTATTTAACAATTAATTTTTTTTTTCTTATAGCGGCTACATGTTTGTTTTTTTAGTTAAAAATTAACTTTTGATAGTATAGCGGGCTAAAATGACTAGCAGCTACTATATGATGCCATCCCAGGAACACGGATAATCGGATAGTCTTGGCTGAAAAGGCAAGACCTAAAACCCAAAAAAAAAAAAAATACATGTGCTAATGTCAACAGACTCAACACCAATTAATAGTGTTTGAAGTTTGTTTTTAAGTTTAAAATAAATTTTTTTAAAAAAATTATTTTTTTTTCTTTACTTTAAATTTTTTATATATTTTTTAAAATAATTTTGATATTTTAATATCAAAAATAATATTTTAAAAAAATATATATTATTTTAATACAAGTAAAATATAACTATTAACATACTCTTAACATGCCCGTAATCCTACTCCACTTGCCCGTAATACCACTCCACTTATCCAAACGTAATTCAGTGGTTAACCAAGTAAAGTCTAATTATTTTTACATTTTAAAAACCCTTTTCAAAGAATTTAAATTTTTTTATTTTAAATTATTTTAAAATTTTTTTATTTTAAATTATTTTAATATGTTGATGTGAAAAATAAATTTTTAAAAATAAAAAATTATTATTTCAATATATTTTTAAACAAAAAAATACTTTAAAATACATCCTCTATCACAATTCTAAACTAGCTCTAAAACACATTACATTGAAACGATGATCTAATCACGGTGTTGTTGTGACTGGCGCTGTAAAACGGTGGAGGTAGCGACACGCCTTAACAAGAGCCATTTGCAAGAATTATCAAGCCAGAGATCTATAGAGCATTCACTGACCAGGAATTTCCTTCCCCCATCTCCTCATTTTAGTATTTACTTAAAATCCAAAGCAGCCTCCTGTGATAAGATCCAAACAAAAATGGAGGTCTGCGTGGTTTGCTAAAATACTTCCCTACCCTAATCTTATTCTATTCTGACAGTTTAAAAACCAATGCTTAAGACGACACACATTGTCTTGTACTACATGTCAACACCAATATCATCATTTGCAATCGCTGTCATTTTCATCATCAGCCCTGCTCTTGCTCTAAATAGTTAATTCATGCGAATTTATAAGCTCCACAATTAGCTAGTGAGTTCAGAATAGTTGCATATACAAATAAGTAAAGGGAACTCCACAATGCCTGCAAATTACCTTTCATTTCATTAACTCCCACTAGATTCCCTTTTCTTAAATAGACATGGTGATTCATAACTTACCAAGGTAAAACAGCAAGAAGTTATCAGCAAAATGACCAAAACGTGAAGTGCCACCTCACTAGTTTAGGCATTACAAGCACATATACTGACAGTGATTATTAGGGATGCTACTTAGCAACTATATCTTCCTCTAGTCACTGCTAAATATGTGCTCTCTATAAACTTCATAGCCTACCTGCACAGAAAATCCGGTGTCCCTATCATCCACCAGACAGCAGAATCCAGCCTCAGTCCTAAAAAAAATGGCCAGTTTCCATCTCATATTCATATAATGTCTGAGAAGCCAGTGCCTAAGAGTCTAACTTACACCTTGAGTGAAGTAATTGCCCAAAGTTTATTAAGCTTAACACCCTCAACATATCTTTCCAACTTTATGCACATTGGGACTTGAAGCACTCAGCAGCGGAGTCCACCTCCACACTACTCATACTTCAAGTGGATGCGTGACTCAGTTGCCACTTTTTAATTCTCATAACCAGGAAATAATGTCATTCCCTTAATAGTTTATGCCAATGATAGTATCGGAGGGAGGGAGCCGAGTCAGGTGGGGTGAGGATCTTAACTTCTCTGAAGCAGAAAGTAATTTCAAGAATCCTCGAATTGAATTGCCCCAACACTAGTAAATTACCATTAATTATAGACGCTGTTTTAGCAGACATTCTAAGAATGTAGACATTCATACTGTTAATTTCTTTCCAAATAAAATATTCCTCTTAATAATTCCAAACAAATCAAAAGGGGTATTACAGGCAGTCAACTTGAAGAATGAGTCATCTTTCAGGAACCATTCAAACCAACCAGCAACACTCTACCTAATACCTTTAAGGCTAGACTGGCCATCAATGATGAATAACATAACCCTCGTCAGACTTTTTACTGACCTCATGAATGCCTTTTGCTTCTATGGCTCCATATTAACCCACCAAGTTGACTCCATATCCTGCATGTCTACAAAAAGACTTGCTACCCCATAATGTCAATCCATGGTCTGGAAAAAAGTATTGAGATTCCAGCTAGATACTTTGGATCTTGCAGTCTGTTAGTAGCAATTTAATAGGTTATTTACTTTGTGAAATTGGTAATATGTACAATTTCGAAGGTCTTGGGGGAATGCATCTTCTAGGTTATAATCCTGGCTCAAATTTAAAAGGAAAAGGGAGCACTTACGGTTAAGATTACAACATACTGCAACCATTTCATATAGAAAACTCATTGCATGTATCCAATTTCACAAAGTAACATAAATGCATGCCTAGGTCATGCATAGATATCAGAAAGCCTTGGTAGTACATCCAAGTATATAAAAACCAAGGATGCAACTGAAACCATCAAATTGCTGTTCAACAGCGAATTCTGCTGATGCTTGAACAATATTAACTATTTTCAGTAATGAAATCTAATCCACTGTGTTGCGGGCAATACAAAAGACTATTGAATGCTTTTGTAAACAGGCAGCGTGGTGATTTTCAGTAATAAGCAAACCAAACACTAATTGACTAAAGGCGAGTTTTCAATAGCAAAAGAAATCCATGTTTACCTCACCTAGTCCCTAACTCCCTTTCCAGCTGACTTCCATAGCCTAGACCTTCCTAAAAGCATATCCAACATCATCCATGCACCACATAATAAATCTATCATTTTCGTTACTCAACTCTAGCAATTTCATGGCTAGTGACAGTCAGCTTATCTAAATTCCAAAACCTTCAGCTCTAATTGACACCCTGAGACAGTCAATAGATATACAGATTTATATGCATAATTATCGATCTCTCCAAAATTGCATAAACCAGTACATAAAATGCATAAAATTTAAATCAATATAAACAAACAATCACAGATCCAATAAAGGAATCAAAAATGACCTTCAACACTCCAAATCTAAATGAGAAAAAACTCAAATTAAATAAAAACTCAAATCAACAGATATTCTTAAACAAAACATAATAATTCATAAAAAAATATCAAATTAACTTCAAATCATTAAGCATGAGTAATTAACACAAAAGGACTGACTTGATTAAACATAACAAACTTCTCTTTATTTCTTATTATTCCCTTTACCTCCGCCCGAGGATTCCCCTCCCGCTGCCTGTGCTGCCTTCTTAGCCGTCTTTTCTTGCAGCGCTTTCGCGTCTCTACAAAATCAAATCCAAAAAGAAAACTTCCAAATTTAACAAAAAAAAAATCAAAATTAAATTCGAAAAAACTGAAGAAGGAAAAAGAGCCGGCACCTTTCACGACGCTGTTCAGGAGTCAAACCATCGTCTTTATTTTTGCCTTTGCCACCGTTACGAGCTTGAGCTCTCTCACGATCTTTCTCTCTTTGATTTCCGCGTGAAAAATGAATTAAAGGAAACAAAATAATAAAAATAAAATTGCAGAAATTAAAAGATTAAATAAAAATTGGGAGATCTAGAATTAGCAAAGAAAAAATAGAAAAGGATATGAGCCATTGTTGTAGCTGCTGCTGAGCAGAGACAGAGAGCCTCTGTTTTGCGATTTGTTGGAGGGGGAGGGGGAGAGAGAGAGAGGGAGACTTGCAACTCAAAGCTAATAGAGTGGTTTTTCTTTTTCTCTTTTCTGAGGCCTGAGAGCTGTACATCAAGAAAAAGTCAAAAGTTTTTCTATTTTCTTTTAAAGTCTTTTTTTAATGGAGTGGTTTGAGACTTGAGAGTAATAGGTGGCATGACCAAAATCGTTGAACGATATATTTTGGTTTTTTCAATGTAAAATAAATGTTAAAGTGATGTAAATATTTTTATAAAAACAAAATATTTAAGATTTTTATTATTGTTAATAAACTTGAATAATTTAATAATAAAAATATAAAAACAAAAAAAAAACTAACAAAAAAAAATATTTAAAAAATCTAAGTCCATTCAAGTTAATACACAATATATAACTTGATTATGATATCAATAATAGCAGCAAAGAGGAGAGAAAGTGATTGGCTTCCAAAATTATGTGAAAAAAAAATTAATATTAATGCATTTTTATTGATAAGAGGATTATTATTGAGGTGTTTTAAAATTTTTATATTACATAAAACAGTAAATAGATTAGGGATTTGTTTTTTCAACATGTTTTTTTAATTGATTTATGAGTGTTTTGAATTTACAAATCAATATATTAAGGTTCTAAGAATATTTATTAGGTATTTTAAAAAAAAAATTAAAAATGATTTTTCTTGGCTAAAAGACTTCGGCATGATATTTCAATCATCTTTTTAATGGTTTAAGTCAAGAGAGGCAAACGATAACTCATCTACAAGTTTACAACAAAAACAACAATCATCTATCCTTAAAAAAAAAAAAAAAAAAAGCTAGGTGTGTGGACCTGATTTTACAGGCCCACTCATGCCAGTCCTTCTTTTTGCTGGGAAAGGAATACTGGCCCATCCTTGTGGCCCGGATACTTGGCTACTTTTTATGTGTTATTTTATTTTTAAAAAATTATATATATATATATATATATATATACACACGCGCGCGTGCATGTGATTATATTATGTAATTACATTATGATTATAAATATCAATGCAAGATTTTTATTTGTAATTGGCTTGATGAATAAGTAAAGTGCATAACTGTAAAGATTCCAATTCTATTGAAATCTCATTTAGTATTACAACTCATAATTTTTTTTTTTTGAATTCTTCATTTATAGAAATATGCATATTCATTTTGTTTAACATTTAAGTAGAAATTCTAAAATGTTAAAAATGGAAATTTATGTTAAACATCCTAAAGTTCATTTATTTTCTATATTTAAAAAAATCACGCTTTACTTACTATTATTAATATAGTTGATAATACCTTACATGTTAAGTCTAAGAAAAACATTATTAAACATTATAGGTTTTTCATTAGAATCATTTAATTAAATTTATAAAATCTGATATGGGAATCAAATTAGGACAAGATCCTACTTACGAGCCAAAATAATTGACCTCAAACAGTCTCTTCTACCTAAACTTAATGAATATAAATAATTACATATCAATAAGAAAATTAATAAAATAAAAATATAATAAAAACAACAACTAAGATAAATTTATCATGTTAAAGTATTTTTAAAATATATGTAATATCCATCCATCATAATAAACGACAATAAAATAAGATGTTCAAGTGGAAGATATCATGAACAATTTATAAAACAAAACATTCTTAAAACATAAAATAGACTATAAGTGTATATACTAATGAAAATTTCTGTGAATAAAATTATTAAATCTAATATAAAAAATTTTTAAAAATAAATTCTAGCAAGCGATGAAATTTCTCCAAAGATTCGCACTAAAAAATTACATGCAAGGAAAAAAAGAGTACTTGTTTTACTGCTGCTAAAGGCTCTACAATCAAATATATCCAAGTGAACAACCTCACCCTTTGTGATATTGAATATCGAAGGTGACATGGGAAGAAAATGAAGTGTGTTTAGTGAAGATTCTTGATGATGAACAAGAATGGTCTTGTTAATTTTACTAAAATGGATTAGCAGAAGGATATAATTGCAATTCTGTTAAATATCAAGGACTCAATTGGCTAAAAATTGCTTCTGCGAGTTAATTGATAAAGCAAGTAAAACTGAGTGGAAATTTTGATTTTAACCCTATTCTGTTAAATTTGAATTTTCCGCGTGACAAAAGAGTTCCTTATAATTTAATCCTTGTTGTTTAATGAAAGTAATTATTACTAAATTCATTTCTAGCTCAATTCTTTCATTATTTTTTATGTTGTTTTGGAATTTATTTTATTCTTAAAAAGGAAAAGAGAAGAAGGTAAGATGAGAATATTTGATTTTGAAAGGAGACATTTAACAAATTGAAAAAAATATCAAGCAATTATTTAATGATTTTTAATACCATGAGAATTAAAATTTAATTAGATTTGATCAGCTACATGACTAAATTACGATTAATTTAGCATTTGTTTTTACAGACTAACAGCGTGATTATGAAAAATCTTGAATTTTTTTTGTAAAATATTATAAATAATTAAATAAAAAGTATTACAAGTGAAGAATTATAAATTTAACAACTCTTTGTAAAATATTTTAACTAACTTTTTTTAAAATAAAAAGTATTCTGTAGTAACTTTTCTATAAAATGATTTATAACAAATAAACACAAGTTGTAAAGTATTTTGGTGTAAAATAAAAAATAAATAAGTAGAATTGTTTAGAAATACGGTTTAAACTGTGTTCCATAAAATTTTATTTTTTTATATATGTTAAATTGTTTTAATGTGTTGATTTTAAAAATAATTTTTTAAAAATAAAAAAAATATTAATTTAATATATTTTTATATAAAAAAATATTTTAAAAAATAATCAAACCATATTTTTAAACTAACAATAAAATTTGCTAGTTTGATTTCTACCGAGAGTTAACATTCCGAGGAGAGGCAGTGATAAGCTAAAATCCAACAGCAAACAGCAGACACTTTGGCTATTGATCTCTACCGAGAAATTTCTCAAGATCTCGAATTAATTCATCTATAGAGTAGGCCGATGCGCGTGTATAAACATTTACGCAAAATCTGCCGAAGCTTTAACTCTCCCGAATCCCTTACTAACTATACAATTCAGAAATTTAATAACACCATCAAAACCTCTCATGTATAGTTTTAAAATTTACTTTTTAAATAATATAATATATTATTTTAAAATAATTTTATAAATTTATTCAATCAAGTTCCTATTTAATTTTTTTAAATTTAGATTTACAATTTCTTATATTAATTACATTATAGTCCTCAATTCCTAAAATTTATTTACAATCAAATCACGCTTAATTAATCATCTTATTTTAATTTATAATTAATGGTTCTTATATATATGATTCATTAGATTCCTTAATAAGTTGGCTCAAATATAAATCATAATTCTAAATAAAATAAAATAAATAATTTAATTTATTACCAATTCAATAATTAATTGATTTATATTTGAAGATCAAGTATAATGTCTAATAACCTATCATGATCTCCTAAATATTAGGAAAGTCATGAGTAGTTTGACTTAACTTTTTTGTGAATAATTTCTTGGTTTAATTATTATCTCTTCATCATGAATGTTTAAGTTTTATATTATAACATGAAGTATGTATGCTTTGTTAAATCAATTTAGTTCTCAACATTATGTCATTTATTAATTGAATAAGATTTTGAAACTCTTTTTAAGACACATTCTGTCTTGCCCAAGGATTTCATAATTGATACTATTTGAGAATAGACATAACATTTTTCATAATTGAAATAGGGTAATGAATCCTTTATTGATCACTCAAATATCTTTATATTGTTTATGTAATACCTAATATTTACCTGTTTATTGTCATTGATTGGAACAATATGTGGTCAGGATCAAAATATAATATTCCCTATAGAAGATAACTTAGTAATTTTAAGTCTAAGAATCATTTACACAACTATCACAAGAGCCTTAAGAAATAAACATTTGATAAGCACCCGTATATAAGTTTCAAGTATTATTCATACCTTAGTTTATGAGAGCAACTACTTCCTTTCATAAAAAAAATATATATATATATATATATATATATACAGGTCTCATCAGCTTTAATTAATGTTCAATTTTAATAGAATATTGACTAGGAACATTTATGAACAATATTTTGATACAATAAAAATCTTATAATTATAACACCTTTATAATTGTTTTTACAAATTATTTTTATTCTAGATTTATTAAGTAAATATTAGATTTATTAATCAAATACAAATGATTATTAAAAATAAAATAAAAACCTTTTTACATGAATAAAATCAAGATATAACCAACTGATTTAATTAACTACATAATATATACTCTCAAACTCTTTTATGTAAGAAAAGATCAACGTATAAAAAGCCTCGTAATACTTCATAAGTGCCCAATCTCAAAAGCTAAGTTATATCACGATCATGGAAGCCAAATTATTCATTATGCTTCACCTCTTCCGCCCTCCAAAAAGAGTTTGGGTTTGGGCGGCGCATTTAATCTTTTATGGGTGACAATCTGTCACTTATAATCTTATTTGTAAAAATATCTTAAATTTAGTGAAAGTCATTTAGTTATTAATTTTTTACTGGTTTACAGTGCCTCTTATGCTGTGTCGGTTCAATATTTTTACCATAACAAAAATATATTTAGGTTGTTGAAAGTTATTTGATATTATTATTAAACATGATTTAATAAGCTAACTTTAAAATCTTAAGATTTAATTTTTTATTTAATTTGAATTTAAAATTAAATCATATGGTGACGTGGCATCTTAGTTGGTCAAAAGATATCCCATTAGAATAACAAAAAAAATATAAGGATGAAATTGAGGGGAAAAAAATAAAATTGACAGAAAAAAAATTTCTTGATTCAATTTCTTACCTAGCCTAGATTTAAAATTAAATTGCGAGAGTTGCCTTGACATAGCCAATTAACTTTTCAAATTTCACCCTGAAACATTTGATTTGTTGGAAATTAAACTTTACTGTTTTTTTTTTATTTATGGTGCTTCCAGTTAGTTCAAAGGCGACTTGACCAACTTCTAAAAAAATTACAAAGATGAAATTAAGGGGGGGGGGGAAGGATGAAATTAATAGGAAAAACCTAATAACCTGACTCTTTATTTAACCCGAGTTTAAAATTAAATTATGTGAGAATTGTCTTGATGTGATTTAGCCAATTTGATCGGTTCGAAGACAACCCAAATGATTGTTAAATAAAATTATGAGAATAAAATTAAGAGAAAAATAATAAAATTACAAAAAAACTAAATTATAACAGAAAAGAAAAGGAGAGAGAGATTCATAGTTCCCATGAACAATGAAATTCTATAAACATAAAAAAATAAGATAACAATTATTTTTTAAAATATTTTTTATTTGAAAATATATTAAAATTATATTTTTTTTTATTTTTAAAAAATTATTTTTATATCAATATATTAAAATATCTAAAATCATAAAAAAAATATTTTTAAAATATAAAAAAAAACATGTTCTAAAACTATTAAACTAGTTATTAAAAAAAAAAAAAAGCTATAGTATAATAGAAATATCATAAACGTGTATTTGGTGGGGTCATGTTGAGAGTTTAAATTATCCTTCCATGTAAAAACAGAAAAGAAATATGCTTTTAGTTGGACTCTTCTATTTTAACCGGATTTGAAAGGTAAAAATAATCCAGTGTCTCTCAATTCCCCCCCAAAATATATATCTCTGTTTTTCACTTTCATCCCTCAACTCCTCTTCTCTCTCTCTGAAGCACCAAGCAGCAGGGAGAGTTTTCCTACCATTTCTAAAGGGTGCACCAAGCACCAACCCTTTTCTTTTTCTCGCGCTCTGTCTCTCTTCTTTACTATTGAATCCCTATCAATTTTCCTAAAAAACCCCTCTTTTATGTAATTTATTATTTGAATCTCTGGCCCTCTTCTCCCTCTACCGGATTTTGAGGTAAATCTCCACTTCTCTATCTGTCTTTCTTTTCTTTTCCGTGTTTTAGCTTTTAAGCTGTATTTGACTATGCCTGGTATTATTAGCTCTTGCTTGAATTGTAGGATTTTACTTGAAAATATTATTGCTTTGCACTGTATGATCCAACTCCTCATCTGGGTTCTCTTCGAAATTAAGAATTTTATTAGTGAATAGTGTATTTGGATGGATGGCTCTTTGTGCTTGTTTTCTTTTCTTTAATGTTCGTAATTGTTATTCAAGTTGTCCGGGGTACTGATGGATTGGTTTTCTAGAGATGTTTGGTTCAATTTGGGTTGTTGTTGAATGCTGTGGTGTTTTTCTTGGTTTGTTTCGGTACTGTTCAATGTTTTTTATTTAATGGGTTGCTTTTAGGACCAATGGGGAAAAGGGCTAATAAGAAAAAGGCTCGCCCACCGCAGAAGGAGAAGCCGGTCGCTGGCCATACTCCCAATATTGTGCCTGAACAAGCAAATCTCAATGTTGAAATTGTTGACGGAGTTACAGCAGTGAAAGAGAGAAAATTGTGTTCTCACTTTGACAAGGGTTTTGATGCGAACAAATTGTCGGACAAAATTAGGTCTTTGGATTCTCTTAGGTGTGAGGATTGTCGAGAAGGTGTTGGTGATAGGAAGGGGGCTAAGGGAAGGGGTAAACAAGCTAAGAAGAAAGGAAGTGGTTCGGTTGATTCAAAATCCCAGTCGAAAGCCATTTGGATCTGTTTAGAATGTGGGCATTTAGCCTGTGGAGGGGTTGGTTTGCCGACGACTGCTCAGAGCCATGCAGTTCGTCATTCCAAGCAGAGTCGTCATCCTTTGGTCTTCCAATGGGAAAACCCTCAACTTCAATGGTGCTTCCCATGTAATACACTAATTCCAGTTGAGAAAAAAGATTCAGTATCTGAGGTTGCAAAGATGATCAAGGCGCAATCATTTGAACAGTCATCAGTGGATGCCGTGGATGTTTGTATTGGAAGAGGCAGTATTCTTAGTGAACTTAATGCAGAAGGCACTGGAGCAACTAGTCTAGAGGGAAGAAGTGGTCATGTGGTGAGAGGCTTGGTTAATCTTGGGAACACTTGCTTCTTTAATTCAGTCATGCAGAATCTTCTATCTATGAACAAGCTGCGTGACTACTTAAATGAAGAGGCATCTCTTGGGCCTTTATCAATTGCTTTAAAGAAGCTATTTACTGATCTACAAGCTGAGGCCAGTTTAAGAAATGTTATCAATCCGAAATCTTTTTTTGGGTCGGTCTGTTCCAAGGCTCCCCAATTTAGGGGTTATCAGCAGCAAGATAGTCATGAATTGCTGTGCTGCTTACTTGACGGGCTTTCTACTGAAGAGTTGATTGATAGAAAGCGAAGAAATGCTTCCAAAGAAGATGGCATTCCTCCAAAACATGGTCCTACGTTTGTGGATTCTGCTTTTGGGGGTCGAATTTCTAGCACTGTTTGCTGTGTAGAATGTGGGCACTCCTCAACCATGCATGAGCCATTTCTAGATCTCTCACTTCCAGTTCCAATGAAGAAACCTCCAATTAAAAAATTCCAACCTGTCTCTCGAGCAAAGAAAACAAAGCTGCCACCAAAGAGAGGGGGAAAGGTTCAACCAAAGGTTAACAAAAATATGGATTCAGTGCCAGCTCAAAATATATCAAACCCATCAGTCCATAGTGAGTCTTCATGCCAAACACAGTCTTCTTCAGATAACACTCTAACACCAGATTCAACTGTTCCATCTACTATGGTCAATGTAAGTGGCATAGCTTCACAGAATTCAATGGCTGGTATCGAATCTGATAGTAAGCAAGCTGTTGAGACAACAATGGAGCAAACAGCAAGTTCATTTGAAGACTTCTGGATGGATTATGTCGGACCAGAAACTACATCAGATGAGCATGATCTTACTTCAGAAAAAAATGATGTTGCAGCAGGTCAGCAATGCGGGGACAAATTTGACATTCCTAATGATAGCTTAATGGAGACTTGCCAGGCATCTTCAATTGATGGGGAGCCAAATCAAAAACCAGAATCTTCTTCTGTTAATCCTTGGGATGAGGAGGTTCCATTTCAAGTTCAAAGCTCTGAAGTTATTCTGCTTCCGTACAGAGAAGAGGGCTTTACTGATGGGGAGATAATGAAAGGAGAAGCTGAGGCTTCCTCATCGTTTGTGAGCTGCGAACAAGATGAAGTGGAATTTGATGGCATTGGTGACTTATTTAATGAGCCTGAGGTGTCGGCAGCTCCTGTTGCAGGGCCCTCTTTACCTAATGAAGTCGCTGGACACGTTTTTATTGCAGGAATTGGCAGTGAGTCTGATCCTGATGAAGTTGACGATACTGATTCTCCAGTGTCTATAGAGAGTTGTTTGTCTCATTTTGTAAAGCCAGAACTTCTCTCCAATGATAATGCTTGGGAATGTGAGAACTGTTCAAAAATCCTGCAACAGCAAAGGTTGGATGCAAAGAAGAAGCAAGCTAAAATATCTTCAAAAACTTTATTAAATGGAGGTGAGACTCAAATACAAAGTGATTCAGTGAGTTTAGACAAGGACATGTCATATGCCTCTGAGGTCAGAAACTTTCCGAATGGAGATGGTATCCCTAATAACCTTCTCAACTCCACACCTGAAGTCTTTGATTCAGGTAATGATTCCTCAAATAAAAAATTCATACAAGCCGAAATTGTTCAGACAGAGATGGAACCGTTTATTTCTCAAAGTGAAGAAAGGAAATATGAGATGAATGTATCACATAGCTCTGGTTACTATGAATCATGTAATGGAGAAACTTTGAGTGGTCCACCTGTTGATTCTTGTAGTGGATATACCATGGCTAAAGATGAGCAGACTGGCTCCAACTTCTCTGGAAACTGTGAGTCAGATGTGAATGAGGATAAAACTTCAGAAAAACTGAATGTAAAGAGGGATGCAACTAAGAGGGTCCTTATTGATAAAGCACCGCCTATTCTAACTATTCATTTGAAGAGGTTCAGTCAAGATGCTCGTGGTCGTTTTTGTAAATTGAGCGGCCATGTTACCTTCCAAGATGTACTTGATCTTGGACCTTATATGGATCCCAGGTACCTATCATTAAGCAATATCTTTGATTCCACTATAAATGATTTGGTGTCACAGTCCCATTGATTTTTCATCTTGTTGGCTTGGTGCCTTTGCTGTGAAAGCTCTGAAACCTTTTACCTTAAAGGCTATATTTAATAGTTAAGGCAGTTCATGACTCTGCAGAGTTATGGTCCCTCTCATCACAAGTGATAGTAATGCATGAGAACAGCAAGTCATTTTGCTGCATTCGAGCTATTTATTTATGGAGTGGAACTGCATCAATGATTTCTGGCCTGATGCTTGCAATCATATGCATTTTCTCTTATCATTTATGAGTTATGGTCTGTCAGAACAACACGTTTGAAGAGATATTTATTACCAAATTGAGCTTTTTACATGGAAAATAATAAAGTAGATAGGTTTTTCAGAGGCTGTGAACTTATAGGACAACTTCCAGGAAAGAAAATCTTAAACTGTCTCGTTAAGAGGAATACAAAATGGACAAATATTTTATTAGATATAAACAATCAAACAAGAAACTTGTGATGGAATTATATAGTTTCCCTTGACTCTTGTTCATAAGATGGAACTTGTGAAGCATTTGTGATGTTAATGTAAGCTATAGATAAAGCTGTTTTTCTCTTGGGTTCTAACGTATGCACTTGCTTTGATGTAATAGCTGCCCTAGATCGTGCTTCAATGGCTTTAAGTGAATTTCATTATGGATTCTATATGTGAAAACACACGAAAAGATATCGGTCATTCACAGAGTTTTTATGCCTAATTTGATTCCTGACTTTAATTTCCTCTGCATAAACTTTGTTTTGCAAGGAAAACTGTCATGCAATTAACTACAGCTGTTACATTGTTGAGCATTTACAGGTCTGTTGACACAGAGAGATATGTATATCGCCTGCTCGGGGTGGTAGAGCATTTAGGAACAATGAGGGGAGGCCACTATATTGCATATGTCAGAGGAGATGAGAGGAACAAAGGCAAGGCTGACAAAGAACAGGGGGGTTCTGTGTGGTATTATGCCAGTGACGCCCATGTGCGTGAGGTTTCTCTGGAAGAAGTTCTGCGTTGCGATGCTTATTTATTATTTTATGAGAAAGTATCAAATTGATTTGTTTTTCATGTGATTCTTTAACTCGGGTATACAGCAAATCCCAAAGGGGAGGGAGAGAAACACAACTTGAGAAGAAGAGAGAGTGTACAACAACCAACACCATATATTTTGATACTCCATTTTTGACATCTAAGGAGCTCCAATACCCTACATTGTGAAACTACATCACATCATGAGAATATTATTTTCACTTTTCTTTTGTCCCATTGTCCTGGGATTCTTAGCTACTTGAACTGGAATGTTTTTCTGGGACGTTGGGCGTGCTTCTTGATTCTTTTGATTGGTTGCTGTAATATTATCAGCTGAGATGTCTTTTTGAGGAGACAATCATGTTACAAGTCTCTCATCTCTCATTCGTGTCTTAGGAATTCTTTTATGGTTTTGATGTTGTCAAAGTTCTGTATCATTCTTGTATAGAACGTTGCATGGGCTTTATCGCTCGTCTGCGCAATGTGCTGCATCTGTGCAGTTTGTTATTTAAATGAGACGGTAACAATTCAACTATGCTTATACAATAATATGAATATTATTTGTTTCATAGCTTGAACAAAGAAGTCGCTTTGGCCGAGTGGTTAAGGCGTGTGCCTGCTAAGTACATGGGGTTTCCCCGCGAGAGTTCGAATCTCTCAGGCGACGAAATGATTTTGGATTTTTAATATTATAATATCATGTTAATATATAATATTTCTTTAGACAATTATTCGTCACACAGCCTTCCATTTCTTTTATTTATTAACATTAATAATATTCTATACAAGAATGTTAACTATTCACATCTCTACTAATATATTCATCAAAAATAATTTTTCATGTGATTTTAAAAAAAAATATTCTGATCCTGAATGACAAGTTAATAAACAAAATTTAATTTGTAAGAGGATTAACTATGAACGTTTTTTATTTTTTGGATTCTTAAATTTTTTTACTTCATCCATTGATTTTTTTATTTCAATTCGTTATTGATTAAAACACGAGATAACATGCTCATTTGCTCCTGCGAGCTTATAAAACAAATGCACTTGATAGTATTATAATTGTAAACGAACGATTGATAAGTAATAGAAACTAAAGGTATAATTGAACAAATATTTCATGACGGAAAAAAAATTGTGTTGGTGATCACAAACTTAGAGACTAAACAAAATGATTTGTAGCAATCTACAATGTTTTGTGAGGAAAAATACAGTATTTTTGCTATATAATTTAGTTTTTTTGTTAATAAAAAACAAAAACAATTACAAAGCTAAATTTTCTATCAACTTAATATTAAAAAAAACCAACAAAGATAATTTTGAAAGGAAAAAAACCAATGATGAAAAACATTGTAGTAATTGATAGTGTTTTATGAAGAAAACTATAGCAATCCACAATGTTTTGTGAGGAAAGCTACAATGCTTACCCATATGATTAAGCTTTATTACAAAGTTAAATTTTAACCAACTCAATATTAAAAAAAATCGACGAAGATAATTTTGGAAAAAAAAATTACAAAAAAAAAACACAAAAGAAATTGAAAAAAAATCATGTGAGGAAAAAATGTATCAATCCATAGTGTTTTGTAAGGAAAAACTTGTATTTACTTGTAATTGCAATTCTTAACTAGCTTAATATTTTAAAAATAAAATTGACAAAAATAATTTTAGAAAAAACATAACAAAAACAGAAAAAAAATCATGTGCAAAAAAACACTATAGCAATCCATAATAATTTTCGAGGAAAGTTACAGTGTTTTCCTCACATATTGTAACTGTAATTTTTAACCAATTCAATATTAAAAAATAAAATAAAAAAAGATAATTTCAGAGAAAATCATAAAAAAAACCATGCAGAAAAACACTATAGCAATCAACAATGTTTTAAAGAAAAAAAATTACAAAACTAAATTTTCAATCAGCTCAATATTTTAAAAAAAATCAACAAATATAATTTTAAAAAATAAAAAAATAAAATAGAAAAACTATGTGGGAAAACACCACAGCAATCCACAGTATTTTTTTTTTAAAAAATACAAAACGAAATTTTTAATAAGGTTAATATTTAAAAAGTAAAATCAACAAAAACAATTTTTTTTAAAAAAATAAAAAATAAATGCAAAAGGAAAAATAAAAAAAAATAGGAAAGTTGAAAAGAAGAAGTAATTTTGAAAAAGAAAAAAAAAAGAATAAAGAGAAAAGCTGTAAAAAAATGCAAAAAAAAAAAAGAGGAATGTACTGTGGATTACTGCTATAATCTACAATACATTGTGTGTGGGGGAACAATGATTCCCCCGCACCATTTAGATATTGTTAATAATAGGCAAATAGGCATCATTATTGACCATGTGCTCTCCCTCCATTAATGTTTTATTTGGTAATTAAGCTTGATGATTTCTTTCGTGTTTCTATCTTTTTAAATTTTGTGGTCTCAAAATAAAAAAAAGTCATGTTATTGGATTGAGTTTTGATTTTACAAAGAATATTTGTCTTAATTGCATGCAAGAAATTTAGAATAAAGGGATCAAAATGGACAATGAGTAGAAAGGCAGCCATTTATTTTTAAAAGTTTTTTTTGGTCCTTCATTATTTTTTTAAGTCCGACCATCGAGCTTTTTTTTTTTTTCTTCTTTCTATTTCATCCTATCACATAAAGGTGAGTAAAAAAAACAAAAAAACTGATTAAACCAAGAAAACTGAAAAAAAATTAACTGAATCATGAAAAAACTGATTAAAATTATTAAAAAACTAACCAGTTTAGTTCAACTTCGATTTTATAAACCTGAAACTAAAATATTTAGCTTATGAGTTTAAGATAGTGAAGAGAGTTATTAGAAAAAGAAAAATGAGAGAGAAAGAGATTAGTTGTTTTAGTTTCATCATAAAAATACCTAAATATAGCATTAGAGTGTTTCTGATTGTTATTAAAGTGTTTTTCTAGAATTCATATATATCACCTTGAAAAATATATTAGGATTGAGAGATCTTTTTCTATTGGATTTTGTGTTTTTAAGCCAATGGAAAAGTATTTTTAGTTAGAAAAATTAGTTTCTTAATGTTATAAGAAGTTTTTAGGTGATTTTAAGTAAAATTAAATTTAAAATTAGGTTCTGTAGTGAAATATTGCATAGCTTAATTTTTTTATCCACCTCTGTGATGATTAGATTTTGGATAGGTGATCCATCCCTTGCTTCTTTTGTTTTTAAAGAAATCATCAACCTATTTTGAAAAGAAAAAAAAATCATGGTCAAAGTCCGCAGGGCTTTTTTTTAAAGTTCCAAGAGTGCTAGGGCATTTAGAGGTGTGCGCCTAGCATATTTTTCATTTTAAATGAAGTTATATATATATAACTTCATTTAAATTCATAGATTAATTAAGAATATGCTTTTAGATATTATTGTATTGAATTCCATTTAACTTTTACTCTGTACTCAAATAATTATTCTTTTTTGTATGACTCATTATAATCAATTTTTTGTTTTATTTTATTTTATTAGATTACTTTATTGCCGTCATTGATTTTTGTTATTATATAATTAAATAAAAAATCATTTTAAAAAACAAACTTATTGAACATAACTGGTTTAACAAGTTGACTTGAATTAAATTGATATATCGTCATCTTAATATTAATAAAAAAAATATCATATTAAATTTTTTTTAAATCAAGCTATATTTTTATCAATTTTTTAAATTATTTTTAAACTCGTCAAGCCTAATCAAGTTGGTATACATCAAGTCAGTCTCTACTTAATTTAATTTGAAATATATATTAGATAAAGATTCGTGCAATAAGATTTATAGAATGACTGGCAGATTTTAATGATACTCCTTCCACAACGCACGAGTATTTTATTATTATTTTTTTATGCATTCACATCAAAATTATTAGGATTTGATTTTATTAAAATTAAAACTTATTGTCGAAGAGACAGATGTTCTAGTGAAAATTTTCAAACAAATAAGAAAAAAAAACATTAATGAGATAGAAATTTTAATTAGAGATGTGTTTTTTTTTGTTTTTTTTTAAATCATCTAATTTTTTTTATTGTTTTTGGATGCTTTTGGTTTTTATTGAATAAATGATATTTAAAAAATTATTATATATTTTTTTAAATTAAAGATATTAAGTTGAAGAAAAGGACTTACGCAACAAATTATTTTGTTTTAATTGAATTTAAATTATTGCTATTCTTATATAAAAAAAGCTACTGCCATATAATTAAGGTAAAAATAAAATAAAATAAAGTGCTTCTTAAAGGGCATGATCTAATATATTTATTTGTATTTATTTTTTAATTTCACAACTTAATTTTTTATTAACATTAAAATATATTTTTAGTGTTTATGGATACATATAATCTCTAATCTATTTTTTCTCCATAAAAGAATCTATCAAATTTCATAAAAAAATAAGCTACTAACAAAATCATATTCCATAAAAAAATAAAAGAAAAAAAAAGCTACTGCCAAAACACGAGGTATTATTACAAAATCATGCATCATATTAAATCTAGTATTAAATTAAATTAAATTAAAAAGAAACTAAAAGACAGTAATTTTATTTTTATTGTTCAAATCCACAATATCTAGTTTTTTTTTTCTTATATATTTTTTTAGTTGTGTCTTTATCTGACCAATTTAATTAGATATAGTTTGAATTTATAGTAAAAAAATTAAATTCAAACATAGAGCGAGAGTGAAAAATACAGGGAAACCAAATAACGTTTTATTGTTTAAATTCAAAAAGCCTAGTTATATACTCCCTATGCAGTCAAAGATTGCTTTTCCTGTATCTAGAAGAATCACAAAGCTAGCTACAACCAAAAGCTGATTTGTTTTTCTGTTTTAAAACTATTTTTTAAAAAATTAATTTATTTTAATTTTAAATTACTTTTTTATATTTTTAAATTATTTTAATATGTTAATATTAAAATTAATTTTTTTAATAAAAAAATACCTTAAATTTATAGGAATGAATGAAAAGAACAGAAAAAAGGGAAATGCCTAAATAAACAAGGATAACACTGTGAATTCCTTTACTTTTTTTTCAACAACATTCAAAACAAAGTGTTCTTGTATAAATAAACTACAAAAAGAAAAAGAAACGAAATCCTAAAAGAAATAAAGAATCCAGCTCCCCTTCTCCTCTTTCTCCATCTCGCTCTTGCTTTACCAACTAAACCCCATCATCACACTCTCTAAACCCCACCACCCTATAACACTCTCTAGCCTCTTCCATGGAAAATCTGCTCCCTAACAAACTACTCTTCATCTTCTTCGCCATTCACGTTCTTGGGGGTGCGGTGTTCTTGGCCGTGGCGGTGGAAGGGAACTGGTGCGTGGCAAGAAGTGATGCAAGTAACCAAGCGTTGCAGACTGCACTCGACTACGCGTGCGGTTCCGGCGCCGACTGTACTCCATTACAGTCCAATGGACTGTGCTTCTTGCCTAACTCAATCCAGGCTCACGCTTCTTATGCATTCAATAGCTACTTTCAAAGGAAAGGAATGGCTCCCGGCTCCTGTGACTTTTCCGGCACTGCTACTGTTGCAAAAACTGATCCCAGTTAATCTCTTTCCTCTTGATTCTCCCTCTCTAGCTTAGCGTTGTTCTTTTGTTGTGTTTTGCACCGACGGGTGGCTGCTTAAACCGAGCTTTGATTCTCTTGGCTTTGTGCTGTAGGTTACGGATCTTGCGTGTATCCATCTTCTCTAAGGTACGCGTGATCTGAATCATATGATCAATCTATCTTTGGCCCTTTTTACTGGAAAAAAAGAGGATTTCCTTCGAGTTTTATGGAGTTTTTTAGGTGTTTAAGATGGTTCTTAGGCTATTTAAAATAGGGTAGATTGTTTGTATTTCATGTTCATGAGGCTTTGGTGCTTCGTGCCTATTTATTTTTGCTTTCAAAAGCGTTTTTAAAAAAATTTGAAAATTTTTATTTTTTTATTAATTTTAAATTAATATATTTTTAGTATTTTTAAATTATTTTGATGTGCTGATGTCAAAAATAATTTTTAAAAAATAAAAAACTATCATTGGCATACATACAAAAAACTATTTAAAAAATAACCGTAACTACACTACCAAACAAGCTGTAAGTATTCCACGTTGGGCTAGTGACCAGGCAATTAAAGACTAATACACTGCTTAAGCCCACTAAAAACATGGTTAAGAAATGAATTAACATGATAATCAAGCATAGCTTCGTCTTCACGTCAAGGGTTCTTTCTGTTTATATATTTATTTAGTTAGAACATAAAGATTATGCCCAAAATAGTTTATCGTAGTCTTGTGTGCTTTTTTTTTTTTTTTGATTTTCTCGAAGCAATTTCGTGTTCTTGCATTTTATTCTAAAATATATTAAAATAATATGGTCTCTTTATTGTTTGCAAAGGCTGATGAATGAAATACATGTGGTCAAGATTTGATCTAAAGATCCAACGGCTCAAAAACTTGTACAGTTTCTTCATTGGTTTGTCTTGTCACATTGTCTGTTTATGTGTATTTATAAAAATTGGGAAGCGCTCTTTTGAGTTTCTTGGGTTACTCGATTTGGAATTTCTTTTTAAAATTGTCACCTTTTTTTTAAAAGAAAGGAAATTGGCATTGTTTGAAAAAGAATACGTGAAACAATATAATGATTGAAAAATATAGTATTTAATTTTATTGTTATATTTAAAAAAATTATTGTAAAATAAGTTGAGTAAAGATTAAAGAGAAAATAAAAAAATAAAACACAAAAAAAATCTTAAAAACACCCTAAAACTTTGCTAGTTGTTAAAAAAATTTTAGATGAGATGTTTTCAATGGCACTAATAAAATTCATTAATATTATATTAAGGAGCGGGTCATAATTGTTATTTAAAAATAATAAATAATTTATTTTTGATCGGTAAGTATAACCCTTCTAAGTTATTTATTATTGATGATATTTTTAAAGTTGTTAGATTTGTTTAATCTTAAATTTTTTTATGATATTAGTAATATCATAATTAAAACTTTGATGTTTCTAGGTGGTCTCCTTTTTTATTTCTTTTTCATTTCTTCTCATCATAATTTCATTATAATTTTTGCAGCTAAATTCATTCCAAATAGCAGTGACAAGCTTAAATGTTGTGTTTATAAAACAGTCATTTCTTTAAATTTTTTTTTAAATACTAACAAGCAAAAATAACCCTCATTTTGCTTCTACTCCTGCTGGGATACCGCCCCCAGGCTCTATTTTATTTTTTTACAAGACAATACCCTGCACTAGTTGTGAACCGCTGGATCAGATCTTTATACCAACTGTATATAATGGACAGAACCCTAGAGATATGAGCGGGTGAGTCAGACACATAGGAATACAGTGATTTCGCTGTTAGCTGCAATCGTGCAAAAAGTTATATCCTCGTGAATCTGCCCCAGGATGCATGATTCTATCCAATGGTGGCTTTCTAAGATTAATTCGAAACATGGGCCCAAAGTAAATGTACTTGCTGTTCGAAGTAGCTGTAGTGTTTGAAAAGCAGCCAGATCGTCTATAACTCAACGCTTTCTTCCTATAATGTCATATGCAAAAACTGAAACCTACATTGCTTTCCATGCAAAAAGATGAAGCGTGTAAGAAAGTATGGCTAATGTGGATAGCCAGCAGGCAGGGGTATGGATCTTAGGTTGATATAATTAGAAACAAAATCTTACCATATCTACTGAATGTTCACACTTGGTTAGGGTTTTTTGATTGATAGAGAGAGAGAGAGTACTACCATTCTTTGATGACTTGGACCGAGGAAGGAAAGGGGGGTGGTTATGGAGAAAATATTCAAAGATGCTTGCAGGCTGTTTATGAGTACTCCAAAGAATCTACTTTTGGAGCCATGTTTTATGGCTTTGTGCTTTGTGTCCTGCCGGACAGCTCTGTGCTGACTGATTTCTCTGAATTGTGCTTTGTGCATTATGAATATATACAATTCTGACAACTCAGGTGTATTGTTGTCTTGTTTTTAGATTCTCTGACAGATCATCATATGGTTAATCTAGATTTGGCTAATAAAATTAAACCAATGCAGAGAAATACGTTTTATAATCACCTTGGTGACTTGGTTTGCTTTGATGTGTTTCTTTCTGATTCAAGAAAGTCGGTCGTGCATTGTTAAGTGACTAACTGCATAAATCATTTGAATTTCCAGCACTGCCGGAGGGAGTGGCACCACTTCGACCACCTCACCAAATACTAATCCCAACATACAATCACCGACATTTGGCGATGGTTCCACCGGACTGAACCCTGGACTAAACCCCGGAACGCCTCCACTGCTGGACAATTCTGAATCTTCTCTAGGGTTTGTGGCCACAAGAACCTTACTGCCTCTGTGCCTCTTGCTTGTTCTCTCATTTACGTTTCGCCCCATGTAGTCTTTGAAGCCAGAGCTGCAATATTGCTCTGGTGTGAAAGAAATTGCGTGCTCAGTTTTGTTAGATGCTTGCAGCGCTCATCCTTGCCACCAAGTAGCTTTAGCACTAATCATCTATTCATGTTGTTTTTAATGTGGAGGGGTTGTTAGTAAGCTTTTAATTGGCTGGTATACATGTTGTTATGCACTCATTTAGTTGCAAGGAGATCTGGGTAGCTAGCTACAAAAACCCTTGTGGCTCTTGAAGTCCAACCTTTGCAGGACTGCAAAATCGATTCAATTGTTCAATCTGGATTTGTAAGTTTATAATGTTGTTGGTGGACAAGAATTTTCGGGAGCAGTTCACTATATCTTCCTGAAAATCTGCACTCTCAAGACTCTTCATTGCACCAAATGCAAGGAAATTTAAAGATGAAATTCAAGAACTTTGCTACAGTCAGGGAAACATGTCTAATATTCTTGCAATATGAATCATGAATGCTATTCAAATGCCTGCCTCCCTTTCCCCTGAAGTTGTGGCCTTGTAGGGAGGCGTGTAATTGGTTGCTAAGGCAGGAATGCAGGGTAAGAAGCACTACTACAGTTATTGTTCAAAAAAAGTTCTAGTGTTGGAGGGGTGATGGGCTGCTTCTGATGCTCAAACGTGTAGGGTACTGCAAATGCCAAGTTTTTGGAAGAATCAAAATTTATAAAAATGGCTAAGGAATAACTGGTTGCACATAATTTCTGGCTTCATAAAAATTCCAGAAGGAAGTTTTGTAATTAATCTGATATTAGCTTTCCAATTTCTATCCATATCAAAACCAAAGTACCCAGCCAAACGCTAAAGTTAACTCAGACACACCTAGCTAAGGTGACATTTCATACAATAGACTGCACTGTCTTTGATTTCTGAAGATGACCATTTTACAGTATCTTATTACTTGTATCACTAGAGGAAGGATGCCTTAGCTCCATTCTATTTTGTGTAGTTATATCACCATACTTCCAGATAAGTGCTACAATATATTCAAGCATTGCTTGGCAGCATAAGGTTATATATTAAAAAAGTAAGCTCTGTTGCTTAGCCTGGATTTCAAAAGCTGATCGATTGAGTTAGCCATATGAAGTTACAGTTCCACACATTCTAAAATTTAGAGGTCATATTGGTTGATGTCAAATGTACTGCCTACACAAGGGAACATTAGCTGTGTATGAAGGGGCATTGGTTGGTTTTCTCAATTACATTCAAGAACCTGAAGACCCAGAAATGTTAAAGAACATGCTTAATTACCTTGATTAGCCAGGCACCTAACAGGTTCTCTAACTATGTAAAGGATATCCCCAGCAGTTTCATAGTAGTCTCGATTGCGATGCCAACTCCACAAAGCATGAGTCTCATTTTTCACCTGAAAGTTACAGCCCATTAGTTTGTTCTCTAAATTAAACAATTTTAGCAGAACAACATCTAACAATATACAGTAAATGAAACTCCATGAATAGAAATATTCAGTGGATTCTTGGGAATCTTTGGCTAAAGCCTCCAAACTTGTGAGTTAAAGGCTACTTCATCATACCGCCATTTATACACAGAAACCAAAGAAATGGAGATGGAAACAAAAAAATTGATTGGCTTCTCAAACTACTTAAAAGATTGTTAGAATATTGCCATATTTACAATTTTTGGTGGATTGAAGGAATTAGGTTGAGAACAACTAGTTAGAACTGTCCTGATTTGAAGAGATTTCCAGCTTTCTTTCCCTTTTTTTATCAAAATAATATTCTAACCAGTTGATCTCAGTTTGAAAGAACCTATAGCTATCATAGGCAGTTGAAAAGGAAGGTCTAATGTTCAGTTCATTATTTCAGGCACTATACTCAGTAGAAAATAATTATCTATAGAGGTGCTGGGAGAGGGAGGGGTATAAGACCTCTAATATCCCATGACCAAAGCTGCTTTCTCTGTAGGCACTGTACTCAGGCTGCCTGTTCCAGCAAAAGCTACCTGCGGCAGGGCCTGATGTGAAATTGAATCCACAGAAGCCACTACCTATATCTAAGTCAGCTGTGGTGGATGGATCTGGACACTCATCAGGGTCGTCAGCATGGGTAACTGCTATGTCTTCTCGACTTCCACCATCACCAACTGTGATATAAACTGGACCACATGGATCCAAAGAGTAGTTATAAACTCGGTTTGACCTCTCGTATGCATGAACCTGCATGTTTTTATGGGATCAAACAATAGACGTCACTTCAATTAACTGATTGTAAGACTGGTCATGGGCCACATATGTCAACCATCAATGTTCATAATATAGTACATTAGATCTCTTCTTGCTTGAAATGGAACTTGTTTTCCACAGAAGAAACAATTTCCCTGCTCCAACATTTGATTTTCTTACCACAGATTGTGAAATATTTATAACAGAAGTTCAATGCAGTTACAATATTTTATAGCAACTTGCTAAAAGATGGAATATGACGAATGCTATCTATCCTTGTGCATCCAACTACAACTTGCAACTTCATATTACCAACAAGGAAATGTATAAGATGAGCAAGGCATTTTGTATCCAAATCATGGCCTTTGTCATGGGTGAAGTCAATATTTTTATGTTCAACTAGAATTGATTAGGTCTTGCACACACCAACAAAGAGAAAGAAAAACTTGCGAAAGTGCAATCACCAAGTATATATAAAAAAAAAAGATGATCATTTAAATGCTGCACAACTGCTATGATATAGAACACTTACATGTCCATTGAATACTATGTCCACACCATGCTCATAGAGCAAGTCCTCCATTTCTACTCTCATACATTCTGCTTCTCTGTATTGTGCCTTGAATGTGCTGTACCAAGAAGGATACCAAACAGCCACCAACCATGGAGTCACATTCCTGTTAACGTTATACAGATCTCCTTCCAACCATTTGTATTGATCCGCTGTGAAAGAAAATCTAGAGAATTGTACTATGTGGCAGATAAAAATAATAATAAAAAGAAAAAAAATTCCCGTACATGTTAACAAAGAAATGTATTATGTACACAGAAGTGATCAAATGAACTTATAACAGGAATATCATGTCATTTGTGTTTGTGATGACTTTCATGTTAGATTGCATGATTTTTTATTGAATAGAGAAAATGCTAATGCAAAACCCAGAGGAATAAGAATCAAAAGTAAAAAGAAAATTAATAAATTGCTGGCTTTACATGATTTGTCATAGTAAGTGTAGGGATTTAGTATCACAAAGTGTATCCCTCCTGCATTGAAAGAATAGTACACCGAGGATGATGATCCGCTTTCTTCAGATGGAAACGCAAATCTAGAGCTGTAAGAAACGAAAATCTGATCTTCAGCCTGTGGTTCTATCTCATGCTTCCCTCCAACCAACACAGTTGGAACATTAGCTACTAGAGGTTGCATAAACCTGCTTTCAGAAATGCATAGTTCAGTGAGCTAACCCTTACATGCAAAAATAGTTAACATAGCATACAGGGGAAAGATGATACCACTGCACCGATAAGGTAGTTTGGTTACCTAGTTTCCAAACCAGTGAAGCATTTAAGTTTCTCAAATCAACTGAATCCAAAATAGTGGGGAGGTAAAAAAATGGAAAGTAAACATTAAATTAAGTATGCTCTCAAAAGTTATGTTTGAGTATTAGATAGGTTTGCAAACTGGTAGACAAGTTTGAGCATATAAAAGATTCGAGTTTCGACCTTCCCCAATAATCCCATCGAGGCTGGTATGTTTCATGGATGGGAGATTCATCAAATGAGCAAGGGTAACAATCGGATCCAGTTCCATTAGTGAGATACATGTCAGCATAACTTATACCTCCAACCAAAACAAGAAGATCTGGATGGTTGCTGAGTAAATGACTGAATGTTGTGCTTGTATTGTATGTAAGACCTAGGTCTCCTACCACTGCTACTCGATGAGGGTAATTTGTAGGACTGGAGGGGGGCATCGTCCTAAAATGAAAGACATCACTCATTGCTGATACATAGGGATCTCCACATTTATATTGATATAATGTGCTTGGTTCCAACCCTGTGAAAGACACGGTAGAAAATGCACCTCAATTAAAAGTTTTCATGATTCACTGACTCTAAGCAGACACATACACACCCCTTCCCTACGTTGAACATAAAAGGGACAGATATGGCTTCTAAGTTATTTTTTTAATCTTGCATCAGACTATGCATGGTTAGGCTTTCAAATGCATAGAAAACTTGAACATGACAAGTGAAGTTTTTGAGCAGATGGCAATAATACCTGTCAGGCGAACGTGGTGTATGATGCCAGAAGTATAGTTTTGAAGCCCTTCAAAAGGATAAAGTTGATTGTAAACAAATGAATATCCAACTTCCTCATAACTCATCTGGGACCCTTCAATTCCATATTGTACAACGCTATAAACTGATTCAGGATCCAAAGGTGTTATGTCATCACCAATTTGGGAATCCCCTGCAGCTCAAATTATACAATATCATTAAAAAGTTTACAAAAGAGTAGAATATTACTAAAGCTGGAAGTACATGTGTCATTACATTGTCAGTTCCATTCAAGTTTCTTCCTCTTAATAGAATTCAACTAGAAGAATCTATTTTTTTCTATTTTGAATCTGCACTAATACATTCCCCTTTCAGATTTAGTATCATAATACCTTTCTGCTATGATATTCAAGACCTTGGTTTCCAGCTAGAATTAAACTGAAAACATTCTATAAACATCTAATCTCCCCACCTTACTTGCTAAAAACAGAGGTTATCCTTCTAATAGCACAAAAAATCCAGCAATTTGAGAAGCAAGACTCTTTCTTTTGCTCTTACAAATTACCCCTTAATTTGATACAATGCCAAAACTCAAGGTCAAGCTAGCTTTCCTATATAGTTAGACCAAAACTATAACTGTGTGTGCCTCTTTGCAACATTATCTTATTGCTCTCGAATCACTAGGGAACAAAAAAGCAAAATGAATGGCAAAGAAAGAGAGACCTGTAATCCAAGAGATCCAAACAGAGTCATAGTCAGAAGACAGGGAGACAGAGACTTGTTCAGGTTCAAATCCCTGAACAGTCCTTTGAACTTGAGGGTCAGTGTCTGGCAAGTCAATGGCATTGCCATGGTAAGTCTTGTTATCAAAAGGAACCGTTACTGGCTTGAATGGTCCCTCAAGGGTCGTTGGAAAATTAGCATTAACAATTATTAATCTCCATAAAAGTGAGAGAAATAGTGGAAATATGAGAAATGAGAGTAAACCCATCTGTTGGTTTAGCTTTGTTCGCAATTTTGCAAAGAACTGAAAGGATTAAAGTTAAGTCACTTTGCTTGAGAGGACTTGAGAGACTGAGAGATGGAGAGAGATGGACACCGATGGGAAGGGAGGTGGGAGGTGAGAACTGAGAAGCGATAAAGAAGGTGTGTGGAAGTGATTTTTAAAAATTTAAATTTTATTTTTAAATTAATACATTTTTTGATGTTTTTAAATAATTTTAATGTATTAATTTTAAAATTAATTTTTAAAATATAAAAAAAATTATTAATATTTTTTTCTAAATAAAAAATATTTTAAAAAATAACAATAATCACGTTCCAAACAAACTTAAAAGACAGACCGCTCTCATAAAGCAGCTCAGGCGCTGAAAGTTCACGGGTTCTTAGGTTGCTCAAGTAGTGTTCGGTAAATATAGTTTGTTAAAAATTTAATTTTTTTATTATTTATAATTTATTATATATATATATATTATTTGATATGCTGCATTCAAAATATATTTTAAAAAATAAAAAATATTACTTTGATATATGTAAAAAATATTTTAAAAAATAATTATTATTATAATATCAAACACACACCTCTAATATATATATATATAAAAACAATGTAAGGAATTATATATATATATATATATATATAGACACACACATAAATAAAGCAAAAAAAATAATGATGCTGACCTCTGTTAACCATTAAGCCTATTACCGGTTAATTTGATAAAAAATAATTAAATTAAAAAAATTATAAAACTTAATTTCCAACAAATTAAATATTAAAATATAAAATTTAAAACACAAAACTTAATATATAAAAGGATAAAAAATAATAATTAGAAACCAAACAAATAACTGAACTTATTCATGTCAACTTGTCAAACCTATAAATCAGGTTTTGGAATCAAGATAACTCAATATAAAAAAAATAAAAAAAACCAAGATACATGATTAGAAATATGAGATGGGAACTTTTTTAAAAAACCAATGTTAAAATATGAGATGGAAAAAAAAGTTCAAAATAAAAAAAAATTGATGCCAGCACATGATTAGAAATACCAAATATGAAAAAAAATCATGGTTGACAATTATTAACAAATCAATTATTTAAGGATGAAATTAAAAAAAAATCAATAACACAAGGATTCCAAAGAAAAAAAAGTAACTAAAAGGGAAAAAAATGGGGTGGGGGTAGCCTTCCTAAAACCTACAAGCCATATCATGAGATCAAAATAACTCTATAAAAAGATAAACGAAGAAAACAATGAAACCTATTTAAAAAAAAAAATATTAACATCTAGTAATGAGATCAAAAAAAGAAACTAAGTCCATAAAAGAAGAAGATGGGAACTCGTGTTATATCAAAAAACTTGTGACCTGTACCATTTAATTAGAAGTATTAAACTTGGAAAAACCATGAATCCCAAATTTTAAAAAATCAAATGTTAAAGGATAAAATTAAAAAAAAAATTCAATCATAAAAAAAATTAAAAATATAAAATAGCAATTAAAAGAATAAGGATCAAATTTAAAGAAAAAAAAAAAGAGGATGAATAATTTTGAATTGAAAGGCTAAATTAAAAAAAAAATCAATTTTAAACTAGATAAAAAAAGAAAATAAACATGAGTGATTGGTTCAACTATTTTTAGTATATTAGTATTGTTTTGTTTTTTGTAATGTTTTAGTGTTGACATGATTAGGTTAGATCGAGTGTAGCTAGCTAAATCAAATTATTAAGAATTAGATTTTGTTACGTCAATATTTTATATGATTCAATTAGAAACATGACTCCATAAAGAAAATTGGTTTTGAATTTTTTGGATTAACATGTATAATCGAGCTAAACAATCTTGAAAAACAACATGTGTTTTGTTGGATGAGATTTCTTTTCCCTTCTTTTTAGAACAAGGAACTGAGGTCCGTGAGCTTTTAGGTGGTGGTTTGGGAAAAGGATTCATTTTCCACATTATTGAAGAGAGGACTTGAAGACTTATGTCTCACACGACTTCTTATCCACACCCTCCAATCACTTTTGCCACCCATGCACCTCATGACAATTATACTTTTTGGAGGAGAAAGGAATAAACTTTTATATGACATATACCAAACTCGTGTGTAATTGGAGGTTGGATTAATTTTTCATTGCAGGTAGTTTCATTGCAGGTAGGATTAATTTTTCATTGCAGGTAGTTTCATTGTAGGCAGGATTAATTATTTTAAATGTAAGAAATAATATTAAGAGTAAGATGAATTTTTTAATTGTATTATTAAACCTAGCTAAATAGGTTAATTTTAAAACCTTAAAACTTAACTTTTTATTTAATTCGAGTTTTTAATTAAATTGTGAAGAAACTAGTTTAAATTAAATCGATTAATTTCATGGGTTCAAATGCGTTCTTGATGGCTTGTAAACATAACTTGATTTTTTTAAAAAATTTTAAAATGATAATTTTTTAAAAAATATATTTAAAGTGTGACATATTGGATGATATCGTTTCCCCAACAACCTATGTATGGATCCCATTAAATTTAATATAATAATTTTTTTACGAACTTTTTCTTCTCTTGCTCGTGGGAGCTTGAGAACCAGGAGGGGGGAAGACCTGGGAGTCGGAGACCAATCTCAAGGGAAGTTAATTACATGATAAAAAATATATGGTAATAAATTAAGTACTAATCTAAAAATAAACATTTATTTGAGATATTAATAATCTAATAAAAAGCAAACAAAAATAAATCATGCAGTTTATTTTCAAACTAATTAAATATTAAATAATAAAATTAAAAAAAAAATAAAAAGAATTAAAGGACAAAAAAAAAAGCATATCCGACCAGTGAGTGAACTCATCAAACCTATGAACCGTGTAACCTGAGCTAGCACGCCACACCCTGAACCGGGTTATAGATTCCAATGAGATTATAATTTGTTTTTTTTTTCTTTTTTGAAACATTTTTTTTAGCTATATGATAAAAAAAAGACAATTACAAAATTGAACACCATCCAAATACTAAGATGTTAAAAAATTAATTAAAAAAAAAAAAAAATTAAACTCGCTAAATTTATAAACAAGGTCAACAAGCCAAACTTGTGAATATGTTCGTAGACTTTATAGAGTTTAATAACATGATTTTTTTATAAAACTATATTTTTTTTAACTATATGAGAAAACAATAGACAAAAAAATAGTCATGTTCAATAATAAAAAAAGACATCATACCAAACTCGTAAATCGAGGATGGCTTCATAATGTTTTTTTTAAATAACAATAAAATTGAAAAAACTGAGAGATAAATGTAGATCATGATATTTAATATTGGAATTTTAATCATTTACCTAACTGTGTTTAATAAAATTATTTAGTAAAATTAATTTAAAAATAGAAATCAATACACACAAAAAATTTATTGAATAAAATAAAAAGAAAAGGCAGCCATGTAAGGTTGCATATATTAAAAATTTATTTTTATAAATAAATTTAATATATATAAAACATAATTTTTTTTTTTGAAAATGAACCATACTAATCTCTTAAAAAATTAAAAGTATCCAAAATAATTAAAAAATAATAATTATTAAAAAAAGATAAATAAACAAAAACAAATTACAAACTTAAAAATTAATTTTAAAAATATAAAAAGTTCTAAATTTTTTTTTAAAAAAGCAAAACTATATATATATATATATATAGAGAGAGAGAGAGAGAGAGAGAGAGGCTCGGCTAAGCTCCTAGCTCATGAATTAAAGGCCTGCGCCATGGCCAACAAGCTCAAGTTTAATAGCGCGACCCTTATTTTTTTCTTTTTGTAAGTTAATGAGTGGATAACATGTGGTCCATCCCAATACAATTTAAATAAAATAGACAGTGTGTTGTCTATAATCACTAATTGATGGTTGGAAAATCTGGATAGATGGTTTTTTTCTTTTAAAAACCCATTTTAACCTATATTCAACCCAAAACATCTAGAAAAACATCATAATAACCTTGTTAAATTCATCAATAATCTCTAAAAGCTTAAAAAACCACTTCAAAACCCAAAATCAATTTGAAATCCAAAATCTTCCCGATTTCAAATATATGTTTTTAGGTATTTTTCAAGATAAAAAAATAATTTAATTTAAACTCTTTTCATCATATAGAACTATTTAGAATAAAATCTAGCATTTTGGTAGCTGGAATCGTAGGAATGAAAACCTTTTCTCTCTAAGTTAGAATCTGATAATCCCTACTCTCTCCTCTAACTTAAAAAAACTGAAAATAATAAAAATAAAATTTGGTATTGAAATTGATTTTTTTATAATTAAAGGGACTGGTCATTTAATAGGTAAAAAAGATGAGGAACTCAAATATACTTTTTAAATAAAATTGAAGAGCATCATCTATTTTATCCATGTTTTTCATTTTAGTTCTTTAATAAAATTAAAGAGCATAATCTATTTTACCCATGTTTATGGATTTTTTTTTTAAAATTACTATTCTAATCTACAATGATATATGAGACGGTAAATTCGTGGTGATTGGTAAAACCGGTAGAAACAATGGGCAAATAAAGGTGAGGTGTGGTGGCTTGTGTAAACCATAGTTGTATGACCTGACCTGGCTTATGTTATTAAAGATGAACTCCTGAATTATTCGGAAAAAAAAACTCTTAATATTGTTCTTTGATTAGGTTAACTAGATAATTAAAAACTTAATCAAGTTCATTTAATTTAATTCAAAACCGGATCAAGCTCCGAACCTCAGGTCAACCTACCACACCATACCATGACAGGTTTAAAAACCAGCTATGGTGTTTACTGCTGCCCATGTTCGACCTCACTAAACTGTGAACTACTTGCATGTTGTTTTTATAGTATAATGGTGAAAGGAAAATGTGATAACTTTTCACATCTTTGATTAGAATTCTTCACATAAACAGATCAAGATTTTCTGGGTTACAGGCAATGAACAATGATAAAGGTGACTTTCCTATATTCTTGTAATATAAATTATAAAAAAATTATATAAATGTTTTTGTTATCGTGTTACATGTATGTTTTAACTCTGCAGACTCTGGAAATCCATTTAGAAATCAGATCGATCGATCAATGCACTGACGCTCCTCGTTTCGTCTATCTGCGCCACTGGCTTCTTGATCTCAGCACTTGAAGGAAACCTTCTAGTTAAAGACGAGAAAAGTAAGCAGACAATCTTCCATGATTCTGGCCATGGAGAATTCTTAGACAAGGCAGGTTAAAAGTGCTGTTGCAGAATATAAAGCAGTGAGTGTTGCAAAGCAATGAGAAAAAAACTTATCTGTTGAAATGTCACAAACACCTGGCTTATTTCTGCCTCGATAACTAAGAAATAAGAAACTCTTTTCTTTTTCGTTTTTCATATAAAAGTGGAGTCTTGCTAACAATAAAACTTTTATCAGCTGTATGTTGTCAGCCATCGAATGTGATGAAGCTATTCTTAGCCTCTCACATGCTATTACCCTTTCCCCTTCTGGGAAAAAAAAATGCCATAATGCATGAAAGATCAAGTTGCAGTGGATAATAAAAGATAACATGTTCTTGTGTATATATTTCCATAAAAAAGAAATACACATGCAATAGATGGTGTCTGCTTGCATTTACATATAAAATAGCAGTTTAGATTTTGCTAAGTATTCAGTTATGAGCTTCGTTTTCCAGATTCTCCAAAGCTTAGTTACCTTTGGTTCAGTTGGGCACCTCTCAGGCTGCCGTACTATGTAAATCTGATCTCCGGGAGAATTGTACATGTCCTGATTTCGGTGCCATGTCCATAGAGCATGAGTCTCATTTTTGACCTGAAAGTGAATATCACCACCATTCTGGCATTCTTGAGCAACTTTAATCAGAGCAGTCATCTTACATGATACATACATACAGATATTCAGACAAGATTTCTGCTACTCTCATAGCCCCCGGCACTAATTCTTCTACTTACCAATACAACTAATTATTTTATATGTAATGCATGTGGAATATATTCAGACAAGTTTCTAGAGAAGGTGTCAGCTTGTGTCTGTTTATGCTTGTTCTCCATCAACACTACTTGGTTCGTGTCAAAGAACTATCTTAACCCAAAAGCTTAAGCTGTTAGGTGAGGTTTCAAGATATAATTTATATTATTTTCTAACACACTCTTTTAAGTGAAAGTTCTTTGGGCTTGAAACTTGTATAGACCCATATTACCTTGTGCTTAATTTTATTAAATAAATGAGGATGATGAGATTCGAATTCGTGAACACTAGATCATCAAAGCTCTGATACCATGTCAAAGAACCATCTTAACCTAAAAGTTTAAGCTATTAGGTGAAATTCTAGAATATAATATGTATTATTCTCTAACAGTTTGAAGAATGGCTGTTGAATCCTTAGTAGATTGAAGTTCTAAGTGTTCTCAATCCCCTTTTAGATCATGCAACGAATAAAACAAAACAAAACAAAGCAATGAGTCACGCCTATGGGCAAGCATGGTCAAAGGAGCCTAGAGAGATACCTCAAAAATCCCATGACCAAAGCTACTTTCTCTGTATGCGCTATAATCGGGCTGCCGGTCCCAGCAGAATTTTCCAGCTGCTGGTCCTGATGTAAAATTGAATGCACAGAAACCGCCGATGTACTCATCTGGTGTAGTGGATGGATCAGGACAGTTACCTGGTTCGTCAGCATGTGCAATGGCCATCTTCTCTCGGTTTCCACCATCACCGACGGTGATATGAACAGGACCACAAGGATCCAAAGTGTAGTTGTATACCCGGTTAGACCTCTCGTAGGCATGTACCTGTTGGCAATTGGAACATGAAATTCCTTGGCGCATGAAATTTGCTATGAAGAAAATGATAAATTCATTTAAGTCTCCAACTGTTGCTCAAAATTAAGATTCTGCTTAGCAAAAGAGAAGTTCTGTAAGGAAAAATAGATCGCTTAGAGCCAGGACTTTTCACTTACATGGCCATTAAAGATTATGTCAACACCATACTGATAAAGCAAATCTTCCATTGCTGTCCTCATACATTCTGCTTCTCTATAATGCGCCTTGTAGGTGCTGTACCAAGGAGGGTGCCAGGTAGCCACCAACCATGGGGTCACTTTTCTGTCAACCTTGGCAAGATCTTTCTCCAACCACTTGTATTGATGCGCTGGAGAGACTCGGAGAATTAAGTGAATCACATTTCACTGTGCATTTACACTGAAAAAGAAATGCATATTTTCTTTTCCTTGAACATGGAGCGAGCAAGCATTAACGATATGTTTACCTGATTTTTTGTAGGCAATGTAGCCACCCAGCATTATGAAATGTATCCCACCAGCGTTGAAAGAGTAATAGAACGCGGAGTATGATCCACTTTCCTTGGATGGGAGCGCAAATCGAGAACTATAAGCAACAAATGTCTGATTTTCAACTTGTTTTTCTATCTCATGGTTTCCTTCTACCACCATTATTGGAATTTTAGAGGTCACAGGCTGCATATATCTGATAACAAGCATCCAATGGTCATCACATAATCCAAATTGCTGATAATATTCACCAGAAAGAAACATTAAACGTGAGAAACACCCATGATGGCACATGTCAAGACCATTTTCCTCTGTCTAGTTCGGCCAGAACCGAGACTTAGTTTGATTAGTTTATTTATATATTTATTCTTTCATACAAACTAACTGAATTTAATTGGAGCATAAAGCAGGAAACAGTTCATGATGCAGCTTCGCACGCATCAGAGTCATATATCACCCAAGGTCATCATTAATATATCAGCAAATCATGATTCTGAATAGATTAAGTAAAGAATCCCTGGAAAATGATGTTTTTCCAGCAGTCTAAACGTAGAATTAAGTGCATAAACTTTATTTTTTCAGTACAGACTCTTTGATATTCCAAGCTCCATTCTTGGTTTAGCCAATTTGTTATTCATCCAGTAAACAAGAGCTATCCTGCTAGACAACAAGTATGCTTCCTAATTCATGTTTCTACAAAATGATTACTTTGTCCTTTTCCACTTTGCAGCACAGAATACTGAAGGGAAAGACTGAACACACAAATCTCAGTACAAAAAGAAAAGTCTTACCTTCCCCAGTAATCCCAGCGAGGCTGATAGGTTTCATGGATGGGAGTTTGAGAAAAAGAGCAGGAGTAGCAATCAGCTCCAGTTCCATTGGTAAGGTACAAGTTAGCATAGCAAACATCTCCAACCAGTAAAATAAGATCAGGATTGTTTCCAATCATGTGATCAACTGTTGAGGTTGTATTGTACGTGAGACCTAGGTCCCCCACTATTGCTATTCTGCTTGGGTAACTCTTGGGGCCAGAAGCCGGCATTGTCTTAAAGTAATATGTACTGCTCATTGCTGGTATTGAAGGATCTCCACATTGATAATGGTAAAGTGTGTTGCGTTTTAACCCTGCAGAAAGACATGTAAAGGTAAAATTACGCCTAAGCTGGATGCCACAGAATCTGAGCTTTCTTATTTCCATCAGAATTCATGGAAAGCCCGGATCCTTAATGGACATGACTCTCTTCACTATGCCACCACACATTACAAAGGTGAGTGAATGTTACTTTGCACGTTTCTTCCTTACCTCCAACATGAACAGCAACAGAATCTGAACAGGTTCGGATCGATGAAACATTACTTAATTTGGGGGATGTCTTAATATCTTGTGAGTATAAATGATCATCTCTTTAAGCATTGAGATCATGGACTAATCCTGTCATCACAATTAGCATCATACATGGCAGCATGATACCTTGTAAAATGACGACAGATAAAGCTGAAGACTCGGTGCTTAATTCAAGCTTAGTTGATTACAAACGGAAAATAAGCACTTAATGAGAAAAGCAAGGAAAATGAAGCTCTCCTTATGCATTTGTATCTATACAAAGCAAATAATGAAGAGAGAACAGTAGTGCTGCAATGAAGTTTGAGGCAGTTGTACCTGTTAGACGGACATGGTGTATGATCCCAGAAGTGTAGTTCTGGAGGCCTACGAAGGGATACAACTGGTTGTAAACAAGGGAATAACCAGTAGCTTTGTGAATAAGTGGAAATCTTAACCTTCCATATCGAACAACACTAGCAACTGTTTTAGGATTCAATGGTTTTATGCTTTCCCCAATTTGAAAATCCCCTGCAAATTAATCCAAAAAACATCAACCAACAAGCTTTAACAAAGCTGAAGAGAAGACCATTTTAAAGCCTAAATATAGATTAATTTCAAAGCATTCAAGTATATTTTAATGCCTTCCATGTTTACAGAACAAAAAGCTAAAGTTAAAAGGAAACAAAATTCCCAGTTGCATATTAATCATATGAGATCATTTGAATTAGATTAACACCCTACCAATTGACTTCTTCACTAAATAACTCCTAACAAAGACAAAAATCCATCACTATGCATGACATCCAAACACATAACGTCAAGCCAAATTAATTACTATTACGACATCCGTATCTTCAAAACCTTACCTTCTATTCAAACAAAACCAAAAAAAAGAGAAAAAAGTCAGAAGCTTAAATAGATAGAGAAAACAAGAACCAAAACAATGAAATGATGGGGAAAAAAAGTACCTGTAATCCAAGAAATCCAAACAGAATCATGAGTAGTAGAGAGGGACACCGAAATCTGTTCAGGCTCAAAACCTTGAACAACCCTTTGAACTCGAGGGTCTGTATCAGGCAAGTCCACAGCATGTCCTCTAAAAGTTCTATCAAGAGGGACAGTCACTGGCTTAAAGGGTCCATCAAGAGTTGTTGGTATCCCAACAACAATATTATCAGTACCGACCAAGCTTATAGACAGGACACAAAACGAGATCAGTAGCACTGAAACCAAACCCATGAATTAACTCCAGGGTTCAATAAAAACTTATGTTTTTACCATATGAATGCAAGATTGTGAATAATAAATGTTACAGAAGAGGCCGGACAAAGGTGGCAAAAGGATTCTAAGTTGAACAGAAGAGGATTAATTCAAGAACATGGAAGCGCCGCCCTTAACCTTGCACATGAATGGTCTCTGTATTTATATATTCAGAGGGGGAGAGAGATTGTTAAGAAGGAAGAGACAGCGTAAGAAGGATCATAAGGTGGATTGGAGGGAGAGTAGGAGGGATGTCATTTGCTTATATATATATATATATATATATATATATATATATTATGTGTATGCGCTTTGGAGATATGTGAAAGGTGGCATGCATGTGGACAAGAAGAGAAGCATGGGAGGGGTTCTGTAGCCGTTTGGCACGAGAAGTTATCTTATTTGTTTGCTTGGATTCTTGCAAAATCCTCGTTTTGAGCTCCACTAGGTAAGGTAGTTTGTGTCTTTTCAGTTTCTTCCTCTTCTATCTTCAATTAGAGAATATTATTGGTGGGTTCATGACGTGGGCCAAGAAAATCAATTTGCCAAAGCTGCTTCTTCTTCTTCTTCTTCTTTTTCTCCTTTTAGATTAGTTGATTGCCATTACGTCAGGCAATTAGATATAGAGATACGCTTACCTTATTGGAGGCATTGCTTTTCTATTAGATTTTAGATATTGATAATGGTTGTGTTTTTTTAAATTGACAGTAACTGTAAAAAAAAAAAAATGCAAAAACAAACATATTCTTTCCTTTCTAAATTGACAGTAATTGTACCCTTTTACCTCGATTTTCCAGATGTGATCAATTCTAAAAGGCAAAAATCCCAAAGGGAGATGTCGAAGCACCAGGAAGCCATAGAAAGTCTACAGAGCAGAAGCACAGCAGCAGGCAAGAAACTTTAATAATAAGGCCACTGCAATTATTGGCATGGATTTAACTTGCATATATAATATATGCTCTTCATCTACTTAGACGGCACCCTTCTTCTAATCCACTCATCTAACGTTTTGTTTTTCATAGTCACATCGATCAAAATACATGGAGTGCATGATCTCATATATAGAATAGGGTCCCTCAGAGAAGATAAGTTGGCACTTACGTAGGTTTTTTATACGTAATGTATTTTTATTTTAAAATATATTAAAATAAAATTTATTTTTAATATTAACATATTAAAATAATTTTAAAACATTAAAAAAATAATTTAAAACACAAAAAAAACTCAAGATTTGTAAAAAAACACGGTTGAACCATGGAGACAAATTGCTACAACCACAAGAAGCAAAAAACATAACTATTAATCATCTAGGTGGTGGCCCAGTGGTAAGAGCTTGGGACCAAGAGGTTTGCTCCCTCTGTGGTCTCAGGTTCGAGCCCTGGGTTGCTCATATGATGGCCACTGAAGACTTACATGGTCGTTAACTTCAGGGCCTGTGGGATTAGTCGAGGTGCGCGCAAGCTGGTCCCGACACCCACGTTAAAAAAAAATATAACTATTACCCTTGAGTCAACTGGTTATTTATTGAGTTTGTTTCCTTAATAGTTACAAGTTCGAGTCCTTTCAAGACCACTGAAAGATTTCAGGGCTTGTGGGATTAATCGAGATATACACAAGCTGGTCCAGACACCCACATTAATTAATAAAAAAAACCGGAACTATTGAAACGGATATGCTAATGCCATTTATGAAAGTTGACATTTCTTTGTAGGGTAGAGACAAGTCCTCGAGCGGAAAACAAAAGAAAGAATGCGAACATGGTGAAAAAGCCGATATTTTGGACAAAAGAAGAGTATTGGCCGCTCCGCTTGCTAGGCACCATGACACCTGACGCAGCACAGCATCACAAATGGACCAGATAATAAGCTCAGGTGCACAATTTTCATGTGAGACCAAAAAACAAAAGTACTAGAGTTCATGCCTTTGATCTCATTTATTAAGTTTTGTACATTTTGATGAGGTTCTGGGTATGATATCAGCACATTTTTAAGTTTTGTACATACTTAGATTTATATACCGCTATATATCTTATATTAATAAGATTGAATCACTTAATGCTGCTTTTGAGGCTTGTAAGGCTAAACTACATAAATACAATAAAAAGATCATCAAGAGCATGATTAATAATTATAATCTACCATTATTTTTATAAAATGAAGCTTTAAAGACTACAATGTGTATTTTAAATAAGATTCAGGTTATCTCGAAGGCAACTTTTGAGTTGTAGAATTAATGAAAACCCAGTTTAAGTTATATATATATGTGTGTGTGGTTATCTTGTTGAGAAAAGGATTTATAATTCTCAATTAAAAAAATTAAACCCAAGAATAATGAGTAGATATTTTATAGATTATATACTGAAATCTAGGATATAAGTTTTATTATTCTTCTTATAATACACATAAATTGTTTTAGAAATACTTTGAATGATAAATGATCCATCTTCAATTACACTCATTGTAAAGAAGGAAAAAATTAATCAAAATCAATGTTCACAATAAATTAAAAAAAGAAGCAAATGAATAATATTTCATGTGCATATGTAGTACGTATATGCAATTTGATATATATACAAATCCATATAAGGTTTGACTTAGCATTTGCAATAAAATATTAAAAAAATTCTAAACCAGTTTAGGAATGGAACATTGAAGGTACCTAAAAAGAACCAAAGATTTTAGATTAACTTATAAGTACACTGATAATCTTAAGGCGGTTGGTTATTTAGATTCATGTTTTACTTGTTATGTAGATATAAAAAAAACCTATTTTTGTATACATTTTTCTTGTTAAAAGGGTTGTTTCATTGAGAAGTATTTAACACACTATTGTTTCTTCTCTAAAGATAATAAGAGTGGAAGCTAAAATAAACATGTCGATATAAAATATTTTTTTATAAAAAAGAATGTGTTCTCATTAAAAATATTGACATTGAAGTAATGATTAAAAATCTGATAACTACAATATCACCAACAAAACAATAAATAAATCATTTTTTTTTAGTTGATCTATATATTTTTATGTTATTTTTAGATATTAATATGATATTTTATGAATATAAAATATTATTTTATATTATTTTAGATATTCATTAATATATACAAAAGTTAGACATGAATGACTTATTGAAAGTTTATTCATTAAATTTATTTACTCATTACAATATATTATAATACATAAAAGAAAATTCTTGATTACTAGTATAACCACTAATTCATATGTTGTATTATTTATCTAAGTATGCATTCATATGTTGTATTCTTGAACTAAGTATGCATTTCTCCTCCTACTTGCTATTTTGGACTCTATACAAAAATTATCACTTTTAAGACAAGTTATATGAGCCAAGTGGAAGAATGTAAAAATACAAAATCATTAAATATTAACCCACATGCCATGTCATGTTTTTTAAAATTAATTATATATTTTATTTTACATAAAATTCGTAAGTGATTATTAAAGACTTAGAGCTCACTATTTTAGTGGGCTAAACACATCCTTGATGCATGTAAGTGCAAATTTAGGTTAAATAAATGGTCTTTATTCTAGTGGTATAAATATTATGTAAGGTTTTGTATCGTCCATCAACACACAAAAAAACCTAACATTTGACATAAACTAGAAAGCTCTTTCTCCTTAATGGTGTAAGTTTTTGCTAAGTAATTGTCTAATCACTTAATCTTAGTAAATTCAAATATTGTGATTATATACATTGACATGTCTAATTAGTATCTTACATGATATAGTAGCAAGAGAGCTTGATGCTATTAACCTTACATTTGAATTGTCAAAAAGGCTTCAATTACTAGGAGAGTTGTGTTTAAATAAGCCAAAATTATATTTAAGAGGATAATTTGTTGGTTGCATATGGGAGTGAAATATCCAATCGTGGGGATTAAAATGAGAAAAATAAAATCCTAATGAATGTAACTCAACTTGTCAGGCTTTAAGTTTGTTCCCTAGAATCATCAGTTCGAGTCTCACAAACTTTAAGGTCACGAGAGACTTACATGGTCGTTAACTTCAGAGCCCGTGGGATTAGTTGATATACCCGCAAGCTGGTTAGGACACCCGCGTTAATCTAAAAAAAAAAGAAAAATGAATAATAAATAGTGATTGAATAATATCTTATTAGTCATGTCCATGCAAATTAATGATATTTCTTGGATTTTTATTTTTACTTTTTAAAAATAATATCTTATTTATTCTTGAAATTTATGATCTCATATAAACAACATATTTCTTTTTTGGAATGGAATAAATTTACAAAAAGAAAAGAAAGATATTGATACCCAAGTCAATTTCGTATTTAGACAACAAATATTAGTTCTACGATTTAACTTTGTTTCTGTAAATTAATAAATGTGTCTTGTGTAGCAAAATTTATCATAAATTATTGAGCATAAAAAAATCTACAATTCATCTTTGCATTTCCTTTTTCTTTTATCATTGTACCATTTTTTAGTATTAGTTAAATGCATAACCATCAAATAACAAAATTTTGGATGTATTCATTATATGCATTGAACAATCTCCTTTTATCCCTTCTCCTTTAAATTACATTTATATAATAATTATTTTTTTGCTTGATTTATAGGAAACCTTAGGTTAAATGCGTGTTTTGAAAATGAAACTTACTCTTTAAAAACCAAGATTTTAGTAAATCCTAAACAATGAGAGAAAACAAAGAATTCAAAATTTTTAAAAAGTATGATTCAATCACACCCCTTCATGCTTAATATTTATTTGACAACGTAGATATATTTATAATATAAAATAATATTTTTGTTTTAAAATTTTTATGTTAACGCCTGTATTTTTACATGGGCACATGTATTGTGATGATAACATGTTGGCCAGTGTTTCATTATCATTGCTAAAGAGGTATTTAAGATAATGATATAAATTATTTTTTAAAATATTTTTTATTTAAAAATATATTGAAATATTTTTTTTTATTTTTTAAAATTTATTTTTGACATCAACGCATCAAAAAAATTTAAAAATAATTAAAAAAAATCAAAATTTTTGAAAAGTACCGGATATGCTCTCAAACACCTTTTAAAATCAATGATCAAATAAATAAAAAAATTAAATAAAAATAATTAAGAAATAAATGTTAAAAATAATTACCAATCCTTACGCCTTTGGTTATCATGAAGGTATATCCGGCGGCAAGGAAACCCGCATGTACATGCTTTAGTGTGAAGAAGAGGGCTTCGGGTTATCATGAATGGCTGACTTGAAGATACAGGCTTCTCAAGTAAAGAAGAAGCAATGTCATTTGGTGAAAAAGACATGAGCGGCGGGCTGCGGTGTACAAAGGAGGGAATATACCTTTTAAAATATGTTTAGTAGTATAGTTGTTGTTATTTTATAAAGTATTTTTTATTTAAAAATATATCAAAATAATATTTTTTTATTTTTTAAAAATTATTTTTGATATCAGCGTATTAAAATGATCTAAAAACACCAAAAAAATATTAATTTAAAACAAAAAAAAATCTTTAATTTTTTTTTAAAATATTTTTAAAACGCAAAAATAAACAGGATTTTAGATTATAAAAGAGTGTTTGGAATTAAAATGAAAATTGTTTTTTAAAATATATTTTCTATTTAAAAAACACTAATTTAATAATTTTTAAAGCACAAAATACTTTAAAAAAATACATAAACTAGAAATCTCAGCCAAAGCCTATCCAAAACCGTTATGTCCTAGTCCATACCATCGGGCTGCCTGGCTTATGAACGACTCTACTGTGTTCTATCCTATCCCAAACAGCAAATGCTGGCATTGTTCATGAGTTGAAAGCTGAATTAAATAAAATAATAGATAATGGAATGACAATTCTCACATCATGTAACGATAATCTTTTCTATGCATCATATGATGTTATAAATAAAATAATAGTAAATACTATTAAACATTTAAGTTTGCTAATTCTTATATTTGTCAATTATTCAAAAAAAGCACATTAATTCCAAGCTATATCTAGCATTATAAATAAAATGATTAATTCTAGTAATAAAATAACATCTATTATAATTACATTACTATTACAACTACAAAATATGCTAAAACACCATAGTGATCCATAATAATCTAAATTTATTATGATAAAATTAATGATCAATTCATTAAAATTTATTAAGAAAAGAGAAAATTCAATAAAAGAAGCCGAAAGTGTAATTTAGCCATATTGGAGTCCTACACATAATTAAAACAAAACTTGACACTCTAATTTTTTAGCGATGAAGCAAGATTTTTTGGTTAAAGATTTTTATAAATAAATAATATCCTAAAAACAAAATGAGTTTGACAAATATATCAGACCCAAAAAACTTGAGTTCGATAACAAGTCAAGTCCCCAAGATAACACGAGCCTGACAAAGCAAAGCACTTGAATTCAGTAATCAACCAAATCCAAAGTAACGTGAGTCTGATAAAAATATCAGATCCAAATGATTTGGGCTTGACGGTCAACCAAGTCCAAGAACATGTAGGTTTGACAAATATATCAGACCTAAAAGACTTGAGTTTGGTAGTCAACCAAGCCTAAGATTAGACAGGTCTAGAAAACATGCCAAAACTAGAGTATTTGGATTCAACCATTATCAGGTTCTAAGGTTATATGCGTAAATTCTAAACGATCATCTAAATTAAAAATATTGTAGATATGATAAATTGCCATACCTTTCCATCTAGAATAATTATACGAGTCATTCATATCCAATGTAATAATTTTTCTATACTCATAGGTGCATAAAAGATCTCTCAAGAAACCTACCATACTTACTATCTCATTAATGATATGTAATTGATATTGTTCTCCATTAATATTACTAAAAACAAAGGACTTTTCAGTCATTCCTTTCTCTACAAAAGGACAAAATTCATGAGCTATAAATACACCATGAATCCTTCAAGATAAAGGTTCACAATCTTTATTATGTATATGTATTCGGAGCATCTCTCTTCAGAATATTATTATACTTTCTTTTTCTAAAAATGTACTTATTTAAGCATCAGAGAGTTTCCACCTTCACCAAAAAAGATCTTTTGCAGGTACTATCCATAAATCACCTTGACCTACCAAGTATCAAGCACAAGCTATCAACCATGACTGTGGAGTTTGGATGAAATTGTTAGGACCAATTGATTAACCGATTATCCAACTTGAGAACCTCGTTTCTAGACTACTTGGATTTTTAGGACATCATCATCAAGGGAGATTTACTACCATTAGAGAATCATCTCAACTAAAACACTTAAACTTTTAGAATGAAAGTAATGAGATTCAAACTCGTGACTATTTGAATCAGTAAGGCTTTAATATCGTGTTAAAGAACCAACTCAATCTAAAAGTTTAAACTATTAGGGGAGGTTCCAAAATATGATTTATATTATTCTTTAACAATCACAAATAAAATAAAATAATATTAAACTTGTCAAAATTTTTCCAATAATTTAGATTATATATTTGTTGGCATAACACTTATCAACATATTTTCTCGTTTAAACAATTTTGTGATGTAAAAAATAAGTTCATGTAAAGAAAATTGCAAGTGACATGCAAAAATCTTGTAAACTTCAAACTATTAATACAAAACTATTTCAGAAATTTCATACCAACTTTTGCTTTTTTCCAATCTAAAAAGCTTGGAGGCCCTATGTATTTATTCTTGTTCCTACCTTTTGTATTTACCTTAAAAAATAACTTCAAATGCTCCGCATTATACTGCTCATATTTTTCTGGTGTCTAAGAATTTTGATTTTAACGTGGCATTTCCATTTTCAATTTCTTCATAAAAAACAAACATGACTTGCCCTTCTATCGACATGTCGCCTAACCGGGAATCCAAAATCTAAGTGGGCAAAAGCCCATCCATGTTGGGCCCTTTAAATTATATTACCATCATTTATCACTCTCCTAAACTGGAGGAGCTGAAAAAGAAGTAAATTAAACAAAAACAAATTAAAAAAAGAGAGGCCAAAAATATTCATTTTCTCCTTGAGCCAATCTGAGAGATCTGCAAAAAAAAGGAGCTGCCGTGGATCTTCAAGACAAAGCCTTTTCCGATTGATCTAATCAGGACCCGAAAAAGAAAAAAACACACTAAATCATACACACACGTATATACGTAGAGAGGGAAAAGATGAATATATTCAGATTAGCAGGGGACATGACCCATTTGGCTAGTGTCCTTGTTTTGCTCCTTAAGATCCATACTATCAAATCCTGTGCTGGTAAGTAGTAGAAGTTTCGGTTTTTCTGGTTTTTTCGCTGTGTTTAGGTTAATGGGTTTGGTTTGGATTTTGCATTCTGTTTGAAAGTTTGTATCTTTGTTGTAAATGATAACTGGGTTTCTGCTTCTTTTCATACTGGGTTTGTGTTTTGGTGAAATGGGTTGTTGTAGGTGGAAGCAATAATAGGGTTTTGTTTGACTTTATGAACTCAAAATGGCTTCTTTTTCTGGTTAACAGAGAGATGGGGAGAGGAGTGTTGTGCTTGATTTGAATGCATTTTACAATTCTTTTGGCCATGACTTTCGTTGGTTAGATGATATGATTAGCTGTGGTCATGTTGGTGTTGGACGAGGACAGGAGGATACATTAGAGAGAGAATGTGTTGGCTTGATTTATAGTAGTTTAAAGACTTGATAGATAATTAAATGAGCCCTATATCCACCAGTGAACTTTGTCTCCTGATATTTGCATAGTCTCTAGGGGAGATGTTTGTGTGATAGAAATCAGGGTTACAATGCAAGTAAAACTGTAACTACAAACAACTGAGAAATGGTAATATGGCATGGAACTATGTAGTCCCTGAGTGTAATGTTGGACTGAATCTTATCATGGGAAACTGTAATAGTAGCAGGGGTTGTTGAAAAAGATATGGCCTGCGAAACGAAATTCAAAAAGAGTGAGATGTCCACATCAATTTGAAAGAGCAAGAAGTTAATAAGATTAGAATAGCTTGAAATTATAGAAAGATTGTTGAAACGTATTGCCTTGGATGAATTACAAATTGATTCAGATCATTGCAGTGTAGCTGGATATCAATAAGGGTGAATTTGATTGAAGGTTGGAAGGTGTTTTGCATATTAGTGATGATGTTGATTCTAATTTGCCAAAGGGGGCAACAAAGCTTCTGCTGATTGAATTTTGTTTTAATCCACATTGCTAAATCAATTGTATTTCTGATTCACCTGGATTTTTTATTATAATTTTGCTGAGTTATTAGAAATAAAATAGCTGATTACTGGTGGTATTTTGGTCTGGTATCTCCAGTTTTGTTGTTTTTGTACAGTGGATTGCAAAAGATAAAATATTTCTTCCTCTGGAGGGATAAAACCAATCTGGAAGAATATGAGAGGGTTGGGCTACTCATTATGCTTTAGTTGTAGGTTGTTATTATGGAATAAATTGCTGGTTGAGGACCATCTAATAGAACTAGCAATATGAAAGGGAAATAATTTTTCTTGCTGTCTGTTTTTCACAAGGAGTGGATGTGTTGGGTTTCTTAGTCATCTACTCCTGGCAGCCAGCCATTTCCTAACTCAATTGCAAATGTGCTTGTGTGGTTAGATTGAGGAATTCTTCCATAGAACTTGCTATGATGTGTCTGTGATGTTCTTAAAACAGGATTATGCAAGCAGGAGAGATTTGTCCCCTGTCAACTTGTCATGCACACCTAGACTCATATCTAAATGATTATGTGTGCATAATAAAAAGCCAAACTAACGGGTCTTGAGCCTTTTCATTCAACTATATGCATCTGCTTGGCACCTTTTCAGTAGGAGCGCTCTCTTTCCTAGTTATTTGGCCAAATTTTCTTTCTCTCTATGTTCTATCTAGTCATGCACATGACAATTTTGGCTTCAGATTTTCAGTCTTAGACTTTTGACTTCCCTGTGTATTTGCAGGTATTTCTCTAAAGACCCAGGAACTCTATGCTCTTGTTTTTGCTTCTCGCTACTTGGATATGTTCACCAGTTATGTCTCATTTTATAATACGGCGATGAAATTGATTTTCCTGGGAAGCTCATTCTCCATTGTTTGGTACATGCGACACCACAAGTTGGTTCGGAGATCTTATGATAAGGATCATGACACCTTTCGGCATTTTTTTATTGTGCTACCCTGCCTTATTTTGGCCTTGCTTATACATGAGAAGTTTACCTTTTTAGAGGTAATATTTTTGTTCTGCCTAATTATTTTGGAATGCTTCGGTTCACATATTGTTTGTCCAAGATGTTAACAGCAATGTGATAAATGCATGTACACTTACAGACATATATGACTGCATGCATCTGTGTGTGCACTTTTAAGATTGATTGGGCCTATGCTATTCTTGTCAGCCATATATTTCAACTTTGATGTATCTTGAAATATGGTTGTCCAGGTACTGTGGGCATTCTCCTTGTATCTGGAAGCAGTTGCCATACTTCCTCAACTAGTCTTGTTGCAGAGGACAAGAAATATTGACAATCTGACGGGACAATATGTTTTTCTCCTTGGGTATGTCTTGTTGCATAATCCTTGTTTTAATCTTGGATCAACATGGTATTTTTGCGTGTTACAGTTTGAGTACTTCTATCTTGGTTCCATACATTAATGTCATTTCTCTATCTATTTTTTCCTATGTTTTTTATCTGAAAAGCTGATTTTGTTTGTAACTTAATATTCTGCATACTCACTCCACTTTATCCAACGATTAACAATTGGATTTCTGTTAACCACTTTAGTCTTACATGCTGCAGGGCATACAGAGCATTGTACATATTAAACTGGGTTTATCGCTTCTTCACAGAGCCACACTATGTCCATTGGATAAGTATGTCATCCTTTTTACGTGCATTTATAGACACATCCCTGTAAAAATTTCATACTAATATTTGGCTATCTAAATGTCATTGCAGCTTGGATATCAGGACTTGTTCAGACATTGTTGTATGCTGATTTCTTTTACTATTATTTCCAGAGGTAAGTCCTTCGATCTCTTGGGAAAGCATCCAGTCTTGTGCTGATGATTAAAGAAAATGAGATTTTATTTTTGTGTTGCAGCTGGAAGAACAACGTGAAGCTTGAGTTGCCGGCCTGAGCAAGCTGTGGGAAGATGCACTCGTCGGACTAGAAGTGCTTTGCATTTTCATCACAATCTTTTTTGTCCCTTTGAATTTTTTTAATTGACTGTCTTTGAAAATGCCACAGTAGATTTTCATTTCCTGTTTTAGAAACACTAACATAAAAGTAGCAAAGTTATTCAATGATGTTGTTTCAATGACTTCTGAGTCAAACAATCTACAGTTGAACAGAAAAAACAGAAGATTCTATCAATGTTGAAATTGTTTCAATTCCTGCTTAACAGGAAGTGCTAGAGGATTTTCATGGACTCTCAAATTTTAATTTTTTTTTGGTTAAAAATTATTATTATATTTTTATATTTTCATATCGTTTTGATTTATTAATTTTAAAAAATAAAAAAAATATTATTTTGATATATTTTTAAATTAAAAACATTTGTTTTTTTATTTTTAAATTGTAACTGTAATTAGAATGTACGGTCCATATTGTCTGAATTGTGTTGCCACAATTAGCTATTGTCCGAAATGTGTTGCCCCAATTAGCTATTAAGTGATACTTTAAAAAGGCGTGGGGAAATTATGTCGTTTTTCTCACACTTTTTAACCTTTTCTATTATTAATATATTATATTATTATAATTATAATTATTATATTATATTATATTATAACATATGCTAACTTTTTTTTTTAATTTTTTTTTGTTTTTTTCTTTTAATAAATTTTTTTGTTTGATTTAGTTTGTTAATGTTAATTTTTTTATTTAGATATCAGACTTTCATGATACAGATCCCGGGTTTGATGGCTTAACCTGGTTTAACGGGTTAAGCTGTCATTGTTTTTCTTTTTAATTAATTTTTTTTCGTTTAGTTTAGTTTGTTAATGTTAAATTTCTTTCTATTTAATTATGATTTTCATGACATGTATCTCGGGCTTGACGGGTTAACCCAGTTAATTCTGGGTAAATCCGTCAATTTTTTTTTTCTATTTAGTTATCAATCTTTCATGACACGGATCTCGGGTTTGATGAGTTAACCTGGTTTGACGAGTTAACCTGAAACTGTTTTTTTTTAATTAATTTTTTTTGTTTAGTTTAGTTTGTTAATGCTAAATTTCTTTCTATTTAATTATCAGACTTTCATGACACGTATCCCGGGCTTGACAGATTAACTTCGTTTGACAGGTTAACCCTGCTAATTTTAGGAAAACTCGTCATTTTTTTTCTATTTAGTTATCAAATTTTCATGACGCGGATTCCAGATTTGACGAGTTAACTTGGTTTGAAGGGTTAACTTAGTTAATTCAGATTTTTTTTTTCATTAGTTTTTTTTTTCTATTGGTTTTTTTCTTTTTAATTAATCTACTTAGTTATCATGCTTTTATGACACGACCTTATAGCCAGACCCACATCCATGCTCTTGGGTTTGGTATTGCAACCAGACTCATTTAAACTTAAGTCATGTAAGTTTAATATTATTATTAATATTATAAATATTACTCTAGGGTCAAGCGCTGCAGCCAAACCCCAGACTCTTGGATATAACTTTGCAGAAAGACCTAACACTTTTAAATCTTAATTTTTTTTAATATTTTTTATGTAAAAAAAAATAACCCACACGGCATCATGCAGGTCATGTAACTAGTTAATTGTCTATAGTCAGAAGTGTTTAGTAAAATTCTAAAAGCTAAATATGTTGTCACAATTTAGCTATTAATTGTTAGTTTATGGATGACAAAACTATCCCTTAAAATTTTAAAATAATTACAAATTTATTATATATAGCTGGTCCATTTGTTTTACCAAATAACCATTCAAATATGGCTCCTTTTTTTTTTTTTTCATTTTTCAAATTACATATATTTCTTTATGTTTTGGTTAATCATAATGTTTCTATTTTTCATATCCATCTCAATATAACTATTTATAAAATCCTTGTTTGTCATTTTGTTTTTCAACATCACTTCTAATAAAAGATTACCCAAATAGTTGTTTCTTAAAGATATTTGGTGAGAGCATGAAGTGGATTTAGCACTTACGAGATATATAATATGATGGGAATGAATGTGAATATTAAAAAGGATTTGTTATATGTCAAAAATTTCAAAGATTAAGAATAACATAATTACGGAGACACCTAAATTGTTCTTTTATGTCTCTAATTTTTGAAGGGTTATTCTCACTTTATAAATAAAAAAAACTAGAAAATCATAAAAATATTGAATAAAATAAAGTAAACTTGGAAAAGAAAAAAAACTAGAAAACATTATAATACAAATTTAAAAATATCTCTTCACCTAAAAAAGCTTCTACATCAATTTTCTCGGGTTCAAAAAAACATGTTCTCAAATTTAGTCTTTAGTTAAAAAATATCCTCTATCAAGAAAATCTTTTTATGTGGGCCATCCATCATGATCCCTGGCACAATAATTGTGTGTGGGTTGTCCCAACATGGATCCCTAACACAATATTTTTGTGTGGGTCACTTTATCATGAGTTACACCACTAAGATTTCAAATGACAAGAGCTGACATAGATAAAATTAATATACTAGTTTATGGATGTCTTTCCCTCAATCGAAACCTCCTCATCCTCTTATACATAAGTACATTATGTTCTAAAACCTCTTACAACCATGGTTATTCTGTAGCGCATAGTAAGGCAAAATAATCACCAAGGATTGTTGAGTTTTGATACTAATTTACGCAAATAGAAACGAAGAATAAAGGGGTTTGTCATATATTAAAACCCTAAAAAATCAAGAACACCATAACTATGGTCACATGTTTCGAGGGTTAACATAGATTGACTTGATTTTTTTTATGTCCTTTTTTAAAGTTGATTTTTTTTTTGTAATTTTATCTTTTAACATTTGATTTATTGAAAATTAGTTTTTGTGTGTTTTTTTTATATATTTTTCTTTTTATAAGGTTATCTCAATCTTGTATCCATGGCCATGAGGTTAGTGGCTGACTTAAATATTATTTTCTTTGTTGCTTTTTTTAAAATTATTTTTTTTTGATCTCACCCTTTAAAATTGAGTTGTTTGATAATGAAACTTCATAGTTGTATTCCATTTTTTTTTAATAGGTTACCATGGTATCATGACCAGGCTCTAGATTTTGCATGTTGACCCAAGTAGGTTCGGGTTGGGTTTTTTTTATCTTTTTTTAATTACATCTTTTTTTAATTTTATCCTTCAATATTTTATTTGCAAGAAATTGAACTATGATTTTTTTTTTCATTTCGTTTTCTATGTGGTTATCATATTTTTATTTAATTTTTGCTTCTATATGAAATAAGATCCTTCAACATTTGATTTTTATTTTTATTTTTTAATTTCATCCTTTAACATTTGAATTATGGAAACTCATCATTGTGTTTTTTTGTTTTTCTTTTTGTGAGGTTATCCTAATATTTTATGGGGTTTTTTATTGTTTTTTTTTTTAAAATTTTATCCTTCAACATTGGATTGTTTGATAATTAAACTTCTTGATTTTATTTAGTTTGTTTTTGATGGGATTTTCCCAGTATCACATGTGACCAGGTCACATATTTGGTATGCTAACTCGGATAAGCTCGGATCAAGTTTTTTTTTTGATATTTTTTCATTGTCAACTTATCTATTTTGTTACATTTTTATCTGTGTTATCTACATTAGCCAAGGTTATTAAACTCAATGGAGTTAATGACCCGAGTCTTGAATTTGATTTTTTAAAAACGCTTGCGTCACTTTAGCATTTTTTTTAACGTTGAAAAAAGTTTAGGCCAGCCTTCACCATATCTCAACCACCTATCTACTAATAATCTAATAAGAGAATATAAAATTTGAAAAGTAAGATACTAAATTTATTAGTTAAACCATCTAATAATTTAATTTCTAGAGTTTTATCAATTAAAAAGAAATATATTAAAAGTAAGTTTCTATTTTTTAATTACCAAAATATGCAAGTTTAAGTGGTCATTTTTTAATTACCAAAAATATATTTTCTGTCAATAGTGTTCAATGAAAAAAGTGACAAAAACTATCTGTCAGACATTACCACTTAATTAGCAACAAAATATATTCTTTCAATAATTACTGATGGAATTGTCAATTTAATAAAAATAATTTAAAAAATCAAGAAATATTATGTCGGTGACTCCATAAATAACATGACATGTTATTATTTGCTGACAGGTTTAGTGATGGAAATATTATGTCACTAATGTTCGTTGTTGATTCTATTGATAAATTTAAAAGTGTTATAATCAACAACAACATCATCCCTTTTTTATTCTTCTTCTTCTTCATCTTTTTCTTTAATTGCACATCAAAACAACAGGCCCTCCCCCACCATCTAGTTTGCTCTAAAAGTAGGCCCATCCTTATAATTTTGGTCACCCAACATGCACTAGTGTCGACATCATTATCTTGGTTTATTATTTTCTATATGCTCTCTACATCAAGTAAGCAAACATGCTTATATATATTGTAGGTTAAGTTATTGTTAATTTTGTGTAGTATTTGTAGTTTGATTATATATTTAAGTGTTTTATAGCCTTTTTCATTGAGAATTTTATTGTATTGAAATATGAATTGTATGTTTGAGTTTGTTTGGGATTTGGAAAAAAATTGAATTTGTTAGTAATTTAATGAAATTGAGTTTGATTTTGTAATTTAAGTTGTTATACTGAAGAATTGATAGGTTATTTAATGGGTACCAATCATATTTTGTTAGTTTTATTGTTAAGTTGAGAATTTTAGAAAAAATGATTTTTTGTGGAATTTATAACAATTAAATGGTGTTAATTTAGAATGAATAAGTTTGAATTGAACAAATGATAGATAATTAGTTAGGTACTAATTACTTGTTAATTTGATTTATTTAGTTTACATTTTGATGTAACATTGAATTTTTACACAAATGATAATTGATTATTAGATTGTGAATTCATTTTTAATTAACAGAGTTAAAGTTTGAATTGATGGTTTCATTATAAATAAATGTTATCATCAATATTTTATATAGGTTTCCTAAGTAATTGATTATCGTTTTTAGATTTATCAAGATTCATCCCAAGGGTTGTAATAAGAAAGATTATTATAAAAGGGTTGAGAGTTTTATTAGTTTTGCAATTTTGAATCCGAAGAATATTAGTGAAGGAGGAATTATATGTCCATATGTGAAGTGTAAAAACAAAAAAGTTTCAGTAATCAAATGTTATGATGATGCATCTTTTTTTTAAAAAAATTCTTATAGAAATACTTGTGCTTGTTTGCACTCGAAGAATATTATGTTCCTAACGAGACCATATTAGAAAAAATTGTTGGCACAACATCTAGTTGCAGCAACATATATGAAGTTGTAGATAATAGTAGTAATCATTATAGAAGTATAATGATGGATGCAATGAGAATGAATCATGATTATTTAGGTGCAGGTTTAAGTGTTGATGAAGAATCAAATATAGATGCAGGTAGGTTTTTTAAAATTTTGAAATATTCTGATGAACCATTATAGGATGGGAGCACAAATCACAGTAAGTTATCTATCATTGCATGAGTGTTTACCATCAAGTCAAATTATAGGTTAAGTGAGATTGATTATGACAACATCATCGAATGAGAAAAAAAGCATTTTACTCAAAGAAAATAGGTTAAAAGAAAACGTCTATACTTCAAAATCCATAATGAAACCCTTTGGCCTAAAATATAAAAAAATTGATATGTACCAAACTTTTGCATGTTGTACTACAATAAAGATACAAATTTAATCGAGTACAAAACTTATAGGCATGCATGGTATAAACCTAATACAAGTAAAGGAAGGACATTTATCTTATATAAAAAACTAAGATACTCTTGAATCACTCCTAAGCTACAAATGTTATTTATGTCTTCAAAGACATCAAGCACATGACATGATGTCAATCAAATGATACTTTGGATGGATTCATGGTGCACCTTCATGATGGTAAAATAACTTAATAGGGTGCATAGTTTTAACGTGTGAAGTGTGTGTGTGTGTGTGTATGAAATTGTAATCCTTTTTTTTCATTACATTTCTTTTGTTTAATAAATTTTTGAATTAGGTTGCATGCTTTTTGGTATGAAGCATATACCTATGCTAACAAAAGAGTAGAGTTATATGGCTTTGAGACATGAAATAAATTTTGACCTCGCCACATTGCTAACACTAATTTGAAGAGATATCTAGAGTTCTTGACATTAGAGGGTTTTAGGAGGCAGTTATTGAGAAGGTCCTTGAATAGAAATAAGAAAACTCACAGTTCCATTAATAAGCATACTAGCAAATCGCTTCTTTTTATCAACCATGCAAATCACGTGGTAAGAGCCTGCTTTATTTTAAGTATTTTTTCTTTAAATGTTATTGAATAATTATGTCAAATTTTAAATAATGATTTATTTTGCAGGCTATACAAATTAGACGTGAGCCAACTCCAATAAAGTTTTATATGGAAACACTTACGAGGAAGAGGGATAAATGGAAAATGGTGCAACGATTCGTGAATAGCCGAGCATAGATGTTTGTTGTAGGTAAACTTTGAAACATTTTGAATATTTTTTTGAACAAATGATTTTTTGTCGATATCTTTGATTTTTTATGTAGGAAATATATAGCGTTAGCATGCATGCAAAACACACAAAGGACCTTTCAACCCATCCATAATATAATTTGGAGTTCTAATTGGAGGTTGGAGTAACCAATAGGCCCCATAGAAATTGAGTTTATAGTATCTTTATGACTACAATTGAGATATGAGGGCGAGCTACAATGTCTTGACCATAAACACCCCACAATCCAGCTCGAGTCAACCACCAGTAGTTGTTCAGGAGTAGATTTAAAAATAAATTGTTGTTGCGATGACCTATATAAGGGCTAAACTTGAGGCACAATATGACGAACGAAGTAGGAATAAATGGGAGCAAATGATGACGTACATGTTGAATCATTATCCTCCTCTTTATGTAATATGATCAAGACAACACAAAAAAATCTATTGCAAGTTTCAATTGGATGAATTACAAGATTAAGGACAAATAAGCTTAAAGATGACTTATTCAAGGAGGCTACGTATTCAGGAAGTAATGATCAAATCTTAGTCAATTTAACCTATGTACAAAAGGAGCTTGATCCATCTACTCCATGGTTTAATTAATTTTGGCAATTAAAAGCTTATTTTTTCTAGTACATAGTTTTTCTCTAACAAGCATAATATTCTACTCCAACTCCAGTTAAATTAATAATATAAAATATGTTCTTCAATTTAAATTTGTTGTTTAATAATGTTTGATGTCAATTTGTTTGATCCAAATAAGCATATATTAAAAAAATTACTAAAATACCAACAAAATCATCGATGAATATAAAAATTCTATTGGTGATTCTATCAATAATGTAGACTAGTTTTCTTCAGAGAATTATAGAGAGATGTGAACTATTTTGATATAGACAGATGGATTCACCGATTTAATTTTAATGTCATTAATTCTATCAAGGAAATCATCGGTGATACACAATACATTACCGACAATATTCCATCGTTGACTCGTTAGTAATATTTATCGATAGATTTACCAACAGAAAAATGATCGCTAAATACTTTCTTGGCACATATATTTTATTGGTATTTTCATTAGTAAGTAACTTCACCGACAAAATTATCGACGAAATTGATATCACCAACAAGAAACTCATCGATGATAGGTTTTAGTCAATGAATCTGTCAATGATTTATATATTGATGGAAATACAGCTTAATAACCGACGGAATATTCTGTTGGTGAAAATCAAAATTAAATTGATAAATCATCAATAATTAACTAAATATTTATAATTTTTAAATAAACAGTTGCTTCATCACCAATTCCATTAGGCTATCTTTCAGGATCTCTCATGTGAAGAATATTCATCGACTGAGCTCAGCTGTTAGAAGAGGTTCTGATACATCCTTTGAGTGCAATATATCACTATCAATTTTTTTTTTTTTTTTTAACATCATTCTATTTATTAGCAGGCTACCTTTGTGTTTCCTTTTGTTCTAGTCTCTCCCACATTAAGCAATTGCACACATAACTGAGAACTGCAATTCCTTCTAAATCCTAAGCATGTTAGTGCACACCAACGACAGAGTAACTTATGGAAATAAATATTTCACCAAGAACAGGGATGTTCAAATCATATTCTCACTTTTGTTCGAGGCATAAAGAAAATAAAACAACCTGTAATTAATTAATAAACACCCTCTACCTTAAAAATAACGTTGTTAATTAATTAATATAGCCAAATAATTTTGCCACCATCCATATAAATTACAAATATCATCCAAAAGAGTTCTTGATGTTCTCTGCTGAATGATTAATTCTCCGTGGAGCCTGTCAAGAGTGTTTTGAGTGCTGCCATCAAATCCTGATGACCATGAAAAAGAGTTGCCATGTCGCAGTAGAAGTCATGCCTGCTCTTATGCCCTTCTTTGTACAAATCGAACTCACTGTGGAAATCTTCGTACACATATTCATGGTTCTCAAAGCTTTCTGTGATCAGATGCCTCATTCTTGAAGTTTCTGCTTCCATATTGTTAGGCTCGAGGAAAGATGTTAGCCTCTCTTTAATTGCTTCAGAGTTCTTATTTGTTCATGTTTTCACGGATTTTATGTCCTCTCTTATGCGTTACTTGGATCATGTTTTGAATCGGATTTGGATTCCCATAATCACAATCCTTCTCGAATACGGATTCTGAGAAAATATGACGTCTTTCAAATAAAGTCCTTAATTATAGGGGCAGGAATCCGAATTGAAAAGGAGAAAAGTAGCTTAATAAACAAGCAAAAACTTTGCATATAAGGTTTGGTTGTGACAGTATTTATCTCATTCTCTATGTCCTAGGTACTCTAGATTTTAAGACCTTCCATCTCCTTGGTTGAAAATTTTCTATGGAGCCTGTGCAATTCAATTTCACATTAAATCTCCATGATCTTGATGCACCCAAAACCACCTACAAGATTCCACTCTTTCATCCTACTGTCCTTCCAGCCTGTACAACCACCAGTTCCTGCATCAATCAAAATGCGAAGATTTCATCTGAACTTGAAAAGCTTCCGGGGCAAGGTGATGGCGCCGCTGTCTGCAAATTACAAAAGAAGATGAAGAGAAAGAGAGAGTGTAACGATAAATATGCTACGGTCTACTTGAACAAGCTGAGTGCCAGGTTTCAGGATCAGCCTGAAAATCTACAGGGCTTTAAAACGGTCATGGCAGATATCATTGGTCATACCGACAGAGATCAATCTGGTCGACTAAAAGACATACCCGACGATACCCTAGACAGAATAGCGGCAATCTTTGAAGGTCATGATGATCTGCTACGTGACTTCAACTCTTTTTTGCCACCATCACATCAACTTAGCCTGGATAATGAGGAGGAAAATGAGGCGGATGCAGCAGAGGAAAAAGAACCTGGACTCAAAGATGCTGTGGATTTTTTCAAGAAAGTGTGGATATTGCGTGGCATGGATTTCTATGAAGCCTTCCTGAAGACTTTATTTCCACTAAAAAATGGGAGCAGGAACCCAGATTATGTCTATAGGGATGCCCTTGCGTTATTGGCAGGTGAACCTGATTTGCTCCAGGGGTTTTATAGATTTTTGCCCGCTTCTAAATCAATCCCTTTGGCATATCATGTTCCATATTCCCAAGGTTTGGATGTTAACAACAAAAGAGCAGTGCTGGTGAAGGCTGTCAAGGAGCTGAAGCATTCTGAGAATCTTGTGGTTGTTGAAGAGATAGATCATAAGAAAAGAAATTTTGTCAACAAGGCTGGAGGAGTTGTAGCGGGAGGTGGTGAGAGTGTCATAGAAAAGTGTATGAGTGATGGACTTGGGTTCTTTGGCAAAGTTAAGGAGAGGTTGTCCTGCAATTTCCGTTATGAGAGATTCTTGAAGCTTCTCTTTTATTATACAAAGGAGAAGTTTGGAGAGAGTGAATGGAAAACTATGGTTGCTACTATGATTGGAAATCATTCTGATCTCATGGACGAGCTCAATGATTTCATGGTAAAATTCAAGAATATGCAAGAATCAAGGAGATGTGAAAGAAGGGACCGAAAGAGAGCAAAACATGAATCCCAGGTCTTGAAAGATGAGTTGGTTTCTGTTGCCTCAAGAACTGGAGACTATTCCTCTAACATCAGTAGCCAAAATCAGCGACAGAAAATCATGGTTCAATGTAATGATGATAGAGATGAGATAGACATGCTATTTACTTGGTTTAAATCAGCTGTTGAGTATGCAGAGGAACTGGGGGATGGCAACGATGAAGGGAAAGTTACAAAGGGGAAGAGGATTCACTTCCTAAGATGTGTTGAACGTTTATATAATGATCAAGGCCTTGAGGTGCTTGATGTTTTCGACAACAATCCCCTGCATGCACTCCCTATCTTAAGGCATCGCTTGAAGCAGAAACTAGAGGAGCTTAAACATTGGCGTGATGATTATGAAAAGTTATGGGATGAAGTAGTCTCTCGAGTTTATTAAAAATCATTTGACAAGCCAGATGATTCCTTTTTCTTTGTAACTTTCAAGTGCATGGTTGAATGGAATTTCTGGATATTTGTGGTATCTATTTTTGGATTTCTCATGTATAATAATATTATTATCATTTTTCCATGGTGAATCATTGTTGTTAATTAGAACTTCTGAAGGCTATGCACTCCATCCTGTTTATCATGATCAAACCTGCTTGAGTCTCTGTGGTTGTACTCTATTTTTATTAAGCTCTTTGTAAGCATTATTAAATTGTGAAGTAAGAAGTGTTTTAGGTAGTGTTCTTGATTTTCAAATAATAGTAAAAACAGCACATCTCTGCGACATTATGTAATAGTAAAAGCAGTAAAACTGACCAGAATTCTCAAAAAGTAAGTGCACAATACAGATGGATTCATCACAGCATTCATGTGCTTATGAACTGGAAAAGCCAATTCTAAGACCATCAACAGCAGTTTTCACTTGAGTTGATAGCGACTCAGGCCACAACTTGTGTGTTCCATTAGTAGAAGCTTGTAACTGATATGGAACGACTGCTGATGGATAGACTCCACTGTTTCAAGAACCAAGTTATCCGACAACATATAATCATTAAACAAGGAGTAAGATTATGTCTGCGTTAAGACTCATTTCAGGTGGAAATATTGTTGAAAATGATGACAGCGTATTAAGTTGTGTTCTCGACAGCAGGTTATTCCTGGTACGGGATATGATTTAGATGCATTTGTTTACCGACTACTACAATTACTTAAGGTAATGACTCTAGATTTGTTAATTAAATATTAAATTTATTAATCAAATAGTTGATGAATATTAAAAATAAATAAGATTTTTATTAAAATTAAATATGTTAAATTATGGATAAAGTTAATATCATGTGTAACCATTGATTGGATTAGCCAATGTCTCTTGAGTGGTTCCTACTCTTGTCTTGACTGCAAGGTACTATATGATGATAAGAAGGGGTAGTAAGCAAAAGTTCATCACAGAATGTCTTGGGTTTAGTTCCTCATAATCAGATTTCTGAAAATCACTCCTTTTTCCAAGCTTTAAAACTGCAGGCTAGATTTGGATGCTATCAAACTTCGATTCTCAGGATGATATTGCCTACCCAAATGACCCCAAATCAAACATGAACAGCTCTTTCGATGGATTGAACTGCCTCGTGATATGCTTGACATTGAGATGGATCTCTAAATGAATGGGATGAAGCCAACTACCAACACTGCAAAGAGGAGGGCAGTAGACCAGTTTCAGTGCATTTCCTCAAAGAAAAAGATCAAGAACAAGAAGCATCGGATCAGACAGATCACTAACCTGACCAATGCACATCTTCCAGAACTTTTTTAAAATCTTGGTTCTTGATACTTCGGAAGTAGATTGCTCCATTGTTGAGCTCAAGCTTATCCGCACAGATACACTACTTTGATACGGAAAGTGGCTGCATGTGTGCTGAAATGAAGTTGAGTGAGTAATGTAGACAGGATAAGTTCTCTAGAGTTTGCACTGGTGTGTCTAGCTTGTCAGAATTTTCATTTGTGTTCAGCGTATTCATATCAGTCATTTTAGCATAATTTTTTAATCTGAAGTGTAATTTTTCATCCCTAGCTACTTAAGTCTTTAGCAACCTGCACTATACAATTTCCATGAACAACGAAAATGTCGAAACCAGTTCAGGAACGATTATTTTAGATGGGGATCAAAAGACCTTTGTTTAGAAACAAAATTGTGATAATTAAGCGATATTCCATGAGATAATAACAGATTAATTTGGTCTTTCAACGCTCGTATTTGTGACAGATGAAGCAAAATTTAAAAGTATTTCTGTTAGGACTTGGAAAAAGAGCAATCTTTAATCTAGACTGGAGAGAATAGCAAATAAGAAATAAAGAAAACAAGCCAGCTACACTACATTGACAACAGGTCGCAGGCAGGCCCCTGTTCTTTACATGTTGCTAGTAGTCAGGAAGTTTTTATGAGCACTTTAAATTCAATAAACTATTTAAAATTTTCCCTCACAATGCTTTAGAGGTTTTACATTTATATGAGCCTAATCATGCTCTCGGATGCTCCCTTAACAATTCTGTATTGCATGTATTGAATGCATAGTCTTTCTATGGCATACTTTGTACTCTCTGGAGGAGGAATTGGTGGTGGTAGCTTGAATGGCGTTGGAGCTGAAGTGAAAGTATTGGCCTTGCTAGAGCCATGGAAAATATTCTTTTGGTTTGGGACAAATCACAAAAACATCAAAACAGTCTCCTCAGAGAGGATTTAATTTCTTTACTTAAAAGTGCTACGTCTGATGTCTATATGAATCTTACACGACTTCCGTATGGTTCTATACTGAGTGATCAGAGGATGTTATTTCCATAATAAGAGGAGTCGATGGAAAAACTGGAGATGGGAGTGGACTGCACACAGGTTTCTACTTCTGCATTCTGCAGAATGATATTCTGTGTAATTGTCATGAAGAACATGATAAAAAGTTGATCCAGAAACACCATGTTATTAGAAATTGTAGGAAGACAAATGTATAACATGTGACCTGGAACTAATAGTTCTAGTATCATCTTATCAATTGGAAGAATGCAGTAGTATTTCTCAACATTGAATAATTACCAGCTTAAATGTTCAAGAGAATAGTGGCTGGGATTAAGGATGAGGGATTAAATTGATCCCATGGTGTTTCAGGGATTATGGTTATGCGGGTCAAGTAACTTTCCTTCAGATTTCTCTTCTAATCTAGCTGTTTGCTTGGTTTCTTTGCATATATCTCTGATTTTTGTTGAACTATCTGGACTGCCTAATGATTTATACTAATTTCTAGCATATGCATCCGCCCAAATCCTTCCAAGTTCATCTTTATATTCTTTCAACTCCTTCAGTTTTTGTTCCAAACGAACTTTTAGGAGAGGAAGTGAATGTTGAGGATCAACATTTAGTATGTGAAGTACCTCAAGACCCTGATCTTTCACGAACCTGTAAATGTTGTAGGAAAATGAAAACGAAGTCACATGAGTATCATTGTTTCATTTCCATACACATACTATAAATGTATAAATGAAGTTACTTTAACCTTTATCTTTCATGAACCATATGTAGTCTTTGTTCCTAGAATTATCAGATATTTGAATCTATATGCTACGAATAAATAAAGTCACTTGAGAAATCTTGTTCTTCGGCACACATTTATGATGTGTATATGAATGATGAGCATACAAAGGTGCTGGTTTAGAATGGTGGGCATACCATGGATTCTGGTTACACAAACACGAGGGTCATGAAACTTCCTCTCAGATGTTCTCTGAGGTGTAAGATTTTTGCAGTTCAATGCATTCATTGATTGTCTGGTTATTCATATCTGTCTTCAGGCGATTCACTAGTAAATTTAGCTGAAGTTCGGCTTGGACTTCCTTGAACAGCTTTCTTAATGATTGAAAATGGTCAGTCGATTCAGTCAACTCAAACCCATTGCCGGTGTTAGAATTATGAGATTTTGCCTTTAGAAAGATAGAATTAAAATCAGTTTTTCATATTTGAATTCTGTAACAGTTTATCTCCTTCAGGATTTGTAGCAGAAACATTCTGTTTAGTCTAGGATTTCAATTCCAATAATCTCTCAAGTTTGTTGAGAGTTCTAATGCATTTCAAGTTCTATGTAAGCCTATATATAGGCATTTGAAGTTAATGAAAACTATTGATCTTTCTACTCAACTCTGCCATCTTAAATCTGTTTCTTTTTCTTTACGTAAACTGTATTGTTTTAAGTTTAATTCATTTCTATCAGTGGTATCAGAGCAAATAGATCCTACGGGCTGTGGGGAAAACAATTTTTTCTTTCTTTTGAGTGATAACAATAAGAGAAGGTGAGGCAAACACAGAGAGGGTGAGCAAAACACTTGAGAGTTATTTTCTTTCTGTTTTTTTGTCAATGTCTTCTTCAAACAATATTGTATCTGCAATTCCAATGTTTAGTGGAGAACTCTATCATATTTGGGCTGTCAAAATGAGATTTTATCTAAGATCTCATGGCTTATGGAATGTTGTGGCAACCGATTCTGATCCTCCACCATTGAATGCAAATCCTACAATTGCTCAAATGAAAGCACATGAAGAAGAAAAACTCAAGAAGGACAAAGCCATTACCTGTCTTCATTCTGGTCTTGCATATCATATTTTCACAAAAATTATGAATCTGGAAACACCAAAACAGGTATGGGATAAGCTTCAAGTTGAATTTGAAGGCAGCAGCAGAGTCAAAGCAGTTAAACTTCTTGCATTTAAGAGGGAATTTGAGTTGATGAAGATGAAAGACAATGAATCTGTCAAAGATTATTCTGGCAGATTAATGGATGTTGTAAATCAAATGAGGCTTCTTGGAAACACATTTGAAGATCATAAGGTAGTAGAAAAACTTATGATGTTTGTTCCTCAAAAGTTTGAAGCTAAAATCTCAGCAATAGAAGAATCTTGCGATCTGCAAAGTCTGACTATTGCAGAGTTAATTAGCAAACTTCATATTCAGGAGCAAAGAGTTCATATGAGAGATGATGAGGCAGTTGAAGGGGCTTTCCAAGCAAACAACAGGGAAAGGAGTGCTGGTGATCTACCAAGAAACAAACCTGTCAAGTATGCTAAAAGGAAATCAAGTATACCTTCAAAAAGACAGACTTTCTCACCATGTTCTTATTGCAGAAGAACTAACCATACTGAGAAAGATTGCTGGTTTAAGGGGAAACCTTCTCTTCAATGTTTATTCTGTAATAATCTCGGTCACAGTGAGAAATATTGTAGAATCAAGAAGAAGCAACCTCAGCAACAAATACAACAACAAGCAAATGTTTCTGAAGAAAGCAAAGATGAGGAGGAGCATTTGTTTATGGCAACACAAGCTAGCAATACCTCTGAACTGAATACATGGCTTATAGACAGTGGCTGCACAAGTCACATGTCCAAATTTCTGTCAATTTTCTCCTCTATTGACAGATCAGTTCAACCGAAGATTAAGCTGAGAAATGGAGATATTGTGCAAGCTAAGGGGAAAGGAACTATTGCAGTCAGCACAAATAGAGGTATTAAAACCATCACAAATGTTCTTTACATTCCTGAACTAGATCAAAATCTCCTTAGTGTTGCACAAATGCTCAAGAATGGTTATGAAGTCTCTTTTAAAGAGAAATTTTGCTTTATCACTGATACACATAATTCAGAGATAGCAAAAATCAAAATGGATGGTAATAGCTTCTATTTGAAGCTTGATGCTGTTAATGGACATGTGTTTAGTGCAAAGATTGATGAAAGCATTCTTTGGCACAAAAGATTCGGTCATTACAATCTTAATTCATTAAAGTTGCTGTATGATACTGGAATGGTAGAAAACATGTCTGCAATACATGTTACTGCTCATACATGTGGAAGTTGTGAACTGGGAAAGCAGCATTGACAACCATTTCCTAAAGGTATATCCAAAAGGGCAACACACATGCTAGAGCTGGTTCACTCAGACATATGTGGACCTATGAGCACAGCTTCTTTGAATAATAATGTGTATTTTATATTATTCATTGATGATTACAGCAGAATGACTTGGGTTTATTTTCTGAAAAACAAGTCACAAGCTTTATCTATGTTCAAAAACTTCAAAAGCATGGCTGAAACTCAAAGTGGTCAGAAGATCAAAGTGTTGAGAACTGATAATGGTGAAGAGTATATTTCGAAGGAGTTTAATGCCTTTTGTTCAGAAGCTGGAATTGTGCACCAGCTGACGACTCCTTACTCTCCACAACAGAATGGAGTTTCTGAAAGGAAGAATAGAACAGTGATGGAGATGTCCAGATGTATATTGTTTGAAAAGAAGTTGCCAAGGTTTCTATGGGTTGAAGCAGTAAATACTTCAGTATACTTGCTTAATAGACTACCAACCAAGTCTGTTCAAAACAAAACACCATTGGAGGCATGGTCTGGAGTCCGGCCTACTGCCAAACATTTAAAAGTGTTTGGATCATTGTGCTATTTTCATGTTCCATCTGCCAAAAGAGGAAAACTGGATGCTAGAGCAGAAAAAAGGATTCTTGTGGGATATGCAACAGAATCAAAAGGTTACAGAGTTTTCAATCTGAATTCAGCCAAAATTCAGGTCAGCAGAGATGTGCAATTTGATGAAAATGCCTGCTGGAATTGGGACTTAAAAGAAGTTCAACAGACTATCACAGCTGCCCTTGAATCACCAGTACAAAGTATTGATGATGAAGATCAACAAGCCATTGAAGCAACTTCAGATACAACAGTACTTAAGGTTAGACAACTGTCTGATGTGTATGAAAGATGTAACCTTGTACATGCTGAGCCTACAAATTACTCTGAAGCTGCAGGAGATCCAGCTTGGATTGAAGCAATGAAATCAGAAATTGATTCCATTGAAAGAAATGGGACTTGGAGATTGACTGAAATTCCTGTAGATAAAAAGGCAATTGGAGTGAAGTGGGTTTTCAGAACCAAATTCAATCCAGATGGTTCAATCTTCAAACACAAGGCTAGATTGGTTGTTAAAGGTTTTGCTCAAGTTGCTGGAGTGGATTATGGAGATACTTTCGCACCAGTAGCTAGGCATGACACTATAAGACTCCTACTTGCTCTTGCGAGACAAAAAGGATGGAAAGTTTATCATTTAGATGTGAAGTCTGCTTTTCTAAATGGAATACTACTTGAAGAAATTTATGTTCAGCAACCAGAAGGCTTTGTTGTTGCTGGTGATGAACACAAAGTTTACAAGCTACACAAAGCTCTTTATGGTTTGAAACAAGCACCAAGGGCACAGCAGGATTGATACTCATTTGATTCAACTAGGATTCAAAAGAAGTGAAAATGAAGCTACCCTATATCTGAAACAAGATGAAGATGGTTTGCAGTTGGTGATATCACTCTATGTAGATGACATGCTAGTTACTGGAAGCAATGCAAAGTTGCTGGAAGAGTTCAAAACTGAAATGCAAGATGTTTTTGAAATGTCTGATCTTGGCATTATGAACTACTTTCTTGGAATGGAAATACATCAATGTAGTTCGGGTATTTTTGTTTCACAAAGGAAGTATGTTGTTGATATACTCAAGAAGTTCAAGCTTGAGTCATGCAAAGAAGTAGCAACTCCTTTAGCACAAAATGAGAAAGTTTCAAAGAATGATGGTGAGAAACTTGAAGATCCCTCTGGATTTAGAAGCCTAGTGGGCAGTTTGCTATACTTGACAGCAACTAGACCTGACTTAATGTTTCCAGCTGGTTTGCTGTCAAGGTTTATGAGCTCACCTAGCAACATTCACATGGGAATTGCTAAAAGAGTGTTGAAGTACATCAGAGGAACAACTGATCTTGGCATCTGGTACTTGAAGACAGGAGGAGTAAATCTGATTGGTTATGCAGACAGTGACTGGGCACGGAGTGTTGATGACATGAAGAGCACCTCTGGATATGTTTTTAATATTGGTTCAGGTGCAATCTGTTGGAATGCAAAGAAGCAGGAGGTGGTGGCACAATCAACAGCTGAAGCAGAGTATATCTCCATGGCAGCTGCTGCAAATCAAGCAATTTGGTTGAACAAATTGCTTGCTGATTTGGGTCAAGAACAAAGCTCACAAACTGAGCTTCATTGTGATAATAAATCTGCCATTGCTATTGCTCTAAATCCGGTTCAACATGGCAGAACCAAGCACATCAATGTGAAGTTTCATTCTATAAGAGAAGCTGAGAAGAACAAGCTTATAAAGCTACACTACTGTCCAATAGATGTTCAACTTGCTGATATAATGACTAAAGCTCTTCCTAGATCAAGACTGGAATTTCTAAGGATGAAACTTGGTTTGTCTAAGGCAAGTCTCAAGGAGGAGTGTTAGAATTATGAGATTTTGCCTTTAGAAAGATAGAATTAAGATCAGTTTTTCATATTTGAATTTTGTAACAGTTTATCTCCTTCAGGATTTGCAGCAGAAACATTCTGCTTAGTCTAGGATTTCAATTCCAATAATCTCTCAAGTTTGTTGAGAGTTCTAATGCATTTCAAGTTCTATGTAAGCTTATATATAGGCATTTGAAGTTAATGAAAACTATTGATCTTTCTACTCAACTCTGCCATCTTAAATCTGTTTCTTTTTCTTTACGTAAACTGTATTGTTTAAGTTTAATTCATTTCCATCAGCCGGCAAGGGTTCCTGTGAATGGATTGGCAAAACCAGCAAGGCACAATAGCTGATGAAGAACAAAAGATGGTCCGAGGAAATCTCTGTCCAAACAGTTAAGCTCACCCTGAGATGACACTAGATCGAGTCTGATTCGACGTGAACAGAGTGACCCTGTATGTCTTAGTTTCATCATCCTATTTGCAATATGAAGGTTCTTTGACATGCAAAATCAACAACTCTTCGTATTCCTATTCCCATCACAAGATTACTGCTCGCTTATGAACACTGAACACAGTGTTCTTCAATGTTTTCGCTACTGCACAATTACGTGCAGGCAACATCCATTCTTTGAGAGGACACAAATGGTACACAGAGCAATCACATGTAATATGATCAGTATAACAGAAGTATTAAGTCATCATCGCAGAATAACATAGGAAACAAGAATGATCAGGCCAGTAGAACAGGAAGATGGTTAGTTGCAATCGCACCTGAGAAAACTACTGATTCATTTCCATTGATGATCCACAGATAGTTCAAACATCAAATCATGTTATGCCATAATGCAAGTTTAAGAATCTATCCAGCTCTCCATGTCTTAAAACAAAGTACGGGAGATGATTGGCAGAAACTGAACTGACTTCACTAAGCCAATAGGAATTTAGAAGATCTTGCAACCCCCTCCATGCAACTGCAACATGGCATTGATTTGTTCCCCATTCTCTAGTCCATGCCACACATGCAAATCAAAATTTAGAAGAGAATCACCGAACTGAAAAGAACCAGAATAAATGAAAATCAACATTATTTGCGGTAATAAAAGATAAAAGCATAAGCACCAAATCAAACTTCAAGTACAACAAAGCTCGTTGGTGCTCATGCGGCCAAAGTTTTCCATTTACTTGTAGTTAACTCATCCACAAATGCTTGCAATTGCCATTTTTGTTTTTGTTTTGATACGTGAGTAACACTTTAATGTTAAATACTTTCAAAGAAGAGGAAGTAATCTAGCAGCGATAATCTAGAATAAAAAACAAATCTTGAACATCCTGAAAATCATGAATCAGTTCTCTTGTTTCAAAGGGATCTTTACCAACATTATCAGCAATTCTTATCGGTTCTAGTAATTTCACTTACGGTATTGGAACATAGCACATGCTCCCACAGAAGTTGACGCTGCAAACAAATCTTCAATACTTGCAGAACAAGCCACCCCTGCAGCCGACTCTCCTACACCAGAAGACTCTTGAAAACTGGCCATAATATCATAAACACATTGTAATATTATGGATATAATATAGTTAGTTATATTCTGTTACAATTAGTTAAACGTTTGTTAACAGACGTTAGTTAGAAATTCTATATATATATGTATTGATATCCACTGTAAAGAGGTAGAGAAATACAAAAGAAGCTTATGCTGCATTTTTGATTGCAGACTTTCTAAATGTATGTTCCTTCCTTTTCTTTTCTCTCATAGAAAATCCTATTCTTCTCATTCTTTCTCTGCTTCTACAAGCAAAAGATACATTCTGCTATTGCAAATTCATCATGGTATCAGAGCTATAGAAGAAATCAAGATTTTATAATATCTCTGCTATATTCTAAAAACTCTGAAAACATATACTCTTATTATAATTTTTAAAGATTCACGATCTTTGTAGTTGGATATTTGTTTTTCTGTCATCAACTTCTTGGTTCTTTTTCAAAATGTCTGATCATTTTGAAGAAAGTGCTTCTACAGCACATAAAGATTCATCCAATATCGTTACTCTAAATCTTTCTGATGATTCTTCCAGCTGCTACTATCTCCATCCTTCTGATAATCCTGGCGCTCTTCTGGTTTCAGAAATATTCACTGGCGAAAATTATATTGCATGGAGCAAATCCATGACAATTGCCTTGACAGTGAAAAACAAGATTGCCTTCATTGATGGATCTTTAGTTCAACCAAATACAAACAATCAATCACTTCGTATGGCTTGGCTGAGATCAAACAATTTGGTCCTATCATGGCTGATGAATTCAATTTCCAAAGAAATTCGCAGCAGCCTTCTTTACTTCACAACAGCTTTTGATATCTAGGAAGAAATACGAACCAGATATCTTAGAAGTGATGGACCAAGGGTTTTTAGTTTAGAAAAATCTTTGAGTTCTATTGCACAAAACTCAAAATCTATCACTGAATATTTCAGTGAATTCAAGGCACTATGGGATGAATACAGCAGTTATCGCCCAATCCCAAGCTGCAAATGTGGACATCTTGATTCCTGCTCATGCAATATTTTTAAACATCTAACTGATCGACAACAATCCGACTTTGTCATGAAATTTCTGGTTGGCCTTCATGATTCTTATTCATCAGTTAGAAGCCAACTATTGCTGCAAACTCCTTTGCCATCTATGGGCAGAGTTTTCTCCCTGCTTCTTCAAGAAGAGAGTCAGAGATCCTTAACAAATACAGCAGGCATTCCAATTGATTGCCAAACAATGATTGCTGAACACTACCACAATCAAAATTCCAAATCAGGTTCCAACTATACTACACGGTTTGCTAAACACAAAGGTAAAACTAAGGCAACCTGCACCCACTGTGGATATCCTGGACATATTGTTGATAAATGTTTCCAACTCATTGGATACCCTCCTGGGTGGAAGGGATCAAGAGGAAAAAGATTGGCTACCATGCAACATACCAGCAAGAACTTTCAACGATTACCTACTGCACATCATACTACTACCTTGCAACCACATCTTGATACCCCTAACATTGTTTTCTCTCAAGAACAGATGCAGAATCTACTTACTCTAGCAAATAGCATTTCCAGCTCAAAACTAAATAACACTGCTACAGAAGTATCTACATCAGGTATATCCTTTTCATGTCATACAACATCTTCACCTCATAACAGTTTTTCTTGGATTCTTGATACTGGAGCCACAAATCACATGATCTGTAGTCCTCTTCTTTTTGAATCCATCATTCTTCCTAAAACTCAGAATAACATTCATCTACCTAATGGTCAACATGTACCAATTCTCTTCACTGGAACAGTTAGATTTTCCCCTGACATCATTTTATACAATGCACTCTATGTTCCAGCTTTTAATATCAATCTTATTTTTGTTTCTAGATTAACTGCTGCTAACACTGTTGGTTTATTTTTTCTTCACACCAAATGTATTCTACAGGACCTAAACAAATGGAAGATGATTGGTCTTGCTGAAGCTGAATCTGGTCTATACAAACTTCACAAACCTCCTGCTCCAAATGCTACAAAATCACCTCCTATAACAAATATCAAATCCTGTGCTGTTACCACAAATATCTGGCATTTACGTTTAGGCTACATACCTCCATCCAAAATCACCATTTTGAACAAAACTGATCCTTCAGTCACTATCAGCACCAATAGCTTTTGTGATATTTGCCCCTTAGCTAAACAAAAACGTTTGCCTTTTTCTTTATCTGTTCATCAATCTACAAAAACCTTTCAATTAGTTCATATTGACATTTGGGGACCCTTCTCTGTCACCTCTTATTCTGGTTATCAATTTTTTCTTACTATTGTAGATGATTACAGTAGATTTACTTGGTTGTTCTTAATGAAATCCAAATCTGAAACAAGACATCTTCTCCGCAATTTTCTAGCATATGTTCATACTTAATTTAACACAAATATTCAAACACTCAGATCCGACAATGGTCAAGAATTTAATATGCCTATCTTCTACCAAACACATGGCATCATACATCAACAAACATGTGTTGAAACACCTGAACAGAATGGAAGGGTTGAAAGAAAACATCAACACCTGCTCAATGTAGCTCGATCTCTTCTGTTTCAAACACAACTACCTTTATCTTATTGGACAAATTGCATATTAACAGCCACACACCTCATTAATCGTACCCCCTCCCTCCTTCTCCAAAACCAGACACCTTACCAACTTCTTTATCAAAAACCACCACATTACAATTACTTAAAAGTTTTCGGTTGTTTATGCTTTGCCAGCACAATCACTCATAATAGAGGTAAATTTCATCCAAGAGCCACGAAATGTATTTTTCTTGGATACCCTCCACACATTAAAGGATACAAAGTTCTTGACTTAAACACTTGCAAAACTTTTGTCTCTCGCAATGTAGTTTTTCATGAATCCAACTTTCCATCTATTCCAAATAAGGTTCATACACCTCTTGTATTCCCTGACTATCCTCAACACTTTGACCCTTTTCCTTGTCGACCATCAAACACAACTCTACATGATTCTGTTGTTCCTGCAACACAGCCCACACTTCCTATCCAACCTTCTGTTCCTCACATTTCTACCCTGCCCCCTCCTCTTACTCAACTTAGAAAATCTGAAAGAACTAAACATCCACCTACTTACTTAACACAGTATTATTGTGGACATATGGCTCAGATTGCTTCAGCAACACCAGAATCTTCCCCTTGCTTCCTGCCTGGTAAGCCCTACTCTATCCTTCCTTACTTATCTACATCCCATTTATCCTTACCCCACTGTGCTTTCACTTCTTCTGTTTCATCTATTTATGAACCGAAAACTTACAAACAAGCTAGCTCTATCCCTCATTGGCAGCATGCTATGACCAATGAAATAACAGCCCTTAAGAAAAACCAAACTTGGGACTTGGTCATTCTACCCCCTAATAAAACTGTCATTGGATGTAAATGGGTCTACAAAGTTAAATTTCAGGCTGATGGACAGGTTGAGAGATATAAAGCACGATTGGTAGCAAAAGGATACACACAACAAGAGGGAATTGATTTTTTTGACACCTTCTCTCCTGTTGCAAAAATCACTACAGTGCGTGTTCTTCTCACCATTGCTGCAGCCAACAATTGGCATTTACATCAACTTGATGTAGACAATGCCTTCCTACATGGGGACTTTGACACGACCAAAAGATTGATGTCTTCTCCCAAGTGTAGGAGTGTCGAAGTAATAAATAACCCGGCAAGATCGAGGTCGAACCACAGAGAGGTTAATTGTATAAATTATAAATAACAAGACAACAACAACAATAATAATAATAATAGTAATAGTAGTACTAGTAATAATAATAATAATAATAATAATAATAATAATAATACTCAATACGTGGCGTTGTTATACCTGAGAATGATCTAAAAGATCGGGTCACAGGTTTCCAGCCTATATACTGAGTTTATGAAAAGATCAAAGAGATATATTATATAATATAAACAGATTTCTGATGCGAATGAACAAGGCAAGATCAACAATATCAGGATCCTTGATCAAACACAGAGCATACTTAACGTACATAAAATATAACAAGAATGTAAATAATAATAATAATACTAATAATAATAATAATACTAATAATAATAATACTAATAATAATAATAATATTAGTAATAATAATAATAATAATAATAACAATAAAAAGACGAGGAGGAGGAAGAGACAATAACAACAACAATAATAATAATAATAATAACAACAATAATAACAATAACAACAATAATAATAACAAAAATAAGAAAAGCAGGAAGAAATTAATGAGAACTTTGAGATGGAAGATTAATGTAAGGATTAAACAATAATAAAGACAAATGTCAAGGTTAGAGGATCCACCAATGGTATTTCAAACAAGTATAGTATAAACTCTTATTACTCAATTTGGAAACCACACACGAAGGAGGTTCCAGTCGGATGATTTGTCATTAATAGCTCATTATAAATTATTAACATGATCATATTAATTATCTTATGTACATAACACCAAACTTTTAAATATTGTCAGGAATTCATGATGTTAACTGATGTTAACAACAAATCAAGTACCTTTCATAGCCCCAGGTGTAGGTAATACCATACGGTTGGGTTATGAGAGTGCCAAGCATTTGTTGTACCAAGTATTATACAACACAAATTTAGATTAACCATTTAACAAGCAAGGTATTAAGAATTAGTAAGATAAAAAGATAAGACATGTTAATATTAAACATTAAGGTCCATATTGAGTTTACACCATACTTGTTCTTACACCATTAGTGTAACCTTTTCACCTTGACATAATAAACTTAGCTAAACATAATGAAGAAGAAAAACATAAATAAATAAAACAAGAACATAAATAAAATACAAGTTAACTAAGGAAAGGAAAGGAAATGAAAAGCATAAACAAGAAATTAATAAAAGCAAAGCTTAAGAATTACAAAAAATATAAAGAGAGAAATAAAGAGCATGAACTTGATCTGAACAACCAAGCCCCCAAATACATGGCAAATGCCTCCTTTTATAGGCCAAAATTCGGAATTATTGATTTGATGACTAATTGTTGAGTGGGTGGCCACCTTTTGACTTGGTGAAAATCCTTATCTTCTTGTCTTAATAAAACAAAAATTCTAGCATCAGAACTGGGTCCAGATATCCAAATGAAAGTTCTGCGAACTTCTCTGAATAGTGTTTGGGCTGCATGACAGATTCGGACTTCTCCGTTGTTACTATAATTTGGACTTGAAATCGGCCTTCTTAGATCTTGATATCTAAATGAAAGTTGTAGGCCTATGTCTTATCAAATCTCTGTAAAAATTTCAGATCATTTGGATAACTAGAACTCGAGATATGGGCTGGACACTGAACAGTGTTGGGCTGCAAGACAAATTCGGACTTCTCCTTTCTAAGCTTCACCCTTCTTTATCTTCAAAATTTCAGTAGTTGAATTCATCAATCAATCCTTTGATTTATGTGATATGCCTGCATTTAAGATGAACATTTACCATATATTAGGGTATTTTATAGTATTAGACTTGTTATTATAAAACATGCTTTAGTTAAGGAGTTATTGATACTTTAAGTGCAAAATGATGATATAAACCATTGATAAACATGCACTTTTAAGTACTAATCACACTCCCCAACCAGCTTATTACTAGTCCCTAGTAATCAAAGTGTTAAAATAGAAAAACAATTTGCAAATTCCATAAAGCAAGGCATTCATCATTAAACTTTCATTAATCTATGCAGATAAACAAACTCTCATTTCTGCTTCATATTTCTTAAACAAGATATTAATAAACCTTCTTTTTATGTGCTCAATGTATGAAAACATATATGATGGGGCTATTGTTGGAAGAAAACAATATTATGTTCTAATGTTTAAGGTTAACTTCCTTGGGTTGGGATTTTTTTTTTCTCTTTTTTTTATTTTTTTTATTTACACATACAACTTAAAACACAATGCATCTTTAACCCATGTAACGAGCTTTAGGCTAATGACTCCCAAACCAGTTGGTCTTAGGGCATTAGGTGTTCAGACACCTCTACGAGCTTAGCAACTCGGGTTGCAGATACGGATACATAGATAGTGCAATGTTTGATTCCCTTAAGCTTTTCTCCTTAACCCATGTAACAAGCTTTGGGCCAATAGCTCCCAAGTCAGTTGACTTTAGGGTATTAAGTGTTAAAACACCCCTTCATGCTTAATTGCTTAGGTTAGGGAGGCTACGAAACCAAACTTATCTACGTTTTTATTCATCATTATTATATATATAAAAAAAAGTTTTGTTTTTTTTTTGTTTTTTTTTTTTGCAAATTATGTACTATCCCTTTCCCTTAGTTGTTACCTTTAACAAAAGAACATAAATAATGTAATAATCCAATTGTGCAACCCACAATCATATGTTAAAGTGTGTGTGTGAAAATGAAGATTCAAGAATACTTGTTAAATGAGCATATGAGCAGAATCAAGTGTTAACAATATGAGAGTTTGTAGACTTAGATATTTCAAGAAGTATTATGATAGACCTTGTTAAGAATGTTTACTAAGATGCGTCTCAAGAGTCACTTTAACAAAATAACTCCTTTTACTCTGTCATCCTAGTAACAACAGTTTTGCAAATAGTTTATGAAATAGAAAACATAAATTTTTTTTTTTAAACTACTACCCTTTCTCCCCAACCAAAATGAGACATTGTTCTCAATGTCTTAAGGTAGAAAGATAGAGTATAGAAGACATCACCTGAAATAACGAACACTGATAAACCTGAAATACACTTACACAAATATAAGAAACAACAAAACATAATAATAAAACCAAAAGACACAAAGTTTTTACAAACTAAGGCTCAAATCCAATCTAAGCTTTTTACGGCTTTCCTTAGTTGACCAATTTATACGACTCATGGAGGGATTAATTACAGGGATGAAAGATTGTAGTTGGTCAATCAATTGTTCAACAGTAGCAGTAGAGATTATGATTTGTCGTGCTGATGATGTTAGAAATTCCTGTTCCACAGCATGATCAAGAAAAGACAACAACTTATCATAAAAACCATTAACATTTAACAAACCTATGGGTTTATGGTGAATGTGCAGTTGGGCCCAAGAGGAAATATGAAAGATCTCTTCCAATGTGCCCAGACCGCCTGGTAAGGCAATGAAGGCATCATCATGGTTAAACATGGTATTCAGTCGATCAGACATTGTGGGGACTTGTAATTCCTCTCCAATTGTTTTTCCAATGATGTCCCCTTGTGCTAAAGCTTTGGGGACAACCCCCAAAACTTGACTACCTCCTAAAGATGCAGCTATTGACACTCCCCCCATTAACCCAAGGTTGCCTCCTCCAAACACTAAATGAATCTTTCGCTCAGCTAGTACCTGACCAAGATGATTTGCTGATTCTAACAACTCTTTTTCTTTCCCGGGACTGGATCCACCAAAAACACAAATTTTGTTTATGTGGTTACTTGAGGAACCTGCCATTTCTACACACGTCTGTATTTGATGAATGTATGGGTTGAGTAGAAATGAAGGGAAGGAAGAGAAGAATTTATAGATGAGAAATTGAAAATGTAATCATACCACCTATATGTAGGCCAGCTGTAGTCTCACACACACACACACACACACACACACACTCTCTCTCTCTCTCTCTCTCTTTATTAATTATTTATTTTGAAAAAAGCATATGTATGTACAGGTAGTTGTGATTATGGCTCACATCTTCCCTTGGTTTTACGTCCAAGAACGGCTTAAACGCCCTCTATGGGTCGGGGATAGGCTTCCCATCTAGTTTTCTTAAAAACTGGCAAACAGGGTCTTTTTTAGTCAAATTCCTAAGACTAAGTCGAGCATGTTCTTCATGGAATTGGGGCCATAAATCATAAATTGCACGATGCACATCTCCACTAGGGTGCGTCTCAAGAGTCAATAGAAAATTATCTAAAGACCCCTTACTCAGGCCATCCTTAATGAATTGTATTTTATCTTCACGCTTTACAGATACCATTCCTAAAGAACGACATGTCGCATTACAAGTCCATCTAGCACATCGGTGACAGACTTTCAATCGTTTTGCATGACGTGTCTTCGCAAAAGTGCTTTTACCTGTTCCAGGCATGTATGAAATGAAAGAATTGGAGGACTCACCTGATAATCGGACCTTTGCTTCAATCAACCAATGAATATCTTCAGGAATTCCATGGTTCATTAACAACCTCAATCTTGCACATCTAGCACGGTAAATTTTTGTAATCGCATTCTGAGGCAGAGCGGGAAAATACTTTTTCAATTTTTCAAGAGTGGTGTCCATTTTCAACTGAGAATTGGGGGAGAGATTCAAAGAAAGGAGAAAGAGCAAAGAATTGCACAAATATATACACAGATATCAGTTATCATGGGAAACTGAAAGAACCGACTTAAAAGTCACGGAGTACCGTTATCCGCCATTTGACCGGGGTGAGAGACTAGCAAAACAAAAGTCACACAAAAACAATGTGAGAAAAAGAATCAATCTTTATATACAGGATCACCTAATTCAATAGAGTCATTTTGAATTGAAAAATTGTCAAAATAAACTTTCAAACGATGGCCATTTACCTTGAAAACATTACCTTTCTTTGGATTTTTGATATCACAGGCCCCATATGGATACACATGTTTCACAATAAAAGGACCACTCCATCTTGATCTTAGTTTTCCAGGAAATAAATGGAGTCGAGAATTATAAAGCAAGACTTTTTGACCAACATTGAATGTTTTTCTCAGTATTTTCTTGTCATGAAACTCTTTGATTCTTGCTTTATGAATTCTTGAATTGTCATATACATCATTTCTTATTTCCTCAAGCTCATTTATTTGCAATTTTCGCAGCTGACTAGCATCATCAATGTTTGAATTGAAAGCTTTAATAGCCCAATAAGCTTTATGTTCAATTTCCACAGGCAAGTGACAAGGTTTTCCATAGACTAGTCTATAAGGTGACATACCTAATGATGTTTTATATGCAGTTCGATAAGCCCAAAGTGCATCATTAAGTCTTAAAGACCAGTCTTTCCAATTAGGGTTTACTGTTTTCTCCAAGATCTGTTTGATCTCCCTATTAGCAAGTTCTACCTGTCCACTCGTCTGAGGGTGATAAGGGGTGGCAACTTTGTGTGTGATTCCGTATTTCTTCATTAAAGATTCAAATGGCTTGTTGCAGAAATGTGTTCCACCATCACTTATCATGGCTCGAGGGATTCCGAATCGACTTAAAATGTTTTCTTTCAAAAATTTTATCACTATTTTGTGATCATTGGTTCTACTTGGAATTGCCTCTATCCATTTTGAAACATAATCTATTGCGACCAATATATACAAGAAACCAAATGATGGAGGAAATGGACCCATAAATTCTATACCCCAACAATCAAAGATCTCAATGACAAGAATAGGATTTAAAGGCATCATGTGACGTTTTGAAATAGATCCCAACTTTTGACAATTTTCACAAGTCTTGCAGAACGCATGTGAGTCTTTGAACATGGTGGGCCAGTAAAATCCACTTTGTAAGATTTTTGCAGTTGTCTTTCTTGATGAGAAATGACCCCCACATGCCTCAGAATGACAAAATTTAATGACACTACTTACCTCATTGTCAGGAATGCATCTTCGAAATATTTGATTAGGACAATATTTGAATAAATAAGGGTCATCCCAATAAAAGTTCTTCACTTCGTTCAAGAACTTTCTTTTGTCTTGGGTACTCCAATGAGCTGGCAATTGTCCTGAAACAAGAAAATTAACAATATTAGCAAACCAAGGCATCATAGAGACAGAAAATAAAGATTCATCAAGAAAGTAGTCATCGATTGGTGTGATGTCAGATCTCGAATCGGTTGTCAATCTTGACAAATGATCTGCGATAACATTTTCGGTGCCTTTCTTGTCTTTGATTGTGATATCAAATTCTTGAAGTAACAAAATCCACCGCACAATCTAGCCTTAGAATCTTTCTTAGAGAGAAGATATTTCAATGCTGCATGATCACTAAAAACAACAACAGGTGAGCCAACAAGATAAGATCTGAACTTGTCACATGCAAATACTACTGCAAGTAATTCTTTTTCAGTGGTAGTGTAATTCATTTGAGCACTATTTAAAGTTTTACTTGCATAGGAAATCACATAAGGTTTCTTATCTTTTCTTTGTCCCAAGACAGCACCCACGGCATAATCACTAGCGTCACACATTATTTCAAAAGGTAATGACCAATCAGGAGGTTGAATGACAGGAGCAGAAGTAAGCAAGCTTTTAAGTTTAACAAAGGCTTTTTCACATTGTTCAGTCCATTCAAAAACAGTTTCCTTTGATAGAAGGTTACACAATGGTTTAGATATTACACTAAAATCTTTGATGAACCTTTTGTAAAAACCAGCATGTCCTAAGAATGATCTAACATCTTTAACAGATTTTGGTGTTGGTAAGTTGGTAATTAACTCGATTTTAGATTTGTCAACCTCAATTCCTGTCGATGAAACAATGTGACCAAGTACAATGCCGTTTGTTACCATAAAGTGACATTTTTCCCAATTCAGTACAAGATTCTTCTCTTCACACCTGTTCAAAACCTTTTTCCAAGTTAGTTAAGCAATCATCAAATGAATCACCAAAAACAGAAAAATCATCCATAAAAATCTCAAGAAACCGTTCAACCATATCATTGAATATGCTAAGCATGCATCTTTGAAACGTAGCTGGTGCATTACATAACCCAAAAGGCATTCTTCGATATGTAAAAGTACCAAATGGACATGTGAAAGTAGTCTTCTCTTGATCTTCCAATGCAATTTCAATTTGATTGTAACCTGAATAGCCATCTAGGAAACAATAAAATTCATGACCTGCAACTCTTTCGAGGATTTGATCCATGAAAGGTAAAGGGAAATGATCTTTTCTAGTCATTGAATTAAGTTTCCTGTAGTCAATGCACATGCGCTAACCAGTAATAGTCCGAGTTGGAATTAACTCATTTTTCTCATTTGTTATCACAGTGACTCCAGACTTTTTGGGTACAACTTGGGTAGGACTTACCCATTTGCTGTCAGAAATAGAATAAATGATTCCATTATCTAGAAGCTTAATGACTTCATTTTTCACTACTTCTTTCATATTAGGATTAAGTCTTCGTTGCATTTCTCTAGATGGTTTAGCATTTTCCTCCAAATAAATCCTGTGTGTGCAAATCAAAGGACTAATTCCTTTTATGTCAGCTATGGTCCATCCTAATGCATTTTTGTGCATTTTCAGAGTTTGTAATAACTTACCTTCTTGATGTGCATTAAGTTTGGAAGAGATTATTACCGGAAAAGTTTCATTTTCTCTCAAAAATGAGTATTTGAGATTGACTGGTAACGGCTTCAAATCAAGTTTTGGTGGTTGAACACTTGAAGGTATAGACTCAATTGATCGTGATGGCAATTCTTCAATTTGTGGTCTCCAATTACATGCCTTTGCTTCTTCCTGAAAATAAACCATTTGCAACTCGTCAGGTTCATCAATCTCAGTTTCACTAGAAGTGGTTTGAAATTGATCATGAACTAATTTTTGAATAAAGTCCACTTCCTGTAAATCATTATCATCTCCAAGTTGCTTGCAAATGTTGAAAATATTCATCTCCAATGTCATATTTCCAAATGATAGTTTCATCAGTCCATTCCTACAATTAATCAATGCATTAGAAGTTGCAAGAAATGGACGTCCTAAAATAACAGGAATTGAATTACATGCTTCAACAGGTTGTGTATCCAAGACAATAAAATCTACAGGGTAAATGAATTTATCAACTTGTACTAACACATCCTCAACTATTCCTCTAGGCACTTTTACAGATTTATCAGCAAGTAAAAGAGTTACAGAAGTTGGTTTTATCTCACCTAGATTGAGACTTTGAAAAACCGAATATGGAAGTAAATTCACACTAGCTCCAAGATCAAGTAAAGCTCTTTCAATTTTATGCTCTCCAATAAAGCAAGAAATGGTAGGACAACTAGGATCTTTATATTTCAAAGCATTATTATTCTGAAGAATAGCACTTACTTGATCGGCTAAAAAGGCTTTCTTTTTCACATTCAGTTTTCTCTTCACAGTGCATAGATCTTTCAAAAATTTAGCATAGAAAGGTACCTGTTTAATAGCATCCAACAAAGGTATATTGATCCTTACCTGTTTGAAAATTTCAAGGATTTCAGAATTGTGATTGACTTTCCTTTGTTTGATCATGGCATGAGGAAATGGAAGTGTTGGCGGAGAATCAGTCTTTTCTTCACAATGTTCAAATTCAACCCCTTCCTTACCCTCAGAGATTGACTCATCATCTTTCTCACAAGGTTCAAGAGTGGGTTTTTCAATAACCTTACCATTGCGAAGAGTGATGACTGATTTGACTTGATCCATGTGTTGGCTTTCGGAACTACTTGGATTTGCATTGTATTGCCCCTTTGGATTTTGCTGTGGTTGAGATGGAAACTTACCTTTCTCTTGAAAATTGAGAGCAGATGTGAATTTTGCAAGAGCATCTTTAAAATTTGTCATGCTTTGAGTAAGTTGACTGTTGATTGTCTCTTGCTTTTCAATGAATGCATGCAATGTTTCCTCAAGATTTCTTCTAGGAGGTGGAGCACAAGGAGGTGCATATCCATGAGAATTTTGGAAATTATGGTGTGCTTGAAACGGTGGTTGTGAAGTTTGTGCATTATTGTTATCACTCTTCCAACTGAAATTTGGGTGATTTCTCCAACCAGGATTGTATGTTTGCGAGTATGGGTTATGATTGGGCCTTTGGAAACTGTTTAAGGCATGGGCTTGTTCATGGAGACATTCCTTGAAAGAAGGCAAAGTTGGACAGTTATTGGTTGCATGTTCATTTGTTTCACAGATTTGACACACAATGTCTTGAACAGATTTTAATTGACCACTCTTTTTCAATTCTAGTGCCTCGACTTTTCTAGCTAAAGATGTAAACTTGGCTTGGAGGTCATGATCTTCCCTAAGGTTATACATACCTCTACCAGATGTATGAGGTTGGGTTTTACTTGGTGCCTTATAAGTGCCCTTAATGTCCCAATTTTGCGCATTTTCAGCTAGCAAGTCTAGGTACTCCATTGCTTCATTAGGGTCTTTATCTTCAAAAGTTCAATTGCACATCAATTCAACCATTTGCCTATTTTTAGGTGTTAATCCTTCATAAAATTGTGAAACCAATCTCCATGTTTCAAAACCATGATGAGGGCAAGTATTAAGCAAGTTTCGATACCTATCCCAACATTGGTAAAATGTTTCACTTGGTTTTTGAGTGAAAGTGGTGATTTGTCTTTTGAAAGAGTTGGTTCTATGAGATGGAAAAAACTTCTTTAAAAACTGTTGTTGCATTTCATCCCAAGCACGAATGGATCCTGACCTAAGATTTTGTAGCCATGTTTTAGCTTTATCTTTTAATGAAAAAGGAAAAAGCTTTAATCTAATGGTATTCATGCTACAATTTAAGTCATTATAGGTGTTACAAACTTCTTCAAATTCTCTCAAATGCAAGTATGGATTTTCTAGATCTAAGCCATGAAAAGAAGGTAAAAGTTGAATAATGTCTGGCTTAAAATTAAAATGAGATGCATCAGGAGGGAAAACTATGCATGAGGGTGCACTTGTTCTTGTGGGATTCATGTGGTCTCTAAGTGTCCTAACACGGTTATTCTCATTATTCTCATTATTCTCATTATGAAGTAATTGGTTATCTTCTTCAGCCATATTTTCTGAAAATGATGAGGATACCCTAGAAAGTCTACCACTTAGTGTACGTGACCAAACACTCATGCACGTGTAGAAAGAGAATAAAAGGAAGAAGAAAACAAAAGAAAAAGAAACAACACAAAAGAAACAAAGTTAGATACAAGAAAAGTGAAAAGAAAAAAAAATACTAAAATTTGTACAAGAATATACCTCCCCGGCAACGGCGCCAAAAACTTGACACGACCAAAAGATTGATGTCTTCTCCCAAGTGTAGGAGTGTCGAAGTAATAAATAACCCGGCAAGATCGGGGTCAAACCACAGAGAGGTTAATTGTATAAATTATAAATAACAAGACAACAACAACAATAATAATAACAAAAATAACAACAACAACAACAACAACAATAATAATAATAGTAATAGTAGTACTAGTAATAATAATAATAATAATAATAATAATAATAATAATAATAATAATACTCAATACGTGGTGTTGTTATACCTGAGAATGATCTAAAAGATCGGGTCACAGGTTTCCAGCCTATATACTGAGTTTATGAAAAGATCAAAGAGATATATTATATAATATAAACAGATTTCTGATGCGAATGAACAAGGCAAGATCAACAATATCAGGATCCTTGATCAAACACAGAGCATACTTAACGTACATAAAATATAACAAGAATGTAAATAATAATAATAATAATAATAATAATAATAATAATAATAATAATAATAATAACAATAAAAAGACGAGGAGGAGGAAGAGACAATAATAACAACAATAATAATAATAATAATAATAAGAACAATAATAACAATAACAACAATAATAATAACAAAAATAAGAAAAGCAGGAAGAAATTAATGAGAACTTTGAGATGGAAGATTAATGTAAGGATTAAACAATAATAAAGACAAATGTCAAGGTTAGAGGATCCACCAATGGTATTTCAAACAAGTATAGTATAAACTCTTATTACTCAATTTGGAAACCATACACGAAGGAGGTTCTAGTCGGATGATTTGTCATTAATAGCTCATTATAAATTATTAACATGATCATATTAATTATCTTATGTACATAACACCAAACTTTTAAATATTGCCAGGAATTCATGATGTTAACCGATGTTAACAACAAATCAAGTACCTTTCATAGCCCCAGGTGTAGGTAATACCATACGGTTGGGTTATGAGAGTGCCAAGCATTTGTTGTACCAAGTATTATACAACACAAATTTAGATTAACCATTTAACAAGCAAGGTATTAAGAATTAGTAAGATAAAAAGATAAGACATGTTAATATTAAACATTAAGGTCCATATTGAGTTTACACCATACTTGTTCTTACACCATTAGTGTAACCTTTTCACCTTGACATAATAAACTTAGCTAAACATAATGAAGAAGAAAAACATAAATAAATAAAACAAGAACATAAATAAAATACAAGTTAACTAAGGAAAGGAAAGGAAATGAAAAGCATAAACAAGAAATTAATAAAAGCAAAGCTTAAGAATTACAAAAAATATAAAGAGAGAAATAAAGAGCATGAACTTGATCTGAACAACCAAGCCCCCAAATACATGGCAAATGCCTCCTTTTATAGGCCAAAATTCGGAATTATTGATTTGATGACTAATTGTTGAGTGGGTGGCCACCTTTTGACTTGGTGAAAATCCTTATCTTCTTGTCTTAATAAAACAAACCTTCTAGCATCAGAACTGGGTCCAGATATCCAAATAAAAGTTCTGCAAAATTCTCTTATCTTTCCAGCAAAAAACAAATGAGGTCATTTGGACTTCTAGAACTCAAGATATGGGCTGAACACTGAATAGTGTTTGGGCTGCAGGACAGATTCGGACTTCTCCGTTGTTGCTATAATTTGGACTTGAAAACGGCCTTCTTAGATCTTGATATCCAAATGAAAGTTGGAGGCCTATGTCTTATCAAATCTCTGTAAAACTTTCAGATCATTTGGATAACTAGAACTCGAGATATGGGCTGGACACTGAACAGTGTTGGGCTGCAAGATAAATTCGGACTTCTCCTTTCTAAGCCTCACCCTTCTTTATCTTCAAAATTTCAGTAGTTGAATTCATCAATAAATCCTTTGATTTATGTGATATGCCTGCATTTAAGATGAACATTTACCATATATTAGGGTATTTTATAGTATTAGACTTGTTATTATAAAACATGCTTTAGTTAAGGAGTTATTGATACTTTAAGTGCAAAATGATGATATAAACCATTGATAAACATGCACTTTTAAGTACTAATCAGACTTACATGAAGAAGTATATATGCAATTACCACCTGGCTACTCCAATCACAATGACCCTCGAGTATGCAAACTCAAAAAGAGTATCTATGGCCTTAAACAGGCTTCAAGACAATGGTTTTCCAAACTCTCTGCATCTCTTCTTCAATTTGGTTTTCTACAAGCCAATTCAGATTCCAGCCTCTTCATCAAGCAATCTAAAACCATCCTCATTGCCATTTTAATCTATGTTGATGATGTTCTCATCGCATCAAATGATCTTACAGCACTGACTATAGTCAAAAACTATCTTCGCAGAATTTTCCCCATCAAAGATTTGGGACACCTCAAATACTTTCTCGGCATTGAGGTAACTCGATCTACCCAAGGCATTGTTCTTTGCCAAAGAAAATATGCCTTGGACATCCTCATGGATAGTGGTTTTTTTGGTGCTAAACCTGACACTTTTCCAATGGAATCCACACTCAAACTCAGCACACATGATACTAGCCCTCCCTTGTCTAATCCTGCATCTTATCGTAGACTTATTGGTAGGCTTCTCTACCTTACACTCACAAGACCTGACTTATCCTATGCCATCCAAACCCTTAGCCAATTCATGTCAAATCCTCACACCTTCCATATGCAAGCAGCAGAGAGAGTCCTTCGGTATCTTAAAGCCACACCAGGAAAAGGTTTACTACTCAAGGCTGCTTCCCCCCTTCATTTAAAAGCTTATTCTGACAGTGATTGGGGAGGTTGCATTGACACTCGTCGAAGTGTTACTGGCTATCTAGTTTTCCTTGGAGATTCCTTAATCTCCTGGAAATCAAAGAAACAACCTACTGTAAGTAGGTCCTCTGCAGAACCAGAATATCGGGCATTGGCAACGACTTCCTGTGAACTACAATGGCTTTCTTATTTACTGGCTGATTTCCACATCCCTCACTCTCAACCTGCCTTACTCTACACTGACAGCAAACCAGCCTCCGAAATAGCTTACAATCCTGTTCATCATGAACGCATCAAACACATCCAAATTGACTGTCATCTTGTTCGTGAAAAATTACAAGCAGGACTCCTTACCATCATTCACATTCCTTCCAAGTTTCAATTAGCTGATGCCCTAACTAAACCACTTGGTTCTCATATGCTTAATCCTCTACTTGACAAGATGGGAATGATAAATATCCATTCTCATCTTGCGGGGGGATATTGGAACATAGCACATGCTCCCACAGAAGCTGACGCTGCAAACAAATCTTCAATACTTGCAGAACAAGCCACCCCTGCAGCCGACTCTCCTACACCAGAAGACTCTTGAAGACTGGCCATAATATCATAAACACATTGTAATATTATGGATATAATATAGTTAGTTATATTCTGTTACAATTAGTTAAACGTTTGTTAACAGACGTTAGTTAGAAATTCTATATATATATGTATTGATATCCACTGTAAAGAGGTAGAGAAATACAAAAGAAGCTTATGCTACATTTTTTATTGCAGACTTTCTAAACGTATGTTCCTTCCTTTTCTTTTCTCTCATAGAAAATCCTATTCTTCTCATTCTTTCTCTGCTTCTACAAGCAAAAGATACATTCTGCTATTGCAAATTCATCATACGGAAAAGAGCTTCCAGGACAATAATTGAGTTAGTCGGAAAATATTTCTTGAAAAAAGAAGAAATGGTTGAAGGGCAGAAGAAGAATGTCACCTTGGTTGCATATGTCTTTTGGTAATGCGCTTTCCATTGTAGAAAAACCGCAAGCTATGACCTTCCATTCCCCTTCTCTCAATATACTCATCCATGAGCCTTGATAGAGAGGCACGAGGCTTGATCTTATATCGTACATAACGCCATCCTGCAATGAAAAGAAAAAATGACAGAACACCACACTCAATGGACTGCATAAATAGGTGTAATGATGTAAAATCACACAACTGCACAAAGATATTCCATTTGTAATTTCAAGTCCTTTCAGGAGCAACAATAAACAGCCCTAAACCCCAAGGTGTTCTTCAACTGCATCAGAGCTCATCAATAAATGAAGTGTACCTGTACAGGAGGATTTGATAAATGAATAGCAAGTAACCATGATCTGCTGCTATGGGGAAATGCAAGGGATGATGAGTGGCAACCAAACTTCTTTTGTATTTTCTTTGAAGATTGAGACCAAAACCTTCTCTACTATAGAAAGCTGCCTTACATACCAATATCTCAATTATTTTAACTGTTGGAGTTATGCCTTAAGTTGCTGCCTTTGTGTTATTTTAGTATTGTCTGTATTTGTTATTTTAATTCTGCTGAAATAAAAGACTAGAGCTGGTCTTCAGGACGTAAACTAGTTTTTAGGAGTCAGTTATGTTGTTAGCTGAACATGGTACATTTATGTTAGTGGTCAGCTGAACGTGGCACATTGTAGTGCTACAAACCAACAATTTCAGTTTGTTTCAAGTCTATTTAAACGTGTAAAGATTGCTGAAACATGTAAGCAATCAACGATATTTTTCAGTTCAATAAAACAGTAAAAAACTTCCACTGTTCAAAGCAAAATCTGCATTCTGTTTTTCACTTCTTCTTTTCAATCTCTTCAAACTCTTTCATTAACAATATGTTTTAATTATATATAGAAATATTTAGCAAAACACAGTTTAGGCAAACCCCAACAGCTACACTTCTTCCTGGAGGACATGCATCGGCTCAAACACAAAAACAAAAAGAAATATTGCAAGCACGGTAAGAAAAGTCAGTCCATAAATGACCAATTTTCAAATAAAATAATGCAAGCAAGTGAAGATATTTAAGAACCTGTCCGGTCACTTCGACTTCTATAGATTCAGAATTAGAGGAGGAGGAGTTCATGTTAGTGTCCTATTTTTGCATTCAAACCCACAAACCACACTTCTCCTACAATCCAAACAGTGAAAATATATAGATGGAAGCCGGTGAATTCATTGATTGTAGCAGTGAAGCAAGCAGAAGTGTCTGCCTTAAAATTTATATGCTGGTGTGAGCCACGATTTCTTAAACTTTTAAGTTGCTTCGAGTTTCCTAAGATGTGCTGACAGTACAGAACCCTTTACTTTAAGCATGGGACCATTTGATGAACACGAGTGAATTTAGGGTAAAGTTGATGCATGGAAGTCTTTTAAACTCTGTTGTACTGTAGGGTTGTGCCTGTGCTCTTCATATTTTCCTGTTATGTTCTTTTCCTTTTCTTTTAATTATACATGTATTTCTTTTTATTAACGTGGATCATAGTTTTAAAACCTGGACCGGCCCAGCGGGTCAACTCAAGACCCGGTCGACCCGGGTCTGGGACCGATCCGAGTCTAGGTAAAAACCCGTGTTGGCCCGGCGAAACCCGGCTGAGACCCGGCCTCTTTTTTTTATATATATACATGGATGCGAAACGGTGTAGTTTTTTAATCTCATTTTCTATTTCTATATTTTCTCAAAAACCAAACTGAGGATATCAAACAGAGCAGAGGATTTCAAATTAAATTAGGAAACATTTAAGTACCAATCATTTAATAAAAAGATATCTTCGCACCAAGAGAAAGAAATTGTAAAGCCCTTAAATTTCAATTCAAAGAAAATGAAAAGAAGAAAAAATCATAATTTTAAACAGGCGTGAAAAACATATAAAATCTCTTTTTGAGTATCAAAAACTCTGTTTCTTATGACAGAATCATTTTCTTGGAATATCTAAGAAGATATTGCCCCTTCAGGTTCGCTCACAATGTTCCTATCATCCCTGTATCCACTCAACCAGAGAGCTCACCTCAGCTGCCACATTCACACAAAAAGAGATCCTTTTCTTCTTCTTCACAGCAGCAGCAGGAGCTAGAGAGATAAAGAGAGAGTGGATGTTCCGTGTATATGAGAGAGGAGTTGGAATATAAATGAAGGGATAAATATATGCCACATTATGAAAAGTTAGAAAAGTAGTTAATGTTGATTATTATTGTGTGAATTTTGAATTTCCCAATACTCCTTTCATTAATTGTTTTAATTTAATTAAAGTGGAGGTATGCGGATCGAGCTGGGGAGGAGAATTCAAAGAAAGGGAGGTGTCTAAATAAATGCTAGCATTTAATGCTTTGACTTAATACTGACATGTGAGGTTTCGTGGAGGGTGAGGATGCCTTGTAGACCTCTGGTTCAGTAAATAATAGACAAAAAGAATAAGCTTTCAACTTTATTTGAATTTTGCAAGTTTTGAATAAGTTTGGTTTTTTTTTTTGGGTTTACCCGGGTCATCCCATCTAACTCATGATGACCGGGTCGACTACCGGGTCGAGTTTTAAAACTATGATGTGGATGTCCGGGTCAACTTATGCTTATCTCGACTAATCCCACAAACCTTAAAAGTAACGATCATGTAAACCTCAGTAGTCATCATATTAACAACCATAAGACTCGAACCACTACCAGAAATTTGTTTAATACCAACGGATTTACTGACGGAATATTTATGTCGGTAATTTGAGGTCGAACTTACGATGGAATTTTTTTCGTCCACCATTCCATCAGTAGTTACCAACTGAATTACAGACGGAATGTTCAAAATAAAAAAGAAAGGAAGTTAGCTGATCTGGTGGTTTTTGCGGGTCATTTTTGCCGACGAAATCACCGAGAGATTCAAAACGGCAGATCCGTACGGTGACATGTCACTTTTGCCGTTAGAATAGCCGACAGACTCACCAACGAAATACTTCCATTGGTGAAACCGTTGAAAAAAGTTAATATATGCCCACTCTGCCGACCCTCTCCTTCCCTATTTCTCCTTCTTCTTCCCCATCCAAACTCTCCCCATCTGCAAACAACCAGCCCCACCCAAAAAAAAATCTCCCTCTTCTTCATCACAACAAGTTATATTTCTTGAAGTTTTGTGGTCATAGCATCTGTGTTCTAATTTACCTACTGATTTTATCAAATTTTATAAGCAATTCTATCTTTTAAAATTTTAACATTTAAATGTCAATTTTATTGTTTTTTTAGTATATGTATTTTGCTAGTAGATGTACATTTTTTATTGTTATTTCTCAAACAAACTTGTAGTATATGAATGTATAATTTTATATTTGTTATGGTTTGTTTTAGATTTTTTAAGATTGTATTTGTTTGTAAATTGTTAAAACTTTATGGAATTATCGAATTACATGTGCTATTTTGAAATAATTAATAGCTTGTTTAATGGGTCCGTTTTAACTTTTATCAGTGGTATTGCGGAGTTGTAATTTCCATAAATTTATATGTATTAATTTGTATAGACGTTGATAAATGACAATGAATATTTAATATTTAATATTTAATATTTATGTGAAGTTGTGATTGGTTTGTTGGATAATCTCAAGGTAAACCAATATTTTTGCAAGTTTATTAATTTACCTAACATCGTTAATTAATACATGTTGTCATCATAATTTTATAGAGGTTCGATATAAGTCATGGATGATCGTTCATGGATGTATCGAGATTCACCCCAAGAATTGCAGAGGATGGATTATTGTAACGGGGTTCAGAGTTTTATTAATTTCGCAACATCTATTCCCATAAATTTTACTGGAGACAGTATTAGATGTCCATACAGGAAGTGTCAAAATAAAAACTATTTGCATCTAGATGTTGTAATGATGCATCTTCTACACAAAGGGTTTATGGAGAATTACCAGTGTTGGTATGCACATGGAGAAGTATTTGTTAGTAAGAAGAGAATGGGAGAAAGGGTGGTTGGGTTAACTTCTAGTGCTAGTAACGTGCATGAAGCGGAAAATGACAACACTAATCCTTACAGAAATATGGTTATGGATGCAATGAGAATGAATGAAGGTAATGTCAGTCAATGTGCAATCGTAGAAGAACATAATGCAGATGCAACTAGGTTTTTTGATTTGTTGAAAGATTCTGACGAACCATTATGGGATGGCTGCACAAACCACAATAAATTATCGGCCGTAACACATGTGTTCACCATCAAGTCAGATCACGGGTTAAGTAAGGCCGGGTATGATAAAATTATTGAATGGGCGAGAAGCATTTTACCTGAATGGAACAGGTTGAAAGAGAACTTCTATATTGTGAAGTCCATGATGAAACCCCCCGGTTTAGGATACCAGAAAATTGACATGTGCCCTAACTTCTGCATGTTATACTATCTTGAAAATGCTGAGATGATTGAGTTCATGACATGTAGGCATTCCCGTTACAAACCCAGAACTGGCAGGGGAAAAACTCTAGTGGCATATAAAAAACTTAGATGCTTCCCAATCACACCTAGACTACAGAGGTTATTCATGTCACAAAGGACTGTTGAGCACATGATATGGCACCAATCACATGATGTGGTTGATGGAGTGATGGTGCATCCTTCTAACGGTGAAGCGTGGAAACTCTTTAACAGTGAGCATCCTCACTTTTCAGCTGAATCAAGGAATGTGCGTCTTGGGTTGTGTACAGACGAATTCAACCCATTTTGGTCATTTGCTGCTCCTTATTCTTGTTGGCCGATCATACTCACAGTTTATAACTTGCCATCGAAAATGTGTATGAGGCCAGAGTTCATGTTTTTATCTATTGTTATACTCGGTCCAAGCAGCCTGGGCCAGAATATAGATGTTTGTCTTCGACCGTTGATTGATGAGTTGGCGCAATTGTGGTCCTCCAAAGCTTTGACTTATGATATATCGAGGAAACAAAATTTCCTTATGAGGGCAGCTTTGATATGGACTATCAATGATTTTCCTACTTATGTAATGATTTTTGATTGGAGCATATATGGGAAACTAGCATGTACATACTGCATGGAAAACAACAAGGCATTCACGTTAACAAACAAAGGTAAAGCTTCTTTTTTTTACTGTCACCGTCGTTTCTTGCCACTTAATCACAGGTACAGAAAGAATAGAAAAGATTTCTTTATTGGCATAGTTGAAAAGGATGTTGCATCCCTGCGTCTTTCTAGTGAAGAATTGCATGATGTTGTATTAGAGTACGGTGATATTGTGTTTGGTCTTCAATCAGGTAAGCAAAAGTTTCCTGGTTTTTATTTGACTCATAATTGGGTAACGCGAAGTATCTTTTGGGAGCTTCCTTATTGGAAGACCAATCTACTCCGCCATAACCTTGACGTCATGCACATTGAAAAGAACATATTTGATAACATTTTCAACACCATATGGATGTGAAGGGGAAGACAAAGGACAACATCAATGCTAGATTGGATATAGATTTATTCTGTAACCGTAAAAATATGGAGTTGGTTTATGATGAGTCACGGGTCGCAAAACCAAGAGCAAGCTTCGTGTTAGAGAAAAACACACAACTACTAGTCTACAAATGGCTTAAGAGTCTATGTTTTTTGGATGGACATGCCTTGAACATATCAAGGTTGGTTAATACTAAGGAATGCAGATTATATGGAATGAAGAGTCAGTGTTTATGCAAACACTCATCCCATTAGCTTTTCGTGATTTGTTGCCAAAGGGAATATAGGATGCACTCATGAAGATCAATCATTTCTTTAAAGATATATGTTTCAGCAAGTTGAATGTTGAGCACATTAAGAGGCTTGAAACTAATATCGTCGAGACACTATGCAAACTTGAGATGATATTCCCTCCATCATTTTTTGACTCAATGGAGCATCTCCTCATACATCTATCGTTCAAGGCAAAAGCTAGAGGACTGCTGGTCCAATATAGATGGATGTACCCATTCGAATGGTTAAATAGTACAGTTGCAATGTAATTCATATATAAAAGTATTTTCTATGTTTTTCTTAATTGAAAATACTTGATTAATTCAATGCAGGTACTTGTTTAATCTTAAGAAAAAGGTTAAGAACAAGGTGCATGTTGAGACTTCAATATGTGAGGCCTATATTATTGAGGAGATCTCAACATTTATCTCGTACTATTTCAAACCTCATATGAGAACGAGAATCAATCGCGTTCCACAGTATGATGATGGCGGTGAAGTGCCTTCCAGTGGGAACTTGTTAATGTTCTCCAATCCTGGATGACCCACACCTAAAAATATTGTAAGAGGAAGATATTTGTCGAAAATAAAGTTCAAACAAGCACACAACTATGTTCTATTTAACTGTGATGAGCTGAGACCTTTTATTCAGTAAGTTTATATATGTGTAATATTAATTAAACTTTGTCAATAATATACTGTTAATTATATATTGTAATATCATACACTCATTATCACTTGTAGGAAACATCGACAATATTTGCTCTCCAATAACTCACAGCTGACCGAATCCCAAATCTTTCAATTATAAGATGAACAATTTGTCACGTGGTTCAGAACACATGTAAGCATTATCACAAACTCATTCTAACTTGCAAAATTACTGTATGCATGTCATTACGAGATTCTAGTTCATTTATTTTTTATTGATGTACATTACATACAAGGTTTATCGAATGGAAAGGAATGCGGCTAAGTCATTGTCTTCACTAAGCATGGGCCCTGAAAGAAAAGTTAAGTGCTACAACGGGTATTTTGTCAATGGATATGTTTTCCATACTGAAGAATACGGGCATGGAAGAAAGACATACAACAACGATGTTTGTGTTAAGGGATCGACTAGTAGTGAGTTAGAAGTTGACTATTATGGTAGATTAGAAGAGGTCGTCGAACTGCAATATCATAGCGAGTAGAATAGAGTGTTTTTATTCAAATGCTATTGGTATGACACAACTGACAGAGGAATCAGAGTTGATCCACACTATGGTCTGGTCAAAATCAACTCAAAAGCTAGACTACGCAACATAAACGATGTCTTTGCTTTCGCAAAGCAATGCCAACAAGTTTATTACACATATGCCTCTTTATTTAGAAAGCATCGATCAAGAGTGGATTGGTTGTCCATTTTAAAAATAAAACCCAAGGGTCGTGTCGAGCTTGTTCAGGATGAGAACGAAGACACAAGTGTGCGAGATGAAGTCTTTCAAGTTAGTGAGTTGGTTAAACCATATCGAGTTGCTCCTTTGATTGACTTGGAAGAAAATTCAAATTTTCATGTTTTCAATGATAGTCTTATTGATGTTGACGTAGAGGAGTTTAATGTTGTTTTGAGCTCTAGCGGACAAGGAAATGTCGATGAAAATAATGATATTCATATTGAAGATTACAATGAAAGTGATGACTATTCAATTGATGACAAAAAAAAAAATTCTGACTAACTATCAGAATGAAGCCCTATGTAAAAAATATAGATTATGGATGATATATTTTGTAACACAACATATGTATTGTTTAAGCACTGTTGTTTTTGTTTTGTGCGATGCACAGTTTATCATTTAAGTGTTTGTAGGAAGGTAAATAGACAATAGAAATATAATCTTTCTTGTACAATGCCACACTTACCGACATCTATACCGATGGAATAACATCCGTCGGCATTTCATAGAGAATTCAAAAATAATCACTTGAAATGCCACAATTACCGACTCCAATCCGACGGATTCAAGTCTGTCGGCATTTCACAGTAGCATCACTGGAAATGCCACAACAATCACTAACAAAGTTGCCAACGGAGTCAAGTCCGTCAGCATTTCACAGTAGTGTCACTGGAAACGCCATAACCATCACCGACAACGTTGCCGATGGAGTCAAGTCCGTTGGCATTTCACAGTAGCGTCACTGGAAACGCCATAACCACCACCGATAAAGTTGCCACAGAGTCATGTCTGTCGGCATTTCACAGTAGTGTCACTGGAAACGCCACAACCATCACCAACGAAGTTGCTGACGGAGTAAGTCCATCGGTAAGTTGTCGGTGGGTCAATATTACCGATAAAATCACTGACGAACTGTACGAATTCCAAAGGGCGGTGCATTAAATGCATCTCTGACTGCTTCAGGTTACCGACGGACTGTGAAAAAATTGGAGGGTAATTAAAAATATTGGTGCGAAATTAAAAAATTACCGATGGTTTTTGAAACGTCACCGACATAATAAATTAAAATAATATTTTTTTTATTTCTGTTGGTGAATCTGTCAATAAAACTGCCATATAAATCTCAGCAACCGCCCCTTCAGTTCATTTTTTCATCTCCTCTGTTCTTCACTTATCACTTTCCAATTTTCCCCCCTCATTTCTTCAAGGCTTTTCCTGGAATCTCTACCAAGTTTTCTTTTGAATCTTCATCACATTAAAATGTATGTGTTTCCTCTATTCCATTTTACTTTAAGGATTTTTTTTTAGCTATTTTTTTTGTTATGTTTTTTTGTTTTTGTGTATTTTTATAATGTAGATAAAGTCTTGAAATCAACACATTATTAAAGTAAGCATATTTCATTCCTAAAGTCCATAGCTTTTTTTTTTTAATTTATTGAATATATTGTATTGTTGTATTGGCATAATTATTAAAAAATTTGTTGAATTGTAATTATTAATGTTGAATTTACCTTAGTATTAGTAATTGAATATGTTGGAATAATTATTAATTTTATGCATGATTTGTGTTTAATTATTTCCTTTGATTTTAATTGTTAGTCTAGAGTTTTTGTTTTGAATTTATTGAATAAATTTTGTTGTTGTATTGGCATAATTATTGAATAATTTGTTGAATTGTAATTATTAATGTTAAATTTACCTTAGAATTAGTAATTGAATATGTTGGAATAATTAGTATAGATTGAGTCAATTGGTTGTGACTATTGTCAATAGTTGCAGGTTTGTGGATTTAGATAGTATTCAGTATAGGGGAGGTGCTGTCGAATTTTTTTTAACATTTGAATTTAATTATATAATTATTCATATAAAATTATGTAGATGCGTAGAACGAAATCCACAGCTCGTCGCTCACGTATGGTCGCAGCTAGTTCTTCTAGCAGCGAGGATGATATTTCCTTAGGTGCATCTCAAGAAGAGGCACCTACACCACCTGCGCTGTTAACCGATGTTGCCTCTTCTAGCGCTAGCTCACAACGCAGAGGTGGTGTGCCTTCACAACGAAATCAATTTACCTGCAAGTACGAGGCACAGTGGAAGGACGACCTTTCAATGTAGGTTAAGGTTTTAGTTTTTTTTTTTAATATAACATAATTTATGAACTAATAACTATTTCATTTATTTTTAGGTTCACAAACATTGAGGCCGCCCGAGTAATATCATCGGCGTTTAAATCGTCGATGGAGATTCCATTATTTTAATGGAGTCAAATATCCAGATATCCTGAATGGACGCCTCAAATCAATGCATGGTTTGATAGATTTGAGGTTGGTGTTAATTTATAATTTCCAGTTTATTTTTAATAAATTATTAATATAATTGTAAATAAATTATTTTTTTTATTTAAAATTAATTATTTATACACAGGACAAATTCGAATGGGACAATGTGCATGACACTGTTGTGAGGAGGGTATGGGAAAATCATGCAGCACCTAGGTAACATCGAAAACAATACAATATTTTTAGAAAACAAATTTATGTTTCAAAATTTAATTTTCGTTATGGAAGTAGGGTGCGTGATTTTTGGTATGAAGCACAAAAAAGCAAAAAAAAAATGCGAGAGATAATGGTCTCCAAGGCTGGAACGATGTGGCGGTTTAGAGGGATTTCAGATCGATATACATCCCGGTAGATATATGGCCGCTCTATCTTGAGCACGTGACATATGAGCGGTTCACACGACGCTCACAGTCTGGTGCTGGCAACCGGAATTGGCCAATTCATGGCTCAGTGACAATGCATATCGGCGGCTCTGTTCCGTTTCCTGCACTTGCGAAACGGATGGTAAGATTAATTTAAATGGAATATATTGTTAAATTAATTTGTTCTTAATTAATTTTTTTTCATTATAGGCTACGTCTCTTGAAAGTGAGCTGAGCTCGATGGAGCTGTTTGTTGAGACGCACGTGCGGAGTCAAGACCGCCAAAAAAGGGTTTAACAGTTCGTTGACAACCGTGCTCACACTTTGTGGTATGTTTGTTCAACCATTTTATTTTGTAAGTTATTATTTTTATTGAATTGAATATGATTATTACTTTTTTTCATTTTCAGGAAACCTATAATAGCCGATTGAGGGAGAGGTATGGGGACGATGCTTCAACCCATTCGGAATTCGATCCGGATTTGTGGATGAAGGTTGGATCATCCAGTGTACCCGATAAAAATTGGGTTTATGGGATCTCCAACACTACGGTCGAGAACTTGCGAGCGATCCGTAATGTCTCCACTGTTGGGAGCTCCTAATCAATATCAAGCACTCAATCTAAGGAGTCCGTGGCATTGAAGCAACACATAGCTGAGCTCATCGAAAAATACGACCACCTATCGGAAAAGTATACAGAACTCAAAGCGGATCATGAACGGCTTTGCCAAATGGTCATGAACATGGCATCACTAAGTGGTGATCGATGTGCGCCTCCTCCTTTTTGGCCATATAACAACCAACTTCTGCTCCTGCTCCACCATTATGTTAATTTGTAATGAATAATATTTAATTTTAATAGTTAATTTAATATTTGTTTTGAAACACATTCAGTTTGTAATGAATATTATTTAACTTTATTTTTTATGTTTAATAAAAATTTTATTTGCATAATTGTTTTTTTTCTATTAATTTATATAATTTTATATTATGAATTCTAAATAATTTTTTAAAAAAATATTTAAAATTATGCAAATATAAAAAATACTCACCGAGGGTTTTACCAACGGAATAACTTCGTCGGCATTTCACAGTAGCTTGGTGCAAATTTCACAATCACCAACGAGTTTATCGACGGACCTAGTTTGTCAGTATTTAATTCACTCACCGACGGATTTATTCCATCGGTATATTTCAAGCGGGAAGTTTTTTTTTCACGTGCAATTTCCATATGTAAAACCATCGGTAATTGTTTTTGTTTTTTTACCGACCGCGTTAGCGACGGAATTAGGCATTACCGATGAAAGGAAATTCGGTGGACTGTTTCTTTCGGTGTGTCTGTCTGTAATTTAATTACCGGCGAACTATGAATCACACACCGATGGAATATTTCCATCGGTAAAACTGTGAAATCTTGTAGTGAACTTGAGACCACAGGGGTGTGTTCACTAACAAAAAAAAATATTGTTTTTTGTTTTTTCAAATTTCCTTTTCTTGTATAAAAAAAACTGGAAAATATGTTCAGTTTTTTATAATTTAAGTAGTGCTTTTATTTTTTATATATATTCTTGGAATTGCGTTTATTATATTATATTTTATTCAGTTTTTAATTCATTGGCTTTGAGAAATAAATTGAAACCCTATTCATAATTCTAACTCTAGCATGCAAATCAAAGTCTGCTCAGCATCTTTTCTTGATTCCTTTTCTTAAGAAAAAAAAATGTTGAACAAGGCAAAAGTGATCTCAGCTCTAGAATTTTTCAGTAATTTGTAATCATATTCTAGCACTATTATTCAGTGTATTGGAATGTAGATGATCAAATTTATATTTGAACACAATTAGCAATTATATTTATACATTATGAGGCCACAAAGAAGTCAAATAGTAAATTCTTTAATATGTAAGAACTGATTAATCCTTCCAAATTATAAAGCATGATGGCTAATATTATGACAACTATATTTGTATGGTTATATAACTTTTTTTATATATCAGAAATTTAGTGATAAATAGAGAAAACAATATATGTATATATACACACACACACACATACAAACATTAAAGCAGGTAAATTTTCTAATGGTAGCAGTATATCAAATTGGTTTTATAAGTAACTCATTTGTGTTTATGTTTGTTTTTTCGGTTGAAAAATACTTATACAAGTAAATTTTAGCCAACGTAATGTTTCGAAGTCTTTTAACTCTTTTACGATGCGTATGTGCTCTTTATATTTTTCTTTTCTTTTGCTTTCTTTTTTTTTAGTTTTTTATTTGCTAGAAAGTATTTTTTAAGTGTTTTTAATGAAAAATAAATTATTTTTTTGATGTTTTGTAGTGTCCTTGGAATAAACTCAAATCTATACTATCGTAAAACAATGTTAGGACAATAGAAAATATAGCAGTGGGCTCCTATCAACGGGACTCATGGATACTCACCATAGTATGCCAGATTAGATTTAAAATGAGAGTATCAACTCCTCCAATGAAACTGGGATTTATTTAAACTTAAAAACATTGATTCCTATGTGGTTCTTCCTATTTCATACAGAGTTTTTTGTGCAAAATTCTCCAACTTAGAATAAAGATGTCATGGGGTACCAACCAAACCTGAAATCCTTCACCCAACCATATGACTCATAGTCTTAACAAACAACAAATGCATGCAACATCTTAAATGACCCTTTCTAGCTTTTCACCATATTTTTAAACATATTGATAGCCTCAAAATCTATCATTCCCTTAATGGATGGAAAAAGAACAAAACCATATAGGTCTAAGGCCAAAATTCTCAATCGAATTTCATTGCTTTCATCATATAATATTTTATTAAACATGGCCTTCAGTATGTCTAGAACCAATGTTTGCTATTTCCTTATTTAGTCATATGTTATTTTGCCAGCTAATAGTCTAAGTAATCCAAACGAAGTTAGAGGATGCTTGCTCTATAGGTGTGTAGAAGTACATCTTTTCTGACTTGGGACAATTTAACAGGGAATCATACTCCTCGATAGTAAGAGTCTTATCTACGATATCAAAAGTGAAGCATCGATATTCTAGGTCCCAAAACCCTATCATGGCTTGAAAACAAGCATTCTAGATCCTAATTTTCAGTAAATGTGATAGGTCCCCTTTATGAAAATTGATCTAGTCATAAGAGGATAACCTTTCCCAGCAATCTAACAATTGTCTTGTACCAAAGTGGTTTGTAATCTAATTTAACATGTTATGGCAACTGAGACTCGAAATTCTGATAGCAAACAATCCCTTTTATCATGTTGGCTCAATTTTGATCAAAAAATCCTTAATAGTAATGGGTTTTTCCATCTCACACTTCTTGTAAGGATCGGTGGAGATTTAATGAGAACATGAAATGTATATAAAAATGTATGTTCATGCCTTGACATTTGTTTGTGTCTTAAAGGTTATATCCTAATTGATAGGATCTAGCTCATAAGGTTTGACTTAGTTTAATCTTTAAAGATATTTTTTTGGTTCTCAGATTGCCCGAATTACCAATAGGGTAACCGACCTCTTAACCTTATATAACTTGAGTATGGGACCAAACTCCACGATACTCGTTGCATAGGGTGAGTTACAATCTGAGGGGAATTCTAAATGAGCATCAGTAGACATAAATCACACTCGCCACTTAAATCTTCATTTTCTAATCTTAGAAAGGATGAGCTCACGTCTAGAGCTTTTATGGGTTCATTATAAAGTGTGTGAATACTCAAATAAATAACATGTATGCATATGCAATTTGAAAAATTGAAATGATTTATAGTATAATTAAATTTCATAAAATAAACAATACAAATGAATACCTAATTAGAAACAAAATAAATTGTAATAGAAACACAAGTAATTAGGGTCAACCTTAAGTTTCTAGTGGAGTTGTCATTCTGTCGATACACAACATCGTGGGACACCTACATTTTTTTCCAGTATTAAAAAATCATTTTGGAAAAAAAGATTTTATTAGAATCGTTGTCTAGAAATTTGAGGGAACAAGAAATCACAAATTAGACAATGGTCTCAAAGATTTAGGTACTAAGTTAGTTATGATTAAGGGAAGATAGACACCACCCTTACAACACCATTTCAAGTGAAAGATTGCCCTTACTTGTGTTTTTTTTTTTTTAATTTTATTCAAATTCTATAATATTTTAAGCTTATTTGCAATTTGTTTTTTAGGGTTAACACTAGTCCCTAAAAGTAGAAACGTCAAAAAATAACATTAGTCCCTAAAAATATGACTCATCAAAATATTGATGTTTAATCCTAAAAAAAGAATTATGTCCAAGTTGCAAAAAATAAAAAAATATAGGTATAATCCGTATTTGTTTATAAAATTTTGACATCGATCTTTTATTAGAAAAAAAAAATGTGTCAACGAATAACGTTTATCCCTGAAAAAGAAGATTATGTTGTAATAGCTAAAAACAAGGCATAACCCATATTTGAGAATTAGACTTTAGACCCACGCACGATGACGAGATAAATTGGGCATTGGACCCACCTCATCATTCTTTTTTATATTTATTTTAGGTATTTTATAAAATACAAATACAAGTATAAAATATAAAATAAAACACACCTAGAAGTCCCCAAAATTACTTGAGTGTCACTTTATAGGAAAAAGACCGAAATACCCTTGAACTTCCCTATAAACTATGAAAATAACCCTAGTGGTGCATCTAGCTCACGTGCAGCCACTATTAGAGTGGTGAATTTTTTTTTGCGAGATTTTGGGCCACAAATTACATCTTGTAGTAGATCTATATGAGCAGATTCCAATGGTGGTGATGGTGTTGGTAGTTGATGACTGATATATAATAAAACCTAAAAATATGATGGAAGTTTTGGGATAAAAGCTTGCTGCCATGGATGTCAACAATGTAGAGGAAGATGAAGAAAAGGGCAAGAACTGTAATGATAGGTCAAAAACAATGAAAGAAGATGAATTGTTGCGTTAGTTAACTGTCCACTCTCTAAAAAAAGCTCCAGTCAAAACCTTTGTGTAGAAGCTTTTAGATGATAAAGTATTCTAGGATTGAGATATTGAAAAAGCCTCAGTTGTTTTAAAGAAGTAATCATTAAATGTCTACTTATATTTGCTTTTATATGCTTTATGGGCTTTGCATTGTAAATTATTGTGTTTTTGTACCTAGTGGCGCAGCTGTTTGGGCTGCGTATTTGGCAAGATGGGTGGCAGTTTAATAGCGATGAGTTTTTTTTATCCTACCCCAATTTTCTCTCTTCTATGCCTTGCTATTCGTGACAGACGTTTAAAAATTTAGTTATGCCCTCCACTTTGTATTTGTTTTAGATTTGATCCTTATATATATATATATATATATATATATATATATATATATATATATATATATATATATATGTTTTTATTTTAATGTTTCTTGAAGTTTTTTTTTTCAATTTCATCTCCCCACATTTAATTTGATTTAATTTTTTTTATCAAATTTAGTCATTATTCTTTTAATTGCTATTGTTTTTATATACTTGAGGATTTTGCTTTTAGAATCTATTTATTTTTTAAAATTTTGGTCCTTTTTTTTCATGCTCCATTTCAATTTCAGTTTCAATTTTTTTTTTTAATTTTGTCTTTCGGAATCTTAATTCATTTTTTAAAAAAATTTTGGTCCTTATTTTTTTATTACTCTTTTTCTATCCTTTATTTATTTATTTATTTTGTTTTCAATTTAATCCATGATTAATTTCTTTCAATTATATTTTGTTCAAGATTTTGTCCTCATTGTTTTTTTTTTTTATGATTTTTTATAATTGAGAATTTTGCTTTGTAATTTTTTCATGTTTACCTTTTACATGGTATTCTCAGTCTCATGACATGATTTCCCAGTTTCAATGATTTACATGGTTTGAGTTTGGTCATTTTTTAAAAGACTCCTTTTAGAATTTGTTTTTTCTTTTTCATAATTTTACATTAACTTATTAGGCCTTGAGCTTCGTGATTTCTTATGTTTTTTTTTTGTAGGGTTATCCACATCTCATATCTCAGATTGTAAGTTGGTAGAGTTTACATGGGTTGACTTAGTTTTTTTTTTTTTTAATTGATTCTTTATTCAGTTTTATCATTTTCCATTAAATTATTGACCCTTCAGTGTTGTCATTTTTTCACCATTCTTTATGTGGAGTTATCCCGGGTGCGTGATGATCAAGCATCTTAGTGTCCCCTCCATGAATAAGCGGTGTGTCTAACTCGATGGTAGCCGAAGTGGCAGGTGTGATATTTGTTTCTTCTTCTTCTCTCTCTATTAGTCAATTTTCGTGTTGACCTTAAAAAAAATCAAATCAACCTATAATATTTGTTGTACTTAAAATTACATCCTTATTCTTTTCATTACAATTTTAAAATTTTAAAATAATTTATAAAATTAAGGAGTTTTTTCAATTCCATTGTTGTTCTCTTTATTGCAATTTTTTTTATTAAGAATACTTTATTGAATTAAGATTTGTTTTCAATTTTACTCTAATAGATATGTTCACATATCAGATTTGATTTTCATTCTTTTAATTGCTATTTTTTAATGGTTTTTACAATTGTTTTTTTGGCAAATTTATCATTCTTTTATTATTATTGTATTTTTTTGAACTTGCAAGATTTTTTTAGATTGATTTTTTTTCATCCTTCAATATTTAATTGGACATGTGTTTAGTTTCTTAGTTGAGTTCGAATCTAGAATTTAACGGTTTACGAGTTTAAAAGATTGACTCTGGTTTATGAATTGACACGGACATGGGTTTCCGTGGTTTTTTTCTTTTTTAAAAGCTTTTTTTGCATCCCTTACCATTATGTTATTTTTTTTATTTGCTTTCTATGAAACTTTTTTGCCAATTAGAAAATAACATAGGCACCTTGGTTTTAGTTTTTTAGTTTTGTTAAATTTAGCTTTTCTAAAGGAATTTTATTTTTAAATTGAATTGAATTAATTAATTTCATCCTCCAATATTTATTTTTTTAGGTGTTAGGCTCCTAGGTTGAGCCCGGGTCAAGAATTTAATTGATTGCGGGCTTGAGAGTTTAACTTGGATTTACAGAGTTTGCATCGTCTTGATATCTTTTTCTATGATGAAAAAAAATTGTTGGTCCAAATTGTATTTTTTAAAAAAATTAAAAAAAATTATTGCATCCCCTAGTATTTAAAATGAGGCAATACTTGAAGAAATTTTGTTTTTTAATTTTTTTTGGAAATTGGTATTTTGATTTTATTTACTTTTTTTATTGAGTTATCTCGATATTATATTTTGAGTCATGAATTCAATAGGTTCATCAAGTTTAAGTTAACCATTTTTTTTCATTGATTTTTAATATTTTTGAATATCAAGTAAATAATCATAAAAGCATGAACCCTATTACATGGAACATACTTTTACAAAGAATCTTTGTTGTATTTTGTATGAACAAAGTGTATTAAATATATAACTGTTATCTGATATTTTTGTTTAAATGCGTGAAGTCTATTAATAGCACAATAATGCAAACTTATGATTATATATGTATATTATAATGTGAACTTATAATCATACAAACATAATATTATGTGCATGTGTAATAACCGCTTTTAATGAAATGTTGATTGATGTTTTGTGTATGGATTGTATCTCGATAATGAGTGGAAATCGGTTTATCAATTCTCAGAATGATATCATGTTTAAAAAATTATTGTTGTTGTTTTGGCTTTGAAAAGCCGGGTTGTTACAGTGATATCTGCTAAAAGCTCTAAATGTTAAAGTGAAGAAATTCAACCAAGCGCGAGTAAACAACGGGAGTAACTATGACTCTTTTAAGGTAGCCAAATGTCTTGTCATCTAATTAGTGGCGCACATGAATGGATTAATGAGATTTCCATTGTCAATGCCTACTATCCAACGAAACCATAGTCAAGGGATTGAACTTGGCAGAATCAACGAGGAAAGAAGACTCTGTTGAGCTTGACTCTAGTTCAACTTTGTGAAATGACTTAAGAAGTATAGGATAAGTGAGAGTTTCGGCGAAAGTAAAATACCATTATTTTTAATGTTATTTTACTTATTTTGTGAGAGCTTGTTTGGATGTGGTTGTGGTTGCTTTTCAAATAACTTTTCGTGCCAAAATGCATGCCAATGATGTTTTTTATTTTAAAAAAATTATTTTTAACATTAGCACATCAAAATGATTTGAAAATACTAAAACATATTAATTTGAAGTTAATAAAAAATTAAAAAAATTTAAATTTTTTCAAAAACATTTTTGAAACGCGGAAATAATTAGGCCTTTCAAAAACCCACTGACTTTTTTTTTTATCCAAAGCCACTTCGGCGGCCCGATGCAATAAAAAAAAATATTGTCGGCTGGAGAGTTTAGAGGGCGTTTGGCATTGCTGTTGAAAAGCGCATTTCAAAAAAATTGAATTTTGTTTACTTTAAATTAATATATTTTTGATGTATTCAAATCATTTTGATGTAATGATCTCAAAAATAATTTTTAAAAAATAAAAAAATATTATTAGCATGTTTTTCTAAGTGAAAAGCACTCTGAAAAGTAACAGCAACCACACTCTCAAACACGCTCGGAGAGCTTAAAAACAATTTGCTTCATTTTATTATTATTTTTTTTTTGTTTCATCTTGATATTATTTGACAATGAAATAAAATGATAAACTCGCTCTGGGCCACCACCTATCTATTAATAAAATAAAAGGAGAGGAGAAATTCTTTACCTGCCTGACTTGGCTGCACTCTTTATTCGAATCGGGGCAGGATATCTTTTTCAATCATTTTAGACCTTTTCTTGTATCTGTTTTTTCTTATGTCAACAAGTCATCCTGTCTTCTCAGTTACCAGGCTTTCAAATCGCTCGGTAATTTTTCTATAATTTTGTTAGAAACTTGTGTTCCTTTTATTTCGAATTATTTGATTATTGGTGACCTGCTCGGGTTCGAATCATTTGCTTCTTTTCTTTTTTTTTTTACAATTAGGTGTTTTTGTTTTGTTTTTGTTCTTGTTTTTTATATTGAGCGGTTTCTGATCCAGTGATTGATGTTCGCACCAAAATCATTGGAGACTTCTGTTTTCATCACAAGTACCACCCGAACTAATTTAGATGCTGCCAGAATCTGCACCTCCTCCAATTAATGACATGATTCTATGTTAGTGCTTAAGGCTACGCACCCTTTTCGAATGGATTTGCAATTCTGTGATTTCAAAGATGAATGTTTAATTATTTTTTTCTGGGTAATAGATGTTTGATGAAATTCCTAGCTGAGATGTTGTTAAACTTCGGTGTTCATGTTTATCACTAATCTTGAGCTTGTGAAAATTGTGGGAATTTCTATCATTCATACTAGAAAGCTTGTTTATACATTGCATTTAAATTGTGTTTGTCTAAGCTTAAGCTTTTGGTTTTAGTGGTGGGGCCACCACTAAAAGCAAATAACTGTGAATGGTTGTACCCACAGCAAATGCTCGTGTTTTGTGCTGTGGAGGGTTGTAGCCACAGCAAACGGAAAAGTCTTAGACAAACATATTCTTAATGATCTTTATGTTTCTCTTAATGATGCTTTTATTGATGTTTTCTTACCATTCCAGCTTACTGGTTTTTCTCCTTTGCAGCTGTGGCTCTTGTGGATACCCCTTGAAGTTAACATCTTCTAGTCGAATCACCTGATGTCAAGAATCTAGAAAGAAGGTTTATATCTCCTTTCTTCTGTTGATCTTAGTCAATTCACACAGGTTGATGAGGTAAACTATCTTTTTGTGTCCCGGGTCATTGTCGTTCAGAAAAACTTCTTTATCGTAAATATTGTGGGGTTCATGTAGGCTATAGATATGGCGATTCACCTGCTCTATGTAGTTTTGAATCTCCCAACTCATCTAGCTAAGCTTATAAAAAAGATACCCTAAAGATCGGGGTTCTACAGCCTTCAGAAGAGTTCTAACAAAGTTCTCATGGAAGAACCTTTGAGTTATACTCTTACCTCTATCATGCACCTACCCGATGATTGCCTGGCTATTGTTTTTCAGTTTGTCTGTAGCTCTGATCATGAATCGTTTGGTTTGACTTGTCATCGCTGGCTTAATATTCAAAACACACATCGTCGGTCCTTACAATTTCATAGTTCATTGGCCCTCCCCAACGTTTCTTCGTTATCTCAAAGGGGGCTTGTTGTTAGTGCCTTCCATCTCCATAGGCTGCTCACCCGTTTTCAGCATTTACACTATTTGTCCCTCTCTGGTTGCTCGGAGCTGCCTGATTCATGCTTAACCTTTTTGCAATCCTATCCTTCAAAGCTGCTTCATCTTAATCTGGACTGCTGTTTTGGAATCACTGACAATGGACTTTCACTGGTTGCCGCTGGTTGCTCCTCCCTAGAGGCTATTAGTCTATATCGATGCAATATTACTGATTCTGGGTTAGAAACTTTAGCTAGTGGTTGCTCAGCCTTGAAGCACATAAATCTCTCATACTGCTCACTTGTTTCTGACGGTGGGCTGAGAGCTCTCTCTCAATCTTGCCGTCATCTAGAGGCAGTTAAGATATCTCATTGCAGCAGAGTGAATGGTACAGGGTTTAAAGGGTGTTCACCAACTTTAACTCATATAGATGCTGATTCTTGTAACCTTGATCCAGAAGGCATTATGGGGATTGTAAGTGGAGGTGGTCTTGAGTATTTGAATGTTTCTCGTGTAAACTGGTGGCGTAGTGGAGACACATTGGCAGTGCTAGGTGCAGGTTTTGCCACAAGGCTTAAGATTCTCAATCTTTGGCTGTGCAGGACTGTTGGTGATGAGTCCATTGCAGCAATAGCGAGGGGGTGCCCATTGCTTCAAGAATGGAATGTGGCATTGTGTCATGGGATCAGGATTGCAGGATTGCAGGATGGCAATCTATTGGGATCAATTGCAATAAATTGGAGAAACTTCATGTCAATCGTTGTCGAAATCTGTGTGATCTTGGGTTGCAAGCTTTGAGAGAGGGGTGCAAAGGGCTCTTGGTTTTGTACATTGGACGCACTTGGAAATTATCTGCTACCGCAATAGAGTTGTTTAAATTATGTAGAGGTAATGTTGAGATCAGTGAAAAAGAGATAATGGTTATCGGGCCTAGTAATTAGAAGACGGCGGTGAAAAAAATCATTCGAACCCTCTGACAGAGACCAAACAATCAGGAAATATCCCATGATGCATGCCAGTTGTTAACTAGGAAGAATTTTCCGATTGGGTCCAAAAGTTTGCTTTAGTTATGATGGGCTTTTAACATCTTGTAGCAGTATTTGGTTGTTGACAGAGAATATCAATGTGCTCCTTCTGTGGTGACTTGCAGTTCTTTTAGAGAATGAGTTCAAGAGAAAACAAGAACTGTCACACACATGTCTGTGTCCCTTGGCAGCGGGAGGAAGGAGAACAGCTCGTCTGGTATTTGTATTCGCTTTTTTTTTTTTTATAACATTTTAAGTTTTATGTTCATTGTCAAAAACTTGGTAAAATAATCCAAGGCAGCTTATATTTTCGACAGAAAATGCATAGTTTTGCGAGTCATAAAATGGAGTACGAGGCGGAGGTCTAGTTATCCATGTCATAAAATCCATGCTCAACCAAGCAAGGTACGGAGAGGGTGTACAGCAATTAGTCAGATGATAGGACTGATGCCTGTAAATGTACAGCGATAAAGGAGAACTTTAACTGACCTGTGAGTCAAGTAGGTATAGACACAAACATTGAAGTTTTTAAGCTTCAAATGCTCCACAGAGTCTCGGAGCACTGGCACATGTGAAAAGGTTCTATCTGGCCTATAACACATTTAAGGTTTATAAGAAGTTAGCATATTATTGTCAGGAAAACAAGCAAATCATAAAGCAGCAGGTGGTGAAGGACAAGAGAGCTAAAAACAACAAAACACGAGGTTTGATGTAGGATAGAAGTACAAAATCACGAAAATATAAAATAGTCATGCTATATTAAAATCTTATAAATAAATATTAATTTCATTATTTCCCTTTATTCTCCATCGTTTTATATATATATATATATATATATATATATAATTTATTTATTTTTATGTATTTTTAAATAAAAAAATATATTAAAAAACAACTATTATTATATTTCAAACACTTTTTTAATTTAATTAAAAAAAACACTTGATGTCGAGTTTGAAAGTGTAAAGGAGGAAAAACTCTATGAATTTCCATGCACTCCATATCCTAAACAAAAACTTTTGTACTTCATACCTCTTATGTGTTGGTAATAAGACAGACTTCTTAACTACAATACTGAATTCGAAAGGAAAAACAAAGTCAATAATGTACGCCTTTGAACTCCTCAAAGATAGAATCTTTAATTAGTTTGTAAACTTCACAATCTTTTCGTATAAGACCCGTTTGCTTTAACTTCTTCATCCGCAGAATCATGTTCTTCTTTTGCCAGCACGATCTTCGTCTCCTCTAACAAGTTTTATCCAATTTATTCTTCAATGCATGCATCAACCTGTTCACAATGGATTTGGGTTTTCAAATGAGTAACTTTGATAAATTTACTAAATTTAGAGGCCTCAGCATTGCTAACCAGTGGATCTTTGATAAATTGCATGTTGTGATAATTCGATTTTTCGTCTTGTGGGATGCATGGTATCAATAAGATTCACGTTCTCTTAGTACATTGTAACTTATCCATGTCTATGAATCGAAAATCCATCTTACATACAACAATTGTCGTCAACACAAGTGTGTCATTAAGTCCAATTAGATTTTGAGCAAAATCCTCACATATTGAAATTGAACAAAAGCCACTACCATAAAATTGGCAAAAAGTAATGATATTTTTCAACGGTAATGTCTGATGGAAATAATGATAGGTATTTTTCATCGAAAATTATCAGTGGAGTTGGCGATTAATTTGTGTTGTTGATAATTATCAATATAACAAAAATAATAAAAATCAATAATTATTATTTCAGTAATTCCATCCGTAATATATATAACACATTATTATATTTCATTAAAAATATTGATGGAAATATTTTGTTGCTATTTTTCATAAAAAAAACTTCATCAACAATTTAACAATTTTAAAAAGTGTTATAGCTAGTAACGAATCTCCCTTCTTCTTCACAACATAAACAACAAATCCCCCCCCCCCTCCAATTTTATCACAAATTTACCCCCCTACTTATAAATTCAGTCACCCTGGCACCTAATAGTGTTAACATTTTTGTCCTAGTTAAATTTTATCTGAAGTTTTGTGACATCAAATAAGCTAACCTACTCATTTTTTATGTCCTCGATTTATGTTTTATGTACACCAAGTAATTTGGTATATTCATTTAATCACCTAAAGTGTTGTTTTCAACCCAATTACTGCTGTTTGTTTATTTTGACATTCTTTATTTTACTTATAACTTGTCGATGCCACTTTTAAATTTCCTCTTGTAATATCTCAATCAAAACTTATACATATATATATATATATATATATATATATATATATATATATATATATATATATATATTTTCTCTATTATTGCTTATACCCACTCACGACTCATTTACCTAGTTTTCATCCTCAATTATTCATTATGCCTTCTTATAACTCATTTATATATTTTTCAATCACAAATATTTATTTGATCCATTTATTGACCATCTATGTATTTTTCATCCACAAATATTCATTTGATATATTTTTGACACTATCAAGTATCTTTCCATTTTAAATATTCCTTTATATCCATGTTTGGCACATTCAATTATTTTTCTTCACCTTAAATATTTTTCAATCTATGTCCATTGTTGTGACCAAGTCAAATTTTTACACATTAAATTCCATCATTGCAGTCAATTTCATTTTCACATTACACAACGCCTTATTAAACTCAGCATTGTGGTTAATTCTCATTTCATGTATTAAATTCTATCATTATAGTCCATTTAATTAAATTCCAACATTGTGATTAATTTCCATTACATGCGTTAAATTCCTACCACAAAATTATGTTTCTTTTCATATCTTTTTTTTTTCATATCCATAACCTTAGTCACTGATCATACAAGAGACTAAGTAACATATTTATTATCTTAGTCATTGTCCACATGACCGATTAAGTAATAACCTTAGTCACCACATAGTCATGTAACATATGTATATTCACAGTCCCCATCCAAGGAACTGACAATGAAATTAATAATCCCTTAGTTGTCATCCCTGAATAACTAAGTCCATGGTTTCTATGACAAGGGTCGACTATATATTTAATAATCTCTTAGTTTTCAATATTCACAGCTAACTAAGTTCATAATTCTCATAATAAGAACCGATATGTGTCTTTATCAAGTTTATTGTTATGGTTTATTTAAAATTCACACGAGTTGTGATCATTTGCAAATTTATAAGTGGATATCCATTGATGTGGTCGTTTGCAATTATATAAAAATATACTGGTTATCATTATTGCGGTCAGTTACAATCACTCATATATATATAGATATAGATATATATATATATATATATATATATATATATATATATATATATATATATATGTTGGTGCATATAATTATATTTCACTTATACAAGAATGGGAAGCTGTCTTTTATATAATTTTCTATCTTATCGGCATAAATTCTCATGATAAATAGATTTTACAACACAAATTTGCATCGAAAACTAAAAACTACAAAAGCATTTTAAACAATTACAAAGGAAAGGGGGTGATCCTTACCTTTAACTCATGCTATATATACTCTTGAAAAGTTGATTTCCACTCTAGAAAACACATTATTTTTTAACCAAATGTGGCTCTAGTAAAATTTTCAAATGTTCAAAAGATAATTTTACAATTAATTTTGAGTTCCTCACTTTTTTTACCATTCATATTTAATATTTGAAATTGTAACCTATATATAAGGTACTTTTTCAGTATTAAAAGTGTGTTTGGTATTGCGGTAGCTGTTGTGGTTGTGGTTTAAAAAAAGTTGTTTTATAAAAAGTACTTTTAGTTGAGGTTGGTTTGAAAAAATAGGTGTTTGGTTAAAACTGTGGTTGAAATTAAGGTTGAATAAAAAGTAATTTAATATGTTTGGTTAAGAGTACTTTTGAAATTGAGGTTATAAAATAATTTTAAAAATATATATTAATACTGATGGTTTTTAATTTAAATGTTATGGATTTAACTATTGCTATTACTTCATAAAATAAATAATACTTTATATAAAATTAGATAAAATATTATTAGGAATAAAATTGATTTGATATTACAGTGCAAGTGAATTTAATTCATTCTACACTAGTTTTTCGAGAAAACAAATATTATTTACATGACAATATGAGTAAATTTAATTCACTCTAAATTAATTTTTTTAAAAAATATATATATACAAAAAATAAGCACACTAAAAAAAAAGTCACGTAAACAGTGCAAGTGAATTGCACTGTTTCCGTGAACAGTGCAATTCATTTGCACTGTTGGCGTGCACAGTGCAAGTGAATTGCACTGTCCACGTAAATTAAATTTCGAGAAGCAGCCAGGAGCTGCTTCTCAAAATTCGCGTGCGGAACGCGAAATTACACGGGACCCACCAACATTTTTTTACGTTTTTGATATAACTAAACGAATTGTTTGCTGTGGTTGCTTCAAACGCAGAAGCAACCACGCAAACAAACGGGCAATGAATTAGTTTTCTTATACAAAAACAATAAAAAATCTTTGTATTAAAAATTACAATTTTATTTTAAATTGCATATGACCAAGTTTTTCAAAAATTAAAAAATATATATCATATTTTCATAAATAAATAAAAAATATGATGTATGATTTAGCATCTTTAAATACAAAATTCCAAGAAAATTAGTTTTGTTGATATATTTGCATGTATTTTTGGATTTAATAATTAGTTCATGAAATCCAAGAGAACTTGGCCTAAATTTTAAGAAAACCAAAGAATTATTTTGTTTGTTCAAATAACAAAGATTACAAACTTATACGTAAAATGTATTTTTGATATTAAAAGAAAAATAAAAAAAAGAAATTAATATTATAATGGTTATGTTTTAACCTGATAATATAAAGATTTCTTTATCGAGAAAATTTTTCTTAAACCTTAGACATACTAACGGTTAAAAAACAAAACAATATCTTAGTTTATATCATACAAATAAACATTGCAAATTACCTTAGGTAAGATGTACTAAGGGTGTTATGTCATCTCTATACATAACAAATCTTTTTATCCTGACTCTGACACCAGTTAAGGTTTTTAATGACCAAAATACTAGGTAGTAACTTTATTTTTTTTTATTGGTAAAGATCAAGAATTCATTGTTCTTTCCATTCACATCCCAAAGATTTCGATTTGGAAGGATGATCATCATAATATAATATTGTACACGTGTGACAATATGCATGATGAAGCACATTGCAACGTATCATGGATATCTGGTTCTAAATAGCAGTTACTTAAGCATGGATCAACCAGCTTGTGAATAACCATTATTACTTGTGCACATGCTATTTTTATTTTATTTTACCTGGTAGTTTTTATGGACCATCTTATTACTCGTTTCGTTTTAAACTAATTCATTAAGAATTTTCACCCCGATCATAATAAAGTTTTCTTTAGGGTTCTCACAATTTTCGATTACAAAATGCGTGATTGTATGTAGGGGGGCTTATACTAGCAATCGGTGTTATTCATGCGTAAAATTATAAATTAGTTTATTTAGAACCACACTTTATTTTTATTATTATTTACTTCTAAATATTTTCACCTCAAATCAATAAAGATTTCCTTTAAATAATCTTTTTTATCCAATTGAAAGTTTACGTGATTCTTTCCTTTCTTGAATTGTCACATACCAATTTAATTATTACTTTATCTACTCTAAACCAAAATTGATTTAAATAAAATTTTCATCCCGAATTATATACATTTTCCCTCTTAATTAATTTATTATGTTTTGGCTGAGAATCTCCCCATTTAACATTAGTTTACTGATTTTAAACCGGGGCTTACATGTAAGAAATTGAAGAGAATAAATGCTTTTAAGTTGTGATTATTTGATATAATAGTAAAGTTTATATGATATTATAGCACTATTATTCCGTATATTAGATCAGATAGAGGATGATCAGATTTACATTTAAACACAATTAACAACCCCTGGCAATATATTCATATATCATAAGCATCGAAAACACATAATTAAAATTCTCCTCAGCTTCAAAATTGCCAAGAAATAGCAGCTTCAATGAGGAAATAAATGATAACAGTGGCAGAACCTAGAGATGATGATCCCTGATCGGAAAGACCAAAGGGGTAATAGCCAAATCCGAATTCGCTATGATTATCTCTTCAGATAGAATTTAAGTCTGCTTTAAATCCTACTTGGAAAAGGATTTGTGATCATATACTTCTAACTTTTAATTTTCACAAGCATCCTAAAACGTTGAGGAAAAGGATTAATGACCCACTATATAGAATCTTTCGCCAAGAACTACGTGCAGTCTATCTCAGTTTCTTGTTAATTTGTTTTATTTCTCTTCCTCTCTAAAGCCTAAGAGAGATGAAGAGATGCGGAGATTACAGTGAAGATTACATCCATTTCATCTTCTCTCAGCAACCTCCGGAAGAAGTTGACCCTTTCATAAACTATGTCAAGAAAGTGAAAGCCCGGTTTCAACATGACCAGCCTGAGAAAAAAATCCGCAGCCTTATCAGGATCGCGGAAGATGCCATGATTTCAGAAGCTGCCCGTGATGGTGTCGTAGCAGGGAGGCCTCAAGATTTCCAAGAACGAATTAAGGCAATTCTTGGAGGTTATAATGACTTGATTGATGGGTACAACTCATTAATGCCGCCTTCCCATCAAATCAGCCTTGATGATGTGGAGAAGAAGGGAACTGAGGAGAGTAAGAAAAACGGATTTCTAGATGCTATGGATTCTCTAAACAAGTCGAGGATCGAATGTGGCGAGGATGGTTATGAGGAGAATTTGAACTTGTTCAAGGAAGGGTCTAGGGTGCTGGTTGATGTCAACGATTTTTCTCCTAAGCTAACCGAAGGCCGTCCTGATTTGCTAGAGGACGTTCTTAGATTTATGCCACTTTTTGAAGCAAAACCTTTGGCCTATCATCTTCCAGATTTGCGATCTGCAGACCTCACCAACAGTGGGGTTGATGAACATGAGAAAAGCAGTCCTGAAAATATTGAAGATTGCGAGACAGAAATTGTTAGGGCAGACGGGTCTGAAGAAAGTGGCTGTAGCCTTAATGATGAGGAGAAGGAGGAAACAGTAGCAGACACGGCAAGGAAGACAAACGGATTTCGAGAGGCCACGGATTTTGTAAACAAGCTGAGGATCAAGTGTGGTGCGGACGACTACGAAGAATTCTTGAAAATTTTCAGGTTTTATAAAAAAGGGTCTAGGAACTGGGTTGACGTCTGCGCTTCTGGTCTCGACCTAACAAAAGGCCATCCTGATTTGCAAGAAGAGTTTCTTAGATTCATGGCAATTACTGAAGCAAAGCCATTGACTTATCGCCTTCCAGATTTGCAATCTTCAGACCTCACCAAAGGTACGGTTGATGAGCAGCAGAAAAGGAATCCTGAAAAAAGGAAAGTTTGCCCAAAGACTGATCAAGAAAGAAAATTTGTCAAGGCAAATGGATCTGGAAGTATCTCAGAACAGATTGGAGAAGGAATTGGCTTCTTAGAGAACGTTAAGAAGAGTCTTTCTTGTGAGGTGAGTTACAAGAAATTCTCAAAGCTTTTCTTTGCTTACAGCAAGGGAAAAGTTGAAAGGTCAGAATTAGAAGACATGGTTTCCAGTTTGACAGGAAATTATCCTGATCTGATGGGCGAGTTCCTTCGATTCTGGAAGAATCGTGAGAGTTTAGGTGTGCTTGAAGTAAGGGGATGCAAAGAGAAGAACAAAAGGAGGGAGAGGCGTGGGAATAAACCGATCGAAGAACTTGATCTCTCTACGTGTGTAAAGTGCACTCCTGGATATCTAATCCTCCCTGAAGAACATAGGAACAGTACGAGGAGACATAAATCCGAAGTACTGAATGATGAGGTAATATCCGTGTCTTCAAGACTGCGGGGCAACTCCTTCAAGAACAGGCGTCTAAATCAGTATGAAAACAACTTGTTTGAATGTGAAGATGAACAATTTGAGCTGAACATGTTACTGGAATGGTTTAAATCAGCTGATATATACGCAGAGGAACTTGGAGGAGTCGCTGTCAAAAATGAAGAGAGAAATGGGAGTCCAATTAGCTTCCAGAGGTGTATCGAACGCTTATATGGAGATCAGGGAGTTGAGGTTCTTGACATATTCCATAAAGATACACAGAACGCACTGCCCATCTTAAGAACGCGCTTGCAACAGAAAATAGCAGAGCTGTCTGAATATCGCGACAGTCTAAGAAGTAGCTGGATTGAAGTATATACCAGAAACCATCACAAATCACTTGGCCTCCGACACTGCTGATCTTCATGGCGATGACAAGGAGCCATTATAGCTGTTCGTAATTTGCTTTTGAGATATGTGGTTCTGATCAAAGTTGATATGTAGGGATCACTTTTAAGAATCTTGATTAGCAAGTATTTTCTGTGCTTCTATGGAGATTTGCAGTGCAGCAAGCTATTCTGTATTGATCTTTTTTCCTTCTGTGTTTTTTAGCTGTGGTGTTTCTCTAGTGCTCTGCTATCTTTGTAGCGTTCGCCTGTTCATCTGGGCCTCTTTGCGCCTTCATTTCTAAACAATAAATTGCGATTGATTTGGCTCAACTATCCCTACCATGTTAGAAATTAAAAAAAAAATGAAATTAACTTTCTGACAATACTAAGTAATTGTAACGTATTAGCTGTATTATCCATATATTTTTAAGTAATTGTAAATATATATTTATGGGTTATCCATGTATGATAACATGTGTCACTATCATAAAATCTACAAATATAAATAAAATCTATCTTTACATGTGTTAAAATTCTTGTTGATTGATAAATTGAAAGTGTAAATATCGATAAAAAAATAAATCTATTGATAAAATTATAAAATATGATAATATATGTTTCAAAAAACATTTTAAATTATAACAGTTATTATATTTTTAATTATCTTTTTGTTAAAAAAGATATTATAAAAAAGAATTTAGTAATGACAAAACCCTTATGATTTAACCTCTATATTTTAAGCTAGAGAGCTATTAGATTTTTTTATCTTTGTATTTTGGCTAATTTTTATTTTTTTATTTTAAATTCAGTTAATTAGAGCTCGAGGCAAATTATATTAAAAAAAAAACACTAAAACATAATTCACTTTTACTATGGGTTCTGTTTTAAAGCGTGGTGGATATCATTGTTTATTCTACAAAGGTTTTTTAGTCCTTGTACATTATTTCTTTGCTATTCCATCATCACCATTGATGTTGCATCGATTTATATATTATAATTCACTTTTATATACATTCTATTGCGTGCGTAAGGTTTTTTAGAGTGTTTTATTTGTGAATTAAACATCAATTCCATGAAAAAAAAATATTGTTCTCTGAAAAAAAATTGAAAGAATAAGAATAAAAATTAAGAAAAAAACTAGGCATTTTATTTTTAATGTTTAAGAGGCATGGAAAACTACAATTTAATCATGTTAAGGTTTTATTTATTTTGTCCTTATTATTTAAGAATTTTATGTTTATACCCTAAACCTTATTATGTTTATGTTTTGATTTTTATATGTTGCATGAGAAGAAAGAAAGTCGTCAGACAAAAAAACAAAAAGAACAAATATTTGATCAATCACATTCTAGCAAGGATAAAAATCAATTTTGATATCCATAAATTGGTTTTAAAGAGCAAAATTTTATAGAGGTGGTTTAAAAATTTTATTTTATTAAAAAAAAATCTAAACTCGTGTTAATATGAATTTACTGGGGTTTCTAGAATTTTTGTAAGATATTTTAAAATTAAAACAAGTTTGAAAATTAAATGATTTAGGTCTAAAAATCTAAAACCTCCAACTTTCTAGCCATAGATGGCTAAACGTAATCTACCTGGACATGAGCTCCTTTTCTAGGCCGAGTGTGGGGGCATGCACACTTGACCTCATTTCATTATATCCTTTTATTTTTAAGTATTTTTTTTCTTTTAAAATCATTATAAATAAAATGATATTTTAAATATTATCTAAATTTTTCATATTTTTAAATAAAATTATATTTTTTATGATAATTTTACTAATTATTATACATGAACCTAATTTTCAAGATTTAAAAAACAAATATGCTCATAAATATTAAATGAGAGTAAAATATTTTTTTTATTTTTTTTATAATTTCTCACATATTTTTTTCATATTAATTGTTTCTTTTAATTTTTCTCTTAGCATATATAAATGATCAGGTTATGGTTTATTTTTATTTTCTTATTAAACTTTTTTTTTTAAATTATGATAAATTTCTATTTTAAAAGCAATGATTTTCATAAAATCATATTTTTATAAAAATAAAAATGAATTAAATGAATAAGAAAAGAGAATTTTGATTAAAGAGATACATTTTTTCTTGTTTAATTCAAATGTTTTAAATTCTTATAAATATTTATTTTATTGGCCTTTAATTTTTTTTATTAAAAAAATGCTTCTAACAAAAAGACATGTTTTTATAAAAAAAATATATTAATAATTTTTTTTTAGAATTTAATTAATTTTCTTTCTTTAAAAATATCTATTTTCTTTATAATAAAACTAAATAAAAATTAATTTTTAAAACTATACCACAAGATCACACGGGCAAAAAAAACTAGCGTGAAGTATTGGAAGAGTAATTAAGGGCGTAAATTTTAATTCTCAAGATTGTTTAGTGGTAGAAAGTAAAAAAAAACTATATGTATTACTAGGGGTGCAATTGGACAAAAACAGAGAGTATAAGGTTTAATTGACAAATGTAAAACATATAGGGGTGAAAAAATAAGTAACAGAAATATAGGAAAATATTTAGGTTTTTTGCCGTTGTTAAACCCTCTCCCTCTCCTTGTCCCTTTCCCTCTCCCTCTCCCTCAGTCACTCAGTCCCTTTCGCAGAAACCTCGTGGCCGGCTAGTTGCGCCACCGGCAGCCTATTCTTCTTCCTTTTTCTCTGTAAAGTGTAGGGAATTTTTGCTTATTTATGTATTTGAGGTCCGTTTTCATTGGATTTTCATTCATGGACAAGAAGAGTTTGTGTCAAAGTCTTGAATGGATGAATTGAATGTGGATTTTGTGATATTGAATGTCTGTCAGGATAAAAGATGGCAGTGGATAAAGATAGGCTTCGGGAAGAAGAAGAAGCATCCTTTGTTCGTTTTTGCAAAATTATTCTCGGCTGGGACTATTTTGGTCTCCTCACAGAAGCTGCTGTATTTCTCTTTCACTTCAATCTGTAATGATTCCATGAATGCATATGTTTTAAGTAATGAGTTTTCTCATTTTCTTCTTTTTGAAAGCAGAAACAGAAAAAAGAGCGTGGCAAGGGAAGTGGTTCGGGTTTAAGACAAGTAAAGAATACGTACAAAGATGTTGATGATTATCTTGCGACTTTCGAGCCCCTTTTATTTGAAGAAGTTAAAGCTCAGATTATTCAAAAGAAGGATGACGAAGAAGGTTTTTGTTTTCTTCCTGTTATTTGGAAAATTTGGCCTTTTTTCAATTTTTTGATGTTTGTTAGTGGCTACCTTCTTTCAATTGTGCTAAAATCAAACATAAAGTGATGATTTTACATAATGTATTGGGGTGCTGCAGTGACAGAATGGGTTCTGAGACTTGTAGTGGAATGCAATGAGTCAGAGGGATTTCTTTTACCTTCAGTTACTTATGGAGATGATGAAGGCGAGAAAATAGTACAAAATGATCTTTTGCTGCTTTCAGAAGATCAGGTATTTTAATGAGCAGCCAATTGACAGTTTCTTACACCTTTTGTTATCATTGATTTCATTTTATATGCAAGAATGTGACTTGCTCATGGACGGTTATGTTATGCTAGGCTCAGTTATGACTATGTAGAGGTTGTTGCTTATTGCAGTTTAAAGAGGGTGGTGGAAAATTCCCCCAGGTCTACGCATTTGCCTTGGTTGAGCAACGCCAACATAACCTTCTTAGACTTAGAATGTTTTTAGCTGGGGAGGTCATGAATTTAAATACAGATGTTATTGAATCTCGTACAAGACTGTTGAAGATGCACGGTTTGATTACTTCTCCTGGATTGCTGCATGAGAAACGCTTGTTTAGTCTAAAGGTAACCTTTTTCCATAACCTGATTGGTGGCATTTACTATTTTCTCTGCAATCATACATATAAGAAAAATATGTGCATTAAAAGCAAATAATGCTTCTTTGCCACTGAATATAGCCCACCAAAGTGGAAGGATTGGGTAAAGAGAGAAAAAAAAAATGAATGCTTGTTAGTAATAAATATGTAGATTTTTAAATATGATGCTTGTGTGTTTTTCTTGTGATGGAACAATACATGGTTATTTTCTTGGATTATTTTTTTTAATATAAATCCAGAGCTGCTAATCATGTGAAATGGTGTAAAAGGATCAATATAGCCAGCCCCAACTAGTTTGGTGTTGCGGATTTGTTGTTCTTGTTGTATAAATTCAAGCTTCACATATTGATTTGATTCATGTACTTTTACTTTCATCTGAAAAGTCTTTGCAGCTATATTGCTTTATACATTTGCAATTGCCATCCAATTTGTGGGCACCAGTTTAACTGCTTGTGTACTTGTTTAATCCTCCTCCTGGCAATTGAAAGTTTGAATGCATGTTTCTAGAATTTCACATATTGACCCTCATTCACCATTATTAAATTTTAAGACAAGAAGTTAGAATTCATTTTTTTATTTCTCTTGTTCATTGGTTTGCTTGTAATAGGAGGGCATTCCATATCTCTTGTTTAAGTAACTGCATGTACATGTTTATGCATAGAGCTATATACATGTAGTTGGTTTGTTTCAAAGTGTATTACCGCCAATAAGTGGAAAAAACCAAAGAAAGAAAGAAAAAGAGAACTGATTGCCTCCTAATTTATTTGATTTCTGACATTGATGGTTGGTTTGCTCTTTGGTAAACTTTGGGTTAAGTACATTTAGGGACGTATGCCGGGCTTAATGTTATAGATATGTGTGTTGAAATAACATTTGATATATAGCTTTACTATCAAATGGTTTTTTGTTGAATTCAGAATTTAATTGAGTTTAACTGTTTAATAGTTGATTTGATACACATCCATGCCCACTTTTGCTGTAGAATAAAGTTAGTAATTTCACCATTCTTTTTTAGTTTAACGTGGGTGTCCGGGCCAGCTTACGCGCACCTCGACTAATCCCACGGGCCCTGAAGTTAACGACCATGTAAGCCTCCAGTGGCCATCATATTGCAACCATTCTTGATTGTGTAGAATCGTGCTTTAGTATCATATTGCATCAAGCTGCTGGATTCACATATAGGTCAATGCTAGTATGTTTCTTTTTCCTTTTCTTTCCCTATCGTTCTGTCCCAGCTGTGAGGATTTTCTTCCTAAACATAGCAATCCATGTATAAAGTGTGGTACACTAAATGGAAACAACAGCCTTGAAGTTATTTGTTATCATAATTGTATTAGGTTCTCTAATGCATGCTTTACATTCTGCAGATATGCAGCCTATCAACGATCTCTCGTGAATACTTTGCTTTGCGGTCAATTGGCTCTCTTCCTTTCAAGGATTTAATACTAACAGCTGCTGATAAAAGTTCCGGTTCTGAAGACCAGGCATGGAAAGTTTCCCAACCTCTGTCTGAACATTTTCAAGGAAGTCTTAATAAGTCACAAATGGAAGCAATAGATGTGAGTTTATGCTAATACTGTAATGCTGATCAATTTTAGATCTTCCTCCCTCTAGTTACAAGTAAATTCATTCTACAAATTGCTTATATTTTAGAAAATACTTTTTTCAATCCTTTTCTCTCTAACATGTGATGTACCATGTCATGTACATTGAAAGCACACAAACAAAACTAGAAACAGCTAAACACCTTTTATGTTCAATGAGTGGCTCATTATTATAATGTGAATTCAGTGCTTTGTATGTTCCAAAACTATAAAAAAGTATGTGCAGAGATATATCATTCCTAGAATTTTTGTGCTCTTCAAATACTCTTTCATTTCTCTAAATACAAATCAACTAAAAGAGAACATGATGAAGAAGATACAAATCTTCTCACAAACAGCTTCACATTCCAGATTTCTATGACAAAACACCTAGATTTTGGCAGTAACTGTAAAATAACTCAGGAAACAAAATCATAGCCCAAAGCTCTTTAACATGAGCTGATAACTAATCCTTTTAATGATATTCTAAGGATATATAGATATACAGTGGATCCCACTACTTATTTTTGAATGGTTAAAATATGAGCATTAAGGTACTTGATTTTTTCCCCTCCAAAAGATACATGCTATCTATTCATCTGAAGTAACATTTTTTTTTTCCTGCAGGCTGGTCTATTGCGCAAAGCCTTTGTCTTGATACAGGTCTGATTTGTGTCTCTTTCGTGTGTTTATTCTGATCCCTTTCCTTTCTTCATCTTATGGTTGCTTAAAATAGTGGCAGCCATTCAATTCACCAACTATATTGAACTTCTATGTTAGAAATTATTCGATAAAATATAATATCATGTTGAAGTCACATGGATTTTATCAAGTATCGATGCTAGTTACAATTTGACATTGGGACTTTTCTATGATTACTTGAAGGCATTGTGATTATAGTTACTTCAAGTTACAAAATTTTAGTGGGTTTACTTATTTTGCTGAAAAAATAAGCATTTCATCACTTTGTAATTGTGCTACGTGTTGAACGATATTATACAACTGTAACTCAATGAGTATTATTCCTTGAAAAAGGAATAGAATACCATTCAATTCATAACATTACAAACTATTAAGTATGTTTACTTATTGTGCTGTGGAAGTTAATCTTATCATTTCGTAATTTAACTAATTTCACTATAATTGCCATAATTACTAGCAATAAAGTGTGATGAAAGTACCATGTTATTTTAGAGTACTATATATTTGTAAAAAGTCATCTTTAAATGATTACAAATTAATAAGTACTTGCACTTAATGTATGGGAAATCTTATCGTATTCCATCATAAAATCAAAGGCATTATAATCACAATTCCTTTCATTATGTATTTCTATAACCTTTATGAGTCATTTATGTTTTTCTAGGGTCCTCCTGGAACCGGGAAGACACAAACTATCCTTGCTCTTCTTAGTGCAATTTTGCATGCAACTCCAACAAGAGTGCACACCATGTGAGAATTTTTCTGACTTGTATTTGCATTTATGGATCTTTTAATCATTTGCTTCTCATTTTTAATAAATTATATAATTTTGGCATCAATTTTAGGTTTTAACCATTTGCTGTTGTCTTGAGCAATTTGTAAAGCAACCAATCTGCCATTTGCATTTACCTTATGGTTCGTCAATGTTTATTTAGGGGTGAATAGAAGTTCATGGAGATTGAAGAATAATGGTTGTGATGTTTTTTACTGATAAAGGGTGTTGTGGGAGGGTTGCTGCTCAAACTAATTGGGGTATCATGGAGATGAAGAATGGTCAAATGTGCTAAATTTTTGGGATGAAAGGTACCCAACCTCCTGAACTATCAGGTCAAAATGCCATTAGTTCGTAAACAAAACAAATTACTCTAGTGATTCCTTCACAAGTTGTTTGATTTGATTTAATCTACCATTGAATCCAACTAGGGTTCCACTCAATTGTTAATCAAATCTGGTCATGTGAAAATCAAATGTTCACTAAAAAAGGGGAAAAGTTTTAATTTATTTTATTTGATGAAAATACAAAATGAAAGAAAAAGATAAGTGAAAAAATGAGACTACATGAAAGTATTAATCAAGTTCCCAATTCTATAGCCTTTTGGAGAGAGAAAGTTATGTTAGGGAAGAGGAGGAGAGAGAGAGTCGAGTTAATAGCTGCAAACGACTATGGATCGGACTTTTAACATCACAATTTAATTGGTTATGGATTTTTGAGTTTCGATATTGCTGGAAAAGATAGATTGATGGGCGAACGTTACAAATGGTTGGTGATAGTAGGCTCAAGTTTTGTTGTTTAGAACTTAATTACAATGGATTTTGTGGTTGAAGTTGGTTTATGGAGGTCTTATGATTATGTTTATGTTATTTTTGGTAAAAATTAGATGAAATTGAGTTGTAAGACGGAAAGGACAAGTCTCATCAATTTTTAGGAAAACTATGGCTTGCCAGAGAAGGAACAGGACCATTTTGCTGTTTAGAGCATTTGCTTAGTCTTCAAAGGATTGTTGTCTCTCTATAGTTTATTTGAACTTATCACTCTATCATTGTTAGTTATCCGTTGCAGCATTCATATTAGTGTATTACTGGCTTTGTCTTTCTTTAGCCCTCTTGAATTCTGCACCTGTTGAACTCTAAAAAGAGAAGTGAAAAATCTTGTGTCTTGAGAGATCATGTGCTTCATTTAAATATGAGTTTCTCCTTTTGGCATTCCCTTGTTTAAAAGTTCATTTTACGGTAAATATAATGGAGATTCTAAGGTTGTTAAAATTTGTATTTCTTCCTGTTTTAAAATCTCAAATTTTATGTGTTGACAAGTCCAAGCATCCATCTCCTACTTTCCAAAAATTACATCAAACACCTTGTTGGGATCCACTTTTATGGACTATTCTTTTCTGAACTTCCCATTGTCCTTGTATGCTGACTATTGTTTGTATTTCCCAAATGATTTTAAATTCTTATCCTGCCTTATGCTCAGTGTTTGGCCTTGGAGTGATGTAGTGGGTGTATTAGCTACCAGTCAAAACTTTTATTTTATTTTTTTCATCAAACAGAAAAATTAAGTCCCTTTCATCTTTTGCTTTCATTTTTCTTATCATTTTAAAATACTTTTGGGAGGAAAAGTTGAGTGGAAAACGCATGACACTCACGTAACCTGCTTTTGTTATTCAAATTTCTGGTGTCCGAATTCAAATCAAACAATTTGTCTAGCTACTAGTGGCATGGGATTATTTTTTTTCTGGGACCAATGGCACTTTGACTATTACTTTAGTTACCTTTTAGCCAAATTTTGGTATTGGGGACCAAAAAATTGAAATAGTTTGTGTTGTTTTTTTTCATGTTTATGATCTGATAGAGCAGCCTTCTAGAGGTTTATTCTGTGTTGCGCCTGGTGAACTTGATCAAAGATGGGATGGTCTGAGTTTCACATAGAGATTCATGGCACTTGTACCTTTTTGGATGGAAGATTGTTCATAAGGCACTTCCTTTACTTTTTGAACATATATGCTTTATTGGGTCTTCCTTTGCTGTTTTTTTCTTAGAAACAATTGGTCAAGGTTCAAGGATGATTCTATGTTCTATCACTTTGTGATATCTGTGAAGGAGGAACAACATCTAGCTTCAAAGTTGGAAGCTTTCAGGAGTTAGGTAAAGGGAAGTGCATAACTGAAACGAGTTTACTCAATCAAAGTGAAGTTTGAGTGGTCTCAGGGAGAAGTGGTAAAAGGTTGTTTCAAGTTTTTGGATTGGAGATCTTTTGAAGATAGAAACAAATCCAGGAATGGTCCTAGCTCCCATAAATCATCTTTGAATGTATAAAATTTTTAAAGATACTCTTACAAAATGTCCCCCTTAGAACCAAAACCGCACATTCTAGCCCCCCACCTCAACCACAATTTTATGATGTGTGGATTCATACCTGCCTGGAGAAAGAAATCACTTGCTATCAGGCTTAAAGTAGGCAACAGAAACTAGATTTATTGCAGAAAACAGCAAATTATCATAGGAAACACTATTTCATAAGTAAAGCAGAATTGATGGGATCGTGATAGAGAAACAAAACTATAAAAGTTGTTTTTAATTTCTATATGAAGCTTTTTTTTCCAAGTGGCTAGGATCAGTTAATGATTTCACATTTTATGGTATTCGGATGATATGGCTCACTAAGATTGGAATGCCTTTTGAGCGAAATGAAATTTGCAAGTCAGTTAATGATTGTTTTTGGTGTTTTGTTGTTGAAAAAATTAACAAAAGTGTGATTGCAGGAGATGAGTCATCCTTATTTTAATTGTCAATAGAAAAGCAAAATATACTTGGGAGTGTTGACTGTGTAGATGATGCGAGATAATTTAATTGTGCTTTTCATATGCATTGATGTTATGTTCTATATGACGGGTATGGTACCCCATGGTTCCCTATCTGGGAAAAGATTCTCTTGCTTATGGAAATATAAGTTTACAAGTTTACTTTGTTATTCTCTTATGCAGGGCTGGGTTGCATGAAACTAAACGCGGGTCAGAATTACCAATTCAAGAAAAGTATGTGCCAGTTGTTTTCTTAGTTTTACATATGTGATCTGCTTACCTTTTTAACAGTCAAGTAGTGCATTTTATTTTGAACTTGTTGGATTTTTAAAAGCTCAATAGAACGAGAAAGAAAACTTTTGATTCCAACTGAACCATGAAAGTTGTATAATTTGCAGGTACAATCATTGGGCTCGAGCTTCACCATGGTGGACTGGTAACAATCCGAGAGATAAGAACATGCCTAAAGATGGCGATGATGGTTTTTTCCCTACCAGTGGAAATGATTTTGTAAGTTGAATTTTCACATTGTACAATTATGTTCTTGTAAGATCTGCACATTCTAAATTCAAACTTAAGCTCTGCAGAAACCAGAAGTCATTGCTTCCAGTCGCAAATATCATGTACGTGTGTTGGTATGTGCCCCATCAAACTCTGCTTTAGATGAAATAGTGTTACGCCTTCTCAAGACAGGTATGTGTTTCCACACTTGCAAATCTGTATTTCATTATGTTTGCTTCCTTTTGATATCACATAATTATTCGTGATGTTCGGGTTTTCTGTTCCGTCCATTTTGAATTTTATCATTCTTTCATTAGCTCCATTGATTTATGAAGACATCAAGGCAATGTAGGACTTGGCCAAGGTTCATGTGATTGTAAAGGAAGTTGAGTGTGGTAGTAGTTACGTATTGGATACGCTGGATCCTGAATAAAAATATTAGTGATGCAGAGACAATAATGTTTTCCTATTTCATTATCTTGTAAAGGAAGTTAAGTGTGGTAGCAGTTCCTTCCTGGATACGCTGGATCCTGAGTTATCTTAGAAAATAAAAACAAATTATTAATGATGCAGGACTGATAAAATTAAATCTTGTTTCATTATCTTAGACTTTTAAACCAATGATGAAATTTGAGTGTTTTCATTGAATTAACCAGAGGAAATTGTCTTAAACAAGTTGGGGTTGCCCCTCAAACTTTTCCTCCATTCCACCTTTTATCCAAGGCTATGTTCTCTGTTGGTTCTTAAGAAACTAGGTTTTCTACTTGTCCAGCTCAAGATTGATTCCGTTTATTGTTGGCCATTCGATTCAATCTTCAATATGTAGAAGGCAAAAAGTAAGCCTTTGATAGTATCATCCCCTGTATCCATTTTCATTTTTATTACTCTTTTCCTCGCGCAACTATCTTAACATCACTTTTTCATACTTCATATTCCAAAATGCCAAAAGCTCTATTCTATGAGGAAAAAGTCACAACTAGCCTATAGCTGTTCTGAAAAGCATCCTGCAACTTGGTAGTTAAATTATTCTTCTTCCAGCTGGTCTCTGGTCATAATTATTCTGTTCTGGAGCCACCTGGTGATTAGCATGGTTCCCAATACCCAACATAAACTGCTGATGCCAAGTTCATTTTTCTTCTTTACTTCTAAAGAAAGAATGCTATGTCTGATCTGTCCATGTTTGTTCTTACCATGTTTATGTATCTGACTGCCTGAGAAGCTTTGATCAATTATTTCCCATTTGTTCTAATAGTTTTTCAACTGGATGTGCTCAATGACTAGTATCCTAATATTTCTTTAATGTGCTATCAAAGTGAGGGTTTCAGAGCCATCATTTCTTACTGTACGCAGAAGTGGGCAATGACTGTAGGATGGATTATTTGCTACTGAAAGGGGTTCATGGGTGATTCCATGTTTGGTGTCAAATTTGTTGATGGTTTCCATCTTCTCAATGGGTAATTCAAGTAGGATGGCTAATCTATTGAGTTTCCTTTTGAGTATTTGGAGGAAACGATTCTTCGTAGAAATCAGGTGTTTTAGATGTCATCTACTGTATTATGTTTAGAGAAATGCTACAATTTTCAAGGATTGCGTGTAATTGATGGATGGGTTGTTGAATCTGTTGCTTGCACTTTGCATCTACAACTGGGAAATTGATATTGACAGGACAAATGGGATCTGTGTTAGTGTGGGAACTAAGCACCCAGCATCTTAGGAGACACTAGCCCTTTGTTCTTGAAAGGGTGAGCCAAAAGTTTGATGTGAGAGATTTGGGTTGTGATTGTGAAATGATCTTTTTGAATTATACCATTGATCATCATGAATTAAGATGATGAAATATTATTAGGAATAGGCGTTGTATATAAACTGTGGCTTCTTGTTTAGTTTTTCTGTGCAGATGCTGTGCATCCCTCTTATCCTCTTCCAAAATTTGGGTACTTTCAGGCAGAGTTTGTTATCCTAAAATGTAAATTTGATATGCCTGACCCCTAGATCCATGCACATACCCTAATCTGAGAAATGAAGGTTGTGGATAGGATAGCGCTCCGCGCGCACACGTGCATGTACAAATTATATTCAACTCTTTGATTGTCATTCTAAAACAAACTGTTCTTTTTGTTTTTTTGCAGGTGTTCATGATGAAAATGTCCGTTCATATAATCCTAAAATTGTGCGGATTGGTCTTAAAGCTCATCATTCTGTCCAGTCAGTCTGCATGGATAACCTTGTATGTCTTGGCCTAATAACAAACACTTGTTACTGTCGCAATTCTTATTTTCTTTTACTATTTATTCGCGCATGGTGTTACAATTATCCTGGTGTCCTTTATTTGGATTGCATAACGAAGAACTTTGTTGCTATTCTTGTTTTTTTAGTACTGGTTCTCCCACAATTTTGCAATATCTAGATGTCTTCAATTAGATTGCCAAACAAAGGATTTTGTGTACATTTGAAAGAGGAAGTACTAGGATTTCAATAGAACCTTTTGCTAATCCATTATTCCAGAACAAATTTTTGGGATGATTTAATCTAGTTACAAGATATTTTCAAATACTTGGTTGATTCAACAGATCAACCAATGCAGTGAAACCAAAGCTAATTAATTAAGTCAACGAACTATGAAATCATAAAAGGATAGTAAGTGGGAATTATATGTTTGCCAAATATTGGGATTATTAATGTGATTAAATCAATATAATACCTTCCAATTCCTGATGATGAACTGTTGATCATTATATTTGGTTTACCTTTTCTGTTACAATTTGGTGGATAGATTATAAAAGTTTATCATTGTATGCATCCATGGTGGACCACCTATTGAATAGAAAAACAAATTGCACTTCCTTGTTTATATGTTGTGTGATCTTCATAACAAATAATAATCCATGAAGTTTAAGAACTCAGATTTGCAAGAAAAAGTCCATGCCAAACTTTATATTCTTGATACAGCATATCATATGCATAGTGCCTCACCTTTTTCCAAGGCAAAACAAATTGCATTTCATTATTCATGTCATATGATCTACATATCATATAAGTAATCCATGAAGTTTAAGAACACACACTGGCAAGAAAAAGGTCTATGTCAAAACTCTTTATTCTTGATACAGCATATCACTGCTAGATACTTCTACTGTGTGTTATTTTGAAGGTTGATATGACTGATTTCTCCTTCAGGTGAAACAAAAACAAGGTGAATCAGCTTCTGATAAACAGAAACATAGAACTGCAGGAGGGGATACAGACAGTATCCGTGCTGCTATTCTAGAGGAATCTGTAATTGTATGTAAATCCAACTGTCTTGAAAGTGGAATCTAGCATCATGTAAACTCCCTTAGTAATTTTTCTGTATTGGCAGGTCTTTTCCACCCTCAGCTTCAGTGGTTCGGCACTTTTTAGTAAATTGAACCATGGTTTCGATGTTGTTATCATAGATGAAGCTGCCCAAGCTGTAAGTGTTCATCATCTCCTTCATTCTTGTTAGTCATATGCAGTGGGTGCCTTTAAGACTGTTATGAATTGAATTCACAAAAATTAACTGCACGGAAGCTCTCAGATTTAATGGAAATGTAAAAAGATATTCAAGTAAGTGGTGATCAGCTGGTTCAAGACTCATCTTGTGTTAGAAATGGTACTTGTGTTCCTTTTTTAAACAATGATATCAAGATCAATGAGTTATTACTTGGATTTTCTTGTGAACGTTACGAACTTTTGAATTAAAAGGTGTTGAAGTAATTGTGTTAACACACAAATCATATGATGCCTCTATAGCATAGACAAAATGCTAGGATGGGTAATATGTTAGGTAGATAGAAACTTATGATGCACATGGCAATTGATATCTCAAGCATGACACCGCATTTCATGAAAATTAGATGCGTTGAAAATAAAAGGAAACGTAAGCATGAAGGTGTGGCTTGATTAGTTGACTGTAGTATTCAGGTTCATTCATTTTGATATGTGGCACCATCAATTATACTTCACATGTGGGCTGCTTTACAGTGTACATGCTAGTCCGTGCTTCTGTTGCTCAAAAGATAGCTTTTCCCAGTTTATAATCATCTTGCAATTTTATTTTTTTTTGTTAATGTTGACATATTGAGATGCGTTGTTACTCACATGGGTTTGTGATATTACCCTTGAACAGATCGAACCAGCAACTCTTGTGCCATTGGTCAATGGATGCAAACAAGTATTTCTGGTATTTTTCTGACATCACCTTTGTGATTTTAGATTGACTTGATATCTTCATGCGTGATTCATTGTGCTATAACATATTGCAGGTTTCTAAAATCCTTACCAATATTAAGCGATTATTGGACAATTTGACAGTTCTGATAGTATCCTGTTTTTGCTTTAGAAAATAGGGAAGAGTGTTATGAATAGCTGTCAGACTCACTTAACTTTTTGTTTCAGGTTGGTGATCCAGTTCAACTCCCAGCCACTGTAATTTCTCCCACTGCTGGGAAATTTGGGTAGTGATATATTCTCTCTGTTATTGTTTCATATCATTGCATTAACATTGATAATTGGATTAAAATATTTAATCTCTCTCATTTTTAAAATTAAAGCTATGGCACAAGTTTGTTTGAAAGGTTTCAAAGAGCTGGTTATCCAGTAAATATGCTGAAGATGCAGTATCGTATGCATCCAGAGGTCAGTTGAGAATCTCAATAAATGCTGTGAAGAACTTAAGTTTTATGGTTATGATAACAATTGCAACAGATCATATTTTTTAATCGAAGTTCATTATCAAACCACCACTGGAAAGAATGCTAATTAGCATCTTTTACTCAACTTTGATAAACTGAACATGTTTGGCTGGATCTGTTTTTAATGTTGTCAGAGTAATTAATATAAGCTTTAAGGCTTGCATGGTGGCATTTTTCTTAGATTTTGACCTCATTAGTTCATGGCAAGTACTATGAAGTCTGTTATTGGGAAATTTTTTAAACTTGTGATGCTATTGTTCATCAATTGATTTATTGTGTGTGAAATTTTTTCATGCACTTAATTTTGTTCAACTTAATTTATTGCACACTAAGTTAGATATATAATCTTTCACATAATGTTTTTCTACTGTCCAATTGTTCCCTATTTCAAAAACATGTTAAGAGAAGAATCCAGTCTTTGTAGAATCTAAACCACCCAAATCGACTTGTTGACATGGTATAGGACACTATCTATCAACATCGCACCAGAGGTGTCGTGTTATTCATGTAGTAATCTGTATCATAGTTTTGAATAAAGGTTGTTATATGCTGTAATGGGAGTTATTTAATGGATTCAAACAGTGGCGTTTCTTTTTTCTTTTTATTTTTTTACTGTTTTTGAGGGTGTAATGGCATTTATCAGTCAAATTGTGTTATGTAACTGTAACGGTCATTATGGCTGTTATTTTGAAGATAACGTCTGTTATTTTCAAAAAAGGGCCTTGATAGTTTTCAGAGTTTGACTTCTGTTTGTGCTTATTTTCAAGATGCTACACAAAAGAAGCAATTCCAACTTCTATTTACTAGTAGTATGCTACGCTCATACTCAATTATCCTTTTTCTCCTCTCTAGGCTCATCTTTTCTTTTAATTCCACTCTCCACCATTTTCACTCAATCACAGACTTCCTTTTGATTATTTTACCAAGTCAATTCAAAAGGTGAATTATGTGCTTGTAAGAGATACACTCCTGAATACAACTAATTGAGGTCATTTTTAACTCAACTTTATTTATTTATTTTAAATATTTGTGTTTGGCACATGTCTTATCATTTTATTTAACAGTTAAAGTATATACTTTAGAATACTGTATTTTATATTGGTAACATGAATTTTAAGTTGTAATACATTACAATTTTTTATATGATATTAAATTATTAGTTAAAATATACTTCTTTTTGTTTTTGATAATACATTAGAAGTGTGTTATATTAAAAAAAAAAAAAAGAATTATTAGAAGCGTTATTATCATGTTTATTTGATAGGACTTCAAAAAATATGTGAATATTATTTTATTAAGAGTGCTGATGCATTCATCACAACATTGTCCTCAACCATTATTTTATGCATGTGATAGGCAACAATCCACAATTATGATTGCAACCGCATCCATGATTTAAAACTATGATCTGTATTCTCTTCCCTCTAATTTAATTTTTTTAACAAGAAAAGGTGTATCAGCTATCTGACTCCATTTACATGTTGCCCAACAGATAAGGAGCTTTCCTTCAAGTGAATTTTATGCCGAGGCATTGCAGGATGCAGATGATCTTGAGAGAAGGACAACACGTGATTGGCATCAGTATCACTGCTTTGGTCCGTTTTGCTTCTTTGATGTACATGAAGGGAAAGAATCTCAGCCTTCTGGAAGTGGGTCCTGGGTGAATGTTGATGAAGTTGAATTTGTGCTACTCCTGTATCATAAACTGGTGACCATGTATCCAGAGCTTAGGTCGAGCTCACAGTTTGCAATTATATCACCCTACAGACACCAAGTCAAGCTTTTCCAGGATCGATTTCGGGATGCATTTGGGCAGGAGTCCAAAAAATTTGTGGATATTCAAACTGTTGATGGTTTCCAGGTAAATAGGTTTGTCCACTGATAAAGCTATTGATTTGGTCTCTAAATGGTCATATGTTATCATCAATTTCTAGTTTTTATTAATTTGCTAGATGGAACTGCGTAATCTTTTATCTGGCAGGCATGTTGACTATATATGTTCTCTGCAAAAAGAGAGATGGACTTTTGCAGAGATGTATCTATAGGCAACACTATGCATTCTTTTACTGGAACTTTAGAAGAGCACTTAAAATTTCTGATCACGATATTCAGCCCTGAACTGGTAGTAACTATAATGGCTCAGTGGAAGGACCAATATTTGGTCTGGTTAACCCAAATATCACTTGAAAGAAACAAATAATGAATTCTACAAAATAATACAAGACTAACTCTTAAATGTGAAACACCTTCACTTGCCAGGGTCGAGAAAAGGATGTCGCAATATTCTCATGTGTTAGGTCAAATGATGATAGAAGGATTGGGTTTGTATCTGATGCCCGGCGAATGAACGTTGGTATCACTCGTGCTAAGTCTTCTGTCCTGGTAGGGTTTTTGTCCGATATAGTAGTCTTGTTATTACAAGGGATGTATTGATAAATTTCTTCGTTCACCTTCTCATACAACCTAAGCATTGATTTGTGTTTTAGGTCGTAGGGTCAGCATCAACTTTGAGGAATGATGAGCATTGGAACAACCTTGTGGAAAGTGCCGAGAAGAGAAATGTTCTATTCAAGGTAGATACCCATTTGCTTCTGTTATTTTCCTTTGATTTTTTAGATCTCTTTTCCTTCTTTCATTCATGTGGGTTCTTTTCCTTTTCCTTTTTTTTTTATGACAGTCAACAAATTATGAAATTTGAAATATTTCTGATGGCAAAATTACTTTCGCCTGTAGGTCTAACAAAGCTAGTCTTATTCTTGTAGGTCTCGAAGCCCTACTCTTCATTTTTCAGTGACTCAAATCTCAACTCCATGAAGGTGGAGAGATCACTACCAGATGGACTTGACACAGAGGACATGGAGATTAATGAGCTCATGGATGCAAATCGGGGACATGCTGATGAAGAACAAGCAGAGGACAATGACTTAGAAGATGGTGAAATGGATGGAGGTGGCTATGATGAGGACTGATGTAAACTGGCTTCTTATGTCGATGGATCCACTCTGTATGCTTCTAGTTTTAGCCAATTGATATTCCTGAGATCCTCTAAATGGAGGGTGCTGTAAAAAGAAACAGAAGGATGCTGATGAGTACTTCAACTGAGATGGCGACTAGCGATGAAGATAATGTGGCAACCGTGCAGGTATTTATTCTAACCGGTCACTGGCAATTTATCCAATGGCATGCATTCTGTCAGTCACGCGAGAGCTCTTTAGCAGTTATTTATGAGATGCAAGTATGTCGATTGATACCTGAGAAGAGCTATTGTTGTCTGATGCTGCTGAGTGCTGGGGAACTACATAAATGGAAAGGATAGACTTCAAAATATTGTTTCATTCCCAAGAAGGGGGTTTTTTTATTTAGTAAAAGAAACTCAAAATATTTACAAACAGATAATTTGATTTCCCAACTGAAGTTGCATGACCAATACTGTGGTTTTTGTGCTATCATCCATCATGATGTGCTCTCATTCTATCTGAGAAGGAGAAACATCACTGCTTGTGGCCCACTCAATCATCCTTCAATACCTTTCTTGGTGTCTGCTGATTCTTCTCAATGATATCTTTTTAACGGTGCTGATAGCTGAGGTATCGTCATCAAAACTTTAATGTGCCTTTTCTTTCTCATGCTTTGATTTTTATCACATATAAAAAATGAGGAAAAAAATATAAAACTTGCTTTTAATGTTGATGTTTTATTTATTAAATAGTTTGTACATAAAAAACGGAAGCAATCACATCATACTCTCGAACACCACATCATCTAAATTTCTCATTTATGTATGCGATTAATGAAAACTAGGGGGCATGGAATGGGTGGAAAATATCTCATTGTTAGGAGATACAAAAGGAAGTCAAGAGTAAGAATTTCATTGCATATTTTCTTAGAACGAGGTTTCAATGTGTGTATGGTAAAAGAAAGAATAGCAGTTTCAAAAGAAAGAATAGCAGTTTCAAGACATTTTCAGTCCTTGAATAATAAGGATGATTATTTTCGATTTGGTTTAGTTTGGTTTTTATTTATAAAAATAATCAAATTGAAATTTTATAAAATACAAAAGTAAAATCAAAATTGGTTCCAACCGACTATTTTCGGTTTGGTTTGGTTATTTTATATTAAAAATAAAAAATTATATTATTTTTTGGGTTTTTTTTTTACTTTCTGATGAGATTGGTTTCGGTTTAGTTTGGTTTTTCTAGTCAGATTTGATTTATTTTTAACTAAACTTGTTCGGTTGAGGTTTTCTGATTTTAGGTTTATAAAATCAAAACTGAATTGAACCAAATATGTTTTAAAATAATCTAATTGATTTAATTAATTTTTTTCATGATTCGAGTTATTCAGTTATTTTTTTTATTTTATTAATTCAATCAGTTTTTTAATTTTTTTAATCTTATTATGATGTTACCAATGCCACATTTCTAAGCAAGCAAAGCTAAGAAACTTATCTCCCTCTCGTTTTCTTCTCCCTATCGTTGCCTCTTCTCACTCAACATATAGCTAATGAGGAAAGAAAGCATTAATTCTGTTATTATTTTTTTCTCCCTTGTGACCATTGAATCGAATTTCTTGCAGAAAATCAATTGAGTCGTTCTACACCCGAAGAAAAAGACAGAAAAAGAAAAGGAAAAGGAAAAGGAAAAGGAAAAAGAAAAAGGAAGATAACATCGTCTCTCCTCTAAAGGAGTTCAACGAGACCGTTTTGGAGCTCCTTTGTTTCGATGCATCTGCACTTGTTTTGGAAGACTGATTTATTTAGGGTTTTCAACTTTCTTAATTTAACTCATTAACATATTATTATATAATATAATGAATTCCTATATTTGATTTTGTGATTTTCAAATTTATGAAAAAGAATAGACGATTACATTTATAATGACTTTGCACATTGCAAATGGGGATATGATTACAAAAAAGTTATTTATAATAAAAAGGGTTTCCAAAATAAAAATAAAGATACTATATATATATATATATATATATATATATATATATATATATATATTAAATGAATAATTAGGCTATTTTAATGTGCTTTTTTATATAAAAAAAATTCAAAATGTTAAAAAAAAAAAAAAAAAAACCTTATGCAAGCATTTAATTAAACAAAACGATAATAATCTATGTAAATAAATAAATAAAAATTATTAACAATAAATAAAAGAAAAATTAAAAAAATTAAGAGATAGATATAGATCATGATATTTGATCCCAATAAATAAGATATTTAATCGGTTTTTACTGAATTTATTTATTAAAATCAATAATAGATAATAAAAATAAAAACACACATAAATTAATGTTAACAAAAGAAAAAACGAATAAAAAGAATGAGGGTCAAATTAAATTTTGCCTCCCATTTTCCATCAAAGACTTCGTCGACAACTAAGTGGCTAACAAAATATTTCGTTAGGAAATTCTAAATATTTTGTAAGTTTTGTCAAAAGTTTTAGAATGGGTATAGAGATTCCAATGAATTTATTGATGGATATGCAAATGAAATTTGCCATTTTATCTGTGATTTTGTTAGCATTGTCACTATTTATTTATTTTTTGATTTGTTGTTATAATCTTCGAGCCAACAATTATCACTTCCACACATCCCAGAAGATATATGGCCGCACTATTTTCAGCATGTGACGTCTGAGCGGTTCATATGACGCTCACAGTCCAGTTCTGGCAACCGGAATCGGCCAATTCATGGCTCGGTGACAACGCACACCGGCGGCTCCATTCTGTTTGTTGCACATGCGAAACGGATGGTAAGATTAATTTAAATGAAATATATTGTTTAATTAATTTGTTGTTAATAAATGTTTTTCATTATAGGCTACGTCTCTTGGACGTGAGTCGAGCCCGATGGAGCTGTTTGTGGAGACACACGTGCGGAGTCAAGACCGCTAAAAGGGGGCGCAATAGTTCGTTGACAGTCATGCTCAACATTTCGTGGTATGTTTGTTCAACCATTTTATTTTGTAAGTTATTATTATGTTTATTGAATTGAATATGATGATTAATTTTTTTTATTTTCAGGAGACCTATAATAATCGGTTGAGAGAGAGATACGGGGACGATCCAACGACCCATCCAGAATTTGATCTAGATTTGTGGATGGAGGTTAGATCGTCTGGTGGACCCAATAAAAATTAGATTTACAGGCTCTCCAACACTACGGCCGACAATTTGCGGTCGGCCTGTAGTGCTTCAACAGTTGGGAGCTCCCAATCAATATTGAACTCCCAATCCAAGGAGTTCGTGGCCTTGCAGCAACACACGGCTCAACTCACCGAAAAGTACGACCACCTATCAGAGGCATACACACAACTCAAAGCACAACAAAAAGCGGAGTCTGAACAACAAAGAGCGGCCTACAAACAGCTTCACGAAATGGTCATCAACATGGCACAAGGTGGAACATGTGCGCCTAATCCTTTTTGGCCGTATGACTAGCAGTCTCCTCGTCCTCCTCCTCCTTTGTATTAATTTTTAATAAAACATTATTTACCTTTAAAATTTCATTTAATATTTTTTGAAACACATTCGTTTTGTAATGAATATTATTTAAATTTGATTTTTTGTTTTTGATGCTTAATATAAATTTTATTTACATATTTGGTTTTTATTACCATTAATTTATATCATTTTATATTATGTATTCTAAATAATTTTAAAAAAATTAAAAAAAAAACATTTACAAAGGGATTTACCGTCGGACATAATCCGTCGGCATTTGACAGTAGCTACCACCATCACCGACGAATTTCCAGACGGATACATTCGATCGGTATTCCATACACTCACCGACAGTTTTATCGACGGAATTAATCCGTCGGCGTTGTACAATAGCTGCCAAAACTTACCGATGAATTTACAGACGGATATATTCAGTCAGTATTAAAACAATCACCAACAAATGTACCGACGGTAACTTTCCATCGGTAACTCATGATATCACCGACGGATTAAAATCCGTCGGTATATTTCAAGTGGGAAACTTTTTATTTTTGGCGCCCAAATTCCGTCTGTAAAACTGTTGGTAAATGGTTTTTTTTTTCCGACCAATATAAAGACGGAATGTGGAATCACCGATGAAAAGTTAGCCGACGGACGTATTCTATCGGTAAATAATTTACCGATGAACTCTCAATCACACACCAACGAAAGATTTCCGTCAATAAACTGGGATATCTTGCATGTGAAGTCAGCTCTAATATATTGATATCAATCTCTCCGCCCCCCTCTTGATGATACCCTCCCGATGTATTTCCAAGATCGGTATAATCGCAAGCGATCAAGAACAGTTGCCTTTGGGATGTCATACAGAGTCTTAAGAAAAGGAAAGATAAAAAAAAGAGTCATCGTCGTCGCAATCCCTCAATGTCATCATCATCATGTAACCTTAATCAACATAGCCACCATATCTGTCTTCAAGCTTTGAACCCTCATAATTGAATGTAGTGATACCGTGAAGCCTATGCAATCATCAACCTCAAAGCCTATGTCATGGCTCATGCATCTAAATGGACAAGATTTTTGCAGCCCTGCAAAATCTCATGAGTGTAGTGATGAGTGTCGATGCCCCTCTTTCCAAATAATAGCATTAATTAGAACACGTAAGTGAGCACCGATCTCAGATATTCTTTCCATCAAAATTAAAGCAAATTCCCATTTCCAAGTTCTCCGAATGTTTCCACTTCAAGATCAGCGCTGGGATAATGAGTTTTAGCATCAAGTCATGGTGCAGCGACAAGACACCTGGTAAAAAAAGAGAGAGTTAATATTAGCTTTTCTCTTCATGTCAGAAATATTTTTGCCGCCACCATTTTTTGCACTCTACAAGAACTCGAACAACAAAATTTTAATCTCAATATCTAAACAGTTGACACTAACAGTAATGAATTACCAATCATAATGTTTGTCTCATAACAACATTCACTGCACAAAGAATAAGATCATGAAGGAACATCCAGTAGCAGTGACTCCATGCCTTCTCTTCCAAGGACATTCACCAAGCAATCAGCTTGCAGATGTTCCCGTTTTCGATCTTCCATTCCTGTATAAACACAAGAAAGAAAATATCTGACTATAGTGGTTGCAAAGCATCAATCAATTCAATATGGCTGAAAGAGAAATATAAGAAAATCATATGGATATAGAAGAAGAATTTGAAACAAATTAGTCACTACAAAATCAATACAGGTGTGCGTGTGTGTGTGTAAGGAGACTGAAGAAAACAACCCTTTGAGATTCTCGATAAGTCGATTAAAGAGCACTGGATGCCTTCATTCTTTCCCAAATGGTTGAAATTGTGCCACTCACTGTTCCCTCTTTCCTTCGGCAAAGGTGTCATAAACTTTCTGTGTATATTAGCTACTTCAGATGAGACCAACGAAACAAGGAAAACTCTGTTCATTGGCATCCACTGCAAAAATACTCACGAAATTTACAGATAAATTGTATCAGAGACCCCCAACGAGGTTGTAGACTTGAAATTAGAATACAAGGGCCAGATTCAAAAAAGTTCTATGCAAAATAAAAAATACGAAGATGCTGTGAATCCAAGATCGAAAAGTCGAGACTTGGGTTTGAAAATCCAAAGTGATGGCATGATTTCTCTTCACATCTACTGCTCTGAGCTTCAAGATCGCCTGGGAATGTGACTGTGTTTTGCCCTCAAGTCAAGGAAGTGATATTGGACAAGTCATCTGGTCATTCTAATTTCTTGAGCATTTTTCATCAGGAACTAGGCATCTTGAGCTCTGTTGAATTTTCTCGTTGATTATACCAACATCATCCACAACAGGCTAAGGTCTCCAATCAATATGAGTCAATCATCTGGTCAGGTTTTCAATCCTTGTCAACTTATGACTCGGGATTCTTTCATTTGAACATAAAGCTGCCTGGCAAGGACTAAGCTGGTGTTGTTACAGCTTTTATGTGAGATCATAACTATACCCAACTTATGCTAATCAAATTGAACAACTGTGCATAAGGTTAACTACTAATTTTAACTTCAAAGTTTTTGGCAGATGACTTCACCGGGAGGCAAGTCGGATTTTGAATTCCTGGGCAACAATGAAGGGGACCCTACACACTCACGGATGTAAATGAAAATGGTAAAGATGACAGGAGAACAAGGCTCCTCCCGTGCCTTAGATCCCACAAAATGCTACCATAGTTATGTTCTTTGAACCATCATGAAGATCGCTGGAGCGACTTGACTCTGACTCGCGTTGCGATGTGGAATAGGTCCCTCTATGAAATGAAATGAGAAAACAATAAGATATTACATAAAAAGTCAAGAGTCACCAACTAGGGTTATTCTTAAAAATGTAACAATTGATTTATCAAAGTTTGAGTTAGGGTTGGTTACTGCAGGAAAGATCAACTCAATCAATGATACATCTCCAGTGTTTAACCTAAAGCCAACTGCATTGCACACATTATATAATCATAGAAAAAATCTAGTTATAATGCACACAATGAAATTGGTTATAGTGAAACAAAAATTGAACAAATACATAAATAAGAATCTTTCCCAGGGAAAATGATGGCATTAAGACTTGATAGCCTAGACAATAACATAAACATATAAGCATATAAGATTTAAAATACTGTATGCAAAGGACTAGATTCACTAGATGAAATATCAAACCTGATAGAATCGGGCATGGACTACACACAAAACATCATTATCATGTATTATATTGTAACACCCCACCTCACTAGCAAGATATTGTCCGCTTTGGGTCCCACAGACCCGCACGGGTTTGTCCTTGCAGAAGCGAGCCCACTGTGGGGCCTGACTTCTCAAAACGCGTCTTTCAGAGTTACGCAACGGACCACTCACCCTGACAGATACTGTCCGCTCTGGGTCCCACCTCCTGGCCCGAGCCGCAGCCTACCACTAGAGGGGCAACCCGCACGGTTTTAAACGCGTCTTACTAGTCAAGGTGAGCATGCACTTATAAGGCCCTGGCTCTGGACACTCGCTTCCGATGTGGGATATTACAATCCCCCCATCTTAAGACGAGCCGTCCTCGGCTCTGATACCAAATGTAACACCCCACCTCACTAGCAAGATATTGTCCGCTTTGGGTCCCACAGACCCGCACGGGTTTGTCCTTGCAGAAGCGAGCCCACTGTGGGGCCTGACTTCTCAAAACGCGTCTTTCAGAGTTACGCAACGGACCACTCACCCTGACAGATACTGTCCGCTCTGGGTCCCACCTCCTGGCCCGAGCCGCAGCCTACCACTAGAGGGGCAACCCGCACGGTTTTAAACGCGTCTTACTAGTCAAGGTGAGCATGCACTTATAAGGCCCTGGCTCTGGACACTCGCTTCCGATGTGGGATATTACATATATATATATATATATATAGCATGCAAAATGTAATCACATAATAGAAATTACGTTTATGAAAATACAATAAGGAAAAATATATTTTCAAGTGGTCAATTAATAACGAATTGTTAAGGGTGAATGGACTCAAGATTTAGAAAAGAAGATTGGTCAAACAAACCGCTCATTGGTGAACCGATTAGAAAATACAAGTTTTGAAAGGACTAGATTAAAAATAAAATATTAATGGGTCAAATGATCAGAAAATGAGGTTTTAAAACTAATTGGTCAAAATAAACTACAGATGGGTGGACCAATTTGAACCAATGATTTTGAAAAGTATTAGTTAAAACAAACCGCTCATTGGTGAACTGATTAAAAAAACACAAGTTAGAAAACACAAGTTTTGAAAGGACTAGATTAAAAATAAACTGTTGATGGGTCAACTGATCAGAAAATGAGTTTTTAAAACTAATTGGTCAAAATAAACTACATATTGGTGGACCAATTTGAACCAATGATTTTCAAAAGTATTGATCAAAACAAACCGCTCATGGGTGAACAGATTAAAAAAACACAGGTTTTGAAATTAGCTAGTCAAAACAAACCGTTCATGAATAGACTAATTTACCATAAGATTTTGAAAAAGAATCGGTTGAAAATGAACCACTCATGGGTGAACTGGTCAAAAATATTAGGACCTAGAAATATATTTATTTATAAGTGTTGATTTTTATTTGGTGTAATTTTTTTTCTACTAAAAAATCAACAAAGTTTTCCCTGTAACAGGACCATATTAAATTATCGACATCTTCATTCCTGGCACAAATCATGTTATAATTATGGTCCAATCATCTTGGACCTTTTTCTCACATCAACACATCTCAAAATAATAGGCATGTATTGTCCGTAATAAAGATATAATCATTAAAAATAAAATAAATAAACAATCGAAGGTTTGCATAGCTTGCATAATTAAATAATTCTAAGAAAACAATAAAACTTTGATTATGAACATCTTTAATTGGGCATATAATAAAACTATATGCTAATGTAAGGAGAATGTTATCCTTAATTACATTCCAAACAAAAGACAATTTAAACATTTAGATTCATTAACGCATAAGTAATATAATAACAGAATAGTATTTCTTCCAATTAAAAAAAATTTAATTTAAGCAAAAGACTTCCATCCAAGCACTTATTTTCCAGCTTGAGAATGCGAGGTACCTAGCAATATATTTATGTAAAATATAGATAGTAGGTTAAAAAAAAAAACTTACACTTTTATGATAACGAATAAACTGGAGCATTTAGATCATACCCAATAATATATTCACGGACTCATTAATGAAGTAATTATCATGAACATATTAAATCATTTTTTGTCAATTCGTAACTAGCAACTTCTTTGTTAACTAGAATATAATTTTCTCAAGTTAATGAAGTTGTTATCATGTACATATTAAATCAATTTTTGCCAATCCATAACTAGCAACTTCTCTGTTAACTAGAATATAATTTTTTCAAGTCATCTATTCTTTAGTATATTGTTTATGATATTCAGGAAAGGAAAAAAATCTTTCAATACACTCTTTCAACAAGGCATTATTTTTATTAACCAGGAATTAATCTTTCGACATCCACTCAATATGACATTATTTTCATTAACTAGAAAATAATCTTTTGACTCGCCTATTCAACATGGTATTATTTTCCTTTCGTTTATTTCATAGTTTTTACACAAATTACAATTTAAAGGGAATTCATTATAGAATATTAAATAAACAAATACCTTATTACGAGATGTTTAACATCTACCTGGTGTTTGTGAACGTGAAGTGATCCCCTGTTGTTGATTTGGTCTTGCGACCTCTTCTATAACAAAAACAAATCAATATGTCATTTATTATTTATAACCAAATGATAAAAATTTCATTTTATCTATTTTTGTGTGTTGTACATTCCACATTCTTTCAACTTAAAGATCAACCTCTTTCTCATCAATTTCATTTTTGAACTGGTATGGCTTAATGTTATATACACATTTCTTGATTTAATTAAATTTGATGCCCTTAAATAGGTTTGATAAAAATTTTAAATCAAAGGGAATAAAATTCTCTCCTTTCAATCCTTCACCGTTATTAATCTCTTAATTCTCCAATAATCTACTCAATTCATTTAAAACCACTATATTATGATAGTAAAAACCAAATTCAAACATTCCCCCCCCCCTTTTTGTGGTACCATGGCCAAAACCTCTACAAAGAAAAAGGGTGAGAATTTTATTTTATTTTTTGCAAAATTCTTATCCATTCTTTCTATTAACATCTATAAACTTGTGATTTCTTTCAATTTCCAAACAATTTCATCAACTTCTCCAATCGCCCAAATTTTTTATTTTGGCCGAAACCAATAGTTTAAGGGGAAGAGGTTTTGTTTCTTTCATTTTTAAATTAAACACTTACCCAATCATAATTTATACTTTCTAACATAGTTAAATCATACTTTGCATCATTTCAAAGATTAATACCCTTACTCTTTAATTTCACATAATCATGGCAATTTATTTTTTTTTATCAAAACACATAATTATAACAATTAATCACTTTGAATATATTCTTTAACTTACTTGGATAAAAATTCAAAGGATTTACAAGAGATATTCAAATTCTCTTCTCCTCTCCTTTTCCTTTAACCCTAGCTTTGAATCTTTTTCTTCAAAACAACTTCCAAATACTAATTCACCTTCTTTATTTGCTTAATTAGTTTTAATCAATCTATTTACACTCTTTTTTTGTGATACACTTAGCAAGAAAACAAGTGGAAAAATCACACAAATTCTCTCCCCCTTTTATGGTTTCTAGCATGACAAGAGAAGAAAAAAATAGGCATTTATATAGTCCAATCTTTTAAATTTTGCACATTGACCCCTTTTTGTTTACCCTTTTCTCAATTTGCCCCATCCTTTCCTTTTCAATAAATTAATGTCTTGTCACTCTTTTTTTTTTTGTTTAATTTCATCCCTATCAAATACTTATTTATTTATCTATTTTATTATTATTTTATTTTATTTTATTTTGGTCAGGTTAGATTATAACCAGTTTTTTACAAAAAAAAAAAACACAATATTTTGAATCAATTCAACATAATATTTTGAAAGGATATATTGAAAAAAAACCACTCTTAGGTAAATTAGTCAAAAAATACAAGTTTTAAAATCAACTAGTCAAATGAATCACTAATGGGTGAACCAATTAGACAAGATTTTAAAATGAATTCAAAAATCCTTAAAATTCATCTTGTATCAATGGTTGGGATGCAAAAATAATAAAGCAATCGATATTCATCGAGTCATCTCATATTGAAAAATGAAGCCACACAATCAAAACCAGAATACAAAGTTCATGATTTTATTTGACAAAACACTTCATGAAGATGCATTGCATGCGGTTAATTAAGAAATCAATAAGTAATCATGCATGACAATAATTAATCAAATAATCAATCACATAAATCAACGGTCGAACAATCATTCAAGCATTGATTTGATAAGTACTAGGACCGACACTTATCTCATAAAATCTTCAAAAATCAAATCACAATTCCATCCTCTTAGTCCCATCATGGGATATTGATACCATCCTTATCCTTCCTTAAAATTACCCTGGAATCTTAGACCCCTTAAGTTTGACGCACTACAATCTATTGCGAACACTTCATTCACTTAAATATCAATAAATACACGTACAAATATAATCATTTTTAATAACAACTAAAAATAAATAATAAATAATAAAATTTTGATATGAGACTTTTTCGAAATGCCCCTAGTCTAAATGAAATTATTGTTTTGTCATGGTCAACTTGTGAAATTATGGTTTTGGTTGGAGCGAGGAGTCGTGTCTTTTTCCATAGTTTTGAAACTCAGCCCCGCTCGACGGGTTGACCCGGGGCTGGAACCGAGCCAGGTTTAAAAAAAATAAGGAAAGGAAAAACCGAGAGTGACCTGGCTAACCCGATGGGTTGACCCGGCCACCCGACAAAACCCGGTCAAAAACTCGGTTACAACCTATTGATTTTTTTTTTTTACTAAAACGACGACGTTTTGATTTAAAAAAAAAAATTTAACCTGAGTGACCCGATCAAAACTCGGAACCCGAGCCTTAGACCAGGCCGGATTTAAAAATTATGCTTTTTGCAACTGCCACAGGATGTATGGTGATTGGACGGAGGAAAAAAGGTGGCTAGTTTAACCCTCAGTAAGGAGAGAAATAGATGTGGGATGGGCTCATGTGTGGCACGATCCATTGTGTATTCATGGCTAGTTTGACCATCAATAAGAATGATGGATAAGACCATAATTTTAAAACTCGGATCGGCCCAGTGGGTCGACCCGAGCCTGGGACCGGCTTGGGTTGAGGTAAAAACCCGTTTGGGAGTTGGCTCGATGAAACTCAGTCGACTCGGGCAAACCCGGACGAGACTCGTTGGATTTGTATCAAGAATTGGTGATAGGGCCGGTGTTGTGGTTGTCAAAGAGTTGTAGCTACTAGCGAGAGCTGGAAGGAGAGAGTTGAGAGACCTTGTGATGGGAGTATTCTGATTATCACCGTTAACTTGATCGAATGGATGTAATGTTGTTGTACTTCCTGTGCTAGCGAGTCATGTTATAGTTTAGAGAATCCATTTTCGTTGTCTGGTAGAAGGATCTTGATGAGGTCTAAGTCATCTCCAGAGTAATCTTCTTGCTACTGAGGAGTTGCCATGCGCCGCAAAGGCGAAAGCTTTCACTTTCCTTAAAGTGTTGCTGCTTGATAAATTAAGGCTTAGATTTTAAAAGGATTGTTTATATACATGTTGGCTATGTGTTGGTGAATTTTTTATCTTGCCCTCCATCTTGTTTTGCCAACAAATTTCTGAAATGGATTACTGTTGGAAAAGGTTGATATTGATTATTTCACCTTCATATTTATAAATTAATATAAGTAAAATATAAGAATTTGAGAAAAAAAAATTTAAAAATTTTTATTAAATTTTATTATTTACAATATATATATAATTTATATCTACATGATTTTTAAAAAAAAAATTATATAAATTATATAAATTTTAAATATATTTTTTTAATTTTTTCAAGTTAACCATAAAAATCAGAAATCCATCCCCAAACCAATCAAATCCCATTGCAACATAAGTTTATCAATGTCAAATTCATTATTTTACTGTCAAAATTAAGTCCCACGTCAATTTGACAGTTTAGACCAAATTTGACTGGAATCTTGCTTCTTGACATGACATCTCTGCTTTTCTTTTGAATATTTTCTTTTACCAAAAAATATTTCGTCTTCGATTTTTTTGTCGCAAGGATGGACTATGAAAACGAGGACAGCATCCCCCATTCAAAGCTGGCTTTTACAGTTTTGGCATCAGTTGATGCCCATCCCACAACTCCAACATGAAGGCTTGTTATTCTTCAAAGCTTTCCTGGAACAGAAAACCAGTACAGAGAAACCAACTCTCCTAGCCAAGAAAAAGCTAATCAAGTTGTGAAACGCAGTTTCTTGATCTCTGATTGCTGCTCCCACCAGAAAAGGTTTGTCGTACCTCCACCACAACGTCCAAAGAGACAATAACTCCCATTATGCATGATACTTTACTTGATGACAAAATATTCCTCAGAACTCCAGAAGAGAAGAATGAAAGCTTCAGTTGTACAGACAGCAGTATTCATTCGGAACAGAAATTTACTCTTTAATTGAATTCTTAGCATAAAACTACGTGTTTAAAAAGTAGGAAAGTTGTTTCATTTTTTTTTATTTTTTTTGAAGCTATAACTCGGCAAAGTGTAACAAGACTGTATGACTCCTAGAAAAAGAATCCATATTGACCATGCTTTTATCAATAAAAAGTGGTAATAGATGAAGATCTATGACACGGTGCTGCATCAAAAACTCGCACCTATGTAAGAATACAGGTATCCATTTACAAAAGAAGCACTAACTTTAAAGTCAAGATTGGGAGATCGGATCATGAGTCTAAGAATTCTGCTGACTGAATTGTCCTCGTAAGCTCCTTCAAATTAGCCAATACATGCCGTGGTCCTAAACTTCTAACACCAATGTAATTTAAAAGCTGCTCCAGATCCTACAACCAAATGGGAATTTTAACATCATTGGGAGAACGCATATATAAAAACAGAGCTAAGAATTCAACTGGATTGTAATGTGCTATGCATCTAGAGGAACTCCTAACGAATACCACCTAACAAAAATCAAGCCAAAATAATGAATAAAAGATGAGAATATATAATAGTTTGAGAACCAAAGTCTAACACAAATTTTCTCCCTCACAAGAAACCAAAAACAATAACAGGAAAATGAGAAAACAAAAAAAAAAAATGCCAGGAAGGAAAAGGGAATGACGTTCATGGAGTTCAAAGACTTGCCAAGAGAATTCCTTGAATTAAGATCAATAGAATGAAACAAAAATGAAAATAAGAACTGGCTCAACACAAACCGAGAAGTTAGTAACATCCCCCTCTTCTTCTCCAGTTGGTGCCAGCACCAATGAAGAGAAATGATCAACAGAGGATGAAAAGCATAGTGTATGTTAAGGCCAACAAGCTAGAGATACAGCAATAAGCAAGAAACCTTCATAATTATAGACAGTTTCATGAACATGAAAGAAATTCAATCTTGGCTTTTCAAAACAGAAAATCCAAGCAGGACAGATAAAAACTGGGAATTAAAATATTTTGATTGAGTACATTATAATATTAGACATGACCTCTGAACATGGAGAAGGAGAAAGGGCAGAAATGATAATTTACCTTGTTTAAAAGGAATACAGCATATGCTGCTCGCGTGGTATCTTGACCTTCTAAAAAGAGGGGAAATTCAACAGGTTTTGTATTCGCAGTAGACAATGTACTTGACAACAAATCAGATGACTCTACTGAAGGTGCACAATCAATAATATAGGAATTGGAACCACCCAAACGTAAAGGGTAACGCAAAGGAACTTCTAAGTACGAGGCAATAAGTGAAACAGCCTGCAAGAGAGAAAAGGAGTGTAGGAGGCAATAAGTGAAACAGCCTGCAAGGGAAACATCAGAAATAAAGCACATTTTAATTGTTGACCAGGAAACTACCAATGCAGCTATTTAAAAAATATCCCCAAAAATGCAGTTTCTTACTATAATAGTTCTCATTGCAGATATATGATCTTATCTCGCACACTTTTTAAATAGTTCTCACAGATGAAGTTGATAATGCATCAGCGCTAGAAACCTAGAAAGTTAATGACACATCATAGGTGCAACAGAATAATCCTGGCAACAAGGGTAATAGTTGAGCAAAGAGAAATAACACACATGAGCAACGTGTCCGAGGGCACTAGCAGACCTCTGAACCTCCTTCTTGTCAGTGAAAAAACTCATCTTTGTAAAGGGAGCCATCGTCAAATGCAGACCTAAAATTGTCAAGGATCCTTGATTAACGGGTTTAGAATCAACATAGTTTCCTGGTAGAGAGAAGAAAATTAATAAGCAACTAAAAAAGCACTTAGACCTGCTTTCACTTCCTAAGGCAACACAATTTTAAGAGAAGTTACTATCTTTAAATTTGAAATTACCATGAATCATATGAAAGCATATACTTACACGTAGCACGGCTTCAGAACTAGTGATACATATATAAATGATTTGGAAATAAAGAAAACCAGTAGATAGTTAATATTAGCTGGGTACAAAAATGATGCAAGAAAGTCTTAGTTTGTTTTTAATTAATATAGGTAAAATTACTAAAGAAGTCAAACCAAGAGTAGTGATTGGGTTGTGATTGACTTCTGAGCTATTTTTCAGACTCATCCAGACCCAGAAGATCCCAATAGCGGTTTAACATGAACTTTTTAAAGTTAAAAGTAATTCTGTTCACACACATTGATTCGGTTGGCAACCCTTAAAAACATTCCATATATTAACATCAGAAACCCTAGCTTCAAAAGCCTTGGAAACAACAACGAATAGCAGATCCAACAAGATATGTTCATGATATCTAAACAACTAAAGATTGTGAACATAATGATTCGCAAAAGGATATCTAAACAACCAAAAGAGAGAAAGTTATAAGATAGATCAACAGCCTGCTTTATCGCAGCTGTTGTTTAAAACTTAAAGTCATTGTGTTTTGTTTAGTGTCAAATCAGGGCCACATTACCTGATTTACTACTGCTTGGGAAAGATTCAAGCTCCTGCTCCTCTGAAGGTCCAACTGATATCTTAATAGGATAAAGCAATGAAACTTGTGATATCATATATTGTTGTCTCAGTCTTAGCTTGTTCTGCAACTTTGTGAGGCGAACATAACCCCTTTCTCCAGCAAGTGACCTTCTTGATTCCTTTGACATGAGTATGATCAAACATTCAGTATTACCAGTATTTATAAAAAAGCCCTGACCAAAGACTAAGCCGAAAGACGAAAAAAATATATTCAACAGAGCTGGTTGCACTAAAAGGACAGATGTGAGCCCCTGGATAAATTAGGAAATGTAAAGACAACATGCAACAAACCCAAATTACTGATGATACAAAAATTGAATACAAACTAAAGTCTCCAATTAAAATAACACGGAATAAAAATGAAGACCAGAAGATGTACAGCATGCACTTCGTATGACCTAGACTGGACCCTTCAAAGTAATAGTGGAAGGAAATAATAAAATGCAAAAAGATAAGCTTCCACATGTGAGGACATTTTTGGAACATTAAATGTCCAACTCCATAGTGCCTGGAAGACAACTTTTTGGGCACCATAAAATCATCATTATCTTTTCATACAAGTTTATTGCTCATAAGTGAAACTTCCACATAATGCATCCCATTGAGGTCGAAGTGAACCTCAGAGCAATCATGTTTCTACCCATTCTCAGCGATACTTACAAGATCACACCACATAGAACACAAAGATAAACATGAAAAAACTGCTGTAGATTGACCCTCAAAGGAGGCAAGAAATAAGATATTATGAATAGGAAACAAATGTGCATAAGCAGCACGCCTCTTAATAGCATTTTCAGTGCATCAGATTTGCTAAGACTGCGTACATATGCCTGAGATATTATGCAATTACAGACTCTCGCACTCATATGGGATCTGATACTAACCCTCTCATGAAATCAAAACAATAAAAATAATAAATCAGTTACCTATGAGGTGCACAACTGCCAAACTTGCTTATCATAATACAAAAGAAAACATTTCTACCAATTGAGAAACTAAGTTGTGCCCCTTCAATATTCTCCCAAGCATCATTAGCATTTTAAATCATGACCTTAGGGATATTGCGTTGTAGCGTTAATCAGGGACCAAACACACAGTTTCATTTCTATGAAAAGGTTTCATTTCTGCACTCAACAACCAAGATGAAGGCCCTTTCCTCAGTTTCTGATACACTAGAATTTCACTAAGTCCGTCCATCATCCTATTTATATGGTGCATGCATCACTCACAACATGCAACAAGCTCAAAACAATATAAACATTGACAGATAATGTGATCAATCATAAACTTTTGACTACATTTACCAAAAACACGAACAAAACTCCTAACATTATCAAATATAAATTTCAATTACCTGCAATTGCTTACTAGCTACAGAAAGCGCAGTGCCAGCAACTAATAATGATTGAACTTCCAAACTAAGCCTCTCCTCTTCTTTTGTCGAATTCTCCGCCGCAACCTTAGATTGCCCTTTAATTCTTTCTATCACCAATTTCCTAGCCTCCACCCTTTCCTTCATCTCCTCCAATTTATTCAATCTACTTAACGCCTCCTCCTTCACCTGCCCACCACATTGAGGCCCGCTAATCCGCGGGCTAATCAATAAGATTTATATATCCATTTCTCCAATTTAATTCAAAAGCATTAAAATAAGCAAACTAAATAATTAATTAACTAATTAAATGCATGCATTGATTCTTTAATTTCATGCAAGAACGCTAAAATAATCCAAGAAAAAAGTTGAAAAAAAACTATAACTAATTAATTAATCAATCAATCTATCTATCTATCTATAGAGAAGACGATAAAAATCAAAGGCTTACTTGAATAAGGGAGCGAAGTTTCTGTTCAAAATTTTGCTTCTTTTGTTTAGATTCGTTGAGAGCAGAAGAGAGACTCCATAATCTTGCAAGTTCGTGCTCGTAATCTTCCCATTCGATGAATTTTTCTTTCTCCGATTCGGTTGGCTTTGATTTTGATGTGGATGGGTTTGGAGAGAGGATGCGGTCTGGTTCCATTTATAACTGAGATTGAGAAAGTAATTCTGGAAGTTAATGATAAGAGGTCATGGATTGGCATCATCGTAGTCAGAGGCGTAATTAGGGTTTGGGGATCATGAGTGCTGGTGTCTTGGACTCTTGGGTTGGGGTATATCTGATTTTCTCGGGAAAATTCGGAGGGGGGAGAAGAAGAGAGAGAGTTCTTGCTGTTTCTGATTTTTACCTTTTCCTTTTTGACTCGTTTTAAAGATGACAGGTGGAGGACCGGCGACTGGTAGTTAGAAGATGGCTTTTTTTTGGTTAAGATTAAGAAGCAATTTCGTCCCTATAGTTTATCTATTGTATGGAGAAGCAAACCATGGATGCTATATATTATGCTTGTTTTTGTGTTCCCACCATGTTTTAAAAAGAAATTATTTTTTTATTTTAAATTATTTTAATATATTTATGTTTTAGATAAAAATTTTAAAAAATAAATATTATCTTAAAAATAACTTGGATTTAAGATTTGAAGGGAAAATATTAACATTGTATAAAAATTAAGTTTAAGGGTGGGATCCAATTGGTTTTTAAATCAAAGATAAAATTGAAAATTAATAAATAATTATATTAATTATATAATGTGGGACCTAATATTGGTTTATGAAAAAAGCTGATTGGTCAGAGAAACTTTCTCAACTTTTGGTCAAACCCAACTATAAGCCTGATATTTTAATTTCTTAATTTCAAGCCCTAATAGATTAAGGTAATGCCCTATCTTTGTTAAGGCTTCCCTATATAGAACTAGAGTTTAAGAGTGTTGTGCTTCCTTATTAAAATAGAGTTAAAAATGATTATTATTATTATTATTATTATTATTATTATTATTATTATTATTATTATTATAAATATACTAAAAAAATGATGAATTTGCTGTAGTTATAGATACACTTCACTATTAACTAGAATAGTGAAGTTATGACTATGGTCTTGGCTGGAAAAATTGATTGTATTTGATTTATAGATGTTTTGGTTTTTTTACATGATTTATTTGTTATTACTGATTTATTTATTGGTGTTTTTATATATTTATTTTTTACTGTAAAGTAAAATAATTAAATATCCCTGGAATAAAAAAAAATTACATGGCTTGACAAGGATGCTCTAGTATTTTTCTTTTTAATTGTACAATACAATTAAACAATTGTCATTGGAGTAAGAAAAAAATAGGTTGTATATAAAGGGGTATTGATGTTTTTTCCTTAAGGCTAATTATGATCACCATAATTAACTAGGAATTACACAAATTAACATTTCCATTCACAACACATAAACCCTATAATTTCACAGTTAAGGAATTTCAACGCCCCACCAGAAATAAGAAGAAAAAATGAATTTAATTGAAAATAAACATCTTACTACTACTAATTAACCCAATTTATCAAGCATTTTGCAATAAATTCCAAGAATTTTCCTTTTCTGTTGAAATTAGTAACCTTTCTCTCTCTATCCCCCAAACTCCAACCCCTCTCTATCTCTCTGTAAAGTTTTCTAATTTGATTTAGTTTCTTTGGTAGGAATTACTTAGCTCACGCTTTCCATGGAATATAGATTGAGTGAAATGAAAGAGATGAAGAAGAAGAAAACTTCAAGCCTTTTCTCTTGTCCAATGTCATTGGCTAGCCTTATAATTGGTGGGAAGATTTGTTTCCTTCTATTTACCACAATGCCATTCATTTCTTTCTGTTAAATTTTTTACCGTCAATATTTGTTGTGTGCAAATTTATTTTTTATTTTGTTCAAAATTTTATGCTGATTACGTGGGGATTTTCGCTTTTAATTATAAAATATTATCTTTTAATTTATTATTTTTCAATTGAGAATTACGATATTTAATACAGGGTATGGTCTTCTTCCTTATCTGCATATCTTCGATCCTGTTACATTTTATTTGGAGTTTTTGATGAACTATAATGGAGAAGCTGAGAAACACTGCCTTCACTTTCCTTCCCTCGCCAGTAAGCAAAGATTAGATTAAAAGAAAGGAAAAAAAGCGACACAAAATTAAAAAACACGACCGGAAAGAAACTCAATTTCACATGACAGAGCCACCGTCTCTCTCTTTCTGATCGATTCGCCCATCAATTTAAATCAAAATCAATGGCGGGATTGTCACTGAAGTGCGGGGACTGCGGGGCTTCATTGAGGTCCGTACAAGAGGCACAAGATCACGCCGAGCTGACCTCTCACTCCAATTTCTCTGAATCCACTGAAGCCGTTCTCAATCTTGTCTGCGCCACTTGCGACAAACCCTGCCGTTCCAAAACAGTAAACAAATCCTCCATTTCTATCTCGTCGTTTTTTTGTCTTTCCATAACTGTCATTTCTTCAATTGTGGATATATTTTTTTTTTTAATTATTGGTTTCATTTTGTGATGAAGGAGAGCGATTTGCACACGAAGAGAACAGGTCACTCTGAGTTTACGGATAAGACCGCCGAGGCTGCAGAACCGATAAGCTTAGAGGTTCCGAAGGCGACGCCAATGGATGCTAATGAGCCTGCTGCTGATGCAAGCACTAGCACCCAGCCTGAAGGTACTATTGCTGTATATGAAAACCTCTTTTAGAGCCCTTTTGCTGTCAGGGTTCTGCTATGAGATTTTAATTGCAAGCTTTGGAAATCATTTTGCCTGTTGTTTTAGCACTCCATCGCTATTTCAGTACCTGTTCTTTGAATTGATGTTTTTTTTTTTGGATAGGGTGTCAGCACTAGTCAAAATCTTTTTATTTCTAATATTTTTGTTTACTTCTTGAGATTGATCATTGAAAGTTAATGTAATTAATACAGTTGCTATTTGTTCTCTAGAAATGGTTGCTCCAGAGGTTGACAAAAAAATCCTTGAGGAACTGGAAGCAATGGGTTTCCCAACAGCAAGGGCAACCAGGGCACTTCATTATTCTGGTGATGTTATCTATTGTCATATTTACATCTGCTCATCAGACGTTAGAATTCCATGTCATCGGGCATCTTTGAGGCTTATCATGTTATTTTTGGCCTCTGTGTCTTCATATTGATTATAAGCAAATCACATAGCATTTGCAATTTTCTGAGTGTTGTCTTTTCGTTTCTTTCAGGAAATGCCAGTCTTGAGGCTGCGGTAAATTGGGTAGTTGAGCATGAGAATGACCCAGACATAGATGAAATGCCCATGGTGTGTTATATGTTTTTTTTTCCCTTTGGCATATGTGCATCGTACTGTTCATTTTTTTTTCTTTGCCGATCTGAAAATAAGTTTCTTCATTTCTTTAATTGTTTGTTTTATCTGATTTACTGACCTGCTTGTCTGCGCAGGTACCTGTCAACTCCAAAGCTGAGGCTTCTAAACCTTCTTTGACCCAAGAAGAAGTGAAGCAAAAAGCACAAGAACTGAGGTATGGTGCATTAAAATGCATATCTAAGCTTCACGGTCTTCATTTTTGTGGTTGCTAATTGGCCAGTAGTCAAAGCTTTTGTAGATAATCTGGATACTGTTTTTTATCTGTACCTGCTGCAGCAGGTTACTGAACCTTGGCCCAGTTAAAGAATGAGTTGGGTTCATGGTAGGCTATCAGTTTAAAACTTGTTTTTTTTTTTTTTGCTTGCTTTTTGTTTGACCCTGGCCTTACAATACAGTTTTTGTTTCTCATTCAACCTTTGATTTTATTGGTTAAATCTGCTTCATTTCAGTAAAAAAAAAAAAAAAAGAAGCTTTTAGAAGTAGTTTGTAAGAGGGGTGACAAAAAGCACCTAGAATTTTCAGGCGCATTGGAAATCTGAAACTTTGGAAACTAATTGGAGTCTCTCAAATATAGCAAATCTGATTCTGTGTGGGTCTTGGGTTACTAACTGGTGTTTGCTTAATTGGATCTATCTTATTTTGATAAATCAAGACGTTGATTGTTTGGACTGATGCCCTGGACGCAGTTGTCCTTGGTGTTGGCTTCTATTTCAGGTGATGTAATTATGATGCCTTAATTGTCATATTTGCTTACATTAAATTTAGTTTTCTCTTCTCTCTCTCTCTCTCTCTCTCTCTCTCTCTCTTATCATTTATTCTCTCAACATCATGAAGGAAAGATGCATGATGTGATGTGATTGCTGAAGGTACCTTTAATTTTTTTTTTTCAAGGACTAAAATTAGCATTGAATTTTCTGGGTGACTTTTAGGTCCACTGTGTGTATGTTTGTATGTTTATCATTCATTTATCCCATGTTTATCTTTGTTGTAAATAATTTAAACTATAATGAAACATCCAATCAACCAAAATTTATCGAATTTGAAACAGGGAGCGTGCACGCAAGAAGAAAGAGGAGGAAGAGAAGATAGCGGAAAGAGAAAGGGAAAAGGTGCTTCTTTATTTTCTTTATGACTTTCTCTTGTATCAACTTGCAATCTCAAAGTTATCCATTTGTATGTGATTATTATGTATCCATTCCTCTGTAAAGCATGCCATCATCTGTCTCCATTGGCAGTGATGAATAGTGAAACTTGAGCATTATAGTTTTGCAGTTTCCTTGAACCTCATGTTGTGCCTATAGTTTCCCTAACTTGCACTGTAACTCTCAGTCAACTTTCGCCTTACAAACATGGAATCTTTGACACATCATTCTGATACTTGCTAACATTTTTAGGATATGTGGTCCCAATTAGTGCATGTGTTAGATTAAAATGATAGCAATGTGAAAGGCATTTTCTATGGAGATAAGCATAGTTTGTTTATTTGCTGAGAATTTATTCTCTTCAAAGCTTTTCCTAAGGCCTAGTAATAATTATTTATATAGTCATGTGCATGTTAAAATCCTCTTGGAGTAAAGTTTTTGGGAATTCTATCTCTAAATAATATCGTAAGCCATTCCTTGTGCTGTATTATCTTTGTATCTAAACCCTTGACTTGATTGATCTATCTGCTATATTTTTGTAACGTGCTTTTGGAAATCAATTTTCCAGGAGAGGATTCGAATTGGCAAGGAACTCCTGGAAGCAAAGCGAATTGAACAAGAAAATGAAAGAAAGCGGTTTGTATTTGCCTATTTGTGTTCCATTTCACTGCACCTGCACTGTGTTTGATATGGTATTGTGTCTTTCTGGCATGATTCTGTAGATTCATTGGTAAATGAAATTTTTGTTTCTGTACATGGTTGCAAAGTTGCACCATTTTGGGGCTCTTTAGTAATCTTTCTTTTTTGGTTTTGTGCACCAAAAAAATGCCCTATCCTGTTTCTACAATTGAATGATTTTCTGCCCTCTCAGATTGATGGCCCTGCGGAAGGCAGAAAAAGAGGAAGAGAAGAGAGCCAGGGAAAAAATTCGTCAGAAATTGGAAGAGGACAAGGTTACCACTGTTCTATTCCATTTTTCTTTCTCCCCAAAATTTCAGTAGTAGTTAAAAGTATCTGCAAGTTTGTTCTAGTTTTCCTTGATTCGCATATGGTTTTAATGTATTAAAATTGAAATGTTTTTAAAAAGAGGAGCACATCTCTATGCATTATGGAAAGAAAAAGGGCAAGACATGCTAGATCTCATTTGGTTGATGGTATAGAGTTGTATCTTTGAAATTTCTCTTTTCTGTTCATTTACCATGTCCCATTGGTTATATGAATTATATTTGGAATGATTCCATTCATTGTTAGTTTATTTCTGACTGGAGTTGGGTGCTTCACAGGCAGAACGAAGAAGGAAGCTTGGACTGCCACCAGAAGATCCTGCAACTGTAAAACCTTCTGCACCTGTCGTGGAGGAGAAAAAGGTTGGATGAATAAATATGGACTTGATGTAAGTCATTCGTTATGTGTTACTAAGATATTTTACGAATGTTTTGAAGAGCATGTTGCCTGTTAGGCCTGCCACAAAGCAAGAGCAAATGAGAGAATGCTTGCGATCTCTTAAGCAGAACCACAAGGTAAACACAAGTCTACTTCTGATCTTCATCATCAAAGTCCAGAAATGTTAAGTATAAAAGGTTAATTGTCTTGTTTTGTTTTATTAGTTTATATATATATATATATATATATATATGACTTGTGCTTTGCTTTATCTTTCAATTCAATTTCATTTATCCTCCCTCCTTTGCAGTTATTCTTTTATGTTCATGAGGATTTGACCCTGGAAAGTTAAGTTAATTAGTTAAGAAATAAAATTTGACTACGAAAGAATGAGAGGGGAAAGAGGATAATAGGAGAGTACTAGATAGAGGAAAGAGGACAATGAATACTAAATTACATTTTCTACCAAATTTAGGAATTTCCTCTGACCAAAGATCTATCAATGCTGTGTACAAGATTAGCATTATTATTTTTAAAAGCTAAAAGTTATGTACAAAGGTAGAAATCAGAGTAACTTGAGATGATTTAAGCGTTAGACTTGCTGGTATTTAAATGCTTATTGTGAAATTTAATTAAGAATCATAAAGTGTCAGAAAGATAACTGAAGACTTGCTATGGCACTTGGTGAAAACTTAGGCCTTCGTAGATGCAGCTCAAACTTTCACCGGTACACATTTGTATAGACAAACAACTAAATAGATTGATGCAATGTGAATTCTAAACTGTGGATCGGATATGGGTTCCTTGGCCAAAAAAGTTGCATCCATAATTTGCATGGATAAAATATCACATCCAACAGTTTACCCATTAGCATGTACTTGTTCATTCTCATGAAAACGAAAATCTTCTCACATCTTACTGATATTGATTGCAAGATATTCTTTTATGAGAAGGCAATGCATTCAAATATAAGCATTCATGCGTTTTTTGATTGTTCAAATTCTATATCCCCTCCAGAAATTAATCCTAATTACTGTTCCTCATTCATGCTTTTAAAGTTGTGTAGCACCACTTCAGAAACTAGATTTTATAGCCTCACTTCATTTGGTTTTGTGAGGCTAGGATGATGATGCTAAAGTGAAGAGAGCATTCCAGACTCTCCTAACTTACGTAGGGAATGTTGCCAAAAACCCTGGTGAGGAGAAGTTCAGAAAAATAAGACTCAATAATCAAACCTTCCAGGTATGCAACTTCTTATGCTAAATTTTATTGAGGGAATATGCGTATCAATTTAATGCCAACTCCAATTGCAAATGCTGCGCACCACCAGATTGATCATAGTTTGCACCTATTATCACATGTTGCATTATTGCATCATTTGATGTGATCAGTCCAACTCTCTGCATACAATTTGGTCTTCACAACATTGATTATGAACTCTTTAGGTATTTGGCTAATTGTTTTCATGTTTCTTTATTTTCCGTCATCTACATTTACAGGATAGAGTTGGTTCACTCGAAGGAGGCATTAGGTTTCTTGAGCTGTGTGGGTTTGAGAAAATTGAAAGCGACCAGTTCTTTTTTCTTGCTAGGGACAAGGTGGACATGGCAGTATTGAACTCAGCTGGATCTGAGCTGACCTCTGCCATAAATAATCCGTTCTTTGGAGTCCTCTAAGCTAGTAAACTGTATTATACTTCTATTTTCTGATAAGATATTATGCTGTTGTGGATTAAGCTCGCTGTTGTCTCGATACCATCCAGTGGCCTTCAATGAATCAGTACATCAGTTCAGGTTGATCTCTCCTTAACCTATTGGAGCTGGATGCCCTTCATACCTATTTCTCCGATGACAATTATATGTTTATTTCCATGTTTTCAAATTTCAAGCAGGATATTCCTCGGAACAGTGTCTTATTTTGGTTCTTTGATTACCATCTATCCCCCGAGAAAGGGCGGCTCCAGCCAGTTTCCTGCTGAAAAAGTGACTGGTAGCCAGTCATGGCATCCAAGCTCCACGCTGCTGCCCTTACCGCCGTAGTCATGAACTAGGGCCGGTCTGCAAGGCTGCGGCAAAGGTGAAAAATTGAAAACCCTGCTACATTAGGAAGCTGATTCTAATGCAATCTTGCAAACCTGGTTGGCAGTCAGGGAGTTCGTAGATAAAGAGAAATAAGCAAAATTGTAGCTGATAAACAGAATTGGGGGCCGCGGAATAGGGCTTTGCAGCATGCTTTTCCTTTTCCCTAAATCAATAAAATTTACCTCCGAAATTTACAAAGCCAATTAAAAACAGGTCACTTTAGAGCAGAAAAAAAGAGTTAATACAATTACAAAAGCATATTTAAACCTAAAATTAGACAGAGTTGGGTTTGGATATATTGATATGGAGATACTCTAAAATATAGTTGATCTAATTATATTTTTAATGATTGAACTCAAATTTAGTTAAAACAACACCAAGAAATCTTATTTTAAAAAATAAAAAAAAATGATTAATTTCATAATTCATCAAATGATCTAGTTGCCTTGGCCATTTCTCATATTTGACCTGGATTATATGGAAGACTTGTAAACTTTCAAGCATCACCATCTCTATACCACCATAACTAAATAACCTCTAAATCGACGGGAGGAAGAAATATGAGTCTTCACCCCACTGCAAGTCAGCCATCTACTTTTATTTACCCCAACCCGTCAACGTAGCATTACTAATCTCATCGCTCTGAAAAGTCAAGACCTATCACCCAAACCTTGTCACCATACTCATCCACTAATCCAACACAAACACATAGAGCCCATCTCTTTAGCATACAATCAATAACGTATCCTACACAACCAGATGAACATGAGAAGAACCTGAAATCCAAACATATAAATTTAGAAAAAAGTTATATTTGCCTTAATAATTTTACACATTTATTCAAGGGTATCATTACAATTATCTCAATACATTATTATCATTATACATCCACATATATTACCACAAGATTAAAAATACAAACTCTACTTTCATTTTCCTCCCAATCCCTTTTCTTATAATTTAACTTTCACCCTCCACTTTTGTGAACAAAACACCCTACCGATATCAATGTCAATGATATCGTTATCTTTCACGCATAGAAAGAACTAATCAATATTGATACTAATGCATTTGGTATCAATAGTCTCCATTATCTGGATAACTAATCAATCAATGTCGATATTAGTTTCACTGATGTCATTAGCCTTCACTCATAGGAAGGACTAATCTATGTTGATACTGATATATTCAATATCATTAGTCTCTATTACCTAAATGACTTATCAATCAATGTTGACATCAGTTTCACTAATGTCATTACCCTTCACCCATAGAAATGACTAATCAAAGCTGAAACTGACACATTCGATACCATTAGTCTCCAATACCTAGATGACTAATCAATCTATATCGACATCTGTTTCACGGGTTTCATTAGCCTTCACCTATAGGAAGGACTAATCAATATCGATACTAATACATTCGGTATCATTAGTCTCCACTACCTAAATGACTAATCAATCAACTCATTTAACCTTCCAATTCATTTCTACAATTTCTTTCTCCTTCATTCTTTATATATTACATCACCATAAAGCAATTGAATCTAAGATATTTTATTACATTGCATCACTGCTGCAAACCTCGAAAATAAATAAATTAATGAATAAAACAACAACAACAACAACAACAACAACAACAACATATTGGTGAAAATATTGGTTAAAATTGATAACCAAGATTGGTCTTAAGAATTAATGGGAAAAAAATTAAATACAATATATAAAAGGATTAAACAAGAAATTCAGATTCAGATAGTTTTACTCTATCAAGCGTAACTTTTGATCCGACCATTAGACCATACTAAAATTTTATAAGGAACCTTAATACATATTATTTTATAGTTGGGTAAAATTTCAAGATGATCATAGTTTGGGATGGTTGCTAGAAAAATGATGACAACCAAATAGAATTAGAAAGGACTTATTAGGGGCAAAATGGTCATTGGACAAAAAATTCAAAAAATAAGCTTCTTCTTCCTCTTAAAAGTGTTTGAGATTGTGGTAGCGGTTGTGGTTTAAAATGTTTTTCTCTTATAAATGCATCAAAATAATATTTTTTTTATTTTTAAAAAATTATTTTTGATATCAGCACATCAAAATGATCTAAAAACATAAAAAAATAATTTTTAACAAAACAAATTCAAAATTTAAGGGAACGCGATTTGAATAGAACCTAAAGTGCCTATGAGCTAGAGAAAAAAAGACATACATAAAAGAAAAGGAAGAGCGAAACTATCAAAACAATTAAAGAGCAAAGGCAAAAATTGGGCTAAATTCATGAGTTAAGAAGTGTGAGACATCAACCAACCCATCAAGCAAGGAATAAAGAGGAAAATAATGTGAGATAAAAAGGGAGGGAGAAACAAGGCAGCTCATGGCAAGGAAGAAAAAAAATTAGAGTGGAAAAACTTTTACTAATTAGCATTCAAAGTTTGTTTTAGTGTTAGGTAAGAAGTTCTAATTGTATTTGAACAAGTTTAAATGGAAAGAAATGAAATTGATACAGAATTTTTAGATTTTTGAATTAGGGTTATAAGAAGAGATTTGGGGAAAATGTGAAATTATTGTGGTTTGATGCAATTAGGATGGTATAGATTATGAATGATGCAAACAATGAGAAAAAAAAAAGATTTGTGTTTTTGAAGGGGTTAGTGGTCGGCCAACAATTGAATGAAAATGGGGGATGTAGAAATCAAACGAATGTTTGTGAATCGTGTGTAATTGATGTGTGTTGATGTATTTTATAGTGAATTTGAATGAATTTAGTAAATTTAATTAATTGTAACTATATGTTAGTGTAATTGAAATTTGTTAGTGAGGAGGTTTATGGAGATATATATGTGATTATGATTAAGAATTAGATTTTTTTTAATGTGAAATGGTTGTGGTAATGAGTGTGAGAATTAAAATTTTGAATTTTAAATAAAAAGGATACGAGGTTTATAAAGCCAGCCAAGTAAAGAAATTATTGTAAATTAAAGTTTTGAAGGCTAATTTAGCTAAGTATGGAATTTAAAAGTTATGAGGATAAAGAACAAGTTAGTGAAACAGTTAACTTAATAAATATAAATTGAATTTGAAAGTATGCATATTATGTTAGAAAAGTTAGAAGTAGAATGTTACGTAAAACAAATTAAAAATACAAATGTTTCATTTGAAGAGTAAATGATTAGTTAGGACATTTATAATGTAATTAAATGAGTATATGTTATTGAGAATTGAAAAATGTGTAGAGAATCAAACAAAAAGTTAGTTAAAGAAATATAGAATTAATAAGATTGATGACATATTGATAATGGTCTCTTTTATGGAATTAGAAGAGACATCAGGAACGACATCTTTCGCAACTAAAGGAGTGTAGTTTGTAGGAGGTATAGATAGGTACTTAAATACCTTTTCTTTTGAAAAAGAATTCTTTCTTTATTTTCTTGCAAAAATATGTATATAACTTAGGTTGCGATACAATAATAAAACAAGAAACTAAATACCAAATATGTATTGCAAATGAAATACATGAGAAACAAAGACCAATGGATGTGATGTCTATCATAATTGATGAAGGCTAATGAATGTTAAGTTTGTCGTCATGGATGAAGACTAATGAACATGGGGTCTATTGTCATGAACGAGAACTAGTGGTTAAAAGAAATCTATTATGGATATAGATCGATAAATGTTAATTATTGTTAAAAATACCTTTTATAATAGTTTAATTGTTATTATCCCATATTATAACAATTTTTCACAGTTAAAACTATAATGACTAAACAACATTTAAAATTACACCATTACACTTATTCATACACTTTCAACATATTTACCTATTTCATAATATAAACTTAAGAGTCCAATCAAGGTTATACTCTTAAATCTTCCAAATTTTAAAGTTTTTTTCTTAATTTCATCCATTTCTTATTATCACAATATACTTTTCTAAGTTTATATATGACTCATCACACTTTTATTTATCATAGTAATTTTTTTTTTTTATCTATACAATTTCACACTAATTCTTAAGGAAAGTCTCGTTCTCACATTTTAAACATATTTGTTTTAACATAACATATACTTTACGCAACATATACTTTACACTTTCACCAAAACTCTACTTACATTTAATCACATAACTTAATTTAATCACATAACTTACATGTCACAAGAACATATGCTAAATCATACAATTTATATAAAATTTCTATTCCTCACCAAAACCTCACATGGCTAGCTAAACAAGGCAAGAAATTCTTAGGTTTTATTTCCCTTTTTCCTTTTAAATTACACCTATTTATACCTATCTCATATCATTCAATAAAAAATAAAACTAAACAAAACTCATCCTCTGAACTCATATAAACTTGATAATTCCTAGATTTGATATTTTCTTTCTCCCTCTACCAAACAAGATTATAAATGAAATAAGTGGATGATTTATGCTTTACCTTAGCCAATGAAACTCAACTCAATGAGTTCTTGCCGAAAGCCTTGCACATTTCATCATTCTCTTTCCAGAAAGATAAATTTTATCTCAAGTCTCCCATTGCTCTTAAGCTTTAAATTTCCAATTTAGATGATTTCTCCACCTAAAGGTCACTTGAGTGATAAGGACGAGCACAATTTCTCTCAAGACCTCAAATTATTTGTGGGTAATCTTCCTTTTAGTGTTTGTTCGTCAATCTTCGTCCAAATCAAGTTTAACAGAAAGGAAGGAAACAAAGTTGTTAGCTCGGGCAAGAAAAGTCTTTTGTTTACAAGAAAAAAAGTGTCGGTTTTAAGAGAGCACGAAGTGAAAATCATGTGTAAATTGCTTTTCGGCAACGTTTTCTAAACAGCAGCCACAACAAAATCAAGGCAAACTTACTTTTGCTACTCCTGTGTTTGGAACACACATTTGTGTGGGACCTATGCATCAAAAACTATGGTCAGTTGTTAACTAAACACATTACAAATTCTTAACGCACTAAACGTGGATGCAACCACGTAACCAAACAGGGTCTAAACTACTTTTTATTCAACCTCAATTTCAACCATAGTTTTAATCAAACATATATAAATATCAAACCAATCTCAACCAAAAGTACTTTTTATAAAACAACTTTTTTCAAACCACAATTACAAAAACTACCCAAATACCAAACACACTCTTTATTATGCATACAATAAGAGGCATAATATTTTATTTATAGAAAAATCTGAAAATCCTATAAATTGTTAAATATCATTTTTCTCCCTAAATAATATCACATATATATTATTTCAGGACAATTATAGAAATTTATTCAATCCAGTCTCTACTTAATTTTTCTAGGCCTAGAATTATAATTCCCTATATAAATTATATTATAGTTCTCAATTTCTAAAACTTATTTACAATCAAGTCACACTTGATTAATTATCCCGATTTAATTTCTGACCAATGGTTATTATCCGTGTGACTCATTTGGTTCTCTAATAAGTTGGCCAAAATATAAACCATAATTCTATATAAAATAGGATTAAATAAATTTATTTATTATCAATTCAACATTTGATTAATTTATATTGAAGATCAAGAACAATGTCCAGTAACCTGTCATGATTATCTAAATATTAGAAAAGTTATAAGTAGTTTAACTTAACTTTTCAGTGATTAGTTTCTTAGTGTAATTATTATTCCTTTATTAATAATATTTCGATTTAAATATTATAGTATGACGTGTGTCTACTTGTCAAATCATGTTTGTTCTCAACATCATAGTCATTGATAACAAATAAAATATTTTCTCTAATTCATCTAGGGTGATGAATCATCTCTTAATTATTCAAATACTTTCATATAGTTCATATTATACCAAATATTTTTCAATTTGTTACTCTTGATTAGGACAACATGTAGTAGGATTAAAGCATAATATTATTTATATAAGATGATTTAATGATCTCAAATCTAAGAATCATTTGTACAACCGTCAAATTAACATTTTTATAGACACATGTAATCTCTCCAAATAAAATTCTCAAATAAGTCATTTTAGTATAAATGACATTTTTATCCCAAGAACTTTATCATTACTCTAGATTTATTAATCAAATATTTGATTAATATTAAAAATAAATAAATCTTTTATTAAAAATTAAACATATTTATATAAACAAAATCAATACCACATGTAACCATTGATTGACTATAAAACATATACACCAACGTAACCAACCAATTAGCGGGGAAAAAAAAAAACATATTCACTAACATTAACTTCTTCTACAGCATGGAGTTTGATTACTGCATATTATTGATATGCTATGCAGGGCTGGTCAGCTTAAAGAAGCCCTCAGATTCAATGAATCCATGCGAACGGATCCTTATTTTGTGATACGGAGAGCACTGTTTTGTGCATGTAGGGCTCGCAATAAGACCAACATGGCAGAATTAGCCTCAGAAGAGCTCCTGGAGCTTGAACAGCTACACAGAGTAATTGGAGCTACGTCTTCTTGTCAAATGCTCATGCTGCAGTAGGCTGATGGGAAGAAGTGGAGAGAATTAGAGTTCTTATACAGAATAGAGGCGTTCACAAAGATCATAGTAGCAGGAGCAGTGATCATATATACTCGCAAAGCATCTGGTGAGGATTACAGTTGGAACGGGATTTCATTTCTGGAATCAATCTTGAAAGATGTTGTCCAAAGTACCTGGTGATCATATGAAAAAGCAACACATCTGAAATTAGAACAAATAGTGGCAGGAGCAGTGATCATACTCGCAAAGTATCTGGTGAGGATTACAGTGGGAACGGGATTTCATTTCTGGAATCAATCTTGAAAGATGTTGTCCAAAGTATCTGGTGATCATACTCGCAAGGATGCAAAAGCAACACATCTGAAATTAGAACAAATAGTGGCAGGAGCAGTGAGGATTACAGCTGGAACGGGATTTCATTTCTGGAATCAATCTTGAAAGAAGTTGTCCAAAGTATCCAGGTGCGTGATAATTTAACCTCTCATCTCCATGCAATTATTCAGGATGTCAAGGTTCTGCTGCAACGTGATTATTTGGCCAAGCTTAGTTCCATGCAACAGGTGTGGCTAATAGCATCGGACACCCTACCCCAAAGGCATGAGTAGTGTCGTTAAATTCTTAAGGTGACGGTTGTTTTTCTCCCCTTGTTAATTTCCCTTTAGTTTTCCACTGTATAAAAAAAGGAAAGGCAATCTGAAAGAAAATGTATCTTCTGATATTTAACATTATTAATTTCTCTATAACCTGACCATATTAGAAGCCAAGAACAACAGATTGTCTCCTGTCAATAGCTCTCAGACTTTTGAACTAATTAGCATTATGGTAATTCAAGTGTTGCCGATTACTGGCATACTCTTCTTTTGTGCACAGTATGCTTACTGATAACGCTATGTTTCTAACATATTGAACAAAAACGTATTCAGAGAATAGAAAACAAGAAGGAAAAAGGAAGTTATTTTGAAGTAAAAGACATGATTAGCAGATTCTGAGCGTCTCCCTTTACAGCATGATAACGTGGGAGAGGAATTAAAGACCAAAAGGACACACCTGCTTTTGTATCTCACATGATTTATGACTTGAACTACCATCTATCATTGCTTGAATCCATGTATAAATCAAGATCATGGCGCCCCCCCACTTGTGTCTTTGGGAAAATTGCAATTATGCAAAACACATGGACCCTAGAAAAGTTGTAAAAAAAGAAAGAAAAAGCTAAAAACCGAATGTGTTTTGAATCATGGGGTCATGCTATGCTATCACACAGCGAATATAAGGCTATCATGTGCTAATGATTATAAGGATGTTATTTATTTAATTTTGCTATCTGATTTACTTTCAAAATCTCTCCATTTTCCTGTTATATATATATATATATATATATATATATATATATATATATATATATATATATATGATCAAATACCAAATTACTCCTTAGCTAAATTGATAATAATGAAAAAAACATTGTGAAAATACAAAATTATCGTTCAACACCAATTTTAAACCTCTTGCTTATAATGGTATTTTAGTCGTTTTATTATGTATTTTGAATTAGAAAAAACTTATTTATCTCTAATCAATTTGATAATGACTAACACTACTAGAAAAACTGTGAATACAACCAAAATCACCGACGGAAAAAATTTATCTGTATTTTGGGGTGATATTTACCTACCGAATTGATTCCATTGCTAACTCCATCGGTATTTACCAATAGAATATTTCTATTGGTAAATACCGAGAGAATCCCAGTCGTAATAAAAGGAATTTAAAAAAGCCAAAAAAGTACAGTGACGTGTATTTTTTGTGGATGTTTTTGTCTATGAAATTATAGTTGCATTCAAACAGGGAAAAACGTGCAGTGACGTGTCACTTATACCGATAAAATTGTTGATGAATTGACAGACAGAAATATTTTGTTGGTAATTCTATCGATAAAAGTTAATAAATGAATTAGTCGTTGGCTCTCCCCTCCTCTATTTCTTCTTTTTCCCCTCTGCAACAAAACCCCCCTAATCTACAACTAACAAACAGACCCCTACCACATCCTCCCATCTCAACACAACTCATCCATCTTCGATGAGTTGTATATGTATTTTATATGATTTGAACTTAATTTTGAAATGTTAATTTTTTTATTATATATTTTTTTAATATATGTATTTTATATGAGTGTTTACTTGTTTTATTGTTATTTTCTCAAACAAACTTGTTATATAGATACATAATTTTGTATATATTATGGTTTGTTTTAGATTTTATAAAATTATATTTGTTTATAAATTATTAAAACTTGTATTAAATTACTAATTTTAAATGTGTTGTGATGATATAAATAATAGCTTGTTTGTGTTGAGAGTAGCAAAATCATCATTCCACCAATTTAGTGAACATTGTCTTTTAGTCTGTGTTTAAAGTGTTTTCTCAAACATAATCATTCCACCAATTGAGTTGTGAGTGATTTTACTCTTTATATTCGCCCGTTTTGCTTCTCACCAAGATGGATCCCTAGTGACGTACAATTTATTGTACATATACCAAATTCTAAATAATTAGTAATTGGAATAAATATATGCAAAGCATTTATCACAGAGTATATAATTAATTGAATTGTAATGCAGGGGCTTTTTTTTTTTTACTTTTCTTATTATTTAAAACAGTAAAATGATGCATTTATTCCTTGGATTAATTTTTTTTGAATTGATGGTTAAGGGTGTTTTGATCTTTTTATTTTATTTTATTTTTGTTATTGTTATATTTTAGTTAAGGATGATTTGGTCTTTTCTAAATAAAAAAATATTTTAAAAAAAAATGACTAGTATATTGTTACACGAGCGTGCATGGGGGTAACGCCTGCACCTTTCGGGCAACACATGTAACTTAAATCGGTGTTCAAATGTCGCCTTGGGCTTTAATTTACTTTTTTTTCTTCTCCTTCCCTTTTTCCTCCCTTTTTATTGACAAAATTCAAGGGTGTTTTGCCATTTGTTTTCTTATATATATTTTTGTCCTCATTTTTTGGATTCATATTTGTTTTTTTATTTTATTTATTTAACTTCATCCCTTATTATTTGGTTTAATTTGATTTTTATATCAAATTTGATCCTCATTCATTTGATAGTTATTTACTTTTTTATCATTTTTATAATTGATTTTTTTTAATTTCATCCTTAAACATGTTATTTTAGTTTTTTATGTCAAATATGGTCCCTATTTATTTATTTTTTAATTTTTAATTTTTTTCAATTTCATTATTTGATATTTTGTTGATGTATAATTTCAAATATAAATGGAATGGACATGAAACATGCATATATAAACTTAGTTGATTTTATATAAAAGTATGCATTCCACTTATTGTCCATAAAATGATAAGCAATATACTATTTACTTTTGAACCAAAAACTCATAATTTTCTTTTTAACTTCATTAATACCTTTAATTTTTTTCATGGAGATCATTCCTTTCATTACACATCATGTATCCATTTCTAATGTTTACGCGGGGTGCCCACCCCCCCAAATAAAAAAAATTTGTTGTGACAAGCGGTGTAACACGAACCCAAAAATTTAGTAACATCTAATACACTTGTATTTTACAGTTATGGGATAAAATGCAATAATTTTATTTTTTTAAAAAAATACAATTAAAAAAAATGTTTAAATTTTTTTTAGATATATGGGTTTGACATGTGTGAACCCATCTTTGATTTATATATATGTTAGTGTGTGTGTAAGAAGCCTGAAACTACATCATTTTAAGCCTCTTTATTAACAAAAAAAAAAAAAAAAACCTCACAGAACAATATCATTTTGAAAGAAAATGTTTTTCCATTAATTCGACACATGTTAAGTCTCAAGCTATCAGATTATTATTTTGATTTGCCATGCCAGGCCTTGTGTCTATAGGTCACAAAGTTAACCCATCAAACCAAATAGAGTCAGTCATATAACTATGAAAAACACATAAAACTAGTTATTTGACACATGCTCTGCCACGGGTCAAATATTTTTATTTTCTATAAAACATTGTATATGTAGGTTTCTTTGATGCATTTATGTAGTTAAAAAATAAGTTAAGTGTACATTAAAAAGTTTATACATACATGCAATTAAATAAATCGATAACTATGTATGCTAATAAAAAAATCATTAATGATAACTGAAAATAAAATAGAGAAAATCAAGAGACAGATGTAGATTAAGATATTTAATATTGCAAGACAAGACATTTACCTGGTTGTGTGTTGCTAAATTTTATTTATTAAAATATTTTTTTATTTAATCAAACGATAATAGAAATAACACACATTAAATTGGTTGATCTCTATCCAAAAAAGGTTAAATAAGCAAATAAAAAAAATCATATATGAGTGATATTAATTGAAACATAAATTTAAAGATTATTTTTTTAAAAAAAGACATATTAAAAAAGGATAAGAAAAATAGCAAAATTAGAAAATAATAATAATAATAATAACCCTAGTGTTGTGGCTTAACTTGTCAATTTTTTTTCTCTTATATATAGATAGAGGGGAAAACACAAGTGTTGTTGCTTAACTTGTCAACCAAGTTAAATAATTTATTTCTAAAATTTATACTTAATCAAAAGAGGGAAAAAAAAAAACTTAGGTGTGCGGGTCTATGACCTAAAGTGTGCTGGGTCATTGTAAGGAAATGCCTAGACGTGTGAGTGAGCCTTCAAGCTTAGGCTCATGCGCCTGGTCTTGGTTTTATTTTTTAGATGGACAAACAACATGTCTCATGCGAACCCAAATTCAAGCCACCACTATGATGACAGGGAAATTGGGGTAGTGTCTATTTTGCCCAAAAATCCAATTTTAAAGTTATTTCAACTTAAAAACACTTCACTAGCATCCTTGAAACACTTACAAACCAAATCGGGTTAGATTCATCTTCCCTGACACATATCCGGTTTTTCAAGCAAGATTGAGGCTTTAACACAATCATCATCGAGGCTTTAAACAAACACTATCAAGCCCTTCTCATCTTACGAAACTCATGGACAACAAAAAAAATCCATTTTGGTGATTAGAAATGGCTTGAGCGATGACTTTCTCTTTCATCACCGGAATCTAATGACTCCTCTATCTGACCAGATACTGAAAAATAATATAAATAAACTTTTGTATCAAAATTATTATTTTTAAAAAATTAAAAGGACCTAAAATGTATAATTTGTGCTATTTTTAAAGTTTGAGAATCCAAGTGTATTTTTTATAAAATCTTTGGCATGCCATCCATATTTGGTGTTTTTTTTATTTTGGTTTATCTTCTTTCAATTCCAACATTGCATAAAAAATTAAAAATAATTGACCTTTAATTAAGATTAAATAGCCCAAAATAAAATTTAAAAACCAAAATAAATTATTAAAAAAAATATACAATGTGCCCATAGTATTTTGTGAGTGTATAAATAGTGTAAAAAAAAACCACACCCTTCGGTGTTTATATAAATATAATATAATGATCTAAATAAAAATTGACCCCAGCTTATAATTGGGCAAGGCTTTTTCCAAAAAGTTCCATAACTGAATTGTGAAATCCATTATAGATTGGGGTCTGATTTGTAGTTATCCCTTCATTTTATCTTCCTAAAGAAAAAATAGCATGAAGCTAACAGGTCTTGTCCGATTGGCTCCTTCACGAGCCTTCCCTAAGCCCCCTGTCACTCAAGAACCGCCCGTTTCCCCCTCTTCCTTCCTTCCTTCCTTCCTTCCTCGAATGGAAAAGAAGAAACTACAATCGATCTAAAGATTACAAATTCAAGAAAATTCTAAAAAACCTCCCCCTTTGGAATTAAAATGGTAAAGAAAAAGGTACCAGATTGGCTCAACAGCTCTCTCTGGTCCTCCTCCTCCACCACCACCACCTCCTTCTCCTACTCCGACACCAATCGCTTCGACCACCACTCATCCACCTCCGCCTCACCCCCAATCGATCCACCGCTACCTCCTGCCGCCACCAGAGACGAACAACAGCATACGCCTCGTCATCATCATAATTATCATCCGCGAAAACCTGACATTAAAGAAGATAAGCACTCAAAAAGCAGCATCGTTAACGACAACATCAGTAATAATAATAGTAATAAATCTTTTAGTAATAATAAAATAGATAATCGAAAAGCTGATAATACTGAGAGCTCTGCGGAGGATATTTCAAATCAGGCTCTTCTGTTGACCGAGGTTAGTTTAAGTTTTTCTTCCTTCCTCCCCCCCCCCCCTTTAATTTTTGAGTTTCTATTTAAAGCTGCGTCGTTTCGCTGATGTAGTTATCAAGGAAGGTGATAAATATGGGGGAATTAAGGAGGATAGCTTCTCAAGGGATACCTGATGGTGCTGGTATTCGTTCCACGGTTTGGAAGGTAATTTAAATTAAATAAAAAAAAATTGGTTGTTGAGAGAATTGAAAGAAATTAGAGATTTTTCGTTTTCAAGAAAACTGGATTTTAATTCTTTTCGAGTAGTTATGAGATAAATGTAGTGTCTTGAGTAATGGGTCAATCTTGAAATTTTGGTATTTCAAGCTTATGATTAGTTGGGTTTGTAAATTTAGAAATGTAGAGATTTTGGGTTTCAAGAGAAGTGATTTTTGATGCTGAGGGGCTGTTGAAGTAACCCACTCTCGTTCCTCTTGTTGAATGGAGCGAGTGTCTTGCATGTTGATTTGGGTTAATGGGCTAAGTCTGAATTTAAGCTTACTGGTTGTGTATGGCAGCTCTTGTTGGGGTATTTACCACCTGATCGTTCGCTTTGGTCGTCTGAATTGGCTAAGAAGAGATCTCAGTACAAGCGATTTAAAGAAGAGCTTTTGATGAATCCTGTAAGTCAAATAGCAGAAATTTTAATGCCTTATTTGGTTAATCATTTATTAGGGAAATAAAACGAGAATAAAGGTTATAAAACATAGTGTGGTGTGTTTGTTATCCAATCTGTTGCTGGTTTTTTTATTCATGATTTTTTATGGTGTTAGCCTTCTTATATAATGGATTTTTGGAAAGTTCTCACAAATTTGACAGCATTGGAAATTGTTAACATTGTGAAGAGGTTGCAAAAATAAGTTAAATTCCATCCTGGATGTATGTTTTCATGAATTGAGCTAGATTAACTTAGGTTGTTATAAGTAAGATTGTAAGCTAATGGACCGGTGAAGTCTTTTTTCACAATAAGGATGTGCTGCTGCCTTCAGTTTAATGTTCTAATTCTTGTCAAAGGTTCTGGTATTCTGAATGTTTTTGTGGCTAGTTAGTCAGAAATAACAAGGAGGTTGGAGAAAACGATGGGTTTTGACAATGATGATGCAAAATCTGAAAGCCGTTGTGTGCTCTCAAGATCAAAGATAACTCATGGGGAGCATCCTTTGAGCCTTGGAAAGAGCAGCATTTGGAATAAATTCTTTCAGGTATGAAACCAACTGCTTCATGGCACAAATGCTTTAGACATTGGGTATTTTCTGTTCTATTGTGCCTTTATTGGATTGGTTAATTGTACCTTTTCTCATGGATTAGCTATTGCAGTTCTGTTAAAGAATCTGCATCAGTATGGAGCCTTTTTCAGGAACTTTTAGAAGGGAAAATGAAATAAGCGGAAGTATTGGGTTTGTACTCGAAAGGTCTTTGTTTTGACCTTTGAACAAAAAAAATGTTAAAACAAATACGAAAGTAAAGTAAATGATGCCTTGCCTGTTATTCTTTGAGATGTCCTGGGTATATGATTTAGTACCATTCCACATCATGACAGCTAGTGTTCACATATAGAGAATGTGCCCTGTTGATATGGTTTGGCTTTGCAAGTATGAAGTGTGTGCGTATGACCTGATATGCATCAGGATAATATCTCGTTGCCCAGTTCCATGATATTTTTGTCTGCTTGAAGTGATATTTCAACACCATGTGCTTTTGCGAAACAATATTCTAATATTTGCACCATATGTCTAACATATGCATCTCCAACCTTGGCATTTTGTAGGACTCAGAGATTATAGAGCAGATTGATCGAGATGTGAAACGCACTCACCCCGACATGCACTTCTTTTCTGGGGACTCATCATTTGCAAAATCCAATCAGGTGTGCTCTTGTTTTTTTTCTTTGCTTTTCTTCCTGATATTTGGTATTAACTTAAATGCAGTTGTGCCAACCTATTCATGCCTATAATGTTCAGGAGGCTTTGAGAAACATACTGATTGTATTTGCAAAGTTAAATCCGGGAATACGATATGTTCAAGGGATGAATGAAATTTTGGCGCCTCTATTTTACGTATTCAAAAATGACCCTGATGAGGAAATGGAGGTAAGTGCGTGCTATTGCTTTCTTTTTTGTTAGAATAATATTTCATTATCCAATTCTATGTACACTTCAGTGGAAATGGTGAATGAGAGAAAGTCTCCATGATTTAATACATGAAATGCCAGTGTTATTTGGAGATGCATAATTTAATGCATCAATAACACTTTCATCAATTCTATGCACACTTTCATCTCTATGCAGTGGCATAATCTTGAACCACCAATGAATTTTTAGAAGAAGACAGTTGCATAGCAATAATTGTGGGAGCATGCATCTCATCCACTGTCATCATAATCTTGAACTACCAATGAATTTTTAGAAGAAGATGCATAGCAATAATTGTGGGAGCGTGCATCTCATCCACTGTCATTGATCCTGTGATTTGGTGTTAATGTCTTGTTTCAATTATCCTTTTCGGGTTTCATTGTATTTATCATTTCTTTTATTTAAGTTATGCAGGCCTGTGCAGAAGCAGACACATTTTTCTGCTTTGTCGAGTTATTGAGTGGATTCCGGGATCTTTTCTGTCAGCAACTTGACAACAGTGTTGTGGGAATTCGTTCAACTATTGCAAGATTGTCGCATTTTCTGAAGGAGCATGATGAAGAACTTTGGCGTCATCTTGAGGTCACAACCAAAGTAAGACACTATCACAAAGTTACGTATTTATATTTCAGTTGCAACATATCAAGGCATGGTTTGTCACGTATGGATTTTGTATTCTACTAGAAATATGAAACAATAGTTTGATATATAAGAATGAAAACAAGTGACATGGGTTCCAGGCAGCCTTTTGAAATGGTAGAAGTTGGGTTTGTGCTTATAACTCGCATCAGGTCTCATAAATTTAAACATTAAGCAACATTTATTTTTACTATAGATTAGTTATGAGGCATTTCACTGCAGGCTCTATTTTTTGGACAAGTCATTCTTCTGAATTTTGCTTGCTTCTTTTTTCTTAAAAAATAAATAAATAACAGGTCAACCCCCAGTTTTATTCATTTCGGTGGATTACTCTCCTCTTGACTCAGGAGTTCAATTTCGCAGATAGTATTCACATTTGGGACACACTTCTAAGTGACCCTGAGGGTCCTCAGGTAAAATTCATTTCCTCTCTATTCTTTTCTTTGAATGTGGTTTTTAATAAATAGAACAAGGATGCCACCTCCTAAGGACCAAATTGTAGGTTTGAAGGAGCAAGCTCTCTAGACCTCTATCTTCCCTTAGGGTTCTTCTATATATCATAATCCAGTCGAGTACTTTGAGGAACATTTTTATATCCATGGCTGGAATAGCTCAGGGCCTTCTGTGGTAAATTCAAATTGTGCTGAAATTGTTGTGGCGATGAAAGACTGAAAATGCTGTAGGATGGCATGCTTCTAGAACAATGGTACCAGGTTCCACCTTTTGGCTACAAGCCTAGACTCCAATATTGGACTACAATGATTCTAAAGACTATAAATATTGAAGAGGTATTGCATATGTGGAAATTCATCATTGATTGCATAGCCTTGACTAAAACTATGGTGTGTCATGATCAGTTTATCCGATGAAGTCCGACAGAGATGGTTAATTAGAAGCAGTGGTATTGCATATGTTAGATGTTGAATGTACGTTAGTGGAACAACTTTTGCTTGAATGCTTATTTTGACCAATTATGTAGTGGAATACAATGTGCATCATTTCCCCTGTCTCGCTACTTGGTCGAAATTTTGGGATTTGAACATTGTCAAATCCAACTAATTAACACTTTTACATTTGCAGGAAACTTTGCTTAGGGTATGTTGTGCAATGCTGATTCTCGTTCGAAGGCGTCTTCTAGCTGGGGATTTCACTTCTATTCTCAAGCTACTTCAGAACTACCCCCCAACAAACATTAGTCATTTGCTCTATGTCTCAAACAAGTTGCGTGGTCAACCGTCACACTAGTTTTTTTTAGACACTTAATTTTGTTGCCCTTCCACGTTTTTGTTCGAGAATTTAGTGTTTGTAAATAAATGTTGGTTGAAGGTAAACAGGTAACTGGTAAGGTGATGCTCCTTTGTCTCTTAGATTTTTCATGGTGGTGGTAGAGAGCTATGTTTCTGTATTCGGTTTTCTGTAGGTCATGTATTCTTTCGACTTGGCATAAATACAGAGATGTCAGTTACAGGATGATAGAGATGCTGTCGTTTACAGGATGGTAAATATGCTGTTGGCTATCTGTATGCTGTTTATTGTTTTTACTGTGCTGATTAAGGAAACTGAAGACCATGGCTTGAACTCACTGGGCCTAACCTGGAACCGAGCATCCATTTTTCACCGTTCAGGCAAGCCTCAATATTTACACATAACCCTTTTTTGTAGGCAAATAATCACATGAACAAAACCTTAGTCACGCTATAATGAGTGTATCTTTTATATATATATATAAAATTTGCTTTTTGTAAGAGATATTTCTTAGGATATGTTAAGCTGGAATTCACTAGGTCTCACTTTGAACTGAGCATTCATTACCTTTTTCGCAAAAAACTCATTGGAGGTATCAAATGAACTAATTACAAGAGCTAGAATAAAGAAACTTAAAAGAGATATTAAATGGATGTTAAAGGGGTCTGTCGAAATATATAAAGCAAGATGGATGTAGAAGAGCTTGAATACCTAAAGAGCATAAAGGATAGCATCTAACTCATCTAATTCAAATCTAAAAATAGTCCAATTTGAGTGGATTAAAGGGTTGTCAGATCTGATTTTCAAAGCTAGAAAAGATTAATTAATAATTCTTCTAGTATAGAAAAAAACACTAAATTAAGAGGTATAAAAAACAGAGACTATCTTCCATGGACTTGAAACTCTAGATCGTTTTCACACAATAAATATGCAAATCCAAGGAAAACTTATTTCGCTATGGCTAGATCGCCCGTAATTACTCACAGCAAGAAAAATGTTGTACATTCAATCAGACGTCTTCCAGTGTATTAGCAAGTGTAAATGAATACAAGCTGCAAAAATCAATCAGATTCATGTACTTGACTAGTATATTTGTAGATAACGTGCCTTCTTCCTCCCTGTAATGAATCATTGTCATTTAAACCTGAGTAGCATGAACCTGCAGCATCCAAAAGATTTTACATGGATTGGTAAGCTGATCTCTGGGAAGAGTGGGACCAAGAATCAGCTATCATCCGATATCCTGAGATCATGAAATATAGGATGAAAAGGGAGACATATATATACAAGATAATAAGAATGAAAAACTCAAATGAAACGAATCAGCATCATCGCTCTTTTCTCATGCATGAAGCAATCTCATAGATAGAAGATATGAGATGAAGCACAACAATTAATTGCGACACTTCAAGGTAACGGATAGATAATAATCTAAGATATAAAATTACCTGAAAGACTCGATATAGTTGCTGGACCCCTAGCTCCAATTTGTACTACAGTACTGGGGAAAGAGTAAATAACTACTAAAAATATACAAGACAACTCCTATCTTTCTGCCAAGGATACTGTTGAATCTGATCGGTTGTATTGTTCCCTGTTGATGTTTTCAGTCACTAATTGGCTATGCAAATTTTGCATGACATTCTCTGATGGGCATTTATGAGCAGGATTCTGTGTTTCCATTTGACAAAAACATTCTGGCCAAGAATTTGTATAAAATGACTCGGGTGAGATCCGTTTGTGGGGGCCACCAAAGTTTGTTTTGAGCATAACATGCCTAACAGCTTCTTCAAAACCAGCTGTCCTTCCGTTCTCTCGAGCAATAAAAACTGGGGCAAGGCCTTTCCTGTCAGGTCTAATATTTGTTCGAAAGCCATAGTACAGACGGTGACCCAGGAGATTGTTGGCAAAGTTGCTTGGTCCATCATAAGTTGGCATAAATATGTCAGCAAGAAGACAAACCATGTAATCCACAGCAGATCCTATCAATCCCTGAGAGTTTGTAGCCAGCTCCTCACTGGCATCAACAGAACTGTGATTCTCAAGGCGAGGGAATAGGGCCCTAAATGGTGTCATAAACCGCTCTCCACCAAACAGTTCGCCAGCTGCTAGGTATATCCTGGTGGAATTGTTGAAACCCATAGCACGCAAGATAAGACCAACCTACAGCAAGTAAGAGGCATTGCAATAGTATTAATTCTTCATGTGGTAGTAAGTTCAATCCTGGTAGAGTTGATAACCAACTGACAGACAAAATGCATGGACATTCGAACAAAAGATCACCTCTTCTGGAGTTAGTGGACATTTTCCAATGGCCCTTCTTTCTTTATAAATGAGTGTTTTATCAGCAAAATTTTCCTTCCGATACTTTTTCAATATTTTTTGTTCTGCAGGGGTAAATATGTCAAAGCACCTGCACATCATTCATATCCAGGGTAATCAGAATTCAGAATGACATCATTATGTTTTTCATATTTGGAATTTCTTCCAATTAATTCTATGAATCCCAACCCAAAGCAGACAGTTAAAGTCTTAAAAATGTGAAGACGAAGATCTTTAAGATATACAAAAGTAGAGTTTCCATGTAGATGAACACGGAACTATATCTAAATCAGTAGAATGGCTCACGAAAGGTATAAAACTCTACAAATACCATGGGGGTAGATGCTGGTTGATCAAAACCATGATTGGGTAGTAAGAATAGTTCATAGAGAAAGATTAGAATCGCCAAACAAAAATCCATGGGCACAGACTAAACAAATATTTCAACGCAAGAAACACCAAAAAGCCCACTTCGGTGGAAAACAATCACAGATTGAAAGGAAAACTACAGAAGGTCCTTTCTATTAGCAGTTACAGAACTCCAGGAAAATTGTCAGGTATCTGCACACTTCAATTTTTTCATCCATGTATCCAAGTTCAGTTATCTGGTAAGCAGAAAAAATCATCTTCAGAGTGCACTACACAATTCACAAAATTTACAGCACAAGCATGTCTAGATGCACTTGTTTGCTAGGAGAAAATAATACTAATGCCCCTATAAATGCAAAGAGAAAATGCTCTTTAAATTACAGGATAGTGAAATTTGTGCATGTAGGTCAGTCCCTTCTAAAAATAGATGCCAGCACTGATTATGTCAATAACCACTGTAAAATAAATAGCTAAGTGCTTACCCAGCAAATGACAGCATGTCCATCTCAAAACGAAGGTGTATTGCCATGAAGTGACCTTGTGCGCGTAGTTTATCAACTATTGACTCACTTAACTTCATAATATGCGGTTTAAATCTTAGAGCGTGATAGTTAACCCTGCACCTTAACCGTTGATACTCAGGGTTGTCAATTTCTTCAGCTAAACGATGTGAAAATGGACTTAGATAAATGGCTCCATGTTCCTTCATTTTCTTCAGAGCATCAGTTGTATACCAACTAATAGGAGCATCTCTAGGGGGGCGCAGCTGAGGCAAGGGAGAAAATTAAGGATGAAAAAAATGTTAATATTTTCAGGACCTTCCAATGACTTAAAATGGCCTAAGCACAAAATTTCACAGATGAAACGGAATGACATGTTACTACAATTACCTGAAAAGCTTTTATCTTCTTGGTTTTCCCATTTTTATGAATTTCAGGAATTCTTTCCACAATTTGTACATCGAATCTCAGTGACTGGATAAAATGCTCAACATCATAGAGGCCATGAAATCCACTGTACACGGTAAAGATAATATGTAACAATTCTATTACAATTCCCTAAATTATACACTCAACAACGTAACATGTCTCAAATAGTTGATAAATTGAATGAACGGAAAAATCACTTTGTGAGTCCTGTTAAAAGGAATAAGAATGATGGCATTTTAGAACATCATAGAGGTCATTACTACAACACTACAAAGCAAGGAAGAAATGTCAACCTAAGTGCAGAGAACTACACAAATTACAAAGGAGATGCCAAAGTAGGAAAAAAAAGGTAATCAAGATTAACTAGCGAAAAAATTACAAAGGAGATGCTTATTTCTTTAATGATCACATTTAACAGATTCAACACAAAATGTTTCCAAATTGCTAGAAATAAGCAACAAATAGTTACCCAATATAAATGAATTCAATAATGGATGCACTAAAAGCACATACCTGTCATCATGCCAGAAGGAGTTTGCATCCAACTCAGGCAAAACAAGTGTAGCGTTCATGATTCTTGCAGCAAGAACAGCATTACAAATCTATATAACATCCAAGGTAGTATATATTAATTCATTTAAAATAAATCCATTACACCAGGTATCACCATCATATAATACCTAACTTGGCTACATTCTACTCATGTATATTTTTTAAAAATCTATCATAGTTAAATATATACATCTAAAAAAAAACACACACACTCCCTCTTGTAATCAAAGGAAATATATTTTCCTTCCATTTCCCAATACACTGAACAACCATGGAAGTAGAAGCTTGCGCACCCAATTTACATTTTCAATAAAAAAAAATGCTTGGAAGATATGTATGAAAATATAACATTACTGCAAGAAGTTAAGAGAGCTATGCAAGAACGGATTACAAACCGCGCTTCTTTGCTGATTCAAACCGCCATTACAACGAACACGGAGATACCCATTGGTCTCTTTTGGAGGAGCTGCAGCCACAATATAAAAGAGAAAAACATTTCTTCAACACAAGCTCACATCATTACTATAGAAAATGGTGTTTTGATAAAAGGAAGAACACATACATGGCCACTCAGATCGTGGAGCCGATGACGGCTTCCACCCACCCGAATTCGCACTTTTCCATAGGTCTTCTACATTCATCTGCTCAAAAAAAAAAACATCAAATAACAAAAAATAAATAAACATGTTAAGCTCAGAATTAAGCATCCAAAATAAATAGAAAATGAGGTAAGGAAGGAACCTGAGATGGTGCAGTGGATCCATTAGTGTTAGGAGTAAATGGAGCGGAGAGTAAAGAAAGAGAGCAGATCAAGAGAAAAAGAGCTGCAATCGATAGTTTGGCTAATAATCCTCCTCCTCCTCCTTGCTTCCCGTGCTGCCTGGGGTGCCCTAATCTTCTTGCATATTTAAATTCAGAATTAAGTTAAAATTAAAAAAAAAATAGATTGATTGAGTGATTGAGGTCTGTTTGATGTGTATGTAATTTACCTCCTCATCGATTGGATTGAAAGGATAATTGCAGATCAGATGGTTTTTTTTTTTATTATTTATAATTATTATAAGAGAAATGCGGAGGAAGGAAAAGGACGTTGTCCAGTGATGGCTTAACAGAGCAGAGCAGATAGATTGTAGTGTTTCTTTGATTTACGTGTGAACTTGGTTTGAATTTAAATCCTTTATTTACAAGTAATTTCTCAATTAATCACTTTCCTTGTTCGAAAAGATCTAGTAATTTCCCGATGGAGGGACTGATTTAGAATATATATATATATATATATATCATAATGTATCTCTTGTTTTTTCTCTTAGTAAAGTACTTATGTGGTCCTATTTAGTAAACAATCATAACATTGGTTAATATTAATTTTTTTAAAAAAATAACATGTAATTAAGAATATAAATATTTTAATAATATTATTAAACTTAACCGAGTAGATTTAATTTTAAACATCCACTAAATTTTTTGTTAGACTCAAAGTGTCTTGAGTCTAGCAATCATATCAAGCCTAAACTACTTGAGTCTGATATGTTTGTCGGATCCAAGTAAGCATGATTTAACGCAGTTTTTTTACTTTAAAAATAATATCAAAATGCCATTATGAATATAGAAAATTATACAAAAAAAGGTATGAAAAAACAAAAATACCCTCATATGCAAAGCTTTTTCTTTTTAGGGCTAAAGATGTATTTTAACTATTTAACAGTTTGTGAAAGGTAAAAAAAAATTATGGGCAACAAGTCTTAATTTTGTTAACCATGGGGCATAATAGTATTTTTACTATGCAAATAATCGTGAAAATACTACCATGCCCCCGCTTAAACGTTTAACGACCAATAAGCCTATGAAAAATACAAAAATACCTGTATAACCAGGGTTTCAATTTTTTCAACCAAATGACACAATGATAATTTAACTTTATGTGAAAAGACAACATTAGCTTCATTCCAAGCCTTTAAAGCTTGGAAAATCCACTATACAAGTCTACGATGGATTGTGTCTTGGTTCATAATACACTTGCACGGGATTGCCAGACCCAAACATCTTGGGTATAGCAAACATGCCCCATCTTACATATTTGTAAGACCCAAGTAAACGTGTGTCAGGCGCAACTTTTTGAATTTAAAAATAATAAAACAATATCATAATCTCCCCATGATTATAGAAATTTACACAAAAAAAAACAGAAAAACAATGTGAAAGAATAAAAATATCTGCATATACAAAGTTTATTTTTTGTCCTTTCCAAGGCTATAAAGATGTATTTTAACTATATAACAATATGTGAAAAGTAAAAAAAACTCTAGAGTAACATGTCTTAATATTGGAGGTAGAATAATATTTTTATTATGCAAATAAACATAAAAAGACTATTATACCCCCGCTCAAACGTTTAATGACTAATGAACCTATGAAAAATATTGAAATACCCTCATAACCAGGGCTTTAATTTTTTCATCCAAATAGCAAAATAATAATTTAATTTTATGTTAAAAGACAACATTAGCCTCATATCAAGTATTTAGAGCTTGAAAAATCCATTGTACAAGTCTACAGTAGACTGTGTTGTGGTCCATAGTACACTTGTACAGGGTTGCCAAACGCTTGCCCTGGGTTTGGGTGCTTGGGTCTAGCAACCATGCCTGATTTGACAAACAAAAAACAAAAAGAACAATTATGCACTTTAATTGTCCGGAGAGAGAAAAGAAAGAAAAAATACAAACAATAGATCACCGGTGACAATCCGACCATTATCTTTCTACAAGCGCTACACCATGTGGAAGAGGACACGGCTGTGCATCTAGTTAGATGACGAATGGCTAGATTTGGCCACTGAGGAGCGCCATACGCTCCTTCTTAATGGTGCAAGCGCCGCCCATTCATTAGGGCATGAGGAACACATGCCCATAACTTTTTGATTAAACAATAACAAATAAAACATGAAAAATACTGAAACACCCTCTATAGTCCTCTTAATTACACAAAATACCTATGTAAAAATACCAAATACCCCCAAAGGTAAAGATTCTTTTTTGTCTTTTCTGAGGCTAAAAGTGTTATTTTATTGTACATAAAATTAGAAAAACCTAAAATACCATTATCCAACAACACATCCTTTTTTTTTATCTTGGGGGTAAAAAAGTATTTTTACTGTTACAAATATTGTGAAAAGCCATGAAAACCCTTGATCAATTGTTCTAAATTATGTTGACTCTTGGGATAAAAGAGTAGTTTTATTATGTTAAAAATTAGAAAAGAAGCACTGAGCCAAATGAAAAAACCCAAACACCCCTAAAATCAAAGGCTTAAATTTATGTCACTAAAAGGTAATTCTATTATCACAATCCACAATAATCTGTCTCTAAAGCTATAGTGAAATCCAATCGAGCGTATTCAAAAGAAAATAAAAAAGGAAAAGAACTAATTTTAAAAAGAGTAAATCTAAAAAAAAAAATCTAGAGTAAACCCTAGCTAAATAGAAAAATTCACGACTAAAGTCAAAAGACCGAGATAACTAAACATAAATGAAACTGAAAAAAACATTAATAACAACTTCACAAATTTAAAGTGTTGAAAGATGAAACTGAAAAAAAAAAAAAAGTTTGACAAAACATCTCAAAACAAAAAATATTAATCTAAAAAATTAAAGACCAAATATTAAACAAAAACAGAATAAGAGGAAAGTAGGATTGTTTAAGTTAAGGGTAAAATTGAAATAAATCTTACATAAAATTGAAATAAATCTTACAATGTACAAAAGGAATTAAAACATAAATCAAAAGAAAGAAGATTGAATATGAAATACAAACAAAATAAGAGGAAAAATAACATTTCAATGAAGGGAGAAATCGAAAACATATACCACCGATCCAGAATGATAAAGTAGTGTTAAATAAGGTAATCCTTAACTGAAAAATAATAAATTAAAAGGAAACTTTTTATGTTTAGGGGTGAAAATCCCAATAAATTAGCTTAAATCTCGGATGAAATAAAGTAATAAATTAGTACGTGAAATGTTAGCCTCATGATAAATTGCGTAAATCCCTTATCGAGGAATAATAAAAAATTCAAAAGAATATTTTTTTGACAAATAGTGAAAGTCCTTAGTTATTTAGCTAAATATTATTATGATAAAATGTACATGTAGAGTGGTATAAAATATGTTTTAAATAACATGTTTGTAATGTGCTAATGAGCAATAATACGCTAATGTGAAGTGTGACTTATGGCTACATTGCCAGTGAAATGACATATTAATAGTAGTGGTGGTGGTTACATGTAGACACATGACTACTAATTATTTGGTCCAACCTAAGTAGACAAGGAGAATCCATTTCAATTATAATTGTACAAATAAAAAAAAGGTCAAGAATTGTAATAAGTTTGATAAATTTGATCATTTTAGGAGGCCGTATAACAAGATAAGCAAATTCAATCTTACTAATAAAAAGAAAACAATATAACAATCAAGGTCAACTCTAGTAAGACCAAATATTATTAGACTTCACAAGGATTTCATGAAAACAAAGTGAAATGAACAAAGTGAATAATCCCTATGTCAGGTTAATGATAGCCAAGTGTTTTAAATATAAAGAACTAAGGCATCATTCCAGTGATTATAAAAGAAAAAAATTGGTCAATCTGATTGAAGGGCAATATGGTAAGAATAATGTTGATGAGAGACAAGACTATGTAGTTAGGAAGATTTTATTAACACCAAATATTGCTAATGATTCACAACAAAACAAGTTATTTTATATCCATTGTATCATAAAAAAAAACTCGTTTAACTTAATTATTAATAGTGCAAGATATGAAAATGTAAATGGTAAATATATTGTTGATAAAATAAAATTACTACTAAAACCTTATCCTGAACCTTACAAGATTGGGTGGGCTAAATTAGTAAGAGAGATAAGGGTAAACCTTATAAGATATCTTTTTTTATTGGGAAGTATATGGATGAGATGTGGTGTGATGTGGTAGAGATGGATGCATATAGTTTAATCTTTGATAGGCCTAGGTAATATTATGTGGATGTTAAACACATAGGTATATATAATTTGTATAAGAAAATGGTATGAATTATACTATTGTGGCTTTGAAAGGAGAATCTAACCTTAAAGCTTCTAAAATAAAAGGGATGATTTTTGTTACAATAACTAGTTCAAAACTTGAGATGAAAGCAAATGTATAAGAAATTAAGTAAATTTATGCATTGGTTATGAAGGTATTAGTAGATGAACAAGTATAGTATAAAAGAGTAGATATTCCTAAAGAAATTAAGCCTTACTAAGTTTGAGAAGATTATAACTAATGAATTACTATTAATGAGAGATATTCAACATCAAATTGTTTTGGTATTAATGAGAGACTTTCAAACCTGTTATATTATCAAATGAGTCATAAAGGTAAGATAATGAAAAAATAGGTAGAAGAGCTTTTGAGAAAAGGATAAATTAAGGAGATCCTAAGTTCTTATGCAGTTCCATCATTATTGACTCTAAAGAAGGATGGTAATTGACATATATATATATATATATATATATATATATATATATATATATAAATGTGTGTGTGTGTGTCTGTGGACAGTTGTGCCATTAATAAAATAACCTTATGATACAAGTTTTTTATTCCTCGGTTAGATGACGTGTTTGATCAGTTACATGAGGCATCGATCTTTACAAACATTAACTTAAGGAGTGGTTATCATTAGATTCGAATTCAACTAAGTGATAAATAGAAGATAATTTTAAAGAAAAATAATGGGTTGAATAAGTGGTTGTTTATAACTTTTAGGTTGTCTAATGCACCAAATACTTTTATGAAGGCGATGAATCAAGTTTTATGTCCTTTTATAAATAAATTTATGGTTATTTATTTTGATAATATCCTAATTTATAGTAGATATGAGGTTAACCACTTAGGGAACTTAAGAGAGGTGTTTGAGGTGTTATTGAAAAACAAGTTGTATATGATCCTAAAGAATTGTAGTTTTATGACTAATAAGCTACTATTTTTAAGCTTTGTTATTAGTGTCAATGACATGCACGTCGATGAGGAGAAGGTACGAGCCTTTAGAGATTGGCTAGCCTTTAAAATAGTTAGTGAAGTGCATAGTTTCCATGGATTACTACTTTTTATTAGAGATTCATATGAAATTTCAGTAATATTATTACACCCATTATTGAATGCATGAAGAGAGGGAAAGTTTGATTGGGAGAGAAAAGGCAGAAAAAAGCTTTATTTCAATCAAAGAAAAATCAAGCAATGCTTTGATCTAGGCACTTTTAGGTTTTAATAAACTTTTTGAGGTAGGATGTGATGCTTGTAATATTAGGATTGGTAGAGTTCTTTCATAATAAAAGAGGCTTGTGGAATTCTTTTAATAGGAAGTTGAGTGATGTGAAGTTATAGTGATTCATATATTATATAAAAAAGTTCTATATAGCTTTTTAGACTATTGAAAAGGAGGGGCATTATCTGATCGGTAAAGAGTTTGTGTTGCATTATAATCATGAAGTGCTAAGATTTTTACATAATTAGAGGAGAATTAGTAATGACATGTATGCTTGATAGGTCACTTACTTATAGCGGTTCCCAATCATAATTGCATATAAGGCTAGAATTCAAAATAAAGTTGTTGATGCTTTAAGTAGGAGAGCAACCTTACTGATTACCTTAAAATGTGATATCATTGGGTTTGACTGCTTGAAAAAGTTGTATGAGTATGATGAAGATTTTAATGAGGTTTGAAAGAAATATCAAAATCTATTTGTTGATAATTTTTCCATTTATGATGGATTTTTTGAAGAAAAATCAATTTTGTATTCCTCAATCTTCATTACAAGAGAAGGTTATTCATGATTTCTATAAAGGAGGTTTGGTTAGTCACTTGGAGAAAACAAGACTATTAATGTTGTTGTTAACATGTATTATTGGCCTCATTTAAAACAAGATAATCGTAAGATTGTGCAAAAATATTATCTTTGTCAAACTGTTAATGGGAAATAACATAATACATATTTATAATGTCTTTACCTATTTCTACATATACTTGGGAATACTTTTTTTATGGACTTTGTACTTGGATTATTACATACACAAAGGGAAATATATTCTATAATTGTTGTAGTTGACAAATTCTAAAAAATTAGACATTTTATTCCTTGAAAAAAGATGAATGATATGTTTGCTATTGCTCGGCTTTCTTTTGAAAGGTGGTTCTTTTATATGAAGTGTCAAAAACCATAACTTCTAACCAGGACAATAAGTTTCTTAGTCATTTTTATATAAGTTTTGGATTATGATTTTTTATTATAGTTCAGTAGCATAATACATTCATAGATAGTTAGTCAAATAGAGTCGTTGAGTCGGACACTTGAAAACTTGACAAGGAGCATTTATGGTGACAAGCTAAAATAATAGAATTATCCATTTCACAAGCATAATTATCCATACAATAGTGCTATAAATCACCATTTGAGATTGTATATCTACAATATCCTAAGTATGTGTTAGATCTTGTGTTAAGTTGGAAGGGTGCTGAGTTTAGCATGGTTGCTGAAAGATGACTATGGATGCATAAGCTATTATGGAGGACGTGAAGTAGAAATTGATGAAGACCGATACAAAATATAAGGAAGCTATTGATAGACTCCGCCTTGCTAAAGTGTATAAGGAAGAGAAAAGGCAACGGTGTTCTTTTGCAAATAGTGATTTCTGGTGGGGTCATATAACAAGCTATAACATATGAAATATGATCTTTACACCAACCTGAAAAAGATTAGTGATAATACTCGTGTTATTTATTTACTTGATAATATGATTATTTATAGAATTTTTTAATATGTAAAAAAATTATCATTTCTATTATGATCATTCTTTGTATCCAAAGTTTGGAGGTAACTCGAGGTTGAGTCTTTTACAAGTAGAGAGGACTAACATGGAATGTGTTACAACTTCATTTATGAATTAGATAAATAAGGCCAAGCTCGAAAATAAATCCACAAAGAAACTCGAAAGTATCTGATATGAAGCTTGAAGTTGTTGTTATCCTAGTTAATTTTGGATTTTAATTATTTGTTTCCTATTTAGTATATAACTTTTAATTTAATTAATATTTTATTTGTTAGGAATTCTAATGTTATATGAATTCTATTAATTATGTAAGTTTTAATTATGAATCAATTCTAATGTCATATTCAAACTATGTAAACTTTTAATAAAATATAAAATACTTTTTATTTAATTTTTCTATAATGTTTAGAGCTATAATTTAAAGATCGAAAACTCTAACTTTTATCTATGTTATATGCTGTGTTAATTTTGAATAATTTAAAATTCCAGTATTTCCATGTATTTTAATGAAAAAAATATAAAATCCTTAAGATTATTAAGTAATGAAGTATTATTTCAATTTTTTTTCTAGATAAAACAGAAAAACATAGAAAATAAAGTTTATGTTTAATTATAATATTTTTATATATAAAAAAAAAACCCCTTTTCCTTTCTTTCTTTCTCTCTCTTCCGTCTCACCGGCTGCTAGCCACATCTCTAACCTCACTGGCTACCACCATTGAACCTCTCCCCCTTAACTCGTCGTCGACGACCCTTCACTCTTCTTCTTCTTTTTTGTCCTTCCTGACCAATGACCACCAGCTGAAACTCAACCAGCCCACCATAAAACCCACAACAACGTCATCAATCCTTTTCTCTCTTTCCTTGATGAAATCCCTCTCCTCACACCCAAGCAAAACCATCACAAAGCACCACCATCTCTTCGTCTCCGTCCACACCAACACCGGGCAAAAACTGTTACCAATCAACTATTTTCTCCAACATCATTTCTTCGATATTATCTTTCTTGGTATCTCCAATTTGTTGCTGGTCAAACAATGTAGGATTGAGAGCGTAGGAGTTAACAATTTTTTGATGTTTTTATATATTTTAAAGTATTAATATTAAAATTAATTTTTTAAAAATAAAAAATATTATTTTTATATAAAAAAATATTTTAAAATCATAACCATATTCCCAAAATATTATAGAAATTGGGTCAGTTAGCCAATTAAAAAAGAAAAGAAAAAAAAATAAAACTGCAGTCACGCCATAAGTAAAGGTAAACGACGTGTAGTTCGACTCTCTCTTATTGTTTATCCACGTAAGTGCAAGGCGTAACCTGCCACCAGAAGCAACAAACAAAACCCATCAAAACTTCCACCAAGTCAAATCACACCCACCTCCCACTCCACCTCCAAACCCACAGCACCAACAGCGACTATTCTTCACAATCCAAAAAATCGAAATCGTATAAAACGTTGCAGCTTCGACACAATCAATCTCAAATCCAGAGCTCTGGCTAAATGGTTAGCCTAATCTCTTTCTTTCCTCTGTGATCTTACTCATTAATTTGATTCTAATTTCGTTATTATTTTGCAGGCAACTTCATTGCGCTTGTATTTAACATGTATACGGAATACTTTAGAGGCATCTTTGTGCCTGCAGGTAATGCTTGCATTATAAAATTTAATCCCTTCCTTAATTATTTTTTAATTTTTTGATTTTCGAAATTGCTTTGCAGAACTTCCCTTGTCAAGAAGTTGAAAGGCATAACAAACCAGAGGTCGAAATGAAGTATGTTTTCCATTTTTTATTAAAAAGGAAAATAAGTTATAATATTATTCATAATTGTTTCCTGCATTTTGAGCTTGCTTGTGCAGTATCTTGAGGAATGTTGTGATCTTTTGTTTATGTTTTGCAGGACGAGCCCGGAACTTTTGCTAAATTCTGTAAGGATCATTTTGGTTGATTCTAAATTTTAATTATGAAGAAATGTTTTGTTGTAGTTGTTGTGCTGATGGATATCTAACTTGATTGCATGTGATGATGATGCTATTGCAGATTTTGATATGTAGAAATGAGGCTGAAAAGTGCTTAATAGAAACATCTATTAATTCGTTGCGTATTAGCCTCAAGGTGAAGTGTTTATCTCAACTTTTAGATTAATGTGCCTGGCAGAGCTGCATAGTGAAAATAGTACTTTCTTATAGAACAGTATGTGTCACTGTGAACAATGTTTTTCTGCTCATTTTGGTTACTCGTAACATATGAAAATGGTTGCTTGTGGGCTACTTTTTAATCTTTTAATTCTTTCTAATAGGCTAATGGGTATGTTGTGTCATTTTCGGGATTGCAGATCTATAAGTTTTAATGGATGTTGTTTGGTGCTGAATATGTCATGGTTTGATCAAAGGGAAACAATCCATTTTGCTGCTGCAGAGAGTTTTCCAATTCAGCTATAAAAGATTGTGTTTTAGAAACTTCTGTCCTCCTATTTCTTTCCCTGTGTTCGTCAAATCTAGATTATACATTACATATGCAGCATGGTTCAGGGATCCCATGAAGATTATCAAAGAAGTGTCAGGCGCGTAGGCTTAATAATTTGGTGTGGGTTCTAATAGTCTAAGCTGCTAAAGCAGAATCATTGAAGTACTCATCCTAGAATAACAGTCAGGTGCATAGTTATAAAGTATAAGAATAGCCGCAAAACTTCAAAGATAAGTTGATTTTGCTGCTAAACTTAGTCATACTCATTCTGTTCATGTTAGCTTTTTGAGACCAAAGATACTATGTTCTCTTCTTCTTTTTCCTTTGGTGTTGTATCTCTTTTTTCATCTGGATTTCTTGTGTTTATTTATTAACTTGACACAGCACAAATTGCATCCATTTCCTACTCTCAAATTTTTTCCTTATATGCATATTTATTTCCTCTTGTACAGGTAAAGCAGGCAGATGAGCTTGAAAACATACTAACTAAAAAATTTCTTAGATTTTTATCAATGAGGGCAGAAGCATTTCAAGTGTTGAGGCGAAAGCCTGTACAGGTATGTGTTGTCTCATATGAATGAGTTGAAAAGTGTTTCATTTTGCTTGACAAAATCAACTGTTGATGGTTTCTGTGAATTTTGGTTTTCGGAGTTGCAAGGACTTTATACAGTCACAAGGTTGGCATAACTTGAGTTGCAGGAAAACTTGTGCCTTTTCTTAGATGAAAAATAACATTGTCTGGATTCAGATTAGCGTAGTTTTTCCTTTTCTTAGAAGAACATTAAGCTGGTCCAGCCAAATTGGAATACTGGTTCAAGTCTTTCTCCATAATACACAAGCACTTTGCTGCTCAGCAAGTTGGGTCCTCTGTTTCAATAAGTAACAGAGAATTTGCAAATAAGGGATATGATAACATAATTTGATCTCAATGCAATATTATACAAAAAAGTTTGTCTCTTCAGTTCTCTCTATGAATAGAATTCTAAATGTTTTTTATTGTAATGGATTATGAAGTCTATGTGGTCAAGTGTTGGTGAAAGATTCTTTTATGTTAAGCATTTACAATGCGTTTTGGATACACATGTGGATTTATTGATTATTTTTATTTTCAAAATGCAATTTATATCCTGGTCTAATCACTTGATAATCATATCAATGAACCCTGGTTACTGGCTGAATTGAATTTTCAAACTTATTCTGTTTAATATTATTTTTCATTCAGTAAATAGTAATCTGATCATGCACCTGTTATATAAAGTTTCAGCTTATATCTCTGAAATAATTTACAAATTGCTGACAGACTTTTTCTATATCATGTTGATAGCATTCTTATGATAATATGTTATCATGATGCCTTACTTATCAGGGTTATGACATTAGCTTTCTAATCACAAACTTCCACTGTGAGGAGATGCAGAAACGCAAACTCATCGATTTTATTGTGCAATTCATGGAAGTAAGATTTAACCATTCCTTGCCACTTGCTTGGTCTTTTCTAATTAGATTTCCTTCTAGAATAGGGTTTTGATGTTATTCTCCCAGGTATCACCTGCTATTTGATTATATACATTGTGAAACTCAACCATAAGGCTAAGATGTTATATTTAGACTACTCGTCCCTGTCCTGAGTTTTTTTTAACTCTCTGAAGGGGGGAGAATTGAACAGGAAAGAAAGATTTTTTCAACCTTTACTTTACGTTGTCATTGTGAACAATGCTTTTATTGACATACAAAATTGATTTTTAGTATTTCAAATTTGGTGCACAGTGTATGAAACCAGGTGTCCCTTCATCCACTACTTCAAATATGCTAAATTGGGATTAAGTTTCGTTAGCAGACCATCCTTTCCTCTCAACCCATTAGTTTTAGTTATGTGCTTCATCGTTGTTCAGTTTCAGATGAATAAGTCATTTGGAGAACTTTGACGTTTTTAATTGTGAAATAATTCTATAGCTCTAGAAACTTGTTCATGATAAAGACTTGTATATGGTTTGCTCTCTCAACTTTGAACTGATTTAATGGATTCTCCATATGGGGGAAAATGATGGTGAAAATTATGGCTGGTCACATGCACATGGCCATTCCATGCTACCTTGTGATGGTTTACATGTTGTCAAGAGTAACAGCACCTGGATGGGAAGATGTGATTATCTAGTTTTATTATGAAAGGAAAGTTGGCTTAAACTTTACTCGTGCAGTTACATGATTTACCTTTCATCCATCCGCCCCAGTTTAGGTCCTTATTTTCAGTTTTAATTTATTTTGTTTACCTGGGGTTCTGAGCATATAACTTTTTACCCGTTTATTTTTGCTGCAAATCTATTCTTGTTGCACAAATGGTTCAACAGTGTTTTAAAATTGGAAGCTTTCTCATACACTTGTTCTCCAATTGCAGGATATTGAGAAGGAGATAAGTGAATTGAAAATGTCTGTGAACACACGAGGGAGGCTGGTTGCTACAGAGTTTCTGAAGCAATTTATTTAAATATGATGCCAGTGCTATTTATCCAAGCATTGAATGCCCGTGACACAGCCTGAGACTGTTTTTGGGTTAGTGGTATTTAGCATGCCTGCTTGCTTCAGTCATTCGTTTTAATGTCTTGTAAAATTGTCGTGGTGTGAGATGTAATTTTCCATCCTCAACTTCAGTCCTATTGATAAACCGTCTTTCGCCCTAGTTTGAAAGAGGCCAATCAATCAATGATCGAAAGTCACAATTCATGTGTTCTTGTTCCTGTATAGATTAGCAACGACAGAAGATGAACAGTAAAATAGCACATGACAATAATTAACTAAAAGAAAAATAAGTTGACAAAAGAAAAGATTGTCGGAGATCTATCATCGCTCCACTATGAATATTGCTCATGACTGAAAGAGTTTGCTGAAATGGTTCAAATCTCATTATAAATGCAAAAAGGATGCATTACTCTATCAAAATAAGTTGCATTTGTTAGAGCAATGCTCAAAATGAAGTATTGGTCTATATTCATTTATTCAATTAATTTTATTTAATTCAAGAATAAGAATTTTACTTATGACTAGTTATAAGAGTTTAGTTTGCTGAAATGATTCAAATCTTATTGCAAAAAGATGCATGACTCTATCAAAACAAGTTGCATTTGTTAGAGCAATGCTCAAAATGGAGTATTGGTCTATATTTATTTATTCAATTAATTTTATTTAATTCAAGAATAAAATTTTACTTTTGACTAAAAGAGTTTATTGAAATGGTTTAAATTTCATTGCAAAAGGATGCATGACTTTATCAAAACAAGTCGCAATTGTTAGAGCAATGCTCAAAATGGAGGATTGGTCTATATTCATTTATTCAATTAATTTTATTTAATTCAAGAATAAGAATTATTTTGAAAAAGTAAATTTAACAAAGAATAATAAATAAAAAAATAAAAAATCTCAAGATAACCCAAAAAAAGTAAAAAAAAAAAAAAAGGATAAAACAAAGCAAATAAATAAACAAAGCCTAATCTCCAATCAAATTTTAAAAAAAAAAAAAAACTTAAAAGAATGATAAAAACAATCATAGCACTTCAGATGAACCTCTTAAAGCTGAATTAATTTTTCAAATTATAACCCATTAAATTTCAAACTTGAGTTTAATCAAGAAGTTCAAATCTAAACTAACTAAATGTTGAAGGATGAGATTAAGTAAAAAAAAAATACCAACCTAAACAATTTGGTAAAGAAAAAAAATAAAAAAAAATGATGGATGGTCAAATGTAAACATAATAATAGAAATTTTTTTTTTCTCAAATGACATATATAGCAACTAAAAGAATGGGAATCAAATTTAAGAAATGAAAAAAAAAATTAAATGAGGATGAAATTGAAATAAATTTCTAATTCCATAAATTTGTTTAAATAAAACAATTATTAACCAAAAAAAGATAAAACAAAACAAGTAAATAAACAAAGCTTAATCTCCAATAAAATTAAAAATATATATAGTTTAAAAGAATGATAAAAATAATCACAACACCTCAGATGAACCTCCGAAAATTGGATTAATTTTTCAAACTACAACCTATGAAATCTCAAATATGGGTTTAATTAAGAAGCTCAAATCTAAACTAACTAAATATGGAAGGATGAGATTGAGTAAAAACAATACCAAGCTAAACAATTTGGCAAAGAAAAAAAATTAAAAGAATGAAGATAAAATGATAAGAAAAAAAATGATGAAGGATGAAATGTAAACAAAAAATTATATTTTTTTTTCTCAAATGACATGTATAGCAACTAAAAAGAATGAGAACCATATTTTTTAAAAAATAAAAATTCAAATGAGGATGAAATTGAAATAAATTTGTAATTCCATAAATTAGTTTAAATAAAACAAATATTAACCAAAACAAGTAGGGACTAAATCGAAAAAAAAGCTGAGGGGTTGATTTGAAAAATTACAAGGTAGGGTACAAATATTGAGGGAAAGAGAGAGGATAAAAATCAAAATGGTTGTTGGAGCTAAACTGAAGGTCCGTTCAATGCATGCGCCATCTCTACATGAAGGAGATGCCAAGATGAATATATAGTCGCACCAAAATAATGGTTTTGGTTACTATAATTAGCTACATACGCCGTCTAAAGACGGCGTAGCGGTCAATGTGTGCCTAATATATTTTTATGATTTTTTTAAATAATTTTATTTTATTAAAAAATAGAACTGCTCCTCACTTTATCCAATAACAATGGAAAAATCAATAGCATAATGATAAAAATACACTTAGAGCCAATGTATAAAAAGTTGAAATTCAAGAATAAGGAGGTATTTTTACTGTGTTTATAAAATAAAAAGATTAAAAGACCCCTCAGTAGACAATTGTTTTTGTCAAGAAAGGCAAACATGTTATTTTACTATGTATTTTTTAATGTAAAATATGAATTTACCCCTCAATATCCAATAATTTAGGACTCTTAAGGATATTTATACCACTTTACTATTTAATTTAAAATAAAATATAATTCTTGTCCTCAGTCAATTCAAAAATACCAGAAAATCTTGCTGCAAAGTCAATTCTACCAATATGATACAAATATTATTCTCGTTTACAGAGTGCAGTGTATCCAGGGGGACAATGTTTTTCCCATCCCTCTAGTTTTTTTATTTAATTGGTTCTAGAGCTTTAGTTAATGGCTTTTAAAGTTTTACGTGATGTATAGATGGAAAAATAATCTGTGATCTAATTTTTAGGATTATAATAATTTTTTAGAACATCCCTTTCTTAATTAGATGTAGAGTGAGATTTACATATTACTATTAATACATGTTATAATGTTAGCATTATATTAAGGATTTAATAATTAACAAAAAATATTTAAATGGTATATATATATATATATATATATATATAAAGCAATTAGTAGTGAGACAAAAATTAAAAAATATATCAACAACATTTACATTTTTTTAACATATAAAAAAAGTGCAAACATTATTAATGTATTTTTTATTTGCAAATGAACTTTTGATTATAAATTAAAATTTAATATACACAAAGTAATTTCATTTTAAATATCAAGATGATGATATTTTCAATTGATTTAGACCAATTCAAGTTAAATTATCAAAATAGACTTGACTATGTCTAATAAAATAATTTTTCTAAAATGATTTGTATTTGATTATATTACACTAAAAATATACACCATTAGAAAAGCAATCAAATATTGTTTTTAAGAATATTGATGGGATATAAAATTGTTTTTGCTAACATTATAAAAAGTTTATTATACTCTAATTAAAAAACAAAGCAAAAAATGAATGGTATTTAATAAATTAATAGTTAAAATATATTCTTAATTAATTTAAAAATTTAATAAATTAATATATTTATAATGTTTTAAATTAATTTTTTTTTTAAAAAAAAAAAACATATCAGATCCACGTTCTTGGTCTTAATAAATAAAGCCCTAGAACGCCTAGGCTTTTTTTCCCTCAATCATCTTAACTTTTTTTTTTATTATTATTATTAAATAGGCAATAGGTCACCTACCATTGCAAGCTACTTGTCATCTATTGGATTATTTTGTAGAATCCAAACACCATAGTGGCTATTGAAAAATCAAGAAGGGTCTTACTCTAAAAATTTATTTTCTTCCAATTTCCACCTAGAAACTCCTAAAAAAAAAAAACTATAAAAACCTATATAAACCACTCAACAACCCTAAAATTACATAAAAATAAAAAATAAGCCAAATCATGAAAATAAAAACTGAACCGATCTACTTTTCTTGTCAAGTTTAGAGGAAGAAATTATATTCATTGAACTCCTCTCTAGAAAAAAAAAACTCATTAATAAAAAGATCATAATTTTCTATAATTGGATTGTGGTTAAATGACAACTTTCTTATTTTTTAGATATTTTATCCCACCTCTCTCTAACATATAAAGCAAAAAATAAACAAAATAAATTTTTGAATCAAAATAAAAATTTTGAAGCACTTTGAGATTGGGCATGTTTTTCTTTGCATTTTAAATTGTGGTCTTATCACTTTAAATCTTGTATTTCTAATTTAATTGAAAATTTTATCTCATGAAAATAGACTTTTAAAAGATCAAATTAAAAAGAAAAAAAATATGAGGATAAAATTAAAAAAAAACAAAAAATAAAAATAAAAGAGGGAGAGAGGGGAGAAATTACTTTTGGTTTTTTAAATGTAATTCTCTATCTTTTTGTTGTTTATCTATGCATATAATGGGAATGAAGGAAAAGGTTACCTAAAGAGTTAACAATTGTTTCAATTAAGTTTAGTGCAATCATTTGTTAAAAAAGGTTAAAGATTTTGCCATGTAGGATGGTAGATGACAATTAATAAAATCATCAACATTAAAAGGTTTTTTTAATCTTAAATTGGAAAGAATAATGGGCAGGTTTTTTATATTCAAAATTGTAATCAATTAAAAAAATATTAGATGTTCATAAAAATATTTTTAAATTTATAATAAAAATTTTATTTTATATTAATTTATTTTAATTATTTTTCTATTTCTGTTTAATATATTGTTTTTAGAAAATATTTTTAAAATATTACTGATAGAGTTTCTAATGGAACAACTCCATTAGTATATTTCAGAAAGAGTTGGAAAAAAATTACTAGAAATATCTCTATTATTGTTAACTCATCGATAAAATTACTGATGGTATTCTATCGATGATATGTTATATTTACCAATTGATATATTGATGGACAAATAAAAACACTGATGACATTACATATAGTCTCTTGTCGGTGATATGTTAAATTTACTGATGGAGATACCAATAAAATAACGCAAGTATATATTTTTTGGCGTATTTTTTCGTTTATAAATCCATTGGTATATTTATTACTAATGAACTCACCAATAGACTATAAATTATTGATGAGATTTTTTTAGATGGACTATTTATGAGGTTCAATTAACTTACATATTTAATACTGACATAAATTCTCATTAATAAAACTTTTAAATTTGGTAGTGGATTATGTTGTAAGATATTTGCGTCGATGTGTTTCTTAATAGAAAATTTAGTATTAATCAAAGTGGAATATTTATTAAGTGGCAGTTATTTTAGAAGATTAATTCCGATGTTGATGTTAATAGTTAATAAATGCAATTAATATGATGAAATTGTTAGGTTTGTTAAAACTTTTAAACGCAGTTAAAATGATAATTTTTTCTCTCTAAAAGTTCCAAGGACAACGTTAATCTATAGAGGGTCATTTATGGTTTAGATAAAGATTGCTTAAAAATCAAATTTTATTTTGGAGGTTTGATTAACTTTTTTAAGATTGAGTTATTGTAAATCACAAATTTTTTAAATATTCAATTTTTATGAGTAATTTATATAAACTATTAATGAAAAATTCTTTAAAATCTACCATGCTTGTTATGCAACAGTCTAGCCCCACTAAACTTACATTTCCTAACAAATTTACTTGTGTTCGCCTGCAATTAGATGTATCATTCACCCAAATAAGTTGTCTCCTCTTCTTTGTTTCATACAATAACACAAGTGAATAAATCAAAATACTACACAAGAATTAGTAGCAAAAACCCAACCTTTATTAACTCTTTAACAAGGGAAAAAACACAAAAGTTTCTCTTGTGTGTGCAATGCAATAGAATCTGCATGCTACACAACCTTTATGGCGTATTTATAGATAATCTATACAGAAGTTACAATAAAAACCACCTCAAAAAGATCAAGACAAGTCCAGACAATTTTTTTTCCAAAACAATTAATTGTTGATAATTGCCCAATAGTTGCAACTTCTCTCGGTCTTCCACCCACTACCCTGCCATGCTGCATGTCTGGGATTGTTCCCAAGTCCAAACTCACGATAACCCACTACTCACAGCCGTTGCACGCTGCCAATCAAATTTGCCACCGTCACGTAGGCTGCCGCTGCCCATTGCGTCCGTCGGTGCATCTTTCGCATGTTTGACCCCCTAACAGGTGGCTTAAGGCGTAAACTTTCATGCTGCATTATATTATATGTGACGTTCATCCACGGAAGCATCTTCTAATAAAAACTGAAAACATTTCCAACATCCGTGAGAAGATAAATATATATATTCTAATAAAAAATGAAAACTATTTCCAAGAAACGTGGAGAACACGAGGAATTTTAATTCAATTGAAAGAACGTCTGGTGTTTACAGTGCGCATGCAAAAAAATGCAGCACGTTAATGAATTTGGCAACTGATCTTTCCAGAAACTTCACAGACTAGGATTGGATTAAAGGGAGGATAGTAAATATGACAATTTACATTTTTTTGGCTAAACAGAATGAAAACCTTTGCCATGCAGGAAAATAATGGGGTACCCTCCACGCACATTTTCTTCAGGGCAAAAGCACTAATTATACAACTTAAATCAACCAAAATGGAAAAATCCAACTAATGATGTCAAAATGTTCAGCTATCATTTACAACCATTTAGAAAATGCAGGAGAAAAGAATTGTGTTTGCTATTGTTTGTGAACCTGCCAAAACCATATATCTGCCACCAAACGAAGTGCAAAGGGAAAGATGCCATTTGCTTTGCGGCGCCTGTCACTGGGTTTTTGGTTTTTGAATTTTCACATACGGGAAAAGTCCCATGAAGTGGGCAACTTTTGGATTCCAACCCAACTGCTGAGCACGACAAAACATCAGGAAAGTGTTTGCAAAATATGAATTGAACCCCATCAAGACATGCCATAAAGCATGTCCCTCGGGGTTGAAGTACCACCGAGAAATGTTGTTGCAGAATAGGCGATCAAAAAGCCAACAAAGACTTCCCATGAAAATGGTAGCCAAATATAATTTTGCAAGCCGCTTTGCAGATGCATCTTTTGTGTAGATGTAGTACTTGTACATCCGGGGAACACAGAGAACGCAAAGTATCACATAATGTACCTTGAAACCAATTCTTAAACGAACCAATGCATGGACAATTGCAAATGCAGCTCCATAAAAGAACAAGAAGGTGGGCATCGTGCTTCGGTAGTGCCAATCTGGAGAGTAAAGGATGTAGATATACAACAGCATTTCCCAAACCATCGGTGTTTCATCACCTTGCTGCTGCCTGAAGATAATCAAAAGAACCAAATACCTTAATCAGCATAATGAATAAACGAGCAAACAAAACAAGTTCACATGATATGGGAATGAAATCCAACAAATCAAAATACAGGTCTCAAGTCCCAACTTTTTCCACAGGGGAATAAATACTAAAAAACCATATTACTGAACCTGCTAACATAGCACTTAGTTACTGTCTCGGGATAGAAGAGATGGATAGAAGAGACAGACAATGGAAATTGAGGGGACTAGATGCAATAAACTAATTTTCATATAACATAAAATTTGTTTGTAAGCAGATGCAGGACAAATTAGGAAGTTCAATGTTTTTGCAATTCTGGGCATTCATTGGCAATTAAGGGAATAAAATAATTGAGGCAATGCGTTCCAGACAATAAACCCTATCATCCCGCAATAAGATATGGAATTGAACACTTCTTTAAATCATCAGCACCAGCACCTCATCAAATCTAGCTGCAATCTGAAGAACCACCCTATTGAATTTCTAGCCAATCACATCACACATACAATAATACAATGTCCTATCCACTCATTGGAATACTGAATCTACAACTTCCATGTTTCTCAATCTAGAAACCATTTCCAATACCGAGTTCACAGAACTTCAAAAGGAACTTCAAGGGTAAAAATCAATGGTTGATTGATCCTCCTTATTCTTTGGCTTAAGCTAGGAAAGCTCAAGGACCCTTTTACATTAATATGAATATTCTTGAATGGAAATTTCCATTGGTTGTGTGTTTGTGTGTGAGAAATCAGTAAAAGGAATTAAGTGGATGAAACCCAAAACAAAACCAAGAAGCATGAACGATTGGTCAATCTACAAAGTCCATAAAAAAAAAATCAACAAAGTATTTGCTTATGTGTAACTCCTTTCCTTCCCTCACTCCCTCAACAGTAGCCCGTAGGCAGAGGATTCTATAGAATGACCAAAAAGCTTAAATGGTTACTATGCATGAACATAAAATCAACTTATACAGAGACGTAAACACCTAGAACAAGAGCTTTTGTGCATGAAAGTCTTAACATCTTACAGCATCGTATGCCATAAATTCAAAACCAGGAACATTTTAAGAATTTTATCCATCTAAAGGAAAATATATATATATATATATATATATATATATATATATATATACAGACACACACACACTTCTACCTACACAATAACAAGTTCCATGGGCAAAATATAGGAGCTGCTAACCGTCCAAATATTAGAGAAGCAGTTGAGAAGAAGATGATGAACAAGATAGGAGAATGGAGAAGAGTACTCACATGTGTTGCAAAGTGGCATGGTATAACATACTTCCAATGGCAAGTATCATATTAGATATGTGAAGTATACTAAACCTCTTCTCAAACCGTTGTCTGAAAGCATTTATAAGGCCAACAAGTGCCAAAAGAATGCCTGGGATATTTGATATGGTGTTAAAAAACTCGGCAATGTAAGATGAATACACATAATTTTTTTCACACCATTCTGCAGATGTTACAGGGCCCCAAAAGCTCGATATTCCTTCTGCCATTGTTCAATTGATATGCACAAGTGTATGATAATTCAACTCATACACTTTCAGCTAGAATATTGAAGGGATCATAACCTGCATTATTGTGATATAAGAGATGAGACAATGAACCTTAGAAAAATAAATAAATAAAAAGAGAGAGAGAAAGACAGAGAGAAAAGAGAAGAAAAGGGAGGTAATAGATCCTGTCCCCCATAACTAATTGTTCATTGGGTGCCCAATCTTCCCAGTTTACTCTAATGCAAAAATACATTTGTTTCACTTTGAGGCCCAAACAGTGTAGCAGGTAGGAGCGCAGTTGCAAATTTACTACTAAGATGTAAGCAGTTGGCACATTTAAGAATAAACAAAAGCGTGTAGGGAATTATATTCACAACAAGGGAAAGAGGAGAGAGTGAATTTTCCTTAACGACTTGAATATGTATGCATATAAGTAGAATCAGAGCAAAAATAGAGCTTCTCTTGCATGTTCAGACACTCTGTATGCATAGTGGATCCTCTTTCTAAATAATATCCATAGCTGAAATACTAAGTATAATATCTTCAGGGGCAAATGCTACTAAAACAATCAAAACACGGTTTAGGGAAACAATTATTAATCATTATTATAGGGGATGAAAAAAAAAAGTTTTTTTTTTCTCTATATCTAGAAGTTTCTCTGACTGCATACATCATTGCATGCAAACTACTACTTCTCTTTTTAATAGCCTGCATTAATAGGGATCTGCATCCATACCCACTCCAAGTAATAGTACTAGAACTAGAAAGCATCCTATTTAGTGATGCTGATACTGACTTCATACACCATAAGCAGACATATTTTGAATAATTACATGGATATTTAATCAATATACAAAGAAAAAAATGCTAAGGTAGTTTGCTTTCTAAATTCTTGGCAAAATCGACAGTCACGAAAACAGCAATTCAAATACATGGAAATGAATCAAATATCTAACATCTAACAAGAACTTGCAAAGTATAGAGGCAGCTTCGAAGCATTCATAACCACGCTGAAGTCCTAAAGGTAAGATAACTCATAAAGCACTGGTCACCAAATGAGCTATTTAGCAATTTATCATGGTGGAAATTAGCAACTCAGGACAATTTTTGCATTCATGAAAAAAAAGAAAAATTCAGGTCACACTTTAGTAGACAGGACTCCTGTTTCCTACATTTAAAGGGTTTCCAATACATCAACATCCAAGTGTGATCTCAGATTACATGGCAAGTCTACTTAAATTAGAATTAAACAAAAGAATTATAAATCCATCTAAACTAAGTCCAAAATATCAATTCAGTAAAGCATTAAACATTATCCATCCTTTTTAAGCATAACCATACTTACTACCACCGGGCTTCTCAAAGGTACATTTTCTGCTCCAAAACATGATGACGAGCAATGCAATTATCAAGAAAATAAATTTGCATACAAATTGCAAACTTAACAAAAACAAAACAGTTGCAACACACAAGGGCAGATTCACCCGAGTTGAGAAATGCACCGAACGGCATTGACACGCATAATAATAAGAACCAAAACGGAACTACTAAAAACTAATCTTCACGGCATTCATCTATTTAATTTTAACTTGATTATATTTAGTTTCACTTATCAACAAGACTAAGTAATAATGCATGGTCCAATACATTATGCCAAAATCAATGTACTAGGGTGAAGAAACCATAACTACGATTTTGTTCCTAAGATAAGAAATCGTAACATAACAGAAATCCGATTCCCTATTATGCATTCTTCTACTACTCGATACACAAAATTTAGTTATTTCTCAAATAATTCTCATTCATCTAACCCTAAACATTAGAAAAAATAAAATTAAATTAAAATACCACGTAGCATAAACAGTATCAAAATTCGCCAACATTACATAGCTAAAGCAAAAGAGAAAGTGAGAATGATAATTGAGTGAAAAACTAACCGTGTAGCAATCAGATCTGTTCTATATTGCAACGACTCTTCCTTGTTCGAATAATTGGAATAATAACGAATAGGGCAACAGCAAAACGGAGCAGAAGCCAATTCGGGAACAGTACGGGAATGGTTTAGGGCTTTTCAAAGTGACTGGGCGCGTGGAGAGAAGGGTTTTTTTTTTAAGGGAGTGTTTGAGGACACGTGTAAGATAATGGATTCGTTGGATTAGATTTGTGAGCGGTTGGGATTTCTTTGGTCTAGGAACTTTATCACCTTTCATTGATCGCTATTAATTGGACTCATTGGACGTCGCGTGTTGAATACGTGCTGCCCCATTTTATTTTCTATTAAACTTCTAAACAATATTTTAGCTTGCTTTGGTGTTTTGTTTTTTTTAATGTAACAATAAATTTTGATTTTGAACTAATTTGTTGTTCGTTTGGAGATATATATGATTTAAAATAGGAATTTAATAATTTTAATTTAAATATAAAGATAAACTAACTTTAAATTGAAATAATTCAACACAAATAAAATATAAAAATATTTAAAATATAAAAGGTTTTAATATAAAAAAAAATAATCAAATAGTATCTACATCATTAACATAGAAATAAGAATATTGGTCTTATGATGATATGTGAAAAAAAAAATCGTCAATTAAATTTTTTAATAAATGATCATTTTTATAATTTTAGCATTGTTATCAAAATAAATCTTTTCACCCTCTAAAATCAAAGCATCTCAGTAGTCTTTCAATTTAAATTCTTTCCATTAAAAATTTTATGATCTTTGTGTATCTATTTATTTAATAAAAATTAATGTTATCAATGCTAATAAAATTTAAAATATTTTTTATTGTGCTTTAATTTCTATAAAGTACAAATATGGATATAAAACATATATATTAGTGACAAATTTAATTTTAAAAAAATAATATTAATATTAATAAAAATAGTAATAATTAATTTTAATGTTATTATTATTATTAATATAATAATATTAATATTTTACCCTTGAATCCTAAAATTATAACGATTAAATATCAAATTATCTAGTTTATTGTGCTCTAGCTAATTATTATTAAATGATATTTTTACTTTACGACATTTTAGTTTTGTCAAAGTTTTATCCAAAATGAAATAAATAAAGTAAATCCAGAATATTTTGGCCAAAATTTGGAATACCCGATATCTTAAGTGATATGAAAATTATTCAACTTTGTTCTATTTTTCAAAATGATATAATATATGCCGACTGGAGCGGAACAAATTTTACAACCTTGCCTATAATTGATTTCATCATTATTATCTTTTTCCACAAATCTTAAAAATACAAACAAACCATAAAATGTAGTTTTAATTTTATTATTAAATCATATTTTATACATTTTTATCTTTAAGCTTTCAAAACTTCTCAATTAAGAACTTTTATTCATTTAAAAAAACATATATCCATATTTTCACTTGCACCTTTTGTTTTATAAAAAATGATATCATTTTATATAAAAAAAAACTCAATGTTTATGTTAAGTAATTTTAACAAAAATCCTTATTAAGAAATACGAATAGTATAATAATAAAAATGATCCTGTGTGCAAAAATTAAGATTACCGGCAAATATTTGAAGTTTGTCTTAATTTTTTATATATATAAAATCACTTTCTATTTTTTTATAAATCCCCAGTATAATAGATATCTTTATAAACATTGTTTAAATTTTTTTAGAAATGCGATTCAATTGATAAAATAAAGGAGATGAAATTTATAAGGTTGTATGATATACATGATGAATGTAGTAAAATTATGTAAATATTACAATATTATTTTAATGTTATTTGATAATTAAATTTAATTAATTACACAATCTTATGAATTTTATTAATATAAAAAGTTATTTAAGTAAATTTCAATTTACACACTACAATATCTTAAGAGAAATATTTTTAATACATAAACCAGGATTCGAAGTAGATTTCTAGCTGGAAATAAAGTTTATCATCTTATGAATGAAGATTTAATATTTTTTTGGTAGCTAGAATCATAGACGTAATTATGAATAGATTTAGAAATACAACGACTAAATTGAAATTTTCAATGAAGAAAATCTAGCTCAATTTGCTTTTCTTTCCTCCATCAGACAAAAACAAAAAAACATGGGCAAATTCGTCATTATCCAAAAACCGTACAAAGATGTTTTTTTTACAAAAACCGTACAAAGATCAGCCTGTTTGGGAGCGTGGTTGCGGTTACTTTTCAAAGTGCCTTTTATGCTGAAATGCATCAAAATGATGTTTTTTTTGTTTTTTTAAAATTATTTTTTAGATTAACGCATAAAAAAATCCAAAATATATTTAAAAATATATTTTTAACAAAAAATTAAATTTTGATAAAACATGGTTTGCACCGCGTTCCCCAACATTTATGCATGGAAATACGTAAAAAAACAGAAAAAAAAGGGTAGGAAATTTGATTTGGAAGATGAAATTTTTTTTTCCATTACAGTACATGTACTAAGCTTTTTATTCATTAAAAATTGTGTAAACCAATTATTTACATCATGTATTTTCTGCCAATTTATCAAAATAAAATCCATTTACTATGTATTTTCAATTTCACTCATCTAGTATGATGTATCCAAATTGAAAAGGAGACTACTAAATTGGGAGGGTAGAGTAACTGATGATATTAGAAATAATGAGAGAAAATTTATATAGGGAAGTTTATATAAATTTTTAATTTTAAAAAATTATAATTAATTAGATTAAACTAAAAATACATGTATTTTTTTAATTGTTAAAATTGATAATAGATGACTCTTTTTATGAATGGGAAAAAGGGTACAAATATAGTGATTTTGGCCATTAAAATCTTGTCCATATTGGGAGGAAGTAGGAATTTTTTTAAAAAAAAGTTGGCATGATACCTAAAAGAGTAAACACCAAGTTAAACATGTTTTATTTATTTATTATTACTATTAGTATTATCAACCAATTCTTCTTGTGTAAAGATAATGTATTAAAAGAAAGTATAATATTACTTGTGTTTCTTTACTTTTCCATTTATACATCCTAATAATATGAATACCTAAGTTTCCTTCACTTTTTTGAACCTCTAAATAAAGAAACTTTTATTTCATTTATTTTCATCCTTAGATTGCCATACATATTAGCAAATCCTGAATCAACCATGGGGAGGACAGAGAATATTTGAGAGTGTGATTGAATTGTTTTTCAAAATATTTTTTATTTAGAAATAAATTAAAATAATTTTTTTATTTAAAAAAAATTATTTTTAATATCAACGTATTAAAATGATATAAAAATATAAAAATTTTATTATTTTAAAGCAAAGAAAAAATTTTAAATTTTAAATTTTTTTTAAAATTTTTTTAAAACAAATTATTGTTAATGGCATAGTGAAAGTGTTTTTGGCTGATTTGTTTGGAAGCAGAGCAGAAGCTGAAAAGGCTCACGTAGTAAAGAAGTAGGGATTTTGCTTGTTTTGGCGTATCTATTTTACAATACTATTTTCTTGGGTTACTATATATATATATATATATATATATATATATATATATATATATATATATATATATATTCATTTTTCATACTTAGCTGCTATCCTTGTTTGCCAAGGATCATTGCATCTTTCTCTATACTATCCTCCATTATATGTCTAAAGGTGATAATGACTAATGTCTAAGAAAAAAAAAAGAGTCGGAGTTGAGAAGACATAATATTTTATGTCTAATTATCAAAAGAGAAGACATAAATTGTGTTCATGTGTAAGGTGATAATGAATATGACATGTAGTTAATAGATTAATTACTCATGACAATGACTTTGATTTGGTTCATATAAATATATTTATTTTTAATAAAAATTTATTTATTTTTAATATTTATTAAATATATGATTAATAAATTTAATATTTGATTAATGAATTTAAAGTAAAAATAAAGTTTCCATAATAAAATATTTTGCAAAGAAAATTATAAAGTTATTATAATTATAGAATTCATATATATTACATCAAAGTATTGTTCTTAAATGTTCATAGTCAATACTCTATTAAAACTACACATTACTTAGAGTTGTTGAGATTAATATATATTGTGTTCTTTCTTTTATGAAATAAAACAGTTGTTCTCATAAGCTGAGTTATATCTCTCATAAGCTTAAGAGATATCTAGAACTAATGTATAAGTGTTTGTTAGGTGATATATATATTGAATTGACCCACATGATAGTTTCATATAGAGAGATCATATATGTCGATGAAAAGACATACATAATAGTTGTGTAAGTGATCCTTAGAGTTGAAATTAATAACTTATCTTATATATGAAATATTACGCTTTGATCTGGTAACATTTTGTCCTAATTAAGGGTAATAAACATGTGTATATTAAGTATAACATAAAATATATAAAGGTATTTGAGTAATCAAGTGATGATTCATCATTCTAGGTGAATTAGAAAAAAAAAATCTCATTTGTTCTCAAATAGTATTGATTTCAAAAGAGTTTCAAATCTTAATCAAGTGTGACTTGATTGTAAATAAGTTTTAGAAACTGATAATTAGAATATAATTGTTATAGGGAATTACAATTCTAGACCTAGAAAAATCATGTAAGGACTTAATTAAATAAATTTCTAAAGTTATCCTAAAATAATATATGTGATATTATTTAAGGGGATAAATTGTTATTTTATCATTTATAGGGTTTTCAGGTTTTCTATAAATAGAATAATATGCCTCTTATTTTCTATATAGTACACACATAGTATAGAAACCCTAAAAAACAAAAAAAAAACAAAAAAAAAAGCTAGCAATCAAAGACATAATAGTCTCTATCTCCTAAAAAGGTTCTATGATATTTCTCACCAGTGATTCGTGTGAATTATTGTTAAAGGTTGGACATTTAAATGATTTCTGGTTTGTAACAACTTAACCTTGAAGCAATTATTTAAAGCTGAAAATAACATCTGATCTTTAGATAATCTTGTGTAAACCCTAAACAACCCTAGATTATCTAACATGATCTTAGGACTCCCATAACAAATTAAAATTTATCATCGCTATGTATAAGTGTTTTGATAAACTTAACAGTGGTAGCAGAGCCATCATTAGACCATTAGAATTGTTGATTATATATTCTAATTATTATTAACATTAATGGCAAATTAAATTTGTGTGAAAAATTATTTTTCCAAAAAATATTTCTCTTATGATTTTTTTTTAAAATCTGGTTACTGTTCTGGTAATCAAATCTAGTCTATATTTGGTAGGATTTATGAAAAAAAAAATGGCAATGCCACCAACGGCTACGCTAAGTCTTCTGGTGCTCGTTATTATGTGAGAGGTAGTAGTCGCAGCTAACTTACCAAATACATCACTTGGGGTGCTATTGCGCCACCAACAACGATACCAGATTTGCTAGCACTCACTGTTGGCTAGACCATGTCATGTACACTGTTAGACTAGCACAACCTCGTGCTAATGGCAGATGCAGCATACAGTTGTTGCTCTATGCTACAAGTGACACAACAATAGCATGTTACTGTTGTTGTTGTTGTTTTGTTGTTACTAATGGTGGGCAATGAGCTTATTGTTGGCAATAAGTAGATAAGAAAGGAGAAGAGGAGCAAAATTATAATTTTACCCCTTATCCAATTTTAGGGTTTTAAGGAATTAAATTATAAATTTAACCCTACAATTTATACCTTATTATAATAGGATATTTTGAGAAGAATTACGATTATATCCCTATACATATAAAATATTGATTTTATATTAAAATCAAAGCCTTAAATTAAATTAATTGCATAATTGATTTATTTTTAATTGGATTAGGATTGAATTGAAGTGTTTAATTCATTTTTATTTTATTTTTGTGTTATCCTAATTGGATTAGGATTTAATAAAAAATATTAATTAATTTTTTTTGGAAAAATGGTTTTTTTTCTAAATAAAGAGAGTTTTTAAGTCGAAAGATCATATTTAATTGATACTAAAATAGTTTATGATTTTAATAAGAATTTTAATATGATTAGTTTTCTTATTAAATTTTAAAAACTGATTTTTCAAAGTAAATATCTATTAAATAAAATTTATTATGTTTGGGAAATTATCTAATTTGATTTGATTTAAATTTCTAAGTGTTGGAAATATTATTTTAAAAATTACACATAAAGCCAATAATTAGAATTGAAGCATGCAATGTATTTACTTATACATATTAATGTGTTATTATGCATTATTGATGATTATGAACATTAAATACTACTGTGATCATGTTTTTATGGTTGAATAATATTAAATATTACATGTGTGTCCTATCTCTTTTTTTTCTAGGTTATAAAATTATTTTCTCATTTAATTCCCCTCGAATATAACTTGAGGTTTCTTATTCAATTATATAAATTTTATGTAATTTAGAAATGTAAAAATTTAGATAGAAAATATATTTTGTAATCCAAGATGGAGAAAAAAAAGGTGATGATATCTATAATTGTGATGCTCACAAATAACTTACAAAGATTTTTAACAGCTACCTAAGTTTTTGACCACCCAATTCCCTTTAATGGCTCGAGGAAATTAGTATAGATATGTTTCTAATCATCCAATTAGAATAGGTGCATGTTTATATATAATTGTTATGTATGATATATCAATAATGTTATGGAATGAGATTTAAATAAAATAATAAATCCCTCATTAACATATTAAGAACATGATTTGTTACCTTTTGATTTTAATACATAAAACCAGAGTTCTATTTATGAATAAATTGTTGAACTACTAAAGATCATTATTAATCAAATATGTTTAATGTTATAAAATTAGGTCTTACTTGATTAACTTATATGATTTGGATGAATTACTTATGATCATAAAAGACTAGATGAAGCAGTTAAACAAAACATATATGATTTGTTTAGACAAAGAGTTGTCATATAACTAATATAGGAGTCACATAGAGATGTGATTAATAAATTATATTATCTACTTAATTTAATTTATTTTTATTTATTGAGTTACTTAATGTTGAATATATTAAACGAGATCCTAACCCATTAGAAAATCTAAGAGAGATTTTTTAAATTAATAGTGAAGGTTATTAATTTGCAATTAAATAGTGAGATATCAAATTATAATTAAAGACCTTATCTAATTTGGTTATAAATATTTATGCATGAAACCAATACTTGTTATCTTTAAATGAATAGGTTGATAGATTACCATGAGTAAAAATAAATGTATTTTTATGTAGTACACTTGATGCTAATAAATTAATTGGACCACACTTCTTAGACTGATATCAAAATATGAGAATTATTCTCAATCAAGGAAGAAGGTTGTATATTCTTGAAAATTCTATTCCTCGTGTCCTTGTTAAGGATGCAAATAATGAAGTTATGACTGAATATCAATGTCATGTTGATAAAAATTAACAGGCTACATGTATTATGATAGCGAGCATGTCAATTGAACTTCAAAGATAACATGGAAATATGGATGTCCATATAATAATTATGCATTTTAAAGAATTGTTTGATGCAACTAGTAGGACTGAAAAGTATGAGACCTATAAAAAATTATTCTGCTACAAAATCACAAGGGTTCCTCGGTGAACACTCATGTGTTGAGGAAGATTGAAAATTTTATAAATTAGGCTAATTATGCTTTGTCATGAAACATTAATTAAGAATGACCAGAGTATTTTTCATCATTGTGGCATGAAAAACCATTATAGAAGGAACTATAAATATTATCCTGTAACCATGAAGGCTAGGAAGCTTGTTGGAGCTTCTACTTCATGTATATTTATTTATTAAATAAAGCTAAAATAGACCTATATGTAGACAATGAAGTAAGGATTGTTGCACTAATTTTACTAAATATGTCAATATTAGAACTTGATAATTATTATTTTATTATAGAACTTTCTAGAAACATCGTATCCATTTTTGAATAGATTTAAATTTATTATTGAGAAAAAATATTGTTCCTTATATAATAATAATAATAATTATAGATCTAATACCTATACATATGGTTTGTATATACCTAATCTTGGAATACTCAAGTTCAATATAAATAGCAAGAAGAATATATTAAATAATCAATATCTATATTATTTATGGCATTGTAAACTAAATAATATCAATTAAATAAGAACCACTTAATTACATAAATTATGATATTTGACCCTTTTCATTATAAATCATATAAACCTTATAACGCTTGTTTGTTGGGTAAGATGACCAAATTCACTAAAAGAATAAAAGATCTAATGGATTGTTAGATCTAATATATATAAATGTATGTGGACCAATAACTATTCGTGCCATGAATGAATATACATGTTTTTATCATTGATGATCATATTGTGTGTGGTCATGTGTATTTGATAAAAGTTTAAATCATTTAAAAGATTCAAATAATTTAAAAATAAAGTTAAAATACAAAATGGAAAGATTTTAAGATACTTCAATTGGATTGATGTGGTGAATACCTCACCTAATATTTTCAAGATTATATAAAAAAAATATAATTCTCTCACAATTAACACCTCCTGAAACATCACAATAGAATAGAGTTTTTGAAAGGAAAAATTGCACAATATTAGATATGGTGCAGCTCATGATGAGCTATATAGATCTTCTATTTTATTTTTTAGGTTATACCCTACAAACTATTATTTACCATTTAAAAATGGTTCCATCAAAAGCTATTGATAATACTTCATATGAGATATGAAATGATAACATATCAATCTTATCATACTTAACGATTTGAGATGTGACGCTTATATGAAGCATATTGTACTTGAAAAGTTAGGAGCTAAGTCATATAAAAATAAATTTGTGTGATATCGACAAAACTTTATTGAATATTATTTATATTATCCGATTGAGAAAAAATATCTGTCTCAAAATACGCTACCGTATTACAATAAATTATGGGTTAATGAGAAATTAATATTAAAGAACCCTAAATTGATGTGTTTTTGTAAAATCCAAAACTCTCTATTCCATATAGAGAAAAAAAAAGAGATTTTTTTTGTAGTTTATACAATTTTCTTTGGCAAGAACAACCATATCATTATATTGCTCCGATCCATAATATCTCATGTCTTGATGAACAGTAAAAAACAAACAATAAAATATTGATCTTGTATTATATAATATAATTAGTATGAGTTTAACCCATATGCGAAAGCTTGGTCTAAGCCACATGTTTTTTTACTACCAACTTATCTTGGATTTAAATTTGGATTTATTATAAAACAATTCTTTAGTCTATAAGAAAATATTTTTTATCCATCTATTTATTTATATTGAGACCATAATAAAAAGTTTGGATAGCTTGCCTTTTTCATCCTGTTTTTTCAAATGAAGAACATCTAGTTTTTAATACAAAATTGTTGGGTATTTTTTTTTTTAGTTTTACAATGAGTAATTAAAGCAAAGCAGCAGCTTGATCAATTTTGGTTCCAAAAATTAATATAAATAAGGGTTGAAGGGGAAATGTTTTATACCATTTTTGGATCAGCTCTTTTGCCTTCTCTTTAGTTTTCTTAGTTTGTTTTGCCTCTGGTCTTCTTACCTTTTTGCTCTCTTTTTTCCCTCTATTCTAGAGCTCAGGTTCTATTTCAGGGACACAAAGATGCATGTTTTGTTTTGTAAGCTTGCATGCCATGATATGTTTAATTATCACATGCTTAATCTAAACAACATTAAGTCTGCAAGAATGCAGATTTTATATCTGCCCTTGGATAAAATCGTATTGCAGAATGTGTGGGTTCTATGTTTTTTAACTTGGATCTGTTTGATCATTGTTCGAGATTTTGGATTGAGGTCGAATAAGTTTTTTCTGTATCCAACAAGCCTTCTGGGTAAAAGAGCTTAGCTGGGAGTAGCCATGGTAGCTTCGATTCTTCAGTAGGCAACACTTCTAGCTGGTTCTCCGGTTGGTGGTACCTCCTCCACTTCTCCGGCTGATCGTTCCTCCACCTCCGGCTAATGTTTTCTCACTCGCAAGAAGCTGTACAGTTCTGGAAGAGGAGCTCAGGGAGATGGTGAGAGGAAAGAATGCTCTTAAGCATGATCTTGATCAATTAAGCATCAGCAGGGACACCTAACAGATGCATGTTTGTTAATAATGCATGATTTTTACCAATCAGAAATCATTATAGACAAAGACAAGGATGTTATTATCGTCACAGTATACCAAACATAAAACATGACAGTTATTTGTCATGTCCCATCTAAATCCAAACACTACCTTGTGCTTGTAATTAATGTTTTATTATAAGAACTCTGTGTTAACATTTGAATCTATTTATTAGCTATCAAATCTGCTCTAGTATCTGATACTGTCTAATGTTGTCATCAAGAACCCGATGGGTGCCCGCCTGGGTACTTCAGTTTCTGAGCACCCCATGATTCCCATCCAGTCACCTGATCTCCAATTATTTTGTTTTTCTAGTTCAATAACCAATAGGTAGCATTAAACTGCCAAACAAAATGAAGTATCAAATAAACAAAAACATGAAATGCCTTACATACTCCGACAGCATTTTTACGCAGTTCATTATGAAGCTACGTCGTTTTTATACCCAATGTGGGTGTCACAATAAACAAAACAGAAACAGTGAGTCAAAAACTGGAGCCTTGCGATTTTTCTACTGTCAAAAACAGACCTACCTGTCTACCTAATGGAACCACAACTAATGGATGCGACCTTGCACACACCAGCAGATGTGGTTAACGGAATATCTTTGTAGCAGGCTACCAGGTCACTGTTAGTTTGCAGATCCACCTGTAGTGTCTCCCAGACCTTCTTCTTAGGGTTTAGGACATCATCAGGTTCACCTTCAAACCCTTGAAATGTAACTCTCTCTCCAACAACAGCGGAGGGGGGTGGATCAACCAATTCAACCTACCATACCACCAGCATAGGTAAAATTAGACCAGCAATTAAAAAAACATTTCTGCAATTAGATGCAAGGGCTGCTTTTTTGTCATAGGTGCCATAGCTCATATTACATATCCATTAGTAAGGTTGGAAGACTTCACACTTGGAAATATGACCTCAGACAAATGTACAAAAGATGCAAAGACAAATGAAAAGGTAGAGATCAGTTTACTTACCTTTGTGTGGTCACTATTGGAAGCAGCAAGAACCATAGCCTGCGACTTAATGCCCCTCATGGATGCTGGCTTTAGGTTGCAAAGGACGCAGACCTTACGATTCTGCCAAATGATCAACGTTATGAGCAGCCTAGCAGACTGGGTGGCATAAACTAAAAACATAAAAGGTGCATCAAATTATTAGGATCTTCGTAGCAGAGACATTTACCTGCATCTCCTCAAGAGGTATATATTTGACAAGTCCACTAACAACCGTTCTACAATCTCCTTCACCCAAATCGATTTCTTCCACATACAACGAATCAGCATCAGGATGCTTCTGAACTTTCTTAATTAGGCCAACACGGATATCAAGTCTTGCAATGGAGATTTCTCGCTCAACACTGCCCTTTGATTTGGCTTCAGAAGCAGGTTTTTTGGCCTGTTGCTTCTTCCCGCCACCAACTGTTACATCAATTTTGGTAAATAATAAGGAAACAAACTTTCCAACAATTATTCTTAATGGATGCCACTTGTGAGAGATTGCAGGCAGGTGCAAACAATCAAGTTATTAAGAATCTTTTTTTTTTTACCACCGTATATGACTTGGTTCAAATTACCAACCATCAGAACTTATCAGGTGAGCACAAGGCTGCAAGCAAAATACAACCTGAAGCTTTTTTCTTCAGTTGCTCGGCAAGCTTGGCTGCCTTTTCAGCTTCATCCCGCTCAAGTCTATCAGCCTGACTTCCAGCAAATCTCCTCCTGTAGTCCTCCACTTCTTCATCTATCTGTACGGAAATGAAATTACTTAAATTAGTAGTAAGCACAAAGAAAAGTTAGCATCATGCTTCATCTTTCACCCCTATTCCCATCAACATCAAAGCACAAGCAACCACATGCAAACCCCTGCAAAATCAAAACCACACTCAGACACGAACACAGGTAACTATATGTGGCATAACATATTATACCAGTTCCTTGAACAAGGGCTCTGGAGTCCCAATCTTGTGCCCAGCAGGTAGGATATCCCAAGGTCTTTTTGCCCTATCCATATCGCCTTTCTCGTCACAAAGTGAGGCTTGTTCAAGAGGCAAATTAAGCTGCTTGAATACCTTATATCCAATTTAAAAAATAAAGGAAAAAAAAAACATCTCAGCACATGAAAACAATGAAAGAAATTCACATGAGCGCTGCTAATAAAAAAATAAGGTAGCCAAGTCACCTCAACAGAGAAAGATGGTATGAAAGGTTCCAATAAACATGCAAGAAGATATACTAGACCCAATGAAGTCTTTATAACTATGGAACAAGAAGGTTGGTCTTCCTTGTAAAGCTTCCAAAATTGGCTTTCCTACAAGGACGTAGAATAGAAATCAATTCATGGCCATCTCCAAACAGCAGAGACATAATAAAACACACCTAAAGCTTTTGAATCCAAAATATCATAAACATTCCAGGCTTACTTGCAGATAGGCGTTCCCCTCACTAGAAATGCTCATTGCAGTTTTCAATCCTTGCTTTAACTTAACCTATAAATTTCAAACATGGGTGTCAGAATGGTGCTAGTCACATGTAACTATCCTGTGAAACAATCATTGGCTGATACCTTCTCCATGGCTTCCAGGTACTGCTCTACATATTTACCAACTTCTCCAGCCAATTTCTTTGTCAAGGGATGGGAGTCTGCACCTGGAGCATCTGGAATGATAGAACCATATCCCAAACCTGTAGATCAAAATAGCCGGTCACTATGATCTCAGGATACCATGCCAGAGACTTGTTACACCAGAAAAATGCTTCAAACGTTAATGGCGGGTAGTAAAATACAAAAACCGCTACAAGAATTTATGATCCCTCAAGAGCCTAGAGGATCTGTTTAGGACTAACTTGTGTTCCCAATCCTATTTTGGCTTGCATGCTTCTAGAAAAACTGAGTCCAGAAGGGTATTAAGTATCTTAGATGGAGAAATGGCCCTCACACAAATTCCATAAACTATCCTGCTTTTTTTTTCAAAGACTTTCAAAAGAAAATGAAGGAAAAACACACAACCTCTCGATGGTGGTCCAAGTATATCTATTATCATGAGGAGATGGTTCTTTGAGAGAGAAAAAGGCCAATTCTTAAAGGTATGACAAAGGGATGGAAAAACTTTCAAAACTCAAATGATAAGATGTTACCAATATTGATAATTAAAATCACACAAATAAATAATCCTCCTAGTGGCAATAGAATTCTACAATTCATCTCTTCCACCAACATAAAATTGTCACTCTGATGCATTCATCAAGACTTAAATTTAGCTGAACAACAAAGTAGTAAGAAACCTAAATATGGAATTTCACAAAGCTGATCTACCTGGAGGTTTAGCAAGAAAGCTCAGAACTCGATTAATAAAGTTGCCCAAATTATTCAGCAGCTCGCTGTTAAGTTTTGCTTGCAAATCAGACCATGTAAATAGTGTGTCAGACACCTAATTAAGACAAACACATCAAAATTAGCATTTTATTATTGCATGATGAAATATTCAACTGAAGAATGAAAGCATTGTTGGCAACAAGAGGATTACCTCAGGCCTATTGGTTAGCAGATAATATCTCCAAACTTCTACAGGAATATTTGTATCCTTTGCATCATTTCCAAACACTCCTACACCCTTACTCTTGGAAAACTTCCCTGCATTACCCAACTAAATTAACTTAGAAAACTCAAGATGGTCATAAGCAAAAGGCAGCATCTTAGTAAAGGATGATTATCCTATGAGTTTTCATTTGAATGCATGAAAATTCACCAAGTATTGCATATTGGCTAAATTATGTCGATGAAACATGGTTGACAAACCTGCTTCATAATTTAAGTATTCAGTTACACTTATAGTCTTCATCATGGTCCAATTTTCGCCAGTTCCAATAAGTGTCGATGGAAACATCACCTGAAATAAGAAATGCATAGGCATTTGAAGAAGTGAAACTTTACAGCATTACTGTAAGGAAACCATGCATATTGAGAGCAATTTTCTTGCTCAACATAAAAGTACAATTACGAACCAAAAAGAAACATTGAAGTGCAGAAATAAATGGAAAGTTCTGAGATTGCAGATGTGCCCATCAGATATCAAGTAAACCCAAACAAAAAAGAGAGAAAATATAACAATCACATCAAATGAACCCAAAATCACCGAGACATAGGAAGTTTCTAACAAAAAAGTAAATCTCATTACACAAATTTTACAAATGAAAAATTACACGATTAAAACGCAAATTTAAAAATAATAATAACTTCCATCTGCAGGTCAATAATTCTGAAGGATAGTACACTTACAGTGTGGAATGGTACATTGTCTTTTCCCATAAACTGATACAGCTCCACATTATCAGGATTCTTCCACCACTTCTCCCAATCAGGAGTGTAGCAAGAAGTAATGGATACATATCCAATAGGAGCATCAAACCAAACATAAAACACCTACCAATAACACAATATGAAGTTACATCATAAAACTCTACACCATGTTTATGTGCATATTAGTCATGACAAAAAGAAGAAAGAAATGCCAGCAGCAGAAATTTCAGCATGGTTTGAAAAAAAAACCACATCTTTGACAGAATTTGAATGGGATAAAATGGAAAGTGATACTAAGCAAGATTTCTAACCTTGTCCTTAAATTCATCAAGTGGAACTGGAACACCCCACTTCAGATCCCTAGTAATGCATCGTGGTTTTAGCCCTTCTTTAAGCCATGCATTCGTTGTTTGAATGGCATTTTGGCTCCAAGATCCAGCTACTGACATACTCTCGATATAGCTTACTAATTTATCCTTCAGCTGAGGAAGCTCAAGAAACAAGTGGTTCGTATCGCGGATTCTTGGTGTATTCTTACATTGCTGTTCACATATCAGATCAAAATATATTTATAAATACAACATGAAATCACCAGAGTCTAGCAATATTATTGCTACATGTGTGGAAGAGGCACAAACTTTTGCGATCCCTTATTTGCTACTTCTTATTTAGGAATTCACTCAGGGGGGAAATGGTGGTAACTAGTGAGGTTTGTGTAACATATTTGACTGTGAAAGAGGCACTGGAATATTAACCAACTCCATATTTCAGCCTAGAAAATTCCTTCATTGAATACCAGAGTCGACTCAGATGTAAGATTACTGAGCAGCAGTTAAGTTATCCCAATATCAGAAGGTCCTTGTCCTTTTTCCAATACCAAAAGTATACAGCGTGATATGGCCTTTTAGATATTTGCCCTAGCACTACGTTATGCAAAGCATTTCAGCCCAAGATATCCAAAAACTAGAAGAAAGTAAGATATAGATAGAATTCTATAAAATGGTTTTGCTAAAAACACAGGAAAGAAAGAAAAGCACGAGAAAGAACCAATCTTTCACCTTGCACCTGGGATTTATTAACTCGGTTGGATTCAAAAGCTTTCCACAATTTTCACACTGATCTCCTCGTGCAGAGTCATAATTACATCCTTCTGTAGGACAAGTACCTTCCACAAGCCGATCAGCCAAGAATCTTTCACATTTATCACAGTACAGCTGCATAAAGATAATAGTTACAAACATTAATCAATTAACCACCCAAATAACAAAACATAGCTCAAATTTAGACATGGTACCATCGCACAAAATAACACAAACGAACATACAAGTGAAATAAGCCGTCAGTCATAAGACCATACCTGTTTCATTGTATTCTCTGAAAGCCAGTTATTATCTAACAATTTCTTAAAAATTGCTTGACAAACTTCAGTTTGCTGCGGACTCGACGTCCGCCCAAATTCATCAAAACTTATATTAAACCATTTATAAACCTCCCTATGAATCGCGTGATACCTAGAAATCCACGACCAAATTGAAACTCACTATAATAATAATAATAACAAAAACTCAGCTAATACATTAAAAAATAAAAAAGAAGAAAATTACTTGTCACAAATTTGTTTAGGGGTAGAATTCTCCTCCATGGCTTTAGTCTCAGTCGCAGTCCCGTACTCGTCAGTTCCACAAATATAAATCGCATTATATCCTCGGAGACGACAGTATCTAGCAAACACGTCAGCACTCAGCACGCCTAACAGCCAAAGCGGAACCGGAATCAGAAAAACCAAATGAGTTCCTTAATCAAACATCACAAAATCCAAAATTACTTACAGCCGATAATGTTGCCGAGATGAGGGACGTTATTGACATAAGGCAAAGCACTGGTTATCATTATGTTTCGCTTTCCCGGGATCGGTAGCTTCGGGACCGGCCGATCGAGATCTCCCATGATTGTGATAGCTTAGCTGCTGGCTAGGGTTTTAGTTCTGTGTTAGCGATTTGGGGTTTCTAAGAGAAGAGAGGAGTCAGAATCAACGAGTGGCAACAAAAGTAAGCAAGCATGGGTAGGGTAATGCAGAAATGAATGGGGTTCCAGTTTAGCATTTTACCCTCGGTTTTTCTGTGAAAATTACGAGAAGCTGCTACGCGCATGTTTTGACAGGTCAATAACAAAAATTTAACCACGAAAATGATTTGGAAAATAGTTTTCTTTGTTTTCATCCCCCTTTTTCTTATTTATTGATAGTCTAGTGATTATTTTTTGTTTGGGTTAGTTTTTATCAAAATAATAATTAAATTAATATTTTTTTATAAAAAATCAAAATCAGTTTAAACCGATCAGGTTTAATTTGGTTTTTTAGGACAAAAATCGGTTCAAACTAGTTTGGCTCGGTTTTTTTTCGATTTAGTTCGGTTTTTTTCATTTTTTTTTTCGGTTCAGTTCGATTCGATTTTTTCTATTTCGGGCTTATAAAATTAAAACCAAACCGAACTGGTTGATTTTTTTTAAATTTTAATCGGTTTAATCGGGGTTTTTTCACGGTTCGGTTTTTTCAGGTTTTCTCGGTTTAATTGGTTTTTTGGTTTTTTTACTCACATCTAATTCATAGGATATTTTCCAATGAGAAATTGAGGAAATATGTTTATTAAATATAATTTTTTTAATAGAAGGCAATTATATTGTTTGACTTAAATTGAAAATGTCAAATTAAATGATCATGAAACATTAAATAAACAAACAAAAGCCTTATTTTTACATTAAATAATTTTAAAAACATTCAACAAAAACAAAGGATCAAACAGGCGTTTCAAGGAAAAAAAAAATTATTCTCAAGTAGTAACACTTTTTCTTTAGTTTCTTTTTTTTAAAAAAAATATTTTCTACAAAAATAAATAATATTTCATAACTACAATCAAGCAAAAAGTTTTGATATATATTATTTATTTTAACTATGAGATTAGAGATTTGTCCACTTATCTTCGAAAACTTAAGGAGGCTTTGAGAAAGTAGTTCAATGTGAATGTACCAAGACAAATGTGTAACCTCAGTAAAAACGGAAGGATTTTTGTTTAAATAAAGGTATCACTCATTCACTCATAAAATACATTGTTTTTCTCTCTCTTTTTTGTCCTTTAAGTTTTTAATCCGATCATCAAAAAATAAAATTTACTCTTTCACATTGCACCAACTAGGTATTAAGCTTGATAATTGTATTTAAATTTATTTTTTATAAAATTATTAAATATATTTCATGGTATTGGGTTGATTCTTGATCTTATAAAAAAATAACTTGATTTCATTTCTTATAAAATAAATAAATAAATAAAAGGATCAAAATTGATAATGAGAAGAAAATTCAAGATTTTTTCCCTTCATTGTTCATTACATCTTTCTAAAAACTCTCGTCTGTATATTTTTTTTATTTTTATTTTTTAGTCTTTTTAGTTTTAAACTTTTATGTTTTGATCCAAAACTTTTTTTTATTTATATTTTAATTTGTGAGTTTGAGAGAGAAAAGAGAGTCATTGAAAAACAACATAAGAGATAAAAAGTAGTTGGTTGGCTAGATTCCATTAACAAAACAATATGTTTCTCTTGACAAGATAAACATTATTGAGATGTTTTTTAGCTTTCAAATTGCTGGAAAAAAGAAGGTGGGGTTGAGAAAGATTTTTTTTAGATGTAATTTTATAGTTTTAACCTATTTTAGAGTTGTTTTGAGTCAAGAAATTAGTCTATTAAGATTCAAAAGGTGTATACTGTGTGTTTTTAGGTTAAATTTGATTCAAAAATGATGTTTTTAATCCAAAAAACCTCAACCTAATTTTTTGTTCATCCCTCTGAAGCTCAAAATATAGGCAAGTAAATGGCACGTTGTCTGTTTTTTAAAAGAAAAATAAAAAGGCCAGTGTTGTCACCTATCCATGCACAAAGGGGGGTTAGGCGCATGAACTTTCCTTCCACTAGGCTAAGCATGCAAGCCCATCTCTTTGGCTCTTATCCTGTGACTCCCAGCTAAATTTTTCTTGAAATATTAAAATTTTAATATAAAGATAAAATGGGTTAAATAAAAATTAAAATTTAATGTCAAGGAAAAAAAAAAAAGGTGGTGTGGCCGTAAATAAAAGGGAGAAAATAAATTAAAAACTTTAGGATAAATTAGGATTATATACAAATGAGGGATTAAAGTGTAAATAAGGAAGAAAAACACATATAAAATTCATCTCTCTCTCTTTCTCTCTCATCAAGGCCGGTAGCAGCTAGAACAAAAGAGGGGAAGAAATATTGAGTTTTTCTTCAAAAATATTCTAAGAGAAAATACAAAATAATTTAGGAAATTAAAGGGTGATCAAGAGAAACACACATCGCCACATTTTTAAATACTTAAATAAGATTGAAAATAGAAGGAAATCAAGGGGAGAACAATGCATAGTCACTACAAATAAAGGGTTTTAAGGGGTATCTAAAAAATTTTGATTGGTTGAGATTTAAAGACTAGATTAGCATTTGGTAAGAAATTCTAAACTTAATTTAACAATTTGTACTAAATGAATAACAATTAAGGTAAAAATTATAAAATTAATGTTAGCATTCATAGTGGAGTTCTAGAGAAAATGTAAATTGACCATAAATTGATGAAATTGGGTTACATTAGGTTGTTTTAGGTGTTAAATATGATAGAAATGATGAAAAAAGTCATAGTATTTCTAAGGGTTTAATGGTCAGCCAATAGGAGATCAAATTGCATGTACTAGAATTGTGTTAATTGCTATGTTATAAATTGATGTGTAAGTTATTTGACATGTTTTGGAAGATTAGAAAATATGAGATTATATATGTTTAAAATTTAATGATGTAACGTGTTGGATTGATTAAGTTCTTGGGGAATTTGTATTAGAAGTCATATTAGTAGCAATTCAATTGATGAATTTAAGACCAACCATGGATTTTTAAATCATAAGTGGTCGGCCATGTTGATGTAATTTGGGAAGTTTTGGAATTTGGGTAGTTTTGGTGTTGTATGGTGTGTTGAATTTTAATTATATATAATATGATTATGATTAGTATAATTAGGTTTGGATTATGACCATTCAAGTTGAGTGTTGATGTATAAATTTGGCAAGTTAACCCAAGTTTACTATAATTATTTTTTTATCTTTTTTTTTTAATTTAATCATTAAACATTGGGTTGATTGGAAATTAAACCTCATAATTTGTTTCAATTTACTTTTTATAGAATTATCTTGGTTTTATGACCCGGATCGTGGGTTTTCTAGATTGACTCAGGTTATTTTTTAAAAATATATTTTTTTCAATTTTATCTTTTAATATTGGGTTGTTTGAAATTGAGATTTATAATTTGTTTCAATTTACTTTATATGGGGTTATTATCTCATGATCCAGATCGTGGATTTAGAAGGTTAACATGAGTTGATTCAATACATTGTTGTCTCAATATTGTTTTAAGAAAAATATTTTCATGAATTTTGTTTGAGTAAAACTATATTTTTATCAGTCATCCAAGTTGCATTTGGAACTGTCAAGTTGATAGGTGATATCAGTTCAACCTCTACACAATTTATTTATTTATTTATTTTTCTACTAGAAAAACATTAACAACATTTGAATATATTTTTTATGTTTTTTTAAAAAAATTGATTTGATTTGTAGCGTAACGCGCGCCAACAATCTAGTAAAATATACAAAAAGGCCTAAATAAAATGCTACAACAATCTACAGTAGCTAATTTTATTTTTGTATTTTTATCTTTAATTTTTATTGTTAGCTGCAACCTTTTATGTCCAAATTAATGATCAATTTATTAAAATTTATTAAAAAAAATTCAAAAAAAAAAGGATTAACATGTAAAACAAGTAGAAATTTCATGGCCCATCTCATATTAACTAGAAAAGTTTTTGTTTATTTCACATACTTATTATCCTTTCCCCTGTAAAATTAAATTTCACATTTCCTTTATCTCTAGAAATTTGAAGGTGTTCCAAGAGATTTAAATCTTCGGTCTCCTCGTAATGTTTCATCGAATTCAAGATTTTCAAGTCAATAAATTTTTTGTACGAAAAACTATTAGATGAATTGGCAGAATTTAGAAAAACTTTACGCATTATTTCGCCATATTCAGTAACTCAAACCAAAGTTTTTCTTCGAGTTTGAGCTTGATGAATCTACTAGTACTTTTCTCTCCCTCTAGTTCCTCCAAATTCATTAGCAACAACAGTGTCAGACATAAGCGAAGCTAGGAATTTTTCCTGTCCCAGCTATGATATAAATAAACATAAATTATTTTTTAAAATTAAATATTCACTTAGATATATAAATTTGTCACGTTAACAATAAAGTTTTAATTCAAATACATAACACAATATATATATATATATAATTTAAAGTGTATAAAATAAAAAATAAAATAAAAAATAAAAATAAATTATACTATCAAAGTTGCACCATTAAATGTTTTGTAGAATAGAATTTATATATGATTGAATCCGAATCAATATCTTCAACAAGCTCTCGTTTAATGTAAATAATCATAGAATCTTCTAAGAACTCCTCTTTTATTTTATTATGAAGTATAATTTTAACATGTTTGATAGCTGAAAATGTCCGCTTTATAGTGACAGTGAAAATATACAAAGTCAAAATAAGACGAATCAACTTGTCAATCAAATAATAGTGTTGCGACTTATTTGTTGAAGCTAATCCTCGATATAATTCAGAAATGGTAGATATATTTTGAAAGCTCTCATGATGAATCACATTAATCTAATAATGCTCTAGGTGAGATCTCATTTAATAAATCTCTTCATTGAAATCTTCAGGATAAAATTTCTCAGCAAACTTGTAAATATCATCAGCTTTAAATGATTTAAAGTTGTCCTTAAGTTCTAAAGCAGAGCTAAGTATAAGGAGTTCCATTGTCCCATCACTGAATCTAACATTTAATTCTTCCAACTAATAATCTATTATTGAGTTAAATATATCATAATGATAATGCTGGTAAACTGTCACTGAACTTTATTGTTGACATGAACGACATGTAGCTGTTTTATACGAAGCATTCATATGTGGTATGCCAATCTCATATTTTGTGCAAATAGATTGCACATTTGCAAGGAGAAGATCAAATCCGACATCTCTCAAAGTTTGAAGTAATGTTTTGGTACTTGATATAAGATCCATTGCATTTAAGATGTCTAAGCGATTTTTGCTACAAAACTTGACAAAGTAAATAAGTAATTCCTATTATTTTATGCATCAAATATAAGATGAATATAAATTCAAAAGATTTCATCATAATCAAACAACCACTAGTTTCTCCATGTATAGTGTTAGAAGATCCTTTTTGAACCATACTTTCAAGCACAATAATAATTGCACCATACATATCTATTAAGCTGCAAAAAGAATCAAATTGAGAGCTCCAGCGAGTAGTTCTACTTCGATATAAATTACTGATTTGATTAGCCTTTCTACCAATCTCACATTCTCCAGTAGCTACCATATGTGCAATTTCTATAGCCTGAGTATAATGTAACTTGATATGACTTTTGAGAGAAGCACTAATATGATTGATAATGGTTTTCAATTTTGAGAAATATAACCTGGGATGATTAATTAATATAGGTATGCATGCCGTACAAAACACAATTGATCGCAATTTTTTTTTAACCCAAACTCTTCATGTTTTGACACTCTTTAGTGATATATAGTTAGTTTATTTTTTGGTTTCAAAAATATTTTTGAAAAAAATTAATTTTTTTTTGCTTCAAATTAATTTTTTTAGTGTTTTCAGATTGTTTTAATGTACTGATGTCAAAACTGATTTTTAAAAATAAAAATATTATTTTGATATATTTCCAAGCAAAAAATACTTTGAAAAGCAACCATTATTACAAACACAAACACCCATAATAAAACAAAATGTATTTTACAATTAATTATGTACAAAAACAATTATTTTCTACAGGTTGCAAATATATTACTTTGTCCTTACTTTTGTATGTACTCCTCCTCTCCTATGTATATTTTTGTGTTTATAAAGTCTCACAAATCATAAAGGTTGAACTGTTTAACGGTGTGCAACCTTTTTTTATTGGGCAAAACATTATTTGTTACCTTGGCTACAACCAACCCGAGCCTTGTAAAAGGCTCTGCCCTTGGTGTCAGATCCATCCATTGTTTCCTCTTATCAAAGCCTAATGCCCTATCTTAGTGGTAGAATACAATATTCCCTACCTTTTTTCATATTGTAAACTAGTGAGGTGACACGTGCTCTAAGTCCATCTTTGTTTTGATATAAAAAAATAAGAAAGGTAAATTTTTTTAAGAAAATAAAAAATATATAATATCCAGGTAATTAGCTCGAGTAAATTTAATAAACTCTGTTAATTTAATAATATCATTAGAAAATAAAATTTTGACAACAAACAAAGCGAAAAAGAAATAACAATTCAATGCAAAAGATAAATGTTTGCCAATATTATGGAAATATAGCTTCATAATTTTCCAAAAAACATCTCAATGATCTTATTTATTAATAAAACAAAAATTAAATCAGAATATGATAATTTCATAGAAAGAAAAAGAAAAATATAAAAATATGAATATATAAAAAAATAAGACAAAAAAGTCAATTACTATTAACTTTTTAAACCATGACCCAGGTTATAAGACTAAAAGCATTATATATAAAAAACTCATAAGGGTTAAAATCACAAAAAAAAAAAAACCAAAACAAAAAAACCCAAAAAACAATTACAATAAAAATAATGAGTGTTAAAATTACAATACAAAATAAATCAAAAGGCAACAACAAATTTTAAATTTGAGAGTGAAATTGCAAAGAATAAAAAACATCAACAAAAGGACAAAAATCAAAAGAACAAAGACAAAAAAAAAAAACACTATAAACTTGGATTGAAGGGTAAAACTAAAAACAATGAAACTTTCATAAAAGATTCAAGGAAAAAAATATAAATAATAAGAATAAGCATCAAATCTTAAATATCAAAACATAATAATAAAAAAATATATACAAAATTCTTCAATATATTTTTTTACATTAAAAAGAACTCTTAGATGTAAATCGAAAAACTTATGCATGCATCTAGTTAAACAACCCAATAACCATTGTTAAAGCAATGAAAAAAAATCATCAACAATAAAAAAAAATGAAATTGAGAAAACCAAGCAAAAAATAAAGATAAAGATATCCAACATCACAATATAGGTAACTTATGTGGTTATATTTAATGAATTTCTCTATCAAAATAAATTTATAATAAAAAAACACAAAAAATTTGTAATAGAAACCAGCACACATATAAAATTTATTGAACAACAATTTAAAAAAATAATGCAAGGCTGCACATATAAAAAATCTTATAAAAAATCAATATTTAAAAATAAAACAAATTTAATCTATATAAAATTAAAAAAAAAAATCATAGATGGAATCATAAATATCTTTCTAAAAATTAAATGCACTTAATATCATTTAAAAATAATAACAATCTAATTAAAATATAAACCCAAAATTTATTTGAAAAAATATACACAAATAATGCATTATTTTTTAAAAAACTAGAAATAAAAAAAGGATAAAGCCAGGCGTAACGTCTAACCTAATAAAGCAATGGCCCACACGTGAGCCTTTATTTCTTTTAAAAAGTTAGTGTTCACCTCAAATATTTCAAAAAAACAAAAGAACACGTCGTCTGCAAAACCCAAAATCTAACCACTGTGGTAGCTGGAAAAATATGATTGTTTTTTTTTTAATCAAAATCTCATTTTTAACCCATTTTTAACCCAAAATATCTAGAAAATACCCTATAGACATTGTTAAACCAATTCATGATCACCAAAAAGCTAATAAACCATCTCAAAACCCGAAATCCACCCGAAACAAAAATTCTTCATTAGCTTAGATATGTTGTTTTAGGTGTTTTTAAGGTAAACAACCACTTAATTGTAATTCTTGTCATCATATAGTACCTTTTGATACAAAAATAAACTGTTTTGGTGGCCGGAATCTTCCTTAACAACCACTTTCTCTCTTTAAGCTGGAATTTGACGACTCCCTCCCTCTCCTCTCAACCAAAAAAGACTGAGACAAAGAGGAAAATAAAGTTAGGTACCAAAATATATTATCTTTAAATTCAAGGGATTGATCATCTAATATCTAAAAAAAATTGAGGATCAAAATGAATGTTTTAACAAAACTTTCAACCCGCTTTCCATGTTACCAAACTTTTCACTTCAATCTCCAAATCGTGCAAAATAAAAGTTCAAGGATCAAAATAAAAATTATAAAAAATGAACTGCTTCAATTTATAAAATAGTATGAGAAAGTGCACAACGATTCTAGTACAAAGAAAAGATGTTGCGTTTTAGTTATAGGTAATGTATATTGTTATCTAAACAACTCAATTTGAAATGTTCAAAATCCATCCAATCTAGGTTGTTGGGTGGCTTTGGTTTTGTGAGGAGATTAAGCCATATGTTTCTAGTGGCCGGATATTGGAAGAAGAAGATGACAACATGTATCTTACAATAATGTGGAAGATAGAAGAAAGGGAGAGAGGCAGTGCAGATGATTCACGATGATGAATGATACGAGAGAAAGATTATTTGGTGGTATTTTTGTTATTTTTAAGTTTAAAAGCTATGAAGTCATTATTTCTAATATAATGTCAGTCTTATAATTAAATAGATATTTTTTTATTGATTTTTTTTTTGCGTCAACTACTAAGAATATAAAGTGTTACACGCCCTTATATTTTAGGTTGCAAAATGTAATATTAAAAAATCTGGTTAAAAATAAAAAAATAATCAAACTATAAAATGCTCTAAAAATGGTAGACAATACATCCTCCACTCCCAAGACAATTTTTTCCTAGAAAAAAACTAGGCTTAGGCTTTTTAATTAATATTTTTTTAATCTCTTTTCATTAATTGATTTTATTGATTTTTTCTTTATATTTGTTGTAAACAATGTTTGCAATTTAAATCTTGGTTTCATGGTGTTTTTGGATCAAAATTCCCAAAATAGCTCAAAAGAAACTTGAAAAATACCTGAACTCCTGCATGGAGTGACCAGGAATATTTAGCATAGTTTTAAGACCCGACCCGGTCCAAGGCCCGGGTTCCGGGTTTTGACCGGGTCGCCGGGTCGGCCGGGTTAAAATTTATTTTTTAATTTTTAAAAAAATCAAAACGACGTCGTTTTAACAAAAAAAAACAAAAAAAATAAAAGTCAACGGGTTTGAGGCCGGGTCTTGCCGGGTCAACCGGGTCCTGGGTCGACCCGCCAGGTCGACTGGGTCTGGCCGGGCCAATTCCCAAGCGGGTTTTGGCCTCCACCCGGACCGGTTCCATGTCCGGGTCGGCCGGGTCCCGGGTCAACTCCCGGGCCGGTCCGGGTTTTAAAACTATGATATTTAAGAGAAGACGACGACGACGACGACGACGACGACGACGACGACGACATGATAAATTTAATTTAAGAACAGGAAACATTTGCTTATTTAATATCAACCAGCTACTCTTTACTCCATCCAGAGCATTTATTTATCTACACAACAATAAAAAAAATAAAAAGTAAAATTTTCTCCGGCATTGCCGGTAGTTTGTGTCTGGAAAATGAAGAGAATTTAGCAGTAAAACCATGCATCTGGAATCCTGTCAAGAATATAATATCCTGTTGAGCAGCTCTGTAGACTGTGTAGACCAAATTATCTACTTAACAAGAGAGCATTTTGCAACAGCAGGAGTCGTTATCTACCTGCATTCTTGTGTTGAGAACCAAAACTAGAAAAATGCTCCAGGAGATGGGGGTTTCAATCTTAAGAAAAAAAGGGTAAAAGGAATAAAATGATAATTTTTTCTCCAATATACAAACAGTACCATCTCACATTCCACCAGAAGATTTTGAAACTTGCTTCAGAACATCAGCAATATCGCTAGCTGATGCGTTTCCACTCAGATAAGCAATCAGGGGGCTGTCCTTAGGAACAATGTCATCTCGTAGGTCTGTGGTTCTTAGCAAGTCATCAGAACCCTTTGTCACCACGTCTTTCAATATTACTGTCTTATGAGCGCCAGATATCATTTCCTCGTAATCGGTATCTCCATTTTCACCAAGAATCACAAACATATCTGCAACATTCAATCTCCAACGAACGAAAAGGTACCTAATAATCACACAGAGTTGCAGAAATTAATGTTCTTTATATAAAAAAAACATGTCCAGGTGCTGAAGAGGTATCGATTGTGCACCAAAATGGTATCATACTGGAAGCACACAGAATGACTATTAATGCGTTCCTGAGGTTTTACTACATGATAGTACCTGAGTGCTTGTGCACGAGATGCAAGGAGAGGAATAATTTGCAATCTCGTCGAGTTCCTGCAATACATTAGATGGCAACGGAGACCCCGCATCCTAAGCTTCTGCCTCAAATCATCCACTCTCTTGACCTGCAAAAGGAACCAGTGTGAAAATACACCAACATATAGAAAGAATAATATATAAGAAACTGCTTCTTAAACCTTCAAAAGTTGCATTAAATATCTTAATCACCTTACTTCGATCCTTTACAAGGTATGCAATGCAATGAGCATTGCTCGATTTTTTATCTTCCTCGATGGGGATGGAAGACTCATCAGTTTGTTTCCCACCTTCAGTTGTATTCATCAGCTTCCAAATGGTTTTTGTTAGGCCATCACAGCCCCAACGATAGTCTATATGAGCTGCATAATCTGGATCTCGAGCAAGCTTCCCGTCTTCTTCAGTATAAGTACCAGGGTAATATAATTCACCCCCGCTGCTACAAATCAATGCGTCAAAGTCATTTACTTGAATCTTTGATGATGTCAAGAACTCTGTTGTTTCTGTTAATGACATAGCTGTTGATAGAGCAAGCCCTGCCACTTTCGCAAATAGGGAGTCTGACCTAACAGCTTTAATTATATCTTGCACAATCTTAATCATTTTCTTTTCAGGAAACCCATTGCTATCATAGCAGTCTAGAGCTATAACAATCAATCTGCGTCGCCGCCTCAGCATTGGGTGCTTGCTTACAACAGCCTCAGGCTTTCCACTTCCAGAAACTACTGGCCTGGGCTCTGGTTTCTTTATCTTGTTTAGGACTCGTTGTACTTGATCTGACACTGTAGGGTCCCCAGCAGCTGCAGCTGAATAGTTGAGAGATCCATTCAGTGAAGGTTTGTCTCCATCAATGGACAGTCTAAGGGACATATCCTGCACATCCATGAGCGAATCATTGAGAGACGACTCTTCTGCAGCTACCTCATCCTCTGGTGTATCAGTTTGCCATTGGGGGTGCCTCATCCGGCAGGCTGCTACCCTGGTCAAGTAAGTCCGGCAGTGTTCAGGCCATGAGAATAGATGTATATTCTTCCACCCATTATCTCTGCAGTCAGACCACAGGTTCTTTTCTGACACCAACTTAAGCAATGCATCAGCAATAGCTTGCTGATCATGAGGGTCAACGAGCAGACCATTGTTCAGTGCCTACCAGCCAAAACATGAAGTAAGAAACAAAAACACATTGTCTATAATCATGTTACTATAGCATGATTTGCATCTGCTTAACAGCTGAGGAAACAGGTGAAGAGGAAAAGAAATTTAAATATCCATACAGAATTCCCAACTAATTGCTGCTTGTCAATTTTATATTTTTTTTGTCCAATAACTCTAGCTCCTACGATATGGAATAGAAGAGAAATTTTTATTATATGATAATGAAATGGAGGCTATATTTTACCCTATGGATGTCAACTGGTCCACCATTTTTAGTAGCCACCATCGGAAGCCCATGAGCTGCTGCCTGCATCATTCAAACAAGAGTCGATCAATTACATTTCTTCGATGAAAGAAAGGTAAGTGATGAAAGAAACTAGAAATTAGAGCCAACCTCGATCAAGGTAAGCCCAAAAGGCTCTACCAATGCTGGATTTATGAAAACGCCCTGCCATGTATGCAATTGCTTAGCCAATAATCATGTAAGAACCACACAGATGTACTCTTTGAAATATTGTCAACAAACCTTTGTTTTCGCAGCAAGCCGATATATTTCTGGAACATCAGCTTGCTTGTGATGCTTTGGATAGGCCACCAGCCCATAAAGATCATACTTGTCAATCATCTTCAACACTGTCGTCAGCACACTTGCATTTCCACCAGTCATCTCATCTATATCATCTCTGTTTCCCATAATCAGTGTCTGCAAGAGGACATAATAGTTCTCAAGAGTTATAGGGTCATGGAACAGACAAATTTAGTATCTAAAAGTAATTTAACATATAAAGCTCTGACAAGATTGGCAAGCTCTCTTAATGGACGGCACTCTCCAAAGGCTTTCAAAAGAGTTGTAATATTCTTCTTTGGATCAGGCCTTGATAAGGCCAAAATCATCGGCTTATGGGGGTTTGTAAGGAACCGCATGACCTGCCAAAGGATGTTAGCCATGAGGCAACGATAGCTATATCCATAATCGTATGAAACAAGGAAAAGACTAAGGTGTCCCTCACTTCAGACCATATTGCTGGAATTGCTTTTGGGGAAGAACCATCAACGCTGCTAATGAGTGTTGCAAGTTCCCCATCGACCTCGGGAGCTTCTTCTTGAACCACAACACTGCTGAAGTCCATGCCAGGAGGAATAACCTGAAACGAGATTTTGCATCAGCATTTTCTTGGGATGCACAAAAGAATCATTCGTTGTGAATTTAGGCTATATTTGTTTACTTTTGGGAATAGGATAATTGAAAGCTAAGCTAAATACAGTAGGGAACTACATAATATTGACATTGCTTAAGCTGTAAGAGCAGTGCTTATGTCTGTTACCGTGAATTGAAATGAAGTGTGTTTTATCCAGAGAAGCAGGAAAAGATATCGGAGTACAATTTTGTACAATTTCAATCTTGCTTCCTCTATTTCGATTTTCTCTTAACTCATAGACAAGTGAAAAGGCATATGCTTAGCATTTAGTTATAAAATGTCAAAAAGAAAACTGAAAAAAAATAAAATAATAATACTAGAAACACTTCCTTACCACCATCCTTGGCATGTAACGGCCATGGCAATTGACCCCACGTCTAGCACGAGCACGCAAGACTCTTTCAAGCTTGACATCAAACCCATCATAAAGTCCCCATTGCTCATCAGTCTCTTGTCTAGTACTTGTGATTACAAGTTCAGCAGCATCAAGTGAAAGCTCTTCTCCTTCTATCCTCCTCATTATTTTATATGTTGAATTGATATCCTCCTTTGATTGCCGTCCCTGCTTAAGAAGCTGTTCCAACTTGTTTCGCCCGAGTGAGTGTCCTGTTAGAACCATAGGAACATTCAAAGCTCCTGATAAAAGAGCAGCACTATCACCCGCATCAGCATAATGGCCATGGATAACATATGGCCACACAGGCTGGCCACCTCCAATTTGTTCACCCAAAGCTTTTGACATATTAAGAATGTGACTAAGAGCTCCATCTACAAATTCTTGAATATAAGGCCAAAGTAGTTCTTTTCGGATATACTTATCGCGTGGACCAAAGGGAATTCTGACAATATATGCTCCACTGCTCTCTCCCACCTCATTGCCACCATCATCTTCAGGACCTGCTGTTAGCATCTCTGTTGGCTCCCCATAACTCCAATCAACTTCAGCAGAGGAGATCTGGCGAGTAAAAAGATCTACCCTGTACACCCCAGGCATCCTAGCAAGTGCACGAGCAAGTTCCACAACATATTTGACCTGAGATATTGTTTATAAAAGTGTAGGTTACAATGGTATGGAGAGAAACTCTAGGATTATATTTCATTTGTATCAAAATGCAGCACTTACCTGCCCGCCAGTGTCAGAATCTCGACCAAGCTCCATGTTGTCCCCTCGGACCAAACCATGCAAACTGTTCATAAAGATGAAACAACAATGAACTACATTGGCCAGTCAAAGAAATGCAGAAATGGAGTCTAATTGGTCTTACAGCATGAATGGAGGTAGACTTAAGAAATCATGAACAGAGAAATAGCAAGCAACTCTGCAGGTAAAAAAATTTAATGAAAAACTAAAAAAAAAGCAAGCGAACCCTCGTATGGAATTCCCATTCCTCCATCTCTCTTGTGTCTTGGAAGACCATTAAGTAGAAAGAACAGATTCAGTCTGGGTACTGATTTCTAGTGACATCAGAAGTTATCATTCCTAGAATTATCTTTCAATGCACTGTAACAGACAAGCTTCTACTCTTTGAAGAGTTGAATGACAACATAGAAATAGAATTCGTGTGCTATATTTATCTTAAATTCATAGATACTAAAGCATCATACCTGACAAGGACAATATAGAGTTTCTTTTCCTTTTTATCATCCGACCACACTTCCAGGTTGGAAAGGTTTCTCTGAAACCTTTTCCTTGGCGTCTCGCTTTGTACCAGCTCCCCCAAACCATCTCCTTTCTCTCCTTCTGACAAGTCCTCAGACATGTCTTCAGTTGCATCCCGGCGTCCTAGTTCCAGTTCCCATCTTCGAGTTGCCAACCGCTGAAGTTCCTCCCACTCCAACTATTCACATCATAAGCATGACATTTTTGTCATATTAAAACACAAATGACATCAATCTCAGACTCAATTCAATAGTATGTCACCCGAGCTCAAGGGCCAGAACAGGACCACAGGATCCCATGCACATAGGAGGAAAAACAAAATTCGCCCCGCAGGGAATTAGGTCGATTACACGGTAGGATATGGTCATGTTAGGTTGATTTAAAAAGGGAACCTTATAACATGAAGCTGAGGAACCAAAATACGACTGTGCGTTTAACAAAAATAGAGTCATAGCATGGTCCAGCATTCAAGAACACACACTAGGACATGCATAGACACACATTAATGATCCAATTCTCCCATAATTGATAACGTTAATTATGTACATAGTTCTAAAGTACAACTTTATCTTTTATGAATTATGCCCCATTTATGAAAACAGAACAAAATTAGGCTTCAAATGATGATTAAACAAATTTCTACTAACTGTAATACATATAGTTTATACAACAACAAATAAAAGAAGAAGAAGAAGAAGAAGAGAAGCATGATGAAACAATCAATAAAAAAACAAAAACAAAAAATCATTTAAAGACGATTGCATTCTGTTCTGTCTCTCTGTTATCTTTTCTCTTATTTGCAAGAAGTTACCCAATTCACCAGACAGAATTATGTCATTACAAGATTGTGAAAAAGTACTGTGCACACAGAGTCATGTATAAACAGAAACACATGCGAAACTGAACCAATAGGGTCTCTTCAAGAACCAGGACTTCTTGACAGTGACCCAATTCCACTCTACACAAACACATGTACACACATATAAGAGAGTGACCTGCTTCTTCTTGCGAGTGAGGTGCCAAATACGCCAACACATGTTTTCGAGCCTGGAGCTGCGTTCCCTGGTGTTGCGAGTGGCAACAACTTTTATCCATGTTCTATGTAAATCAGTCTCATCAACTCCTGTTACAACCTCTTCAACAAAATACTTTGTTGGATTAAAATCCCCTGTTTCTCTTAAATTCATGCTTGGTGCTGGCTTTTGTTCTTCAATTGCACCTGCCCCACCTCCACTATCCAATATCGCCTCTAAGTATCCATTTATCCACTCATTTCCTGCCATTGTTTCACACAAAGAGCACCGCTCCTCTTCTTTCCTTTGCTTCTGGTTACAATTTTAGCAAGTGCAGAGTCACAAAATATGATTTCTTGGCAATGATAACAAAAAGGTTTTCTTTTCTGTTCTTTTTTCACCTTGGTTCAGTGATATCGCTAGTATTCATTAGACAGCTAGAAAGCAAAGGGTTTCAATATCAAATTCACGTACAGAAAGCTGAACACGCACCAAGAAACAAAAAGGGTTTATTTCTTGGTTCAAGAAAGAAGGATCATACAGTTTCTTTTTCCTGGCTTGTTTAAATTTTGTGGAATTCGAGAGGAGGGAGACTTATGTATGCGTGACGGTGCGAGTGAAAAATGGAAGAGAGAGAGGAGGAGGGAGAGGGAGGATTGTGTGGAGTGGGGCCCAAAGACAAAGGTAGGAGGACATGTGTACAAAGAATGGTTGCAGTGATGCTAACACCTGTGTGAGAGGATGATGGATGGTTGGGAAGTCACCTTTTCCGAGGTTGTCCGCTTCCCAATGCGAGCTTACCGCCTTCGCTTCCTCCCCCGGCAGGTTTCCTTCATATTTGTGGCTTTCCGCTCGCTCCTGTAAATGGTGTTTCAATTTCTTCGATCATTTCCAAGGGCCCTTTACGTCTCAAGGTTTGAACCTCCATGAACACTGAAGGGGTATTTTTATTTTCTAATACATATGAATATGAATATAAATGCTAATTGTCGTTTCCATCTCACAATAACACACCCCTTAGCGGCTACTTTATGGACATTTCTTAGCACTACCCTTGCTTTGGCCTTCTTAATGATTTATTTCTTACCATTTATTGCAGCCGCAAATTAACTAGTTCTAGCTCATATGAGTTTGTGCAATATATTTTTTCTTGTTTTTTTCACAACCACATTCCGACAAATAAGTTCAAATCTTAAGTATCTCTTTTATTAAAAATATGATTCCTATTATTTTTAAAAATTATATTTAAAATCAGCGCATCAAAATATCTAAAAAAAATTAATTTAAAATAAAAAATAAAAAAAATTAATTTTAAATTTTTAAAAAATATTTTAAAATACAAAAACAGGACATAAATCTTAATTAATATTACCAATCAAACAAAGTGTATTAGTGCTTGTTATAACTGAATTTCTCAATTGAATATTGATAATCATATATTAAACAATGAAAACTCACTTATTTTTTTTATAATTATTACTTATTTATTGTAATTGAAAATAACATGGACAACCTTACCTTTTGAGTTGAATATATATATATATATGTTATTTTTAATATTATCACATTAAAATCATTAAAAATTATTAATTTAATATTTTTAAAATAAAAATAACTTTAAAAACATTTTAAAAACTAGATTGAAAAAAAAAATACTGCTTAGTTCCCACTTCCCATGATAAAATGAAAAAATGGCTTTCTTGTCATTATTTGACCTCGATGATACCAAAGGAATAATCTCTTACTAGAATTTGTACTTGCGATTGCTTTCTAGTTATTTTGACAACGTAGAAAATATCTGTAATCTAAGAGAGAGAAAGAACGAACCCAGACAGCGGGCCCCAAGTTAAATTAGAGGTTTTCTATTAAGTGTTTTTATCTAAAAAAACAAATTATTAAATTATTATTTTTTAATAGTTTTGATATATTGATATTAAAAATAAAGAATTTTAAAAAAATTATTTTAATATATTTTTAAACAAAAAATATTTTAAAAAATATCTTATATTATATTCTTAAACATCTCATAAATATGTATATCATTTACATATCTTTTTTTTTCTTAAATATCATCCCATAAATTAAATTACGGATAAAAGAATGTAATAAAAAATATTTAGTGTGTATTTAGTATTGTGGTAACGGTTTATTTTTAAAGTGTTTTTTGCTCAGAAAAGTATCTAAATAATGTTTTTTTATAAAAAAATATTTTTAAAATTAGCACATTTAAAAAAACATAATAAAATAATTTTAACCAAAAATAAATTCAAAATTTTGAAAATACATGGCCAAAAATGTTCTCAAAACACATTCTTACATGGTAACAAAAAAGTTTTTCATATTATCTTCACCAAGAGGTGGTGGAAGACACACAACTTGTACATCTATTCATGAGATCTTGATGGGGTAGAAAACAACATAAAAAGAAAAATGGTAAGAACAAGAACATAAAATTTTCAAAAAATTAGATAGAAACTCTAATTTATAATTTATTTTAGGAAAAACATCTTAATAAAGCTAGAAAAATAATAAGAGTTTTAAAGTAAATAAATAAAAAAAAGTCCTAAATCAACTATTTTTTTTTGCAAATCTCGAATAATAACTTCTAGGTCTTATTTGAAGGCCCTCCTTATATCATATGGCTACAAAATATTAATTCTATAGAAAATAGAACCTTTATAATATCCGAGAAAACTTTCAGCCAAATCCAATATCCATATCAAAATTTATGTCTATTAATATAAAATTGCACTTTAGGGAAAAACCTCCTACATCATTTTTTCCGAGTTGGAAAGAACTTATCATCAAGTTCAAATTGCTCTTATATCAATCTTATAAATGTCCAATCATGATTCTCTATCCCTCTTTTCTTTAGACATCAACTTCAATCCTTTCATCTTAAAATTTGTTTAAGAAACAACTATTTATTTATCTTCTATTGACTTTTAGAGTAATAAATTTGAAATCTCAAACTTGCTTCATCAATATATGTTATATCCATATAACTCTTGAACATATTTATCTTTGTGATAACAACAAGCTTGTAATCAAAATGATCCACATAACCTAAATTAACATTTTTTTGTTCTTGAGTATCTTGCATGTTTTATTTGCATTTAATATCTAACTTATCAATAATAACACCGTTAATGATATTATCACTATCATTGTTTATGATATCATCATTAAAATAATAATTATCAAAATAAACATCATAAGTTATGGAGAATACCAATCCACATCTATGTCATTATAAATGAGATCATCAAAATCTCCATAATACTTAACCCGATAAAGAAGTTGCCTCATTTGCTTATACCTTTGAAACGAGTTCTAAAAACTTCAACTTCGCTAATTGACGAGATAATTTTTCAACTTGCCTCTGTATGTCTATTATCGCCAATCAATAGGGTAATTTTTTAATTTGTTATTGCATGTTTTCTATCACCAATTCCTAAACGTCTATTTCTCGAAGGAGAAACTCCTCATCCCCTCCTACACCATCACGTTCTATTTTGCAACCACCTCTTTCATACATGGTTATTCAACAACAAGCAACAACTAACTACTAGAAATCATTGAACTCCAATACCAACTATCGTAGATGAAAATAACATAAGAAAAACAATAAGCACAAGAACATAATTTTTTTCAAAAAAATGGATCAAACATAACAATTTTATTATTGAATATTCATTTTCAAGTAGTCTCTTGAAACATAAGCTAATCACTACCAGAAGTTTTCAATTTATTGATGAAATATTATGTCAGTGGTTAGACACTGAATCTGTCGGCACGACTTTTACCGACAAGCTTATAGAAAAAAAAATACTTCATCGAAAAACCTATCGTCAATGATTATGGTTTGTTGGTGAGTCCATCGGTAATAAAATTATAGATGGATATACAGATTGACAAAGCATGCCAAACAAAAAAAAAATTTCCTGCTTTAATCTGTTGATATTTTCCATCATTGATTTTCACATATCACCGATAAAAAAACCATCGATAATACCAACAATGAATTTTTGTAATATTATCAATGGAATAAAACTATCGGTGCTTAAATAGTAACACAATGACATTTATAGTAATTTTTTTCAACTCTTTGGAATATATCAATGGACTTAATCTGTCGGTAAGACCGTTAATAATATTTTTAAAAGTATTTTTTAAAAATCTATTAAACAAGAATAGAAAATAATTAAAAGTAATTAAATTAAAATTAAAATCAAATATTTATTACAAAATTAAAAATTTAGAGTTTAAATACAATTAATCTAGAATAAAGAGGATGAGGGAGAAGGAGGAGATGGGTTTTCACCAAGACCGTGGGGCCAATAAAAGGAAGTACATGTACCACCTATCTATGATTTTATCCTCATTACCAATCAACTGAGTTCAATCGTCTTAGCATTGAGTCTTTTTGTCTCAGCAGAAAGATGGGTCGTCCGATCTTGAACTCGTTGGTCTAAAATCACCTCGAACTATGGCGTTTGAGTGCTCAGAACTAATTGCAAGCATCCAACAATTGAAACACTTTGAGTCATCCGCAAGTCCTTGGCCGTAGTGCTTGAGATACTGTACATCCAATTTTTTTCGGGTCCACCACATGATTCTGTCTGCAACCATAAATCCAAATCAAGATTTGAATGGGTTAAAATATTGTCCATGTATCTCTCATTCAACCAGGTGTTATATGTATCCTAATAAAAAGTCATCAAATTCAAGAAAAATAATAATAATATAAAAAGAAATTGTTGAAATCCAACATACCACAAAGTGTTGAGCTCAGCTATCTACGAGATGCTACACCCCTTTTCGATGATCATCAATTTGCAAATATGTTTCCATAAAAAGCTCGATCGGATTTGGTCCGTGTCCAAAAACCATAGCTTGCGAGAGAAAACTGTTGTCAGTTAAACATATTCATATAAAACAATAAATTTTAAAAATACAGGTAGTAAAAAGAGAATCTTACCATCCTCTTTGCATGGAAAACAGTAAAAAGAGAATCTTACCATCCTCTATGCATGGGAAACAAACAGAATGGATCAATTAGTATGTTGTAATGGAATCGTGAATCTTCCGGTTTCGGTTCCTTGCACCAGATTGCATCCATCACACGAAATGCTTGGGCATCATATACTGAAAATATTCTACCTAAACAACCTCTAAGACTTACAATGATCTGAAATCCTTCTAAACCATCATGTCCTTCCAGTGTCGAAGCTCTTTCTTTTGTATATTGTTTTTGCTTTCTTTTGCATTTCGTATAAAAAATCACGTAATGTATAAGGTACAAATGAACTGCCTATTAATAAATGAAAAATAAAATTTTAAAATTTGAATTAAAAAAATTTATTTTGATTTCAATCTTACATAATTGCAGCGCAATACTCCCAAACACTTTTAACAACAACGTTGTTAGCTTTATCCCAATAAAATATTTCTTTGCAGTTCAAGTTTGTAAGAGAATAATTTCATTAATATTAATAAACTAACCAAACTAACATAATAAAAAAAACTATTTAAGTTAATATTAACTTTAAACCTTTCGAACCATGCATCAATCATGGATTTTCATTTGAGATTTTTGAAAACCTAACTCTATTGAAACAATGACATTTTCATCGTCGATATTATGCTTTAGACAACCTTAATATTTGTAAACCTAAAATTGCATTCGTTAATTGAAATTATTTTTTCAAAAATTATTAATATGTTATTTATTTTTAGTAGTGCATGAAGGAAAACAAACTTACATTCAAAGGTCGGGCTTCCACTGGGATGATACTTTCTAGTAAATGGACCTCATTTTGAAGGGACCCTTTCTTAACGTGGTGACATCATACTCAAAAAGCTCGCGTCGAGAGTGGGTGCGTATCACTCATGTGCTTGTTTATGGTTGACACTTAATGACTCATATGTGCCAATAATTTACTGTGATTTGTGCATTCATTTCATAATAATTTATCATAGTCTTTTAAAATATCATTAAACCTGGTTGTGTCTGCATTAGGTTCTTCCTCTATTATTGAGCATTGACAAACATAACCCTGAGTCATTCTCATCACATCCATAACCATATTCCTATAAGGATTACTATTGTTTTCTACAACTTCATGTACGTTGTTAGAACTAGAAATTGACCCAACTATCCTTTCTACCTTTGTCTCGTGAGGAACATATGGTTCTCCGTGTGCAAACCAACACAAGTATCTCTTTAAGAACCCTTTTTTTGTAGAAGATGCATCATTATAACATCTGAATTGAGAAACTTTTTATTCTTATACCTCTTACATGTAAATCTAATACCACTTCCACTAATATTTCTCGAATTAGATAATGTGTAATTAATAAATGCTTAACATTCATGACCAAGAATTTCAGGTTTTTTTTTTTTATAGAAGATGCATCATTATAACATCTGAATTGAAAAACTTTTTATTTTTATACCTCTTACATGTAAATCTAATACCACCTCCACTAATATTCTTATACCTCTTACATGCTTAACATTCTAAAAAACATGGCAGCGTCGCCCAAATTGAAATTGACAGGAACATGTAAGAAATAGACAGGATTGAAAGTGAATTAAAACCATAACCAAAACAAAAAGAAAACCACCACCTAACCCAGTCAAAAACAAACTAACGTACACTTGAGGGCCTAGCTGTTGTGGTCAATTGCAAGTTCAATCCTTGCGAACGTCCCGGGTTCGACCCTCTGTGTATCCTATCACCCCCGCGGTGTCTTACCTGTTCACTGGGCTTGCAGGATGTTCAGTGGGCCTGGGGGATTAGTTGTGGTGCGCGCAAGCTGGCCCGAACACCCCCGGTCATCAAAAAAAAAAAAAAAAAACTAACGTATAACAACAACTCACGGAGAAGAAGAAACAGACTAAGCAAAAAATCTAGTTAAAAATGAACTAACCATCTAATCGCACCAAACAGGGAATAATCCATCCCAAAATAGAGGACAGAATGAGCAAATTGCCTACTTGAGGGTGCATTGAATGCACGTCCATTCACAGCACCCAACATGCGTATAAAAACCCATGTTGTTTAGGCATCTGAGAAGCCGAAGCCCGCACCCTAGGAACCGAGGAACATTGTTGATGAGCCACAGAGTGAACGCAGGCCACTGGTGCAAGGAGCAAACTGATGGCTAACATGGAAAGAGTTCAAAAACAAAGCGCCTGGACCTAGGAATTGAACGAAAAAAGGCTCCAATTTGAAGCCAAGCAAGGCAGATGAAGAAGGGGAGAGAGAGAGAGAGAGAGAGACAGTGAAGCTATTAACAAAGAAAGAACAGGGTTGACCTAGCCCACCCATGCTGCATGAGCAAGCCATGTCACGCCAAGCTGCCTTTACCCCTCATACAACCACTCCCCCAGAAAAGGAGCCACCAACCCCAGCCAGAAAGAAAACTCATCTCATCCAAAGCCTACCAGCAGGCAAGTCAAGAAAGCATGAATTGATACAACTGTTTTGGTGAATAGGGAATTCTCTCCAGGTCCGTAGTGAATCTCTTCCATGGTTTTTTTTTTTTTAAATATTTGTTCACATCTAATGTGTAGGTTTGCCAACTATCAAGTTATTCAATAAGCCCCAGGTTTCGAATTCGCATTCAAAACATTATTCAACTTTGTGTATATAGCTTATTTACATATAAAATGACAAACAAGCCTGTAGCCATGACATAAAGCAGTTTGCTGTCAGCTCACTTAGAAAATGTAGGCACGTTTGGATTAAGTTTAAAAATGCCAGACTTCCAGTCGGATGCTTTAGATTGTCAAATATGCCAGAGGCTTGGGACCTCAGTAGAGAGAGTGACCAATATTTGATGACGAGATGCATCTCGCCTCAACGGCCAATGTCTTGATAACCCCGTGGCATGGGTCTCCAAATACAGCATTGGAAATCGCAATATCACACTTGTTTTTCCCCTGGCAAGCCTGCATGAAAGGAATAAAAAGATAAAATCGCAGGGACAGACCACTGGAAACACAATTTATCATTAAAATGTGAACTCTTCTAGTCCATGTAGTACAACTTTCACGTCTTATGGAATTCCCAAAGCTATACAAAAGAATGTTTCTTCTAGGGGTTCATCTAACACATGCTCTTAGGGAAATATGTCGAGATTACTTATCAGCAGTTATCCTATTTCTGGTTATTGGAAAATCCAGTGGCTTGAGATTCATGGAAAGATAAAGGTGTAAGAGATTTTTAAAATTTTCAAACATGATTTTATTGATGAGTGCTCTGAAGGCGCATTTTAAAATTCCCCCCCGCTTATGAATACGGGCAAAATACCAATCCAAGAAATTTAATTTATTTATACAAGGAAAAAAAGTTGTGTTGTTCCCATAAAGAAGAACAGGAAGGTGAACTTCAGCCAAATAAATCAATGGATTGAGAGTGAAATATATGCCGTTCAAGTGTTGGCACTCACTGTATCCTCCTTCTAAATGTTTAAACACCTCGACATGCAGTTCTAAGAATTTCAGGTTTTATGCCACTCAAGGACAACAGTCAACTAGATGCTTAACATTCATGATCAAGTTTGAAAATTCCAATTTTATACCTTGCATAGAAATATCTACCATGAAGTAGCTGTCGTGTGCTTGTGTTCTTCAATACATATTCTCAGAACCAAAAGAGCTTGACATTTAGAATAATCGGGTTCAAAAAGTTGTGTTGGTATGTTTACCTCAGTGACCACAGAAGAAGAATTGGAGGCATGGCAGTTGCCCCTAGAAAACTTCTGGCAGCTACCGTTAGGAGTTCCATAGCTAGCAAATTCTATTGAGGACATTATATGCCCATCTTGACACTTCAAGTGCATTTCTGGTGTCATATCATTGCGTGATACATTCCCACCAGTTAAATCTGCCCGGGACCACTTCCTGAGAGGTGGATAATGGGACTCTGACACTTGACCACAAATCACTTTTGCTGACCGTAACTTAACTGAAATCTCAAATGGATTCCCTCCTGTTTCCTCAAACACGACTAGTAGATTATTTGATGCCTCTAACCATGCCCGAGGGACATGGTACCTGGACATAAAACGAATAACAGCAAATGTCATTAAAACCATGATTTTGCGTTGCTATTGTCAAATTGTAGATGCAAAACATGGTAAATAATTTATACAAGGGAAGCAAGCGTAGCTCCATCATGCACATACACACAAACTGATACACAGCATGTCTGAGGAAAAGTTACCAGGTTTGAGTAGGATTGCCACAATTTGTTCTACACTTTCCAGAACTGTAGGCTCCACGATAATCACAACTTCCACATCCATCTTTTGGAGAAACCAGTGTCCAGTATCTTCCTATGTGGTGACCATTGACCCATGCCTGGCCCTTTCCCATGCTTCCCAAATCAAGAGCAACTGGGTCAACCCCGGATGGTGCATCGAAGAATGTCTTCATGAATTGAGAGAAAAAAAAATACTATTTTAGACTAAGAGTAAAATGCATGACATTATGTAATCAGCATCAGCTGTGTGTGTGTGTTCCTACCATTGAGGATATTTGTTAATCACTTGTGAATACCAACTTCGACTTAACTAATTAATATTTTATATTAATATTTACAGTACTAGATAAAATGGGACCAACAATCAGTTTATCCAATCCTCTATAAGCAAAATGAGTAAAGAAATTAACTTACAAATGTTCTACATAATAGCTTTCATGGTCGAATACCATAAGATATTAGCCTTACCTTATACCAGGTAAATGTGGATGGAGTAGCATCAACTGCCAAATCAGACCATTCAAACTTTTCATTATCGCCTGTGCTGTAAACTTCAAGGAACTCACCCTTAAGCCCAACCTTTATAAGAAATAAACAACTCACTCTTCTACCTTTAGGAGAAAGAAAACATCGTGCACTTTGTTGCCATAACTAAAGAATCAAATCAGATGTGGAAAATAACATAATTGACAGAAAGGAGCAAGAGCCACATGATTTAAAATTTGCGCCACTGTAAGTATCAAAGTCTCTATTTAGTTTTGATGTACTAAAGGTAATGCATTGGTGCTTTCCTTTTAACTGCACATCCATGTATGTTCTGCTGCTTCTCATTTCTCCATCAAACTCACTTATTTTAACAGATAAACAAACTCAAAATAGCAAGATATCTGCAGTATTATAGTCAAAATACACACAGGATTCTATTTCAGTATTTCAGTCGAGAACCAAGGATGCCAGGCCCCAGCAGTTAGACATGGATCGTATTTTTCTAAGCTCAAGACATCAACATAAGCAATTGACTTCCCTCAGCCATGTCTTTGCCTTGTATAACATGTGGACATGCTGACTGCCACTCTAGAAACACTCATATTCCATAAGATTTTAGAACTTGATGGACAAACCTTTCGCTACAGGGATAACTTAGCAGATAACAGCAAGAATTTCAGTTGCCTAGCAATCCAAGTAGTTTTAAAATCAAACAAATAACAAAAAGTATCGTAAGAAATTTACCAAATACATGTTTTCTTTCATTTGCAAAATGAAACTACAGAATGTCGAACAAAATCATCATAACATACCTGGTAAGTCCATGATAAGTTTGAGAGGTCTATATCCCCATTTTTAAATCCAGTAAGCTTAATTTGACCTTTAAAGCCTGCTCCATCTCTTTCTAAGAAGGCACCGTAATTCTGTATCATCAATTTAAATCATAGGGCAGAGTATATGGAATTAGTAATACCAGACCTAAGGAGACAGGTAACATACAAAACTCGATGTGCAGCTAAAAAAACAAGTTAACTAAGATGCTACAAAAGCAACTGAGCGAGCCTATCATCTGCCATTACATTACAATCCAACATAATCTGTTCTGCTCAAAATTTACAACTCACAAGGAATCAAAGCCAATAACTGAGGAGAGAACAGAGAATTCATATTCACAAATCACAAACTAGGTAGTGTGTCTGTAATATCAATCCAATTAAGGTAGGTAATTTAAGATATTTTACATGCCACATGTAGTATATATGTGGAAAAATGTGGAAATCCCAAATTTAATCTGCCCCTTACCTGGGAGTAAGAAAAAATAAACAGAAAGTCACAGCTCTAAAATATAATCTCCATGAATTAAAAGGAGATATTAATGATTGGAAAAGCTCAGATTTGTCAAAGAAAACAGCATTCATTAAGAGGTTCAAGCTTCAAATGTCCCAGCTTTTAATCAGAGCAAAAAGGGGGAGAAGTGCTTTTCTCCCACGAAGAACAAAAGGTAAGAAATATGGAAGGGAGATTTTTTGTCAGCTTAAAGCTCATCAACGAACACCTGGGCTTACTTTTGGGGCACAAGGGAGATTTTTTTAGTGATCTTGCAGCTTAAAGTTTATTAATAAATATTTTTCATTTTTAAACATTTTCCAGCTGAATCTCAAATAATCTCCTTAGTAAGAACTAATTAAGCTAATTGAACACAAAGTGCCCTGGGGGGTTAGTTCCTCAAGACTACTACTGTTAAACACTTCCTTACCTTTGATCTCCTCATAGAACTACGAGTGACATAAAACTATACCTTGTGTTTTTTCTAGGGAAATAATTTAACCTATTTTCAGGAAATTAAGAAACAAATGAAATATTTTCTATCCAGAGGTGAGAAACAATGCCTTTATTTCTCTTCTTCTTCATGATATAAGCCCTTCCATGTTCCTACAGTCATTCTAGAAGAGCAAAACAATTGCAAAAATCTAATTGTGAGGTAAAATATTCCAGGGATGTCATCATTGTTTCCTGTAATAGCACCAATGAGGCAGGCTAAACCAATAGGCCATAAAGCATCTTCAAGAATGTTATTGGTCTACACAATTAATTGAATACAATAACCTGATATTGGCAAGAAGATACAGGATATTTTACCTGCAATCCAACTGTCTGAGACAATAACACTAACTCATTGTATCCTTTCTGAAACTGAACTGGCTGGACCGCCTTGACCCAATGACCAACCACACTGCCTTAACATCCACGAGATATTCCAGCATGAATGTTAGAAAATAACAGGTTAGGGAGGTATTGAGAATATAAAGACGGCAAGCATTATAAGCAGTGCCTATGATAGAAAGCAATAATTTTTCTTTTTACTCGAAGAAGCAGTCATAAAAATGCTGTAGAAGGCATGAACCTACAAAATTTCATGAAACATCTCTAATTTGCAAGAAAAAATTGCATTCAATCTTGGTGAGGATTTCTGGTAGAATTGATGCAAAAGTAAATCTAACACCCATGACTTTGCTACAAAGACCACACATGCTGGAGTCAGTTGCCTGAAAAAAGTGCAATTTGTTTCACCTTTTCCCAATAACCATGTTATGATTAGGAAAATGTAATGCTCCAGAACAACTTCCAACAAATCAGGAAAAATATCTTAAATGAATTTCAATCTCTTTCAGCCTGTGTTTAACCACTGCAACCCCCTTTTCATAAATGAAACAAATAATCAATGATTTAAAAATGGGTCATATAAGAACAGAGTTTTGATAGGCTACACATTCTTCCTATGCTTCAAATGCATTCTTAACCGTTTCCTCGAAAACAAACATCAACTAGTCTATTAAATAAGGACAACTAGGGTTTATTATAAAATCCTTTATACTCTTGGAAAACATTTCCTGGCTGAGTTTGCAGAACTTCACCGCTAGGATGAAACAACATAGAAAGAACAAAGAAGAAATGAAGCAAACAAAAGGAAAAAAAATACAAACACACTCATGGTTATGTAGATGGATGCACTTATATATGAAGGATAATACAAGACAATACCTGTAAGCTGGCCATTGATAAATACACGCAACACATCACGCATGCTATCTATTGAAACTGCAGGGCTGACTTTATTTTTCTCCCAAAATGCAATGTCATCATCAGAAACATATATTCTGCATTTCACGAAAGCATTTAATTGAGCAGGCATTAATTACATGAAAACTATATAAAAAATGAACCTGTTAAGTACACAATGCGTTCAATTAACAACCTAAGGTGATAGAACTCAAGCATTGAAAGCTCATTCGTAAATATTGAGTTCCTTATGATGCTAAATGTTGATTGAATTCACCCGAATAACTAGATCTAGTTTTTTTAAACAAGTTGTGGAACGACAACACAGCCTGGTCATGGTAAATTTATTTTAGATTTCAGTTTGCTAAATCCTTGTTATATGATGTTACTTAAAAGAATCTGTATTGAACAAATGAAATGCATAGCTCTATTAACACAACAACTTATATATCATGTCCAGCATACTACATTTCTTTGTTTTCTACAAAGAATAATACTTTTACATCCATATTCAAGACAGAATGATGCACCTTGTGAAATACCACAGATAGTCAGACTCATCCTTTGTCACATTCAAATGCTCCAATATGCCTTTCACAGTAAAATTCTCCTCACTCCACAAAGTAATTGGCTCTTTGGCAGTCAGCCAGGATGTTGATTGTGGAGAATCTTCATTCTGAACAATGAATTGTGGAAGTAGAGAACTGTTTGAAAGAGGCAAAACAAACTCCACAGTCTTGATATGAGTCTGTGCTGCAACCTGATTTTATGGGGGGGAAAGGAAAGAATTAAAAGAACAGCTTCAAACATCTACCAGACATCTTTTTCTCAAAAATATAAAGGTAAAAAAACCTAAATTCTCATAAAGTCAAGTCATCTAAAATATTCTTAAAAAAACATAGAAAGGGATGGATGTCAGGGTTTCAGGGTTTTCACAATAATATAAATGAAATTTCTTGGTGTTTGGAGCGGGGGAAGAGTGAGCCAAATGCTTCTATCCAGAAGGATGCAATTATCTGGACATGTAAACAGCTAACTTGAGAAAGATTTCAAACTTTTTCATTTTGTAATTTGTTTTTTTGGTGAAACGTTGTACAAGAGCTATAACAATATTCAGTTTCAAAGGCATTCCTTTGCATAAATTATTCAGATCAAATTTATGATGAAGGACTGTAATCTTCAGATTTTTTATGAGCATGATTTGACTTCAGCATGGAATTGTACAACTTGCGAAAAGAACAAACATTCCCAAGCATAGGAGAGTATAGATGTGAAGTTATAGGACTGGTGCATTAAAATGTCTAGCGAACATATAGCAAATAAAGGCAAAATACATTTACAAGTGTCCACACAAGAGTGAATCATATGTAGATTTCAGACAAGTATCTAATTTCCCAAATGTATGCATTATCCTAAATATAAGAACCAAACCTTGGCAGTGTTGAAGACAGTATTTCTGCAGTCTGGTAATATACTCACTGACCATGGAGGTAAAGTAAATGATTGACCAAGGAATCTCACAGTAGCTGCTTTATGTTCATCTATATTAGCAAGAAATGCGGAGCACAAGCTTTGACTTCCATACTGAGAGAAATTCATGCCTTGAATGCTTAGACTTCCACCGTACACATGTGCCTGAATAGTTTTTTGTTCAATAAAGCTCAAAACCATTGACTAGGCAAAACAAGTAAAACTGCCAGTATAGTAGCGTAGAGATCACACCCAATCACATGCAAAATGGAAAAATGGCAAAGGTTCTTCATTCAGAGCAAAGAATGATTTGGTAGCTCTATTTATCTAAACACTTCAAGCTTCAAATGGTTGGCATGAGTTAAGGAGTTCACAATATTTTCTGAAAAGCATTTTCTTTTTGTTAACATGAATTTGGAGTCGGACAATGCTAGGATTTCAGTAATATATCTCATTTCTGGCTTGTAGGATAACTGTTTCAAAATATGTCCTCATGTCGATTCATCTAATGCAGCCCTAAGCAAAATAGAATCATTCAAAATCCATGCAACATCCTATATTCATGAGATTTCTAAGGGTAAATTGCACCATCCTTCCCTAGGTGGAGGTTAAACTTAGGATCTCCTCACCTTCCAAGATATTACATTGACTTGAAAATACAAGGGCAGGTACTAGTGGGAATAGTGTTAGAAATGGTGATGCTTGTTTCATAGGGATCTGTTGGATCAGGTCTAAAAATGGTGAAGGTGATGATGCTGGTGAAGCTGATACCTGGTATTTCTAATGCATCTTCCACATATAGTAACATAGACGAGGTAGGTACAAGGGTTGAAGAAAGCAATGAGAATACCATCCACTAGACAACTCTGACATGAAGAAGAATCCTGTATTCAGGCTTTGGAAAACGATTCTAAAGAATGGAAAATCATTAGGTTTGAAGGCAGCAATGAGAATAACATCCACCTGACAACTCCACGTGAAGAGAAATCCTGTATTTAGGTTTTTGAGAAAGATTTTAAATGATGATAGAATCTCAACTCCCTATGGTAGGAAGAAAGTGTGTTAATAAGGCTTACTGTGTGATAAAATATTATAGGGGATATGTTTAAGAAGGGTCACTGATGCCATAAATAAATCCATGGATTTATTTGCCATTTTATTAATTTCAGAATTTCGTAATTATTTATGTCATAAGAATTTAGGTCTATCCCTTTTCTATCTTTTTCCTTCAATTGTTCCCTTAGTTCTACATTTGATTGTCTCAATTACCTTTGCAATTGATCTAGAACAACAATCTACATTTGATTGTTGATCAATTGCAAAAGCAATTGAGACATTACCAGAAGAACACTTTTTCTCCCCAACTTTCTGAATTGGTGCATATTGAAACCAATGCCCTCAAATTAATGCAATTGTGGGCATCACAAGTTGCAAACTAAAGGAGCTCCATCAGTCATGCCACAACAAGACCTATTCATCTTTATTTATTTATTTCGCTCAGAAATGGTGTGACCATATCAATCCATGGAAATAACAACCTAACACTATTCATGTGTGAAAAACCAAATAAAATACAACACAAACCTCTTGTTTTGGTCCTAGTTTTATATACTGAGCTGAATCTGCAGCAACTAGAGCAGGTTCACAAAGCTTTATGGCAGCATGCAAATCTTTCAAATGCCCCCACTTGGGCTCGCTCAACAAACCTAGAAGAAGAGCAAAACGGTTTCATTAATTAGCTGTGATAAGAAGATTAATAATTATAGTTTAGCGTGCACAATGGATTTATATGCAACTAAGGCAAGTTACTAAAGCCTCAGTGAAAAAGTGGTTGCCCAATGATTAACTCAGTTCTCTGAATTACTTTCACCTACCATATTCATCAATTGGAGCATCATAGTCATAACTAGTTATATAGAATGGGCCACCAGAAGTCCGGCCGAAGTTTGTTCCACCAAAATACTGCAGCCAAGCAGGAAACTTATCAAGATGCAGCAGGTGCACATCAATGGGGACAATGATTTCTAATCTTTTAACCTAAAGATATAGTTGATATACATCATGATGCCTATTACTGAAAAAAACCATGGAAATCGCTGGCTAACAACTACTGCTAGGAAATGACTCCTAGATCATAGAAAGCATTCACTGATGCTTTGGCAGTTCAGAACTTAACAGTCACTCCCAGTCATATATCTTTTTTCAGACCCACTGCCAAAGGAATTCAAGTTTGGCCCCTAATTTGAACACTTTCCAACAAATTGCATTGCATAATGGGTTCCCAAAGCATTTTCTACAGACTTGTACTTTTCCATGCATGTTTTGGTAAGTCTAAATTAGCAGTCATTTCAGCAATGTACTTTACCATATAATAATTCTGGAAACTCCCTCCACGTTGAAAAAAGCGTGCAACAGCAAAGGCAAGGTCTTCAACAGGCCTGTGAGGCAATCTTCCACCCCAAGTTGTATACCTAGAAAACCAACCTAAAATGATTAACACTGCCAGTAAACTTTAGCAGTATGCATTTATGAAGTGAAGCCGGAAAAAGTGATAGGTTTTGAAATGAAAAAAGTTTGAATTAGCAATGATATGAAACACAAACATGCACAAGTTTAGCATGCCTCAAGATATGAAATCAAATTATCTCTGCAAGCACATTTTAGACTACAAATGCGACCCACGCCCTAAGAGAGAGCTGTTTTGTGGGGTTTGATTGTGGTGGAAAACAACATTTATCAAATGTCATCTAAATCATAAATTCCACATAATCACCCCACCCTATCCCCACCACCAAAAAAATTGAACTAAAGAAAGAATAGAACAAACAAAAGAGAAATAAACACAAAGTTTACTTGGTTATTATTTCTTAGTCAAGAACTCTATAAGAATATAAGCTCAGAAACCCAGAAAGACACTTAAGGTTACATGCTACCATTTATGCACAATGCAAGGAAATATTTCACTGCAACAAAAGTTGGCCTTCCATTGTGAATCTGTAGCATATGTCTTCGTATCATTTCTCTGACCACAGGTTTTTAGCCAGTGTATACTGCACAACTCATCAGCCTGCCTCAATATTTGATTCTAGTCATACATGTCATGGTATTAATAAATATAAATTTTCCAAGTCAAAAACACAAAAAAAACATATGACATGAAACAAATTAATTTCCATATTGTGCTAAATTGAATTGTAAGGCTTGGCCATACCATCCATCCCAATCTTCGGTCCAAAATATTGGTTTCTTAGGGGAATTTGGTTTAAAACCATCACAATAGTATGCATTGCATGCATCTATCTGCGTAAAAGCAAAAAACAAATATAAGATGGCTAGAAATTAACAATTCAAAGTCTCTTAGCCTTCATATTATCAAGTCTCAAAACTGGATAAACCAGTTGATTTCAATAATTTCAGATTCTCCTTTTATTGTTCCTGACCAACATGCTTGAGCATTATTTATATCGCTAAGAAATTTAATTTAAGGAAATTTACTGCTGTAGCAATCCTTAGGTGATGAGTCCTTACAATGTTTTCTGGAGCATCAGTTTGCTTGCACATCACCCATGGAACCCTAGTGTCAAGTGCTAAAGCCATTCCAGCAGCCCATTTCATGTATTCCTTCCCTCCCTGGCCAAATGAGTGCTCAATATTCCCATATTCGTTTTCAATCTGTCAAAAAAATTTCTAGTTATCACATGTTAATTAAAAAACCACTATAGTTTTAGGAGCATCATATTGAGCAGGAACTGAATTTAACATGATTGATCAAAACCCCCAGACTGTATTATGTCTGCTGGAATTTGTGCCGATGGTCACAATAAGTTTCATAGCCGGAAATAATGGCCTCCAAGGCCTGCCCGCCCGCCCGCCCACCCACCCACCCAACAATCCCTCCTTCCTCACATTCATGTCGTGTTTCTCTCACAGTACCTGAGAACACAAATACCACCCACTAGCAGGAGTGAGATATCACCTCTAAGGCAATATCCATTTATCATGCCAGATTCTTCATCTCAATGAGATGACAGATATGTGTGAATTAAAACAGTCTGAGAATGTAATTCCAATCCCCCCCACCGTGATTCTTATAAGCAAAATCAAACCACAGAACTTATCCAAAATAGAACAACATTACTCTAAAAGCTAAACAGATTGGACAAAGAAACTCAAAATTGTATACAACCTGGAACATGATGATTGGACCACCTTGCCAAGATAATAGCATTTCCTCTCTCATCAGATCTACTATCTTTGTAACAAACTTCTGCATCTCTTCCTGTAAATGATACAGGTATCATCAGCATCAGCATGTTATGCTAACCTCTACAATCTAAGACTCGTGGCTCAATTTCAACAATTTTACTGTTAGCACGATGATATTATTTACAATCCCCCATCTAACATGTGACCCATATAAATAGTCCAAAGAAATAATAATAACCTTCCGGGGGTTAGGTAGAGGTTAAATATAAAAAAAAAGATAATAAGAAACTAGTTAAAGGCTTAAAAACTGCAAAAATAGATGCCTCAAAGATTAGATCAGTAAAAAGGAGACAAAAGAAGGTCAATAAATTATTGGATAATTTGGTGTTGCGTGAGTCAAAAGGCATGGATACATGGGTAAAGGCACAATGGTTGACATTAAAGGAAAAATAATGAAAGGAAAGCACAGGGAAAAAATGTTTTCTCCGCATTTTTATGATGGAGTTTGCTGATATTTTTATGATACTCCTGTGGCAAAATGATGCTTGAGAATGCAAAGGGCAAGTAGCAAAGGTAGTACAAGGCTCTATGATCAAGGTTGCTGATATTTGTATGATACTCCAATGACGTCACCAAATATGCATTACCACTGGAGATCTTAAAGGCTTAAAACATGACAATAAAGGATACATTAATGCAAGTTTAAGAAACTATGATATCTCATATTCAGTTTAAAGAAGCAACATAAATCTGCAGTATAGATGCTCATAGCTCCAATGTACCTTAAAAGGAGCATTATCTGTTCTAAAGACTACGCCGGGGACATCTCGCAACCACACTGGGAAGCCCCTGCAATATGTTTGTCAAATAACAGCATAAATCAATTTAAGTTTTTAACAAAAATGATCATCTTTTGCATTACACTACTATTATCTATCCAGTGAAATTATCCCTGATTACTAGTTGCTACTTTTAGAGCCATTACCACTGTTCCACGGTGGCTCAAAACTTTATCTCTCCACTGACTTGTTTGGCAGAGACAACGAAAGGTTTATATTTCTTGAGTTTCAACAGACAATAACCATATGCTATGTTCTTAAGCTTTAAAAGGAAGGAGCCATACCATATATGGACTTAAATCCATCTGATTGTTCAGCCCCCCCCCCCCCCCCCCCCAAAAAAAAAAAAAAAAAAAAACCAACCAGTCTTTCCTATGTTGAAAATTGAGCATGCCATCAAGGTTTTCTTGCATTGAGTTGAGGAAATGTGCATTCCATCTCTCAATAGTTTGTCACTTCATTTACTCATAAATATCTTTGTTTTCTTATTCCCTCTTTTTTTCCGACAAGAATTAAAATTTTCTGTCTTACACACATCAGCATCAATGCAACATCATCACCTTGATGCTTACATATAAAACTTATCAGTACGACAAATAGATTCAATGATATCATATGGGAAAATGGCAAAACAAATATACATGCTCATAAAAAGAAGTATGCATTTTAAGTCTTTACGCACTATCTTATCTGCAAAGCATCTAGCAGACGATGGGAATCTAAAAAGAATACTACAAAAATAAAACGAGCATGATACCAAAGAGGCAAGATAAATAAAAGAAAAAAAAGGCCTTCAATTTAAAAAAAAAATGAAAAAGAAAGGTGAGACCCGAAATTCCACTCGGCACAAACATAAGGGCCTATGCGAAGATGAAGATAGAGTCCACTTTCACCCACTAGCTTCACAAACTTTACAAGATCATATCTCCCTTCAAAGTAATACTGGCCAAGAAAATAACAAATAAACAAAAAACCATTTAGTATCAAGTTTCACAGAGTGATAAAATTAAAAAACAAACTGGAAACTGTCATAAACAATCAACCAGGCTCACCTGTCCTTTAACTGGCTCATGCCCGCCCCAAAATACATAAGTTTGAACTACATCCGCTCCACCTTCCTTGCTTTTTGCAATCAAATCAGGCCACATCTGATATTACGCGAAAAACACACACTATAGTAATCTGATAACTTGAATAAATAAACAGTTAAAAAAGAACAAATTAGCTAATACAAAATTAACAGAAGCACGCACGCATCATCGCACATTTATTTATCAATTTCTCCTGTACCGCACATTTGTTTTTTGTTTTTTCTCTTTCAACATCAAAAAGAAAAATCTAGAAAATCTCTTATAAAACTACTTTTTATTCTCAGATTCTAGGTCAGGTAGCATTAAAATAGCCTTAATTTATCTCATCAGTGTATAATTAAGAATTAACCTGGTTGAAACACAGAATTTTGAAGCAACATAGCGAAAGAGAAGAGACAGTTTATGGTATACCTCGGGAGTGGCGCGAGGATAGTGGATTCCGGCGGAGTTGAGCATGCGGCGGCGGCCGTCGATGATGAGAGCACGGTGATCGTAAGTAACATTGAACGGTTCGAAAAAGTTGGAAGATATGAGGGTGAATTGGATAATTAGATGAAAAGAGAGAAATTGAATGAAGGATATTTGAAGTCTTGAAGAAATCATCATTTTTTTATTTTAATTTTTTGAGGGAAGGTGTGATGAGCAGAGCGGAAGGCTATAGCTTACAAGGAAGTTGAAAATTGGAGTGTAGTAGACAGGAAGTACGATCTTTCGGACGTTGTTCTTTGGAGTGTGGATTAAGGTGACACGTTGGCAATGACAAACTAACGTTCAGAAGGTAGTGACAGCTTATCCATCTCTCTATTTATCTAAATCTACAATATTAATTATATATGATTAAGAGAAACTATTTATAAGAGGTGTCGTGGTGTAGTTGGTTATCACGTCAGTCTAACACACTGAAGGTCTCCGGTTCGAGTCCGGGCGACGCCAATTGTTTTAAATCAAACACCTTTTTCATGATTTGGAAAGTAAAAATGGTTGACGTGCACAATAACCAACGGAGAACATTTTCTGCCCCAACCTATTATTGCAAAGTACTACGCCCAATTTATTTAGATTTTTTTATTATTTTGATTGTTTTTTTTATATATATTTAAAATGGCTTTTTAAATTAAATTTTTTTACAACTTCATCCTTCTTAATTGAGATAAAACACTTAAACACTATCTTAACGAGTGTTGATGCGCTAAATGAGAGTTTGAGGATGGATGAGTATTTTCTTATAAAATTTAATTATTAATATTTTATTATTTTTTTGAAAATATTTTAAAATTGATATTTGTTTTTCAAATTTATCCATTAATATTAAATTTATTGGACATTGAGCTTCTTGATTGAACATGAATTTAAAATTTAATAGGTTACAGATTTAATATATTGACTCAAGATTTAAGATTTGTTTGGTCTTTATTAAATTTAGTTTTTTTTAAATGAAATTTATTTTTTAATTAAATTAAATTAATTGATTGAATGTAAGTATTAAATACTCGCTTCATAGTATTTTGTTTGGTTAGCTTTTCGAGTTGGTGTTCTGACGGTGTTTGTAATCTCTTTCAATTACTCGATTTGGGTCAGCAGGTCGATTCAGACCCATTTTTCATTCAATATTTATTTAATTAAAAATTAAATTTTATTTTATTTTTGTTTTTATGAGATTTCTTAGTAATTTAAAAAATGACATGGATTTTTTTTAATTTAGTTCTTTTAAAAAATTAAATTAAATCATTTCATAATATTTTGTTTAGTTTGTTTTTTGGATCAATGCTTTAATTGTATATGTAGTCTCTTTTACTTATCTAAAAATTAAATGTTTTTTTTTAATATTAATATCACTCAAATATTTTTTTATATTAGAAAAAAATTGACCTATAGAAAAACTTCTAGCTAGTTATTACATAATCTTCCAATACAATCAATAGAATTGAATCCAAGATACTTCTGGTTTTTTCATTAATTGTAGCCGATGTAGCATGACAGTATTAAACCCAGAATAGTGTTTCTTCCACGGTATAAAGTAAACTCTCCTAAAAAATAGTTTAGCGATAACCTTTGAAATTCCCATTTCCTTTTGTATAAAATATATATAATTGGACCCGTTGAGTTTTGACTGCTTCAAACACCTACACAAACTATGTAATAACAACAAAAAAATAATGGCAGTACACCACCTCACTTTCCATGATGACCTTCTAGATTCCATTTCTCTAATCTTGTAATTTTCTAACTGAATTATTGCAGAAATAAAATGGAGCAGAAACTTCCTTCTATTATTATTATTATTATTATTATTATTATTATTATTATTATTTTAATTAACATGGCTTTTCAAATTAGCTTGAACGCATCTCAACCAATCCCACACGCCTTGAAGTTAATGATTATATAAGTCTCCAGTGGCCTTAAGATTTGTAGGGCTCGAACTGGTAAGTTCTAGGAAGTAAACTCAGAACCTGACTAGTTAAGCTACACCCCTTAGGGTTTATTTTTTTTAATTATTAATGTAGTAGTCCGAATCAGCTTGCGCGCACCTTAATTAATCTCACGAGCCTTTAAGTTAATAACTATGTGAGTCTTCAATGACCCTAAAATTTATAAAACTCAAATTAATAATTTCTAAAAAATAAATTTAAAACCTGACTAATTAAATTTCACCCTACATATTATTATTATTATTATTATTATTATTATTATTATTATTATTATTGATCCTGGGTCCGATGACCTATTCAACTAACTACAAGCCTGAATCTAGAACTACAAGAAGGCCATGACTATTGAGTGGTTCATTCATAGGTCAAGTCAATTGTTTTTTACTCATGGAAAAGGTCAAACTTCTACTTCAATTATAGCTGAAAACCATTGCTTAATAATGCTTTCATTATTCTAGATGAATCATCCTCAAACAACTGTAAGAAAACCAAAATCAAGTTGAATAGCCATGTCAAGACTCCCACAAGAAATCATTGTTGATATTCTCACCTATTTACCAGCCAAGTCCCTTATAAGATTCAAGTGTGTGTGCAGATCATGGCGGTCATTGATCTCCGATCCTCAATTTGCCAAGTTGCATCTCAAAAAGGCATATGAAGACAAGAACACGAACCGTCAAAGGCTCCTCGTTGCTACTGATCCTCTTTATTCTGTAGACTTTGAAGCAGCTAGTGATGGTGATAATGACAATACATTAGTGAAGCTTCCTTATCCTAACGTAGAGAGTCATAACGACTCCTTCGCCGTTGGATTATTTCTGGGATCTTGTGATGGCATAGTATGTATACTTAATGAAGTTGATAATGTGGTCTTATGGAATCCATCAACTAGAGAGTCCAAGAAATTGCCAGGACCAAGTTCTTCTCTGCACAAAGATTTCTCGACTGGACTTGGTTATGATTCCTCCACTGATGATTACAAAATGGCAATTGCCTCTTCAGCTACTGCCACTGGCTCTGATCAAATTATGGTTGAAGTCTTCACATTGAAAACCAATACATGGAGAACAGTTCAAGGCAGCCTTTCTGGTATCACCTTGGGAGGTCGCTATGAAGGAGTCTTTTGGAATGGAGCTCTGCTTTGGTTAGGGAAGCAAGAAGGTGGTGCCGCTCATGATTTGGATGTTATTGTTCCATTTGATATAGAAGAAGAGAAATTCATGGAGGCTGTGCCACTTCCAAATCATTTTTATACAGCATTTTTGAGCATCTCAGGAAATTGCTTATGTGTTTTTGGCAAACTAAAACCATCTGGAAGCTGTTTTGAAGCATGGTTAGCAAGTGAATACGGTGTCGAGACATCTTGGAAAAGACTGTTTGCCGTCCCAGTTGACAAACTATATCTAGATTGTTATTCAACAGAGATGTGGTTGACAAAGAAAGGTGAAGTTCTGGTAGACAATCATGGATGTCCAGGGAAATTGACACTGTACCACCCAGTAGAAGATGCAAGAAAGTTATTAGAGGTAGAGAATGATGGTGATCCATTATATGATTCGGCAATTTATACAGAAAGTCTGGTTTCACTATGCTAATATCAGAATCTAGACTCTCAAGAATATGATCCAACGAAATAAAGTTAAGAACCAGACCTTTTCTTTTAATTCCTTTTTGTTTTTGTTACATTTATGTCCTCCTCTTTTATAGGTTAATTTCAGAACACCGTTTCTTCTAGTGCATGCAATGCTTATAGGTTTTACAGTGAATTATATTAGTTTCGTGCCTGTCTGGTGCATATGGCTCTGCAATAGAGGTAAGTACCAGATATATAATCCTCCTCTCAACCAGACCTCACTGTACAGACCTTGAAGGTGCCTGTGATGGCTATGAAGACATATATTGCAGAACACGAGCCTAAATCCGGACACAATAAGGAGAAAAATATCCCAGCTTCAGCATGGCTGTACAAACATTTCAATATACATGAGGCCTGTTGTTTGGGGATCTTAGCTTGCCAGTTTCTATATCCACATGTTTCCCTTTTCTAAGGTTGCTATGTCTGTAAATTGAAATATACCTGCTACCTCACTGCTACATTTAACAGTTTTACTGATACAATTTTCTATCGATATCTACTCTATCAGCCAATCATCTCATATTAGTCTAACGCTTGATCGTTGAAAGGGACGGCAATGGAAGAGCTCATTTGTACGAGAAGAAGTCAAATGGCTTTATCCCCCTCTTGCGGTTTCAGTTTACACCTTCCCTCTCGAAACATGACCAGGTCAATGAGGAAACAGTATATTCATAAGAAAAGTGAAGCTTCTAATTAAAAGATGAAAACTATTTCTTAGTAATACTTTCATTATTTGATCTTAAAATGCATTTTTCTGGAAGAGTTGCTAAAGAAACCAACATCAGGTTGAATAGACATGTCCAAACTCCCTCGAGACATCATTTTTTTACATTTCCACCTTCTTACCAGGCAAGTCCCTTGCAAAATTCAAGTGTGTGTGCAAGTCATGGTGGTCATCAATCTCCGATCCTCAATTTGCCAAGTTACACGATGAGAAGTTACTAGTGTGCTGGAATGAAAATATTCACACACATTTTTATTAGTTTTGCTTTTATATATATATAGTTGTGCAGGTATGTTCTAAATTACCCCCAAGAGAGGACTACGTAGAAGAATTTTGCAGAACATATAACATCCTTTCTTGGGTTTGATTTTGAATAGTGGTTTTTGCAAATCTGCAAATCTAAGGAAAGGTTTCAGGCAAACATCCTTAAGTACGAGGTAAGAAGAACATTTGTTTTAGACCAAGATTTCCTAAAAATGGAATAACTTAAACTTACAACATTCGAGCAAACAAACATCAACACAGAATAATATAAAAGAAAGTAAATGAATCGATTGTATGGGGAAAAGAAAAACATTTTAATTGATCAAAAGTCGTGCTAATTTGAATAACCTGTACTAGTGATTCATACAAATGTGAATGATCTGTACAAGTTTCCTTAAACAATACAACAACTTAAACTCATAATCCTAGAACTCTCTCAATGTACAGGTTCAAGCAAGCACCATCAAGACGTGAACCTCATGATCAGTGCCAGTGGAGGTTTCTCTGCAACAATTGCCGTTTCAGGACTTTCAAATAACCTAGCTGATTTTGATTCAAAGCACCATGTCGGGGAATTTCCATGCCCATCTTATCAGCCAACAGAATCAAGGATAATGATTGTGGAGGGTGTTTCCAAACGTGCAAATCAAACGATTCAGAAATTCCTATCTTTGTTAATGCATCAGCCGCAAAGTTGCCTTCTCTGAGAGTATGCTGGATGAAACAATCCCAATCTTGATTTACATACGCTTGACATTCTAAGATGACAGCCTCAAACTGATTCTTTGGTTGGCTGATAACTTGATTTCGGATTCTTTTGACCACGGTCTCCGAATCAGATTCCAAAATAACCTTTTTGAGCCCTTTATCCCAAGCCAACTTTAATGCTTCTCGAACAGCCAGCAACTCAGCTTCAAAGGCAGATTCAGATTTGACTCTGCAAGAGAAACCAAACAGCCATATTCCATGTTCATCCCTGCAGACACCAGCAATAGAGGATTTTGAAGAAATGTTTTTATAACTGGCGTCAGTGTTGAGTTTAACAAAGCCAGGAGGGGGTTTGTTCCAGCGAATACCAGAGGGACATAATAGTGGGGGTTGAGGACAGTAGGGAAGAGGTGGTCGAGGACAGTAGTGAAGGGGGGGCGGAGGATGAACCAAAATAGGGTATGGAGAGGCAAAAAATTGTTGGGGTTGCAAGAGAATGATATGATTCATTATTGATCAACAATGGAGATTGAAACAAGATAGAGGAAACAAAGCAGATTGACTGATTGATTAACAAAATAATGGCATAAAGAAAACGTTAGTGTTAGTCCGAAACTGGAACGGATGGACTGAATATAAAAAGATTTTGATGAACAATGTCAGTTAGTCCACAGTTGAGACGGATTGGATAGAAAGCGTGGATTTCTGAACATTACGCGCGTTCTCCAACGATCTTTTTTTTTTTCTCTTAATTTAAATTAATCTGTTTGACAGACAGTCCCCGCCCGAAGCCCATATACCACATGTTCTTCTTACTCGTATAACTATATTTCATGGGTTCGAAAACCTAGTAAGTAGATGGTTTCTCTCTTTGGGCTAGGCTTCTTAACCTAGTAAGTAGATGTTAGGCCATTCCAAATCTTGAAGAAAAGAAGATACGAACAACCTGTGGTCAGGTCAATGAAGAAAAGACCGTAATGAAGTGAAAAATAGAAAAAAGAAAGCAGAGAGAAAAAAACATGCTATCAATAGTTTCTCTCCACGAGGGAAGGGTTTGAATCCATATGAATCTCTTTTTCTTGAATCAGGCATGTAGGTGCTTCTAGCAGCATTTGAGAAAATGACCCTGACCAATTGGTAGGGCTGGATCGCAAACTCCGTGTTCAAGATAATAATCAACAGCATCAGAAGTGAGGAATTCGTCCAGGTTTGGTGTAGCTTGAGTCCAATAAGCGCTAGCCTGTGCTGTTGCTTTAGTTGCTGCCTCGTCATAGCTGAAGACAGAAATCATGATCTAATGCTGAAGCGGCGTCCGCGTCTTTTTCGTCGGACATAAACTCAATTGACCGCGAGTTCTCTTCAGGATTAAACGTCGATGCACTTGGTGGTGCAGCATTGTTAGTGAAAACTAAAACATGGAGAAAAGTTTCTGATATCGGTAATGCTACTACCTTTGTAGAGGCTTATCAAGGGATATTCTGCAATGGGGCTGCTCTCTGGTTGGGGATGCAAGAAATTGCGTCTAAAAAAGTATATGTAAATGTTGCATTTGATGTATCAGATGATGAATTCAAGGAAGTTGTGCCCCTTCCTGATCATTTTGACACAGTTGTTTTGGGATGTCAGGAAACTGCTTGTGTGCATCTGGCGAATGCAATGGAAGCTATTTCGAGGCAAGGACACATGATCAAGAACATGATAGCAAGGCATCTCTGAGAAGATGATTCAGGCTCCCAGCTGACAGGCTTTCTGAAGAAACCTCAAACAGAATTGATTTGATTTTGCAATATACATCCAAGGTCTAGGTTCCATCAACGATGATGAGACCCTAGAAGAAGAAGAAGTTGAAGAAAAAAGATAGGCAGAGATGACTGCCTATTTGTCAAAGAAAATTGTTAGGTTACTTTACTGCCATGGCTGGTAATTGTGATTTTTGGAATAATTGTTGGTGCGTTACTGTAGCTCAGGTTGCTAAATTCCAATTCAGATAGCCTGAAGATTGGAGCGGGTGAGATAAGTTTTGCTTCGGCTACTAGTAAATGCATGTTTTGATTATTCGGACCAAATACTCGGACTTTGGAGGTGTATTTTCTAAATTTGTGAATCTCCATGTCCCAAAGCTAGCAGCAAAGGACTGATAAAAAAGAAAAGAAAAAAGCTTTTTTTTTTTAGTTTAAGATAAAATTGAAAAACATATATATTAAATTAAAAAAATTAAAAAATTTTCTGTATTAATTTGTGAAACCTATAACTTGGGTTACGAAGTTAAGATAATTTTATTGCAACTTGCGTTATGAAATTGAAATAATTTTATAAAAAATAAATTAAAAAAAATATAAAAGTATAATTTTTAATTAATTTAATATTAAATGATAAAATTAAAAAAAATTAAAAAATACAAGAAAAAACTGATTTTTAACTTGCTATGGTTTTGATGTTATTGGCTCTCTGTCTATTTTTTGGAGCACACAATCACATTTCATTTAACTTACTAGACACTTGACCCGCGCGATGCCGCGGGTCATTTTTTTTGTATAAAAATATTTTAAAAAATAAAAATTTAAAAATCATGGGTTTTTTTGCAAGGCCATACCCAAGAATCTTGGGTTTGGCTGCAACGCCTGATCTAAAAGTAATATTTATAATATTAATAATAAAATTAAACTTGCATGACCCAAGTTTAAGTGAGCCTAACTGCAACACCGGACTCAAGAATATTGGATGTGGGTCTGGCTATAAGGTGGAGTTATAAAAGTGTGATAATTAAATAGATTAATTAAAAAAATAAACAAAGAAAAAAAATCAACAGGAAGGAAAAAACTAATGAAGAAAAAACAAAAAAAATGAATTAATTGGGTTAACCCTTTAAACCAGGTTATCCCGCAAAACCTGAGATTCGCGTCATGAAAGTTTGATAACTAAATTGAAAACAAATGATGGGTTTACCCAGAATTAACTAGGTTAACCCATCAAACCAAGTTAACCCGTCAAGCTCAAGACACGTGTCATGAAAGTATGAAAGTCTGATAATTAAATAGAAAGAAAATTAACTTTAACAAACTAAACTAAATGAAAAAAATAACTCGTCAAATCAGGTCAACCCATTAAACCCGAGATCCGTATCATGAAAATCTGATAACTAAATAAAAAAAATTTAACATTAACAAACTAAATCAAACAAAAAAATTAAAAAGAAAAAAAAACTAATATTGTAGTAATCCATAGTGTTTTTTTTTTTTGAAAAAAGCTACAAAGCTAAGTTTTCAACCAGATCAATATAACAAAAAATTACAAAGACTAATTTTTTTTTTAAAAAAAAAGTCAATTTTGGGTAAAATAAATGAAAAAAAACATGTAAAAAAAAGAAAACAAAAGCGGGAAAAAAAACACGTGGGGAAAGCTACAGTGTTTTAAAGAAATAAACAAAAAAACTAAATTTTCAACCAGTTCAATAGTAAAAAAATAAAATCAACAAAAATAATTCTAAAAAAAAAATATGTAAAAATTGACAATTTTGGAAAAAAAGAAAAAGAAATAAAAAAAAAACATGTTGAAAAGCTAAAACTAGATTATCATTCAGCTCAATATTGAAAAAATAAATTCGATAAATATAATTTTTTAAAAAAATATGTGAGGAAACACTGTAGCAAATAAAAACTATATAGGGGAAACACTGTAGCAATCCATATTATTTAAAAAAAAAATTACAAAGCTAAATTTTCAACCAACTTAATATAAAAAAAAAAATCTACAAAGACCATTTTGAAAAAAAAGAATAAATAAATCATAAAAAGAAAAAAAATAATGTATGAGAATATTATAGCAATCCACAATGTTTAAAAAAAAAACTACATAGTTAAATTTTCAACCAGCTCAATATTTAAAAAAATTAATAAAATTTTGAAAAAAAAATTTAAAAAAAAAAAAACAAAGACAAAGAAGTCAATTTTTGGTAAAAAAAAAAAAAGAAAAAAAAACATGTAACAAAAAAAAAAGAAACATAAGCAAAAAAAAAAAAAGCTACTACAGTGAATTAATTTTGGGTAAAAAAAACCATGTAAAAAAAACAAAACAAAATCTGCTGAAAAAACAAATGGCCTCTACAGTAAATTCCCCATACGTTTTATAGTTCTTTAATGTTGCCAGCTATGCTTGGTCTAGCTAGATTTGTTTTAACATAAAAATCAATGCTAAGATATTTATAATATTTAAAAAAAAAATTTAGAACTAAATCATTAATTTGATTGAATCTAATAAATTTATTAATTTAATAATATAAAAAAAAAATATAAATAACAATTATAGAATAATTAAGCAAAAAAATTAGACTAAGTTAATTTGAATTAACAAATCAATCTATAACTCAACACAAAAAATCAAAACAAGTCAATAAAATAAAAGGAAAAGAGGATGAAAATGGTGTGCAAGATCAACAACAAACATCTTCGGTTAGGACAATGCCACTATGATTTGTCAAGGTATGCAGAGTTTTTAAATCCGGTCCAGTGATGGACCTGGTCTAAAACTCGTATTACAGGTTTTGTTTAAATATTGGGTTTTGATCGGTTCAACTCCAATCTTTTTTATAAATCAAAACAACATTGTTTTGGTTACAAAAAAATAAATTGCAAAGCCCTACACCCAATTTATTTATATTTTTTATTGTTTTCATTGTTTATATATATATATTTATTTATTTAAGATGGTTTTTCAAATTAAATTAAAATTTTGTACAACTTCATCCTTTTTAATAGAGATAAAACACTTAAGCACTGTCTTAATAAGTGTCGATGCGCTAAATTAGAGTTCAAGGAGGGATGAGTATTTTCCTATAAAATTTAATTATTTTTTTTAATTATTTTTTTTCCTTAAAAAATTTTAATATTGATATTTATTTTTTAAATTTATCCATCAACATTAAATTAATTGGGTATTTAGTTTTTTGACTAAACATGAATCTATAATTTAATAGGTTATGGATTTAAGAAATTGACTTGAGATTAGAAAGTTTCACTAGGGTTTGCTTGGTCTTTATTAAATTTAGTTTTTCTTAAATGAATTTTGTTTTTTAATTAAATTAAATTAATTGATTGAATGTAAGCATTAATTCCTCGCTTCATAGTGTTTTGTTTGGTTAGCTTTTCAAGTTGGTGTTTTGACGGTACGTGTAACCTCTCTCAATTACTCGATTTGGATCAGCATGTCGATCTAGACCCATTTTTCATTCGATATTTATTTAATTGAAAATTAAGCTTCATATTTTTTTTGTTTTTTATGAGATTTCTTAGTAATTTTGAAAATGACATGGGTTATTTTGTTTTTTTTATTATTATTGAATTTAGCTTTTTAAAAAAATTAAATTAAATTACTTGATTGAATGTAAGCCTTAGATGTTCACTTCATAATATTTTGTTAAGTTTGTTTTTCATATCGATACTTTAATAGTTCATGTGGTCTCTTTCAGTTACACAAACATTAGATTATTCTTGTTTTTTAAAAGAATATTAACATTATTTAAATATTTTTTTATACTATAAAAAATTTGATTAGGCGTTTAGCGTATCATGAAACATATAACTAATCATTACATAATCTTCAAATACAATGAAGAGAATTGAATTCAAAATACTTCTTGTTTTTTCATTGTAGCATGACAATATTAGACACAGAACATTATTTCTTCCACGAAGTATAAAGTATAAAGTATAAATTGTTAGGCTACTTTACTGCCATGGCTGGTAATTGTGATTTTCGGAATAATTGTTGGTGCGTTACTGTAGCTCAGGACCAAATATTTGGACTTTAATTTTTTTTAGTTCAAGATAAAAAAAAGTTAAAAAATTATTTAACTTTAGAAAAATAATTTTATTAGATGAGATCCAGCGAAACGGAAAGCTTGGCAAGCTAAGAGGAGCCCTGCGTAAAGAATCACTAATTAATCACTTAAATGTATAATTACTTGATATGAATTTCTCTTCAAACATATTCATCACTGGACAATTGCTATGATTTTGGTGTTCTTGGCTCTCTGTCTATTTTTTGGAGCACACAGTCACGTTTCTGTTAACTTATTCGTTGGTTAGGACAATGCCACTGTGATTTGGAAAATATATATTTTCAAAGTAAAAGTTGATGAATGTGTTTTTATTCAAATAGCAATATATCACTGAAATTTATTTCTCTAACTTAATTATGCATCAGAGTTTTTAAATCCAGTCCATTGATCGATCTGGTCTAAGGCTCATGTTACAGGTTTTGTCTAAATACTAGGTTTTGATTGGGTCAACTCTAATATTTTTTATAAATTAAAACAATGTTGTTTTGGTTAAAAAAAAAAATTGAAAAGTCCTATGCCCAATTTATTTAGATTTTTTTTTATTATTTTGATTTTTATATATATATATATATATATATATATATATATATATATTTAAGATGGTTTTTTAAATTAAATTGTTTTACAACTTCATCGTTCTTAATAGAGATAAAACATTTAAGCACTATCTTAACAAGTGTCGATGCATTAAGATATGGAATTTAATTATTATTATTTTTATTACTATTTTTTTTTCTTGAAAAATTTTAATATTGATATTTATTTTTTAAATTTATCCATCTATATTAAATTAGTTGACTATTTAGTTTCTTGATTAAATATGAATCTATAATTTAATAGGTTATGGATTTAAAAAATTGACTTAAAATTAGAAAGTTCATTAGGGTTTGCTTGGTCTTTATTAAATTTATTTTTTTTTAAATGATTTTTTTTTAATTAAATTAAATTAATTGATTGAATGTAACCATTAATTGCTCGCTTCATAATGTTTTGTTTGGTTAGCTTTTCGAGTTGGTGTTTTGACGATGCGTGTAACCTCTTTCAATTACTCGATTTGGACCAGCAGGTCGATCCAGACCTATTTTTTATTTGATATTTATTTTATTGGAAATTAAGCTTTATAATTTTTTTTTGTTTTTTATGAGATTTCTTAGTAATTTTGAAAATAACATGGGTTATTTTGTTTTTTTTATTGAATTTAGTTTTTTTTTTAACTTAAATTAAATTACTTGATTGAATGCAAGCATTATATGTGATCACTTCATTATATTTTATTTGGTTTGTTTTCCATATCAATACTTTAGTAGTGCATGTGGTCTCTTTCAGTTACTCAAACATTAGATTATTCTTGTTTTTTTAAAAAATTAACATTATTTAAATAATTTTTTATATTATAAAAAAATTAATCCGGCACTAAACATATAACTAGTTATTACATAATCTTCAAATACAATGAATAGAATTGAATCAAGATACTTCTTGTTTTTTCATTGTAGTCGATGTAGCATGGCAATATTAGACACGGAACAGTGTTTCTTCCAAGAAGTTTAAAGTAAAACTCTCCTAAAAAATAGTTTAGCGAGAACCTTTGAAATTCTCATTACCTTTTGTAAAACATATATGATTGGACCTGTTGAGTTTTGACTGCTTCAAACACCTACACAACTATGTAATAACAACAACAAAATAATGGCAGTACACCACCTCACTTTCCATGATGACCTTCTAGATTCCAGTTGTCTGACTGAACTGTTGCAGAAATAAAATGGAGCAGAAACTTCCTTCTATTATTATTATTATTATTATTATTATTATTATTATTTTGATTATTTTAGATGTCTTGATAAGCTTATGTGTATCTTGATTAATTCCATGAATTTTAAAGTTAACGATCATATAAGATTCTAGTAACCCTGAAATTTAAGAAACTCGAACTGGTGAGCTTTAGGGAGCAAACACATGACCTGACCAGTTAAGTTATACCCTTCAGGGTTTATTATTTTTTTTATTAACATAGTTGTTCGAGTCAGCTTGCGCGCACCTCGACTAATTCCACGGGCCCTGAAGTTAACAACTTTGTAAGCGTTCAGTGGCCCTAAAGTTTATAAGACTCGAACTGGTGAAATATATAAAAAATATAATCTAAAATCTAACCAATTAAATTACACCTCTCAAAATTTTTATTATTTTTATTATTATTGGTCTTGGTCCGATGACCTATTCAACTAACTTCTAGCCTGGCTCTAGAATTACAAGAAGGCCATGACTATTAACTGGTTCATTCATAGGTCGAGTCAAATTGTTTTTTACTCATGGGAAAGGTCAAACTTCTACTTCAGATACAGCTGGAAACCATTGCTTAATAATGCTTTCATTATTCTAGATGAATCCTCCGCAAACAACTGTAAGGAAACCAAAATCAAGTTGAATGCCATGTCAAAACTTCCCCAAGAAATTATTGTTGCTATTCTCACCTATTTACCAGCCAAGTCCCTTATAAGATTCAAGTGTGTGTGCAGATCATGGCGGTCATTGATCTCCGATCCTCAATTTGCCAAGTTGCATCTCAAAAGGGCATATGAAGACGAGAACATGAACCGTCAAAGGCTCCTCGTCGCTACTGATCCTCTTTATTCTGTAGACTTTGAAGCAGCTAGTGATGGTGATAATGGCGATACATTAGTGAAGCTTCCTTATCCTAACACAGAGAGTCATAACGACTCCTTCGCCGTTGGATTATTTCTGGGATCTTGTGATGGCATAGTATGTATACTTAATGAAGTTGATAATGTGGTCTTATGGAATGCATCAACTAGAGAGTCCAAGAAATTGCCAGGACCAAGTTCTTCTCTGCACAAAGATTTCTCGACTGGTAATTGCCTCTTCAGCTACTGCCACTGGCTCTGATCAAATTATGGTTGAAGTCTTCACATTGAAAACCAATACATGGAGAACAGTTGAAGGCAGCCTTTCTGGTATCACCTTGGGAGGTCGCTATGAAGGAGTGTTTTGGAATGGAGCTCTGCTTTGGTTAGGGAAGCAAGAAGGTGGTGCCGCTCATGATTTGGATGTTATTGTTCCATTTGATATGGAAGAAGAGAAATTCATGGAGGTTGTGCCACTTCCAAATCATTTTTATACAGCATTTTTGAGCATCTTAGGAAATTGCTTATGTGTTTTTTGTTGTGTGTGGTACTGCACCATGTGATGGGGGGACCACCACATTAATTAAAGGAGAGGCAGTTGGCTACATCTCTTAATTAAAAAGCTGGAGCTGCCACTGTAGACGCAGTAGAAGAAAAACAAGAGAGAAGAGAAAACCGAGAGAAAAAGAGAAGAAGAGGCAGCAGAGCAGTTCGTGCTCTTACTTCGATTCCCAGCTTGTTCACCGTTGGATCGGGCTGAAATGTTGACAGCAGCTTCTAGACACATTGCTCTTCATTCTGGATGGTTGGATCGAATATTGGTGGTGTGGAAGTTGGCCGTTTTGACAGAAAATGGGGCTGTCAGTTTTGTGAGTTTTTCTCCAATAATTCTCTTATAATCTTGTTGTAATCCGAGAATAAGTTGTTCTTGATGATATTATGTTGTATCCCTTAGTTGAATCTGAGGAAGAACAGTTGTGAACCCATTATTGTTGATAGTGGAAGTTTTTAGGTGGACTATGGTCCCGTGGTTTTTTCCCGTATCGGGTTTTCCACGTAAAAATCTTGGTGTTGATTTGTGTGATTTTTTGCATTATATTTGGTCATTGTTTGATTCTGTTTTTACTGCACAAAGAGGGAAATAATTGGGACTTGTGAATTGTATTCCACTAAATTGGTGTCTGATTGTTCCTAGTTTTTCCCAACAAGTGGTATCAGAGCATTGGTTGTGTAGATTGAATTTCTTGTGCAGTTAAAATGGAAAAGGAAGATTCGGGCATGATAAAGCTCACTTCCTCAAATTATTTCCTATGGAAAACAATGATGGAGGATCACTTATATTGCAATGATTTGGCTTTGCCGATTGAATGTAAAGGAATAAAGGTTGATGAAATGGATGATGCAAAATGGAATGGGCTTAATAGAAAGGCTATCGCTAATGTTAGAAAATGGGTATCTTCTAAGTCCATTAATCATATTTTTCAAGAACATGACTGCTATACAGTTTGGAAGATGTTGGAAGAAACCTTTTCCAAGGAGAGTGCACAAAACAAGGTTTTTGTAATTAGAGACCTTGTGAATTTGAAGTATAGAGATGGTGAAGATGCTTCAGTGCATATAAATGTATTCCAAGGGTTCTTGAATCAGCTGTCATTGATGAATTTTGAGTTAGCCGATGAAATGCAAGCATTAATCCTATTGAGTTCATTGCCGGATAGTTGGGAGACTTTGGTGGTGTCACTTAGCAATTCTACTTCGAATGGAAAGATCACTTTAAAAACAGTGAAGGATTGTATCCTAAACAAAGAGAAGAGGAGGAAAGGGACAAGCACTTCCGAGTCTCATGCACTTGTTACAGAAAGTCGGGGGAGAAGTCCAAGCAGGTTCTCTCATAGCAAGCAAGATAGAGAATCCAGCAATAGAAAAGGCAAATGGAAGCCAAGAGGAAGACCTCAGTCATGGAAGGGTTTCAAGTATTATTATTGTGACAAGCCTGAGCATATGCAAAAAGATTGCAGAAAGTACAAAAGAGATAAAAAGGGAAAAGATGAAGATAAGAATGAAGAGAATGGTACAGTTGCAGTTGTATTTGATGGTGATGTTGCCATTGTTTGTGATGATGGTTGTGTCAATCTTGTATGTCAGGATACCACCTGGATTGCAGATTCAGCAGCTTCTTACCATGTTACACCCCGGCGTGATTTTTACACATCCTACACTGCTGGTGACTTTGGTCAAGTTAGGATGGGAAATCAAGGGATTGCTAGTGTTGTGGGCATTGGAGATATTTGGTTGGAAACCAATACTGGGTGCAAGTTGCTACTCAAAAATGTTAGGCATGTGCATGATATGCGCCTACACTTGACCTCTATAGGTACTCTTGATGAAGAAGGCTATCACAATTACTTTGGAGATGGTAAATAGAAGCTCTCCAAAAATTCCTTAATTGTTGCTAAAGGGAAGAAGATGGGTCTCTACATGTCACAAGCCAAGGTGATCAAAGGGGAGGTGAATGCAATTGAAGATTGCTCTACTGATTTATGGCATAAATGGCTTGGACATTTGAGTGAGAAAGGCCTTGGCATCCTTGCCAAGAAAAACTACCTTCCATTGAAAGGTATGAACTTGAGCACATGTACTCATTGTTTAGTTGGTAAACAACATAGAGTCGCATTTCAAAGATCACCTTCACATAGAAGATCACATGTTCTTGATTTAGTTCATACTGATGTTTGCTCTATGATTGATAAGTCTCTTGGAGGTGTATTGTACTTTGTTAGTTTTATTGATGATCACTCCAGGAAAATTTGGGCCACTTGTTTGAAATCCAAAGATCAGGTGCTTGATGTCTTTAAGGATTTCCATGCCAGAGTTGAAAGAGAAACTAGTAAAAAGCTGAAATGTATTCGAGCTGACAATGGTGGTGAATACAGGGGTCCTTTTGAGAAGTATTGCAAGGAACATGGTATCAAGTTGGAGAAGACAGTTCCTAAGACTCCACAGCAGAATGGAGTGGCTGAGAGAATGAACAAAACAATTGTTGAAAGAATTAGATGTATGCTCTCTCATGCAAAGCTGCCTAAGTCCTTTTGGGGTGAGGCTATAAAGACTGCAGTTGCCATGATCAACCTTTCTCCATCAGTTCCTCTTGATTTTGATGTTCCAGATAGAGTTTGGAAAGGAAAGGATGTCTCTTATGCACACTTGAAAGTGTTTGGATGCAGAGCATTCGTACATGTTCCAAGAGATGAAAGGTCTAAGCTTGACAGCAAGACAAAGCAGTGTATTTTCTTGGGCTCTGAAGATGATGAGTTTGGCTATAGGTTGTGGGATCCAAAGGAGAAGAAAATTGTGAGAAGCAGAGATGTTATCTTCTTTGAAGATCAAACCATTGAAGACTTTGAACAGAAGGAGAAAACAAAGTCTACTACTTTTATTTCATCCAATTCAAATCCAATACCTACTCTACAGTTACCTTTGATGCCTGCTAATCACGGGGGAGATTTGCAAAATGATGATAATGGTGGTTTTCTTAATGAGCCATTAGTTGGTGATTCTGAATCAACTAATGATGATATTGATGTTATTCCTGAACAGGTTATGTAGGAAGCTCCAGATGAGCCACAGTTGAGGAGGTCAACTAGACCTCGCCAACCTTCCACCAAATACTCTCCTCATGAGTATGTGCTGGTTACAGATGGGGGAGAGCCAGAATGCTTTGATGAAGCTATGTCACATGAGAAGAAAAGTGAGTGGTTGAAAGCAATGCAAGAAGAGATGAAATCCTTGCATGAAAATCATACTTTTGAGTTAGTGAAGCTTCCTAAAGGTAAGAGAGCACTCAAGAACAAATGGGTGTTCAGGTTGAAAATTGATGAACATTGCTCGCAACCAAGGTACAAGGCAAGATTGGTTGTGAAAGGTTTCGGTCAGAAGAAGTGTATTGATTTTGAAGAAATCTTTTCACCAGTGGTCAAGATGTCTTCAATCCGAGTTGTGCTTGGTTTAGCTGCTAGTTTGAATCTTGAAGTTGAACAGCTTGATGTGAAAACTGCCTTTCTCCATGGTGATTTAAATGAAGAGATCTACATGGAGCAGCCTGAAGGGTTTGAAGCAAAAGGTAAAGAGCAGTTAGTTTGCAAGTTGAAAAGGAGCCTATATGGTTTAAAGCAAGCTCCAAGACAATGGTACAAAAAGTTTGATTCTTTCATGGTGGATCTTGGTTATGATAGAACCACTTCTGATCATTGTGTATTTATGAAAAGGTTTCCAGATAAAAACTTTATTATTCTCCTGTTGTATATGGATGATATGTTGATTGTTGGCCATGATGCTAAGAAGATTCAGATGTTAAAAGAAGAGTTAAGCAAGTCTTTTACAATGAAAGACTTAGGACCGGCAAAACAAATTCTTGGCATGAAGATCACACGTGACAGGAAGAAGGAGAAACTTTGGCTATCTCAAGAGAGATATGTTTAAAAGGTACTTGAGAGATTCAACATGAGCAACTCCAAACCGGTTTGTTCTCCACTTGCAAGCCACTTTAAACTAAGTTCTAAGCAGTGTCCTTCAAGTGATGAAGAAAGAGATGAGATGAAAAAGGTTTCTTATGCATCCGCAGTTGGTAGCTTGATGTATGCCATGGTTTGCACAAGGCCGGATATAGCTCATGCAGTTGGTGAGGTTAGTCGGTTCCTCTCCAATCCTGGTAAAGAACACTGGTCAGCAGTGAAATGGATACTCAGGTATCTCAAAGGTACTTCTAGTTTCAGCCTATGCTTTGGTAATAATAAACCTGTGTTGGATGGATACACAGATGCAGATATGGCTAGTGATGTTGATTCTAGAAAGTCCACATCAGGATACTTGATGAAGTTTGCAGGGGGAGCAGTCTCATGGCAATCAAGGTTGCAAAAATGTGTTGCATTATCCACTATAGAAGCTGAATATATTGCTCTTACTGAAGGGGGCAAAGAGTTGTTATGGATGAAGAAGTTCTTACATGAACTTGGCCTAGTTCAAGAGAACTTTGTGTTGCACTGTGATAGTCAAAGTGCAATCCATCTCAGTAAGCATCCTACTTTTCACTCTCGATCAAAGCACATTGAGGTTAGATATCAATGGATTCGAGATGCTATGGAGATGAAGTCATTTGTTGTTGAGAAGATCCATTCGAGATGCTATGTGATCACTTTATTATATTTTATTTGGTTTGTTTTCTATATCAATACTTTAGTAGTGCATGTGGTCTCTTTCAGTTACTCAAACATTAGATTATTCTTGTTTTTTAAAAAATATTAACATTATTTAAATAATTTTTTATATTATAAAAAAATTAATCCGGCACTAAACATATAACTAGTTATTACATAATCTTCAAATACAATGAATAGAATTGAATCAAGATACTTCTTGTTTTTTCATTGTAGTCGATGTAGCATGGCAATATTAGACACGAAACAGTGTTTCTTCCAAGAAGTTTAAAGTAAAACTCTCCTAAAAAATAGTTTAGCGAGAACCTTTGAAATTCTCATTACCTTTTGTAAAACATATATGATTGGACCTGTTGAGTTTTGACTGCTTCAAACACCTACACAACTATGTAATAACAACAATAAAATAATGGCAGTACACCACCTCACTTTCCATGATGACCTTCTAGATTCCAGTTGTCTGACTGAACTGTTGCAGAAATAAAATGGAGCAGAAACTTCCTTCTATTATTATTATTATTATTATTATTATTATTATTATTATTTTGATTATTTTAGATGTCTTGATAAGCTTACGTGTATCTTGATTAATTCCATGAATTTTAAAGTTAACGATCATATAAGATTCTAGTAACCCTGAAATTTAAGAAACTCGAACTGGTGAGCTTTAGGGAGCAAACTCATGACCTGACCAGTTAAGTTATACCCTTCAGGATTTATTATTTTTTTTATTAACATAGTTGTTCGAGTCAGCTTGCGCGCACCTCGACTAATTCCACGGGCCCTGAAGTTAACAACTTTGTAAGCGTTCAGTGGCCCTAAAGTTTATAAGACTCGAACTGGTGAAATATATAAAAAATATAATCTAAAATCTAACCAATTAAATTACACCTCTCAAAATTTTTATTATTTTTATTATTATTGGTCTTGGTCCGATGACCTATTCAACTAACTTCTAGCCTGGCTCTAGAATTACAAAAAGGCCATGACTATTAACTGGTTCATTCATAGGTCGAGTCAAATTGTTTTTTACTCATGGGAAAGGTCAAACTTCTACTTCAGATACAGCTGGAAACCATTGCTTAATAATGCTTTCATTATTCTAGATGAATCCTCCGCAAACAACTGTAAGGAAACCAAAATCAAGTTGAATGCCATGTCAAAACTTCCACAAGAAATTATTGTTGCTATTCTCACCTATTTACCAGCCAAGTCCCTTATAAGATTCAAGTGTGTGTGCAGATCATGGCGGTCATTGATCTCCGATCCTCAATTTGCCAAGTTGCATCTCAAAAGGGCATATGAAGACGAGAACATGAACCGTCAAAGGCTCCTCGTCGCTACTGATCCTCTTTATTCTGTAGACTTTGAAGCAGCTAGTGATGGTGATAATGGCGATACATTAGTGAAGCTTCCTTATCCTAACACAGAGAGTCATAACGACTCCTTCGCCGTTGGATTATTTCTGGGATCTAGTGATGGCATAGTATGTATACTTAATGAAGTTGATAATGTGGTCTTATGGAATCCATCAACTAGAGAGTCCAAGAAATTGCCAGGACCAAGTTCTTCTCTGCACAAAGATTTCTCGACTGGTAATTGCCTCTTCAGCTACTGCTACTGGCTCTGATCAAATTATGGTTGAAGTCTTCACATTGAAAACCAATACATGGAGAACAGTTGAAGGCAGCCTTTCTGGTATCCCCTTGGGAGGTCGCTATGAAGGAGTGTTTTGGAATGGAGCTCTGCTTTGGTTAGGGAAGCAAGAAGGTGGTGCCGCTCATGATTTGGATGTTATTGTTCCATTTGATATGGAAGAAGAGAAATTCATGGAGGCTGTGCCACTTCCAAATCATTTTTATACAGCATTTTTGAGCATCTCAGGAAATTGCTTATGTGTTTTTGGCAAACTAAAACCATCTGGAAGCTGTTTTGAAGCATGGTTAGCAAGTGAATACGGTGTCGAGACATCTTGGAAAAGACTGTTTGCCGTCCCAGTTGACAAACTATATCTAGATTGCTATTCAACAGAGATGTGGTTGACAAAGAAAGGTGAAGTTCTGGTAGATAATCATGGATGTCCTGGGAAATTGACACTGTACAGTAGAAGATGCAAGAAAGTTATTAGAGGTAGAGAATGACGGTGATCCATTTTATGATTCGGCAATATATACAGAAAGTCTGGTTTCACTATGCTAATATCAGAATCTAGAATCTCAAGAATATGATCCAACGAAATAGAGTTAAGAACCAGACCTTCTCTTTTAATTCCTTTTTGTTTTCGTGACATTTATGTCCTCTTTTATAGGTTGATTTCAGAACACTGTTTCTTCTAGTGCATGCAATGCTTATAGGTTTTACAGTGAATTATATTAGTTTCGTGCCTGTCTGGTGCATATGGCTCTGCAATAGAGGTAAGTACCAGATATATAATCCTCCTTTCAACCAGACCTCACTGTATAGACCTTGAACGTGCCTGTGATGGCTATGAAGACATATATTGCAGAACACGAGCCTAAATCCCGACACAATAAGGAGAAAAATATCCCAGCTTCAGCATGGCTGTACAAACATTTCAATATACATGAGGCCTGTTGTTTGGGGATCTTAGCTTGCCAGTTTCTATATCCACATGTTTCCCTTTTCTGAGGTTGCTGTGTCTGTGAATTGAAATATACCTGCTACCTCACTGCTACATTTAACAGTTTTACTGATAGAATTTTCTGTCGTTATCTACTCTATCAGCCAATCATCTCATATTAGTCTAACGCTTGATCGTTGAAAGGGACGGCAATGGAAGAGCTCATTTGTACGAGAAGAAGTCAAATGGCTTTATTCTCCTCTTGCGGTTTCAGTTTACCCCTTCCCTCTCGAAACATGACCAGGTCAATGAGGAAACAGTATATTCATAAGAAAAGTGAAGCTTCTAATTAAAAGATGAAAACTATTTCTTAGTAATACTTTCATTATTTAATCTTAAAATGCATTTTTCTGGAAGAGTTGCTAAAGAAACCAACATCAGGTTGAATAGACATGTCCAAACTCCCTCGAGACATCATTTTTTTACATTTCCACCTTCTTACCAGGCAAGTCCCTTGCAAAATTCAAGTGTGTGTGCAAGTCATGGTGGTCATCAATCTCCGATCCTCAATTTGCCAAGTTACACGATGAGAAGTTACTAGTGTGCTGGAATGAAAATATTCACACACACTTTTATTAGTTTTGCTTTTATATATATATATAGTTGTGCAGGTATGTTCTAAATTACCCCCAAGAGAGGACTACGTAGAAGAATTTTGCAGAACATATAACATCCTTTCTTGGGTTTGATTTTGAATAGTGGTTTTTGCAAATCTGCAAATCTAAGGAAAGGTTTCAGGCAAGCATCCTTAACTACGAGGCAAGAAGAACATTTGTTTTAGACCAAGATTTCCTAAAGATGGAATAACTTAAACTTACAACATTCGAGCAAACAAACATCAACACAGAATAATATAAAAGAAAGTAAATGAATCGGTTGTATGGGAAAAGAAAAACATTTTAATTGATCAAAAGTCGTGCTAATTTGAATAACCTGTACTAGTGATTCATACAAATGTTAATGATCTGTACAAGTTTCCTTAAACAATACAACAACTTAACCTCATAATCCTAGAACTCTCTCAATGTACAGGTTCAAGCAAGCACCATCAAGACGTGAACCTCATGATCAGTGCCAGTGGAGGTTTCTCTGCAACAATTCCCGTTTCAGGACTTTCAAATAACCTAGCTGATTTTGATTCAAAGCACCATGTCGGGGAATTTCCATGCCTATCTTATCAGCCAACAGAATCAAGGATAATGATTCTGGAGGGTGTTTCCAAACGTGCAAATCAAACGATTCAGAAATTCCTATCTTTGTTAATGCATCAGCTGCAAAGTTGCCTTCTCTGAGAGTATGCTGGATGAAACAATCCCAATCTTGATTTACATACGCTTGACATTCTAAGATGACAGCCTCAAACTGATTCTTTGGTTGGCGGATAACTTGATTTCGAATTCTTTTGACCACGGTCTCCGAATCAGATTCCAAAATAACCTTTTTGAGCCCTTTATCCCAAGCCAACTTTAATGCTTCTCGAACAGCCAGCAACTCAGCTTCAAAGGCAGATTCAGATTTGACTCTGCAAGAGAAACCAAACAGCCATATTCCATGTTCATCCCTGCAGACACCAGCAATAGAAGATTTTGAAGAAATGTTTTTATAACTGGCGTCGGTGTTGAGTTTAACAAAGCCTGGAGGGGGTTTGTTCCAGCGAATACCAGAGGGACATAATAGTGGGGGTTGAGGACAGTAGGGAGGAGGCTGTCGAGGACAGTAGTGAAGGGGGGGCGGAGGATGAACCAAAATAGGGTATGGAGAGGCAAAAAATTGTTGGGGTTGCAGGAGAATGATATGATTCATCATTGATCAACAATGGAGATTGAAACAAGATAGAGGAAACAAAGCAGATTGACTGATTGATTAACAAAATAATGGCATAAAGAAAACGTTAGTGTTAGTCCGAAACTGGAACGGATGGACTGAATATAAAAAGATTTTGATAAACAATGTCAGTTAGTCCTCAGTTGAGACGGATTGGACTGAATATAAAAAGATTTTGATGAACAATGTCAGTTAGTCCACAGTTGAGACGGATTGGATAGAAAGCGTGGATTTCTGAACATTACGCGCGTTCTCCAACGGTCTTCTTTTTTTTCTCTTAAGTTAAATTAATCCGTTTGACAGACAGTCCCCGCCCGAAGCCCATATACCACATGTTCTTCTTACTCATATAACTATATTTCATGGGTTCGAAAACCTAGTAAGTAGATGGTTTCTCTCTTTGGGCTAGGCTTCTTAACTTGTCTGGGTGGCTGGCCATGTTAGGCCATTCCCTTTTAAATCGTAATCATTCATCTCTGTGTATTATATATCATAACCCGTATTGCAGACCTAGTTGGAAACGATGTAATATTTACTTTCAACAAGTTTGATCTCAGCAGAATTCCACAGAACTCTCAAAAGGACAGCAAGTACAGATTTATGTGAGTAATAAAACAGGAAAAAATAAATGAAGGACCTTTTAAGGCCATCTCAAAATTAAACTTTTACAGTTAATGCTGACATGAACACAAACTCATGGTTAATACATTAAGACACCAGCACAAAACAAGATACGAACAGCCTGTGGTCAGGTCAATGAAGAAAAGACCGTAATGAAGTGAAAAATAGAAAAAAGAAAGCAGAGAGAAAAAATATGCTATCAATAGTTTCTCTCCACGAGGGAAGGATTTCAATCCACATGAATCTCTTTTTCTTGAATCAGGCATGTAGGTGCTTCTAGCAGCATTTGAGAAAATGACCCTGACCAATTGGTAGGGCTGGAATCGCAAACTCCGTGTTCAAGATAATAATCAACAGCATCAGAAGTGAGGAATTCGTCCAGGTTTGGTGTAGCCTGAGTCCAATAAGCGCTAGCCTGTGCTGTTGCTTTAGTTGCTGGAAACCCATCTGCCTCGTCATAGCAACCACTTAAATCAAGTAGCTGAAGACAGAAATCATGATCTGATGCTGAAGCGGCGTCCGCGTCTTTTTCGTCGGACATAAACTCAATTGACGGCGAGTTCACTTCAGGATTAAACGTAGATGCATTTGGTGGTGCAGTATTGCTAGTGGATATACCATCTGAATCAGTAGCCATCAGATAAATTCCAAAGTCCTGCTCATCCTCACAAGAAAAGGACTCGAAATAGCCGAATCCCAGCCCGTTATCAGAGAGTGGTTCAAGCTGCAAGTGCTGCTGCTGGTTTTCCACTTGAGAAACAATATCTACTAACCCATCGAAACCCATGATATGTTGCTGCTGATGGTCTAATACATCAATCCTGGGCTTTTGCAGTATGGTGTTTGTTGCATCATCAACACTTTCAATGTCAGCAACCCTTTTCCTCTTCTTTGTTGTTGATCGCTGTAGATTGACTGTCTCGGGGTTGTGGGCTTCTTTCTTTCTCAATTGACATAAGACAGTTAGTTGAGAAAGTGATGGCAGGCTGTACTCAAACAAGAACCATGAGCCATTGTGGTCAGATTTAGGATTGAGGTAAGTGAACACCTTTCTGATGACAGTGACTTTGCAGTTGGGGTCGATGGAGACATCGAAAGGAGGGTCTTTATACTCTTGATGCCATTTTCCAGGGCCACCGCTGATCTTGCGAACAACATACCTGCCTTTCTTGGTAAGCTGGGTGAAGAAGAATAGATCCTCACCATTGCGTTTGGGGAAGGAGTCCCAGATTTGCCAAGGTTCTCTGGCTTGGTTTCCAAAGAGATGGCAATCTCTAACGGGAACATTGATGGTGGTGAAGAGATTAGGGTTGGTGATTTTTGGGTAAAGATAGAAGAGGACCAATTCCTGATCATCAGGGCGGAATCGAAAACCCTCTAGTATTTCAAGGGTTTGTGTTTCTGGGTTTTGTGATGACATTGCCATTGCTGTGTGAGCTGGAAGAGAAGAATGCTAAGAGAATGTAGGAGGATCAAATGCAATTTCTTTTATGGCCGATTAGGATTTGTGCCAGGGATTAACCTACTTGAAGATCAAACAGGAAAATTAAAAGACAGAGACCTTCTTTCTTAGCAAGAAAGAAAGCGAAATTAGCAGTAACCCTGAAGAATTGCAGAAGGAAAACTTAAAAACGCGTAATTGTGAAGCTAAGGCCATACTATCTGTATCCTTTATATATTTGTTGTTGAGGCGGTGGAGGGTTCCAACGGTCACTAAAATTTTGAAATCTTCCCTCCTTTTATTGCTGGTGGTGACGTGGCAAGGTGTCTGCCACGGGTTAAAGTTGTTGCCAATCGTCCGTACGCACGGTACCGTACGATAAGCACACGTGCGCGTGCAGTGGGTGTGAGGAGACAAAGAAGAGAGGAGAGACCCCATGGATGGAAGTAAATGGGTCGGATTGGATTAGAAGACGATGGATGAACTGGATGGGGTCGGTCTGTCTTGTCTTTTAGTCTTTGGGTTCTTGGCTTTTGTGGGCTCTATCATTTGAGATTTGTTTGTATCATTATCTGGGTCCGGTAGGGTCACGTAGTTTGTGGGTCATTAGGATTTGTGGGTTCCAGTCCTTTCATCTAGTTTTTTGAGGTTTAAGGATTTGTACTGCTTTTTTTATGGGAGTCCTAGGGTTTGTTCTGTTCCTTCCGCAAAATGGGTTGTGATTTGCTGATGAAGTGAGTGGCTTCGTTTAGGTTGTGTAAGATGATGATGATGATGATGGGTTAATGTAAGAAGAAGCTGAGAAGCCATGCCTGGAACCATCTTCTTCAGGTGTAAGATTTTGTTCATCGAGTCCTTGTTTTGCATGTTAACACTGTTTGATTTTCGGCTGTTTAGATAAACTAGTGGACTCATGAAGAATTATTTTTGGTAGTCTTGCTTCGGGAGTTGACAATCCGCTGTTGTTTATTTCATTAATTTCTTTTTATGTTGTTGGATTTTGTTAGAATGATTAATTTGCGAAGTTTTGGGTTTTTGTTTGCATAGGCGTGTGCGGATGCCAAGTGCTGTGGGAATGTTGGAGTTTATAACATTTTGAAGGCAAGAGGAGCTAAAGCCCCGGTAAAAACATCAAGAGCTTCCTTTGTTTTTGTTAAATTCTCTGTTTGTATTTGAGCTGGAACCCCAAAAACAGAACCAAAATCTAGTTGAACAAAAGCCATGTCCAAACTCCCTCAGGACATCATCAATGATGTACTCACCTACTTACCTTTTATAAGTCTCTAATACGGTTCAAGTGTGTGTGCAAGCTATGGCGTTCGTCAATCTCGGATCTGAAATTTGTGAAATCACATCTCAAAAGAGCAAAGGAAGTCATCTCTAGCTGCCATAGACTTCTCCTCTCAACGAGGACCCCGCAATCTGTCGACTTCGAAGCAGCTAGTGGTGGTGATGAGGATGATGCAGTGCAAGAGCTTGAATATCCTGAAGCAGTAAGGTGCAGTCCTGCCTTCTTTATTGGGAATTCTGAGATCTTTCAATGGAATAATCTGCTCATTTGTTGACTATGAAAAGTTGGTCTTGTGGAATTCATCTACTAGAGATTCCAAGGAATTGACAAAACCCAGTTTGTCTTGGTTATATTTCTTAATTTGCTGGACTTGGTTATGATTCCTTTATTGATGATTATAAATCTGTAACTTCTAGCTGCACTACTGCTAATGGTTGAAGTTCTTACACTGAAAACTAAAACATGGAGAAAAGTTTCTGATATCGGTGATGCTACTACCTTTGTAGAGGCTTATCAAGGGATATTCTGCAATGGGGCTGCTCTCTGGTTGGGGATGCAAGAAATTGCGTCTAAAAAGGTATATGTAAATGTTGCATTTGATATATCAGATGATGAATTCAAGGAAGTTGTGCCCCTTCCTGATCATTTTGACACAGTTGTTCTGGGGATGTCAGGAAACTGCTTGTGTGCATCTAGCGAATGCAATGGAAGCTATTTTGAGGCAAGGACACATGATCAAGAACATGATAGCAAGGCATCTTTGAGAAGATGATTCAGGCTCCCAGCTGACAGGCTTTCTGAAGAAACCTCAAACAGAATTGATTTGATTTTGCAGTATACATCCAAAGTCTAGTTTCCATCAATGATGATGAGACCTTTGAAGAAGAAGAAGTTGAAGAAAAAAGATAGGCAGAGATGACTGCCTATTTGCCAAAGAAAATTGCTAGGTTACTTTACTGCCATGGCTGGTAATTGTGATTTTTGGAATAATTGTTGGTGCGTTACTGTAGCTCAGGACAAAAAATTTGGACTTTAATTTTTTTTAGTTCAAGATAAAAAAAATTAAAAAATTATTTAACTTTATAAAAATAATTTTATTAGATGAGATCCAGCGAAACGGAAAGCTTGGCAAGCTAAGAGGAGCCCTGCGTAAAGAATCACTAATTAATCACTTAAATGTTTAATTACTTGATATGAATTTCTCTTCAAACATATTCATCACTGGACAATTGCTATGATTTTGGTATTCTTGGCTCTCCGTCCATATTTTGGAGCACACAGTCACGTTTCTGTTAACTTATTCTTTGGTCTAGCTAGCCAGTTCACTTATTTATTTTTTACTGGATGGCGATAGATATTAGAAACAAACTAGGTTAGTGTCCTGTATTATTCCGCCGTAACATTTATTTTTTAAAAAACATAAAAAACTGATGTTTAGGTAATGGTAGTATTTATATAAAAAAATTCTGAAAATCAGATTATAAATTTAATTGGGTTTAATAAACTTAATTGATTTAATAATATAATAAAAAAATAAACAACAACTATAAAATAATCAAGCAAAAACATTACACGGAGTCAACTTATGTTCAATATCACTTAAATTTAGCAAGCAAGCACATTTTCCCTGAAACGTTAAAACATTAATTAATTGTAGCGTTCAATAACTAAACTCAAATGAGAAGTAGGGATGCATGTGAAATTGACTCTTGTTATATTTTAAAGTGTATTTTTAAAAAAATATATATTAAAATAATATTTTTTATTTAAAAATATATATTTTTAATATCAACACATCAAAACAATTTAAAAACATAAAAAAATAAACAAAAAAAAATCAAATCTTTAAAAAACACGGTTTGAATTGCATTCTCAAACATTGTCTTTATAACCATTCCTATAACAATATCTTAGCTTTCGGTGCTAGTTTTCACGTGTATCATTGACATGTTTATAATGAGGTGTTTGTAAATGTGATAATTATTATTTTTTAAAGTGTTTTTTTATTTAGAAATACATTAAAATAATATTTTTTATTTTTAAAAAAAAAAAATTAGATATAAACATATCAAAATGATCTTAAAATACTAAAAAAATATTAATTTAAAACAAAAAAAATATTTAAATCTTTTAAAAAATATTTTTAAAACACAAAAACAATAATGATAGGTTTTAACAATCACCCTATTTAAAACCCTATTTAAAACCAAGGCACAATATATGACCTACATTGTTCAACCTGATCATCTTGAACCCTTATCCTCTAAGAATAAGCTCCTCTTTAACCCTAATTTCAAACCACTCATTTCATCATCCTTTCACAATCAGCAAGCCAAATATTCATGAAATCCTTTAATCCTAAATCTCCATTAAAAATGACTGTCAATTTCTAGATGGAATTTCAAGATTAATCATGGTTAAACTATCTTGCCTCTCTCTGTCTTCTCCACCAAACTTAGGATCCCCTCCAACTGCTCCTCAACACAAATTCTCCAAGAAAGCCTAGTAAACATAGGATTGGTTTTGTAGGTACATGTTACCCTGTTTATTCTTGTATTTAAAATTTTATTTTATTTTATTTTGTTTTAAATTAATATTTTTTTTTGGTGTTTTCAAATAATTTTGATGTGCTAATATCAAAAATAATTTTTTTAAAATAAAAGATATATTTTGATGTATTGTCAAGCGAATAACATTTTAAAAAATAATTGCAATCATCATTTTCTTTGTATGGTACCAGAATGAGGGGATTGATGTTTTTATGCATGGTAGTTGCTTGCAAATCTTATTGCGGCTTGAGATTGTGGTGGCGGTAATGATTGAAAATGTTTTTTGTTTATAAATGTATTAAAATAAAAATTTTATTTTAAAAAAATTATTTTTGATATCAGCACATCAAAATGATCTAAAAACATAAAAAAATTATTTTAAACAAAAAAAATTAAAAAATTTTAAGAACACGATTTATACCGCGTTTCCAAACACAGTCTTCTATTAGTTTCTAATTCAATTTGGTAGATGAGAACTGGAATTTTTGTTTATCTGCATGTAATTTTGCATTTTTTTTTAGGGCTTTTATACATGGAATTTACGCTAAGTTCATGGCTGTTAAATTTTTTAAGATATTTTAATCAATCTGGTAAGGATTAATGATAAGAGTCAATGGATCGAGTGTACGTGCTTTGAATTTATTAATCGTTTTTTATTAGTGTCTGGTTATTGCTTTGAGTTTTATGTTGTGGATTTTCTTGTTTCTAGATGATGGGTTATGATTTCTTTATTTTTATCTCCTTTAATCTTGATTGAGTGTGATACAAGAATGAAATGAAACCCTACTGTTTGAGTTCAATGCAATAGTCTGAATTAGCTAACATGATGGGGGTCATGTTATCCTTAACTTGAGGGAATCCCAATCCCATAATCCACCTCTGTTTGTAGAAGATTTTAGTGTGATTTTCAAATTAAGTAGATTATTCTATAGTTTCTGAGTTAATTTGCAATGTGATTATAACTTTGTCTTTCATTTTTGAAAACCTGTAACTCAATTATTTGAACTTTATGTATTTATTCATTTTCTTTATATGAACTTTTTCTAATTTTCATCGTATTTTTCTGTTCAGTATTTTTATTAAATATTTTATTAGATTGGACTCATACATGAACCTCTCAAATTGAGGGAATGAATCTTTAGGAATTTCTGAAGTGTTAAAAGGCGTGAAAGGAATTTTTAAAAAGCAGTTCACCATGTGAAGTTAATGATTTCAGCTTCATGATGTCTGCAAGACTCATTTGAGTCTATCTTTCCTAAAGATAATCCCAGGAACACACCCACCATGCAACATTCATTTGAATCCACTCTTCCACAAGTAAAATCCCAGGAGCACACTGTTGTCCATCAATTTACTTCTTCATAACTGGGAATTTGTGCAAGCACATGAAGAACACACCATTGCTTATTATGCAACAACAGAACAAGTTTCAGTATCAGAATCCGGATCAGACGATGAATCTGAGAATCAGATTGCAGCAGTTCCAGATCATAGTCAGATTCATCAAGTTCTGATTAGCACGAAAGACACATGAAATGGCATATATAATAGTTATAAGGATGAAAGATACAGGAAACAGATCAGAAGAGAGATTAAGGAAACTCGTGTTGTATGTATGTTCATGTGGCAGAGACATACAAGAGAAGATAAGTTGATTAAAAAAACGCTGATGGGCGAGTTTCAGATGCCAAAGCATTGTTAAAGACGGACTATAGTTTTACATATAAGCAATCTAGTTACAATAAACAACTGCATCTATCTTATAGATCGGATCTTAGTGTCAATTAAGTCTCTTATTTTGGCCTATTTATCCCACTGCAATCCAGTTTTAGATCCGCTAGTTAGAGTTCTACAATGAAAATCTTAGTAGAGACATAGCAAGAGGTATTTCCCAGATAAGCAATGAAATGTTTTTATGATTCAATCGATTCATTACCAGATAAGCATCATATCTATGTAGATACAAGCATGAAATGAAAAGACTAGTTGTCCTTCAAAAAGCTAGTTGTCCCACAAAATGCATACTAATACCAAAGCCTTCTTTCTTATTTGCTAATACGATGCAGATACATAATAGTAATAAGATTCCACAACCAAACACAAAAGATTCAAGTTTATATTATCAAGATTCAGATTTAGTAGTAAGAAGAAAGTTGATGATGAAAAGTGAATTCAATAGGACAAACAAAATGTAAGCGCAATGGAATACCGTTGCCTTTAAGATCGTGTAAGATTTTGTTTCACTAGCGTTATTTTTATGGGATCCCACTTGGTACTTTTCTTCATTAACATAGCAAACAGAACAACCTACATCAAAACTACCATATCATGAACGATCCCATGACAAATGCCTAGACTGGAGACAATGATGTCCTTGCTTGAAACTGTTTCTACTTCGTGAGGAAATCATTGAAACCAAATTAAGAGTGTTTAGAGGAGGTTCAAAACTAATTATGAATAACTTAGTCATCCCTACAGCTAAGCTAAGAATTTTCTTGGTACATTAGATGGACATCAATTCAGGTTCTAAGTTGCTCTTAATCCTCAAATATCCCTTTCTAATTGGGATAGCCCTTGTGAGCCTCAAAAAGGATTTTGCAGCCAGGACTTGTGTGAGGGATCTGTTCATCTGGCACCTGACCAGGTAAATGCCAAGAGCAGCAGTTCCAGATCAGAGTCAGATTGATCAAGTTCTGACAAGAAATAAGGTCACGGGATATAACATAAGTGTAGTTAAAGGGATGACAGACACAGGAAACGGATCAGGAGAGGTTAAGGAAACTTGTGTATGTTCATATGGTAAACAGATATGTAAAAGTGATGTTTTGATTCAGGAAAAGTTGATGGGGAGTTTCAGATGCCAAGTCTTCAAATTATAGATAACTAGCAACAATGAACATTTCCAAGCAGATATAATCTCTTCCAAGTCCAGGGCGAACTGGTACGTGACATCTTTGCTACAAGAAGGCTTTATTTAGAACTAGGTTATGAAATTGAGATACTCACGCGAACTGGTATCCAGGCAGGCACAACAAAGGAATTTAATGCAAGGGGGGAGGGGGTGTGAGGAGCAAGAAACTAAAGACTTAACTTGAAGAACAAACACAACTACCATATTTCCAGAAAAGTTGATTTATTATTTTTATCAAATATAGTTACAACAAAATCGAAACAAACAATAACCTATCCCTTATTGACTACGATTTTGCACTAAACAGATAAATATACAAGCACCTCTATCATCAGAACAAGACAAAATGACTGGCAATTCTGACCTATACAATTGTCACCAAAGTAAACATGCAGAAACGTTCCATTTTTATCCCAGCTCAACAAGAGGATGGTGGTTTTACAGAAAAGGAATCATCCATCAACAATAAATTGGTCATCCTGAGTATCTCCATCAACCCTACTGTCCCCATGAACCATACCATTTACATGATGCAAATTCTGCATCATTTGTGAAAGATAATGGCTGTTAGCACCAGTATGATCAGAGAGCCCAGTTGGAGCAGTCCATTGTGAAACAATTCCAAGCAACTGGCCAGTAAGGTTTTGTTGCTCGTGAAGAAAACGGGACTGGATCTGTCCCATTTCTGTTTGATGCTGATTCAACATCTCATCAATGCTCTTCTTCCATTCTGACCTCTTCCTGTTCATCCTCTCTTCCCATTCCCTCTCTTGAATCATGTCCTCCTCTCTTCTTCTTCTATCCCTCTCTTCGCTCTCCTTCTCCATAGCTTCCCATTCTTGAATCCTCTGCCTCATTAACTTTTCCCTAGCCTTTTCCATCTCTTCCCTCTCCTTTTCCCTTTCTTCCAACTTCCGCTCCCATTCTCGCTCCCTCTCCAGCTGAATGTTCTCTCCTCTCCGCCTCTCCTGCTCTCTCTCCAGCTCACGTTGCTCAAACCGAGCCTCCATGTCCCTCAACTGTCCCAACTGGTTTGATAGAAACCCAAACATCCTCTTCCTTAGTCCCTTCAGAGCCTTCCTCTTCTTTCTCAAATTAGACACATTTGGGTCTGGTTCTTCATACATGAAACCATCATCTCCATCCTCCCTCACCCGATCATTACCATTGCAATTCTCCTCTGCCTCTTCCCCTTCATAATCAAACCCCAGACCCAGCACCCCATTCTCACCCCCATCAATCCCAGCAAAATCCCCATCTGCCGAATTACCTATTTGGCCAAACTCTGCCATGTCCATTCCCCTGACACCCCCTAACAAACCCCCACCAGTCTCCCTATCTTTGTTCAAGACTCCCATCAAATCACTACAATTACTACCATTAGTCCCATAAGCAACTGGAAGATCCCCAAAAACCTCCTTGTACCGCAAAAAATTTGACCAATGTGTAAGCCCTTCCAACCAATCAAACTCATCCTCATTGCCACACTCCCCACCACCACAACCCGAATTCTCCATCGATGAAAACTCAGGTTTCTTAATCTTTTGCTTAACAAGCATGTATTGATGCCTCATGTTCTGCACCTTAGTGGACACATCTTTCCATGTCCATTGCCAAGGGTATGTCATCGGATCATGAACATGGTGCACAGAATTCACGTACAAAGCAATTGGTTTGTATTTCTTCTCTCTAGTTTTCATTTTTGCAAGGGTCCCATCAGAGACCATCTCTCCATATTTCTCAATTAGGGTTTTCTCTTCTACTTCTGTCCATTTCTTTCTTTTTGGTGGCATCATTAGATGAACCAAAAACTTTACAAAAACTACCAAAACCTATTAAAGAACCACCACTAACACTTCTTAACTTAATCAGGATTCCAAACTATCACCTACAAAACTGTCTAACATGAACCAAAACAAATCTATCCAGATCAAGAAAACAACATTCTAAGCTCCAAAAGACATAGTAATTAACAGTACTTACCTTGAAATGGGTATTAGAGAATTGTGGAGATGGATTTCTTGAAAGCTTTCTGAAGGGAGATTTTCTCGGAAAATTGAGAGAGAAAGTGAAGGACTCTCAAAGTAGCGCTTTTCAAGTGATTTATTTTTATTTTATTTTATTTTATTTTATTTTTCTATTACGACAATTCCTGTACAACAATGATATAGACGGTAAAGTTTTTTTTTCTTACTTCTTTCAAATATAAACGGTGGTAGTTTGGTCGGTTAACGACATTATAGTGTCTTAGAAACGGGCAAACTACATACATGACCCTTAACTATAAAAAGTTCGATTTTAGTCCCTTATGTTTTCTTTACATTTGGGGGGTTACGTGAGCAGTAGAATAATTTATGAGAGAGGAGAAATTTCCAAGGAGGTTAATATTTAGCATAAAAAGAGGGTTAAATATTATGTTTGCATTTGGTTACGCATGAGGTGAAAATCTTGAATGAGAAATATTAAGATTTTGTTAAAGGAGAAATGTTAAGGGTGTAAAACATATCAAAGAGAGAAGTTTCAGGTTCTTGTTTATTTTGCGTTTCAAAAATGTTGTTGAAAAAATTTTATTTTTTTTAATTTTTTTCTTTAAATTAATATTTTTTAGTGTTTTTAGATAATTTTGATGTACTGATATCAAAAATAATTTTTAAAAATAAAAAATATATATTATTTTAATATATTTTATAAGTGAAAAGCACTTTGAAAAGTAACTGCAACCACACTTCCAAACAACCTAAAATTATTTGGTAATAGTTAAAAAAAGATGGATAATGATGGATCTCCGTATAAATAAAATTAATTTTATATTAAAAATAATTGTAAAAACAATTAAATCATATATATTTATGGTTTAAAATACAGATGAAATATATATATAAAAAAAAAAAACATTCAAGAATATTTACTTTTGAATAGTCATTTACCCTTCCCTCTATGAAGTTAACACTTAACCTCATCTTTATTTGTTTAAATATCTAAAGTTACAAAGATAATTTTTCACTCGCTTTACTCTCATTCTAAACATCCCCTTGATCTTTGAAAAGGAATGGGTAAATGAACTTTGAGAGGGAAATTTTTGGTTTTCATGTTATTTTCTTCTATTTTTAAAATCTAATATTAATTTATTCTTTATTTATTTATACTCCTGTTTTGAATCACAAGTATAATATTATTTAAATTTTTATAATTTTATTTAATTTAAATATTGATTTGATTTAAATTAAAATCCATTTTTATCTCTAAAATTTTCAACTAATACTATTCATTCATATTATATGAAATGGTGATACAAAGATCAAAATACCTACATCAATTATATTTTTTATTTTTAAGACCCATCCTCAACCCCTATCTTTTCCTTTCTCTCATTTTTTTTATGTTACTTTTGCATCCATAATTTCACTTTTTCAAAATTCTATTCTGAATAATTTTGTGTCATGGACATTCATATTTGTTATATTATTAATAAAAATTAAATAATGTTCATCTTTTTACAAAGCATTATTTACTAGAGTTGTTTTTCTATTTAGTATTTTTAATTTCATCATTCAGTATTCAGTTTAATTTATTTTGATTTGTTTTTTATAAAAATATCTTTATCTCATAACTTGTGTTAACTTGTACAACTAATATAAACTTTTAACCGAGTACTTTTAGCATTTATAATAGGTCCAAGGATAGAAAAAATCATTTTACACCATCAAGCAATTTTTGTTTCATTCTTATTGTAATGTCGTAAGCTTGAGAAAAGAGCTTGGCACATAACTAAATAGACTAAGTACAATATTGTGTTAGCGCTCGTATTCTTATTACCTAAAAAAATATTACTTTTCACACATAAGTTTATTGGTTATTTCTTATATCTCATTCAATCTCTCCATGATTTTTAGATGTGAGCTAAAGGGTATCATATAAGATAACTCTAATATGCTAAGCATATAAATGCAATGAAAAATTAATAGGATATATACCTCCTATCATGATTGATTAAGTGTTGAAATAATTGTCTATAAAACTTTGTGTTGTCAAGAATAAAGAGTCTTTTAATCTAAGCCAAACTTTACGATTAATGTGTGGATGGAAGACACGTAACTTTTCATTAATCTCTCTATTTAGCTAGACAATAGATCATTTATATGTAACCTAATTTTTACACCTTCATCCATAATGGATGTGCTTGTCTCACTATTAAAGTTTAACGGGCTCTAATCCTTAATTGTCATTTATTTAAAAATCTACTTGACATATATGACACTTTGAGAATATTTTTCATCATTATTTCACTTGGATCATATGACAACACCTGAAAAGTGACAATATCTTTATAGAATTCAAAATATCTAGTAAGTGAAAACACTCACACTTAAATTAAGAGTACAATATATGAAACATGATGGTTACACTTTATAATCAAGTATTACAATATATTGCATCCTTAAAAAAACACTTAATAAACAAATAAACTTTATGAATGAACTTTTAATAAGCCATTCATATCCAACTTTATATATCCCAATGGATATAGAAAACAATACTTTATATGCACAAAACACCACTTTAATCTCTAAGAATAACATTAAAAAAATATCTAGACAAACAACTAAAAGAAAATGAAGTCAATCATAAAATGGGTTAGTTAGACCTAGACAATTCACATGATCTTTATATTATTTTGTTGACAATGCTTTAGTCATGAGATTCACAATCATTAGCTTAATGCTAATATGCTTAATAAGTACTTCATATTCCTTCACTTTATTTCTCATAATAAGATACTTTATGGTAATATATTTGTTTTGACTTTCACTTTTATTATTCTTAAAGAAGAAAACCACAACCAAATTGTCACAATATATCTTTATTAATCTTGATATGAAATTAATAACTTTTAGACCAGTAATACAATCTCTTAACCAAATCACTTGTTTCATTGCTTAATGGCATGCAATGAATTCTGTTTTTATAGTAGATGGATCTATATTTCACTCCTATAATAATGATAATTAAAACTAAAAACATGTTTGCATATAAATGGTTATGCATGCTTATAAGAATTTATATCAGGTTCAGATTAGCCCTTCCGAGTGAATCAAACATATGGGAGCATCACCTATAGGCAGGTCCTAGTAATTAAGTGAATATAGGTAGGTTTTCTATCTGGTCTAAAAAAGGATCTCAGATCTGTCCATTGACAGTCTTTGTAAAGATAGCATAAGGGCATTGTGAGGAATGGTTAAGACATATATATCCATCATTACCAAGCAGACACTCGGATATAATTTGAGTGTTTCACACATCTAAACCATGACTAATAGTCATAGGGCAGACAATTAATCCCCTACCAAATCTAGAAGCTTGTGTGTGCTCTCAAAGTAAGTGATGCGTGAAGGAATTAATTATACAATGCATGAATAATTTGTACAAAGATTAAAGCATATAAAAAAATATTTACAAATGTCATGTTGAAAATAAATACAAAATAAATAATTTAAAACACAACAATCAGACAAAATAATAAAGCTTAGTTCATAAGTTTTCCTAAAAGAGTCGTCATTCTGTCCAACATATACAACATTGCGATGATCATTCTCTCGGGTTGGGATTTTTCTAGTGATGAAGGAAAGAATAAGAAATTCTTCTTCCTTATCAGTAAAAAAGGATGGAGTCACCACCTACTATTTTGGTCATTAGGAACATTAACTAATCTCTAAGTCTAGATAAGGGGATTGGTTGTGTATATGGAGGACGTATCACCTTACCGAAGATAACCTGTATTGTTTGTTTATCTAATATAAACTAAGGTATTTTTGTGTTCTCTAGTCGTTGGTTTGTTTGAGATTCAAGAAAAGTCTTTCTCTATAAGGAGATTATTATCTTCTTAGGTTAAAGCCTAACAATTCTATAGTCAAAATATATTTTTGTATTTTTTTTCTTTTAATATCGGGAATACGTCTTACGTATAAGTTCATAATTGGGTAACCTGCCATGATGTGAAAAATAACTAGGATTTTTTACAAATGGTTTTTGTTTGAGCAATCAACCCATGATTTATTTTCTTGGCGCTTCTTGATGGCAGGGTTAACGCTTGTCCTTCCTAATAGCATGGTTGGACTTCTTGATTGTAGGGTTAAAACTGAGAATTTCTTATGACAGGATTAAATGGAGATTCATGATGACATAGTTAAAACTGAGAATTCTTGATGATAGGAGTGAATATGGGATTACTAATGACATGGTTAAAATGAACTTTCTATTGATAGGGTGAAAATGAATTTTCTAATGACATGGTTGAAAATGAGAATTCCTAATAATAGGGTATTATTAAGTGTAAATGTTGTTTGTTCTATAATAATGATATTTATTATGATCCTAGTACTTATACAAATGGTTTGTATATACTTGATCTTGCCATGTTCAATATAAATAGCAATAATAACATATTAGATAATCAATATCCATATTATTTATGGCATTGTAGACTAAGTCATATTAATGAAACAAGAATCACTAATTACATAAATAAAGATATATGATCCTTTCAATTATGAATCATATGGAACTTGTAAAGCTTGTTTATTGGAAAAAAAAAATAATCAACGCGTCTTTTACTGAAAGAGTGAAAGATCTAATGAATTATTATATCTACTATATATACATATAAAAAGATCAATAATGATTTATGCTATAGATGGATATGTGTGTTTCATAATTGACAACCATATTAGATATGATCATGTGTATTTAATGAAAGTCTGAATCATTTGAAAGGTTCAAAGAATTCAGAAATGAAGTTAAAATACAAATTGAAAAGAGTATTAAAATACTTTGATTAGATCGAGATGATGAATACTTCGGCTAAGAATTTCAACATTATTTAAAAAAGAATAAGATTCTCTCACAACAGACACCTCTTAGAATACAATAGCATAATAAGATTTCTAAAAAGAGAAATTATACCTTATTAAATATGGTATGGTCTATGATGAGCTATGCAAACCTTCCATTTTCTTTTTGAGGTTATGCCTTTTAAACTACCATTTACCTTTTAAAATGGCTCCATTAAAATCTATTGATAAAACTCTATATGAGATATGGAATGGTAAGATATCAATCTTATCATACTTTAAAGATTTGAAATTTGATGCTTATGTGATATTTTATCTGAAAAACTATAAGCTAAGTCAGATAAAGATAAGTTTATAAGATTTATATAAAAAACTATTGGATATTATTTATATCATCTTGTTGAGCAAAAATATTTTGTCTCAAAACATGCTACCTTTTTAGAGAAAAAAACATGTTCTTCAAAAGAGTGGTGGGAGAACAATAGAACTTGAAGAAGTTGAAGAACCACAAACTGCCATCCAAATAGAACACGAGCCTAAGGTTATAACATTGAATGTTCAACTTGAAGCTTAAAAAAATATAAGAATTATATAGATCTAGTAAGACACATCATACGCTAATAAGATATGAACTTCTCATGGAAGCTGAAAATGATGAGTTGCTTATACTTGATGAGTCTACCAATTACATGAAACCAATATATAATATCAATTCTAAAAATAGCTTGAGGCCATGAAATCTAAAATAGATTTCATATACACCAACTAAGTATAGACCTTGTTGATCCAATTAAAAAGATAAAATTCATTGCATGTAAATGGATTTTTAAGAGAAAAACTAACATGGATGGTATTATATAAAAGTACAAAGTTAAACTAGTGGTCAAGTGTTGTAGAAAAAGACTTGCAGGTAACCATGTTAAAATCCATAAAGATTTTGTTTGTTATAACTGCATATCATGATTATAAGATTTGACAAATGGATGTTAAAACTTTATTTCTAAATGGGAATCTTCAAGATGATGTGTATGTGACATAACTAGAAAATTTTAAATATAAGAAATTTGTCAAGAAAGTATTCAAGCTAAAAAATATATATTTATGGAATTAAACAAGCTTCAAATAGTTGAAATATCCATTTTGATGAGATAATCAAACAGTTTGATTTCATAAAAAATATGGATAAACCTTCTGTTTATAAAAAAGGTTAATGATAGTGTAGTTGTATTATATATAAATGACATATTAAGGATAGGAAGTGAAATTTCTTAACTCTAACCAGTAAAGATCTAATGGTCTAAAAATTTCTCTATAAAAGATATAGGAGAAACAACCTATATACTGAGAATAAAAATATATAGAGATATTTCTAAGAAGTTACTTGGATTGTCTCAATCTATATACATAAACAAAATGCTAAAATTACTTGGTGGAAGAATCCAAAATGAGGATACTTATCTATTTCACACAGGATACATCTCTCCAAGGATATGTGCCCTAAAATACAAATTGAAAAGATATAACAAAAATGATTCCATATACTTCAGATATAAGATTCATAATATATGTGATGTTATGTAGAAGATCATATGTATTTTATACTTCAAGCATAACAAGTAAATACTGATCTAATCTAGGTGGAGGTCTCTAAAAGATATTTAAAAATATTCTTAAGTATTTAAGAAGAATTAATAATGTTTTTTGATATATAAAATAGATGAACAAATAGTTCATAATTATTTAGATGATAACTTTCATTTAGTTATTGAAAATAAAAAATCCAGTTTGGTTATATTTTACTATAAACGGAGGTGTTATGAGTTGGATTCATTTTAAATAAAAGATCAAAGTAGATTCTACAACTAAAGCTGAGTACAAATCTACATTTGAAGGGATAAGAAAAAAAGGCTTTTTGAATCAAGAAAATCATCACTAAACTAGATATGATTTCTAACATTGTTGATCAGTAGCTATATATTGTGATAACAATGGAGCTATTGTATAAGCAAAGGAATCAAGGTCTCATCAATGATTCAAAAATATATTTAAACAATTCTATTTAATTATAGAACATAAAAAGTAAAGATAAAAAATAAATTAAGTACCTACTAAAAAGAATCTTGCAAATACGCTTACTAAGTCATTACCCCAGTAAAAGTATTATCAGCAAGTAGAGTGATATGATATTTAATACATGAATGATTGACTTTAGTGCAAGTGGTAGATTGTGAGTATATATAACCTATAACCAATCAGTTGGTTACTTGTAGCACTAGTTTTATAAAATATATTTATTATTAATAAAAATTTTATTTATCTTTAATATTCATTTGTATTCGATTAATGAATCTAATATTTGATTAATGAATATAGAGTGAAGATAAGTTTATGAGATAAAAGTATTTTGCAAATAAAATTATAAAATTGTTATAATTATGAGATATCTTACATCAAAACATTGAACTTAAATATTCATGGTCAATGTTCTATTAATATTGGATATTAATTATCATGTTTCTTCTTTTTATAAAAGAAAGCAGTTGCTCTTGTAAGCTGACGTGTGAGAGATCCCTAAAATGAACATGTATGTGTTTGTTAGATAGCATGCATATTGAATTAACCCGTATGAGAATTCCATATAATGAGAACACATGTGTCTATAAAAACGATCAAATGATGGTTGTGTAAGTGATTCTTAAAGTTAAGATCACTAAGTTATCTTATATAGGAAATGTTATGTTTTTATCCTGTTATATGTTATTTTAATGAAGGATAACAAACAAACATATATTGGGTATAACATGAACTATATTAAGGTATTTAAGTAATAAAGAGAGAATTAATCACTCTAGATGAATTGAGAAAAATATTTCTTATGCTCTCAAATAATATTGATTGTAAATCCTTAAACAATATGGATTGAGATTTGAAAATAGTTTGAGATCTTATTCAAATAAGCAATAACTATGATGTTGAGAATAAACATGATTTGACATAGTAAATATACTACATGCTATAATATCTAAATCAGAACATTGTCGATGAAAGGAAAATAATTACACTGAGAAATTGATCACTGAAAGGTTAAGTTAAATCACTTATGGCTTTCTTAATATTTGGGGGATCATGACAAGTTACTATACATTTTACTTGATCTTTAAATATAAATCAATCAAAATTAATTTTTTTAATTTACTTAATCTTATTTTATTTAGGATTATAATTTATATTGGGGCCAACTTATTAGGGAACCTAATGTTTCACACACATAAAAATCATTGGTCAGAAATTAGATTATGATGATTAATCAAGTGTGACTTAATTGCAAATAAGTATTAGACTAGAATGTAATTTACACAAGAAATTACAATTCTAGACTTAGAAAAATCATGTAGGGATATATGTGATAAATTATCATGAAATAATATATATGATATTATTCAAGAGGTAAATTAATAGTTTACCATTTATAGGGTTTTCAGATTTTTCCTATAAATAGAATGTTATGCCTTCTATTTTATGCATATTAAACATTACATAACACCTAAAAAACATAAAAGAAAAGAGCTAGTACTCAAAGGTATAGCAATCCCTCTCTTTTATAAGGGTTTAATAGTTTTTTCACTGGTGATTTGTATGGATTACAATTAAAGATCGGACATTTGAATGACTTATGGTTTGTGACAACTTAACCTCAAGCAATTATTCAAAACTAAAAAAAACATTTGATCTTCATGTAATCTTCATATAAACCTTAAACAACCTTGGATTGTCTAATGAGATCTTAGGATTCCTGAAAAAAATTTAAATTTATTGTTTCTACTGCGTGTATGTGTTCTAAGGAAACCCAACAAAATCATAACCTAGATTTTCTTGCTTTTCTCATCAACGAAATAACTATAAAAACATTGGATTTCAAAGAAATTATTGTAGTTATAAAGACATATATACGATCTTTCATCTCAGTATTCTTAATGAGAGTTCTGTCAACTAGGGAATCAATTATTATGCAAGGAGATGACATCAAATTTTCCTTTTTCTTTTCTATTATTTTTTACTAAAGACCAATTAACAAGTGTTTCCATTTTTTTCTTCTATATAATGCTAACAAACCTAAAAATTTTGAACTACCAACCCAAAGGTTCCTTTTTTAAGCTAATGCTTTTTAATGTCAAAAGCTAAACAACCTATGTCACATCATTCAAACACATAAATAGAATATAAAATTTCTTTACCCGTGGTGAAAATAAAATTTGAAGTTATTTAATCTGAACCCTTCTTAACACATGCAAATATGTTATTTTTTTTAGTCAAATTTATAAAACTAAATTAATACTAATCAACGAAGTAAGGAAAAGACTTTGATACCACATGTAATATAATTCTAATATGCTAAGTATTTAAACGGAACATAAAATTAATATGACACTTACCTTCAACAATTATTGATTAAATGTTAAAATAATTATCCAGAAAACTTTGTGTTTTCAAGAATAGAGAGTCTTTCAATCTATGTCAAACTTTAAGGTAAATGTGTGGAAGAAAGACGCATGATTTTTTATTAGCCTCTATATTTGACTAGATTAAAAACTCTTTATATATAACCTAATTTTTACACCTCCATCCATCATGGATATACTTGACGCACTACTATAGTTTAATATTTTCTAATTTGTTTTTCTTTGGTGCTATTATGATTTTTTGGCATCAAATAGTAAAAATGACTTTCAATTATTAATAAAAAGATTTAAAAAATGAGTATTAAAAGAAATAAACTTTTAGGAAAAATAAGTTCCTCCAATGGTAAGGTCTTTTTTAAAATGTTTTTATTAATAATTGAAAGTTATTTTTACTATTTGATGCCATAAAAATTTGAAACTATTAAAGACATCTTTATGTGACATAAAACATACTTATTGTATTAATTTGATGCTTATATAGCAAGCATGTTTTTATTTTGAGAAATATATTTATAAGTGTCTTATTCATATAAATCTTATTTAGAGCTATTTTTTTAAAAAAAAATTATTTATTTGATGTGAAAGAAACACATCATAATTCACTATCAAATGAAACACATAAAAAAAAAAATATTTGATATGAAAGATTATTTACATTTCTAATAATTAATATTTATATTAAAATCTTTTCTATATTATTTGTAATTTTTAGGGGTAATTATTTTTGGTTCGGTTCGGTTTTTATGAAAAAAAAAACCAAACCGAAATGTTTTTTTTAAAACCGAAACTGGTTCAAACCGACCTGTTTCGATTCGGTTCGTTTTTTAGAACAAAAACCGGTTGAAACCGGTTTGGCTCGGTTTTCCGGTTTTGGCTCGGTTTTTTCTGTCTGGGTTGAGTTCGATTTTTTTGGTTTCAGGCTTATAAAACCGAAACCGAACCAAACTGGTTGGTTTTTAAAAAATTCTAATCGGTTTAATTTGTTTTTTTTATGGTCGGTTTTTTTGGTTATTTGTTTTCCGATTTTCTCGATTTAATCAGTTTTTTTAGTTTTTTTTTCACCCCTAATAATTTTTATGTATTTAGAGTTTGTAATTTTTGTTATTATTTTTTTTATAAATCATTTTTGTCTTTTAAATGATGACGCTTCTATTTCTTATAACAATATTGGACATTGAAAAATCCTAGTTTTCTTCTAGTTTATGCTCTATCACTTTTCATTTTAGCCTTTTACAAGCTAGGGATACCTGCTATGTTGGAGGTAACATTCCAAGCTAATTTGCAATACAATAAAAGAAGGCTCCAGGGTTCTGCATATCATGAGATTTCTTAATTAAAAACTAAAAAAATAATGTTTATGTTTTATAAAATAAATTAAAAAATATACTAACTAATAAATCATAAACATAATTATTAACTCTAATTAAAGATTAAAACATATATATGCACATGTAAATTTTAAACCTAGTGACATGAATAATTTTTTAATATTTTTATTTAATTGTGTGGCAATAAAAATATATTAGTAATAAAAACAATGATTTAAATTATGGAGTAAAAATGAATTTTTTAGTTACTTTTCTTATTAATTTCTAATAGTTTTTTAAAACATATCTTTTTATTAGAAGTATGGTGTATCCCGGTGTAGTTTAACTGGTCAGCCTCTAGATTTGTTCTATAGAAATCACCAGTTCGAGTCTCACAAATCTCAGGGTTGTTGGAGGCTTATATGGTCGTTAACTTCATGATCCATAAAATTAGTTGAAGTATATACAAGTTGGCCCGGACACTCACATTAATAAAAATTGACATATAAATTAGAAAAACTTCTATTGATTTTAAATATCAAAACTCTCTTTTCTTATTCACATGCTTTTTATTTTTTAAATATCTACCTGCATTTAATTTGAATTCAATTCTTAAATAAATTAGATTTACAAGTTTTAAATAAATAAAATAATTTATATTGGCTGAATTTACATATTTTTAAAAAATAGAATTTAATTTATCTTGTTTTCTACATTACCATTATCATGTTATTATTTCAAATGAAAAAAAATATTTTGGGAAGTTAGTTTTACATTAATTTCAATATAGTAAATAGAAAATTTGACATATAATTTACTTGTATATATTTTTTAAAAATTAGTTTTAACATTCAAAATAATTCAAAACAATTCAAAACATTAACCTATGGTTTAGATATTTACAAAATTAATTGTGTGAATAGACACAATGGCTGTGCCCATAGCAAATTCATTTTTTTTTGTTCACTATTCAAAATATTCTCTCTCGAAAAAAACAATTAAAAAAATCCACCACCAAGGACTGCCTTTCCCCTTTGTTTTCATCAACGCTACCACCAATCGCCCCCCCAAAAACCCCAAATTCTCGCCCGCAGAGCAAATTAGGGTTTTACGATGACAGATCGGAACAACACTATCATCATTGCCGCCGCTACCTCCACTACCAACCACTCAGCTACTAAACCAATATGGATGAAGCAAGCAGAGGAAGCAAAACTAAAAAGCGAGGCAGAAAAAACCGCAGCAGCGAAAGCTGCATTCGACGCGACCTTCAAAGTATTATCAGACAAGGCTGAGAAGCCCGCGGATTCAGATTCCGAGGAGGAAGATGCAGAGGAGGATTTGGCCAATAAACCAGTGGGACCAGTTGACCCCAATAAGTGCACGGCGGCAGGTGGTGGCATTGCCGGTGGGACCGCGTGTGCACCTGCCACGTTTATGGTTGTTACTAAGGATGCGGATGGGAGGAAAGTTCCGAATGGAGGCGCGGTGATTAAGGTTAGGGTTTCACCGGGAGTGGGAGTTGGGGGAACGGAGCAAGAAGGGATTGTTAAGGATATGGGAGATGGGACATACACGGTTACATATGTGGTGCCGAAAAGAGGGAATTATATGGTTACTATTGAGTGTGATGGGAAAGCTATTATGGGGAGTCCTTTCCCTGTTTTCTTTAGTGCAGGTATATATATTTATGGTTATGGATTTTTTTTGTGTTTTCTATGTGAACTTTATGTTGGTTATACAGTTCTAGGTAATTGTCTTCGGTAATGAGTTTGTATTTGCTATTTGTCAATCACTTGGAATGTTTTCAACACTTTTATAGGCAGCATGTGTATGACTTGTTCATTTTTGCAAGCAAATTTTGAATTATATATTGTCATGGTTCTTTTGTCCGGATTTGTTTTTGGGGAGCTTGTTTAAATTGGAGCGATACTGTCTTGACGCTTCTGAAAATTTTGATTGTTGATCTAGTATGATAATGTGCTGCATATCTTTATTTGGTTTATGCATGCATATGGACATTTGCAATTTCTTTTGCATGGAAGTGAGGGAAAAGGAATAATTGGGATATTTTCTTGTGTGGTTTGTTAAAGTAACTAAAGATAATGGAGGATGGTTTTCCTGATTAAATAGCTGCTAATAATTTGTAAACTGTCTATCTTTTCCTTTAATAAGCCATGTTATATCACCATCCAATATATCCTTGAATTGTTCCTGACTTGTTATTCAAATATTCAGTCTTGCTATTCATCTCTAACACTTTTAGGTATTGAATTGTTGTCATGCAACGCAGGTACTTCGACTGGAGGGTTGCTGGGTATGGCTCCTACAACAACATTTCCAAACCTTGTGAACCAGACCATGCCTAACATGCCAAATTACTCGGCCAACATTTCTGGGGCATTCCCTGCATTACTAGGAATGACTCCAGGCATTACTTCCAGTGCTTCAGGTGGTGCTATTTTGCCTGGAGCTGGATCATCTCTTGGGGAAGTTTGTCGAGAGTACCTTTATGGTCGGTGTGCAAAAACCGATTGCAAGCTGAGTCACCCTCCACAGAGCTTACTGATGACTTTGTTAGCCCCAACAACCTCGATGGGGACTCTTAGTCAGGTGCCTATGGCGCCTTCTGCAGCTGCAATGGCTGCCGCCCAGGCTATTGTTGCTGCCAAAGCTCTTCAAGCTCATGCTGCTCAGTTGCAAGCGCAAGCTCAGTCAGCCAAAGATTCATCTGGTATTCTCACCTCTTAGTAGCTGCTCATGCATGTATCAGATAGCTTGTATGGATCCTTTCTTTTCTCATTGCCCGAAGCTATTGATTTTACTTGTGCTGTACCTGGTTTAAGTTTTTTTTTCCCTTTCATTTTATGTCCAAAGTTACTCCTGAGCATTTATCCCCTTGCCAGGATCACCTGACAAAGCTCGGAGGGAGGATGCACTGAAGAAAACACTCCACGTTAGCAATCTCAGCCCGCTTCTGACAGTGGAACAGCTGAAACAACTGTTTAGCTTTTGTGGCACAGTTGTTGAATGTACCATTGCTGATTCAAAACACTCTGCTTACATAGAATACTCGAAACCTGAAGAAGCAACTGCTGCTTTAGCATTGAACAATATGGATGTGGGGGGTCGGCCTTTGAATGTTGAGACGGCTAAATCTCTTCCTCAGAAACCTATTTTAAACTCTTCCTTTGCTTCATCTTCTCTGCCGATGATGATGCAGCAAGCAGTTGCCATGCAACAGATGCAATTTCAACAGGCTTTGCTTATGCAGCAAACTATGACTGCACAGCAGGCAGCTAACAAAGCTGCAACAATGAAGTCGGCAACAGAGTTAGCAGCAGCTAGAGCTGCAGAAATAAGTAAGAAGTTAAAAGATGATGGACTTGTCACTGGAGAAGGGGAAACAAAAGCAGAATCCAAGTTTGTCAGCTTGTCTCTTTCTTTTATAATAGATCACTGATGATAATTGGCATTACTACTCTTTGCTTTTGCCTCACATTAAGATTTTGGATTAGATAAATACTGCAGTGGGTATTTCATAATCCCTTTTCTCTTTTTTATTGAGAGACATGGTACAAGAAAGGAACACAAGGTCTTCTTAGTATGATTTTTTACTACCATGGCTTTCTTTCTTTCTCCCCTCCCATATCTGTTAGCCTTCATGAAATCATTTGTCAGAACTGAGTTGGTGGAGAGTCCAACTTGGGGCTTATCAATTTCTAATACCGTAGTTATTTAAACATATGCAAACCTTTTATCTTTTGTTAAAGCATGCAAGTTTGAGAATTGTTAGGTGATTGTTTTCGATTTGTATAACAAATAAATTAGACATTCTAATTAAAACTTAAAGACTTTGCTCTGTGGTTTTTTTCTCCACTGATGAGTTTATTGCCTCTTGCAGGTCACCATCCCCACCTCGAGCAAGGTCCAGATCCAAGTCGAGATCACCAATTAATTACCGAAGAAGAATGAGGTCACCTTCTTACTCGCCCCCATCCCGCCACAATAGAGACCGTAGATCTAGGTCCCCTGTGAGATTTCGCTATCACTCAAGGTATAATTACGAAAGACGATCATATAGAGATAGAGATAGTAGAGATGATGGTGATAGAACTAGAAGGCGGGAATTGGATAGATCCCGTGATCATCATTCACCTGTTTCAAGGAGAAATAGGAGCAGGAGTGCAAGCCCTCGAACAAGAAAATCCTACAGAGCTGATTCAGGCTCACCAAAACATCGCCAAGAAAGTTCAGCTCATAGATCAAGAAAAGCACCAGACAGTGGTTCAAGATCACCTAGGCATCATGGAGGAAGTCGATCATCCACAAGGAACAACCCAGATAGCAAGCTCAGGTACAGAAGGCGCTCACGCTCTAGGTCCAAATCGGTGGAAGAGGCCATTGACAAAGTGGATGAAATCCGAGAAAAAAAGTCAAAGCAGCATGAGAGGAGGTCTAGGTCATTATCTGTGGAGCTTAAACACCATGGAAGGAGGCCATCCCCTAGAAGTTCAAATGAAGATGACTCAAAGCACAGAAGTCGGTCCAGGTCAAAATCTGTGGAAGTTAAACGCCATTCCAATGAGAAAGTAGACAAAACTGGGGATGGAAGGCTGAAGCACCATCATAGGAGGTCCAGGTCAAAATCTGTTGATGATAGGCATCATTACAAAGAGAGGGGAAATGAAACCAGGGATAAAAAAACAAAGCATCAAGATAGAGGGCGGTCTAGATCAATAACTGCAGAGGGAAAGCATCACAGAAGTAGGTCATCCCCAAGAGGTAGGGATGGGAGCAAGTCAAAGCATAGACGGCACTCCAGGTCAATATCTCCAGAAGGCAAGCGGCGGTCCAGTCACAGGGTAGATCAAAATAAAGATGAAAAGTCTAAGCACCGCCATAGACGAAGGTCACAATCCGCTGAAGGTAAACACGGCAGATCTCCAAGAAGTTCAGAGGAAAAAAAATCAAAACACAGGAGGCGCCCTAGGTCAAAATCTGCCGAACGCAAACGTCATTCAAATGATGAGAAGGATATTAGAAGAGGGGAAAATGAGACTCATCATGGGCATGGATCAGACAAAACAGAAGATGCCAATGAGGAAAAAAAATATTTTATGAATGAAGAAATGGTGGATTTAAAACGTAAAGGTTGTGATTCAAAGGAACTGGTGGAAGACATGGTAACGGGGAGCAATGGTTTGCCAAATTCTAGCAATGAAGAACCATAGTTACTGAAAGTTGAATATCCAAAGCTGAACTCAAATGGTAATGACAACTAATGCGAGAGGAAAAAAAATATTTTTTCAATGTTGTTGGCCATTAATTAGCTTAATATTATCCTTGCCTGGTTTACAGAATTTGAAGAGCATAAGAGAACTGAAGTTAATGTTTGAGGACAGCATATAATGCTTGGAAGAGAAGCTGTTTTTCATGGAAGGCTCTTTTTTATGTTTTTGTTGCTGTGCACCTATTTGAGAAGCTTGTGGAGATGCATGAACTTAATTCCAGCAGAATCAGCCTTTGCTCGCATGAAGGGCGATTCTTACAGAAGATTTCTTGATGTTCTTTGGTTGGATTTTTCTGCCAGCTTTGGCTCCTCATAAATATGCGCACTTGTGTGTTTGTTTATCTTTTGCAGGTTCACTTGTAACAAATTGGAACTAGAGTCTTTAAGGCTGAGCTGACCATGATAAGGATTATATGTTTCAAATGGTGTTCTGCTGTCATCCGGGTCAACCATTCAATCTTTCTAGCAAAGCTTCTATTACTGCTAGATGTATGTTGGACTATTACTACCTCTATTGCTAACTGTGCTTCTTTTTTTTATATATATATAAAAATGTCTAGTTGAGAAAGTATTTCTAGTTTCAATTTTCTTTCTTCTTTTTCCTTTTGAATTTGATATGATATATATAAAATTTCGCATATATATTTTTGTTAATTTTAAATCTTAATGAGGTCTTAGGCCCTTTGATGGAGTGTTAGAAACTATGCTTTTATTACATAATACAGCAGCATGTACCTAGTTAACTTGCTGTGTTAATGTTTTTTGGATCATAAGCATGCCCTGCGTGTGATCGAGTGGAAGCTTACTATAGTTCTGATTTAGGTCTGCCCATCTCCATTTACAGTTTTCCATCTCCTTTCATCATTTTTTCAAGATGAAAGCTTAAAGAGTGTATGTGGTAGGTAGGTTGATAATGGGTTACACATTTATTTATGTTTGATGGTGTGGTGGGCTGTCATACCCCAAATACATGCAGGTTATACATGATGTTTCCATTGGAGCTGCCGACATCAATGAAAGGATTGTTGATATTTACTGATGTAATGAAGGTATGCTGTCAGTAGAGTGGGACGGCTATCTGTTGAGCTTTCCACCAGTCATGGAATTTTTAGACTTCTAATAAATTCAATTGGATAGATGTGTCTGTAGTCAATACTTGTGTAACTTGGGCCAACATGTTTTAAAACCCAGTGTCTTATTCCTTTTCCCATCTTTTTTCTTTTTTTCTTTTTCCTTTTCCTTTCTTTTCTCCTTCCAAAGGTGTCTGTGTTAGCGAAGCTACTTTTGAGGTCAAGTGAAACCAGAGTCGCTGGGATGAATAACATTACAGTTGCACAATGTTGTACATGAGCAGACTGGGTGACTAAATTTTTCAGTGAAATGCAGTATATTTTTTTCCACAGGTAATTTCTATTCAACTGTTAGGATGAGTTCTGTTTCATGATAAAGCTTCACTGATGCTTGTGTCTTCCACGCATATGATTCTAAATATTGACACTGCTTTCTCTAGTGATTGAAAACAGGAACTTTATGTTTGGCCAAAATGATTTAACTTTAGTTTGGAATTATAAATGTGCTTAGAGGTGCTCTTTCTCTCTTGCGTCCTTCTGTTCTTCAGATCCACTTTTATATGAAGGCTCTGTTTCAAACCAGTTTTCTTGAAATTTGACCTTGATTATTAATTAATTTACCAAATAGTCTCTGTACATCAAAGTGCAGATTAATTCACAAGTTTCCTTTTCTTTTTCCCTTTTCGGTTGTTTGGGGTGGGGTGGGGTTGTGAAGATAGGAGAGGAAGAGAGAATGAGTAAAACACAAAAGGGGAAAAAAAATGCAATGATGCTATCAGCAATGTTGGCCGTGGTGGGTTTATCCAATCTTTTGGTCTCCCCTTGAGCTGTACTTGTCAATGTTAATTTCAGGAGATACAGGCGAGTTGGCCGGTGAGAGGAGTGGAAAACGGGTGTTAATCGGAAGGATTAGTCTTCCTGCCGTGAGATGATGAGATAGGTTAGTGATTTTTTACTTGTTTTATGTGCGTCAATTAGTCATCCAATGTAATAAATGAAGCCTCTGTGTGTTTCCCTCCCCTTCTCCTCCGTTTCTTTTTCTTGATAGGATGGCATGAAAGCTGAAGCAATGGGTCCCTCTGGTGTGATGAGGAACTAGTTGTCCATAAGATGAAAGTTGTTGCCTCGTCCTTCTACCCTTTCCTCTTTTCTTTTTTTCTTTTCTTCGTTTTCCTCCCTTCCTCTTTCTCTCCCTCCTTTTTTTATCCTTTCTCAGTCAGTGATGCGAGGACTGCTCTGAGGGAGGGCGTCACGACATCCTTGATATAAGCATTTGCCTATGTGTCTGCTGTGTTGTGTGTCGTTTTTGTCTGCTTTGTGTCTCAGTTTTGCCTGCAAGGGATTAGCAAACACTTGATTAGCTGAGGAATTTTATGATTATGGTTTTTAAACGTTTTGATTCTGCGTCGTTCGATGTTAGATTGAGCTCATTGATCGTACAGTATTACAGGAAATGAGGGCTAACTTGTAGCCATGAAAAGCCAAAATAGACAGAAATTTCTAGAAAGTAACTTTTATAACCCAAGGCCAATCACTAGAATACAAAGGATATTTTGGGTGTGCTCTATCAGTCACAAACCTACGCCATACAAAAAGCAGCCAGAGACAAAATTTGATGAGCCAGACGGGATAGGAAGGATGTTCCTGATACCACACGGCTACAGGATGAACGATTAGTTAGCGAGGAGAAAAAATAAAATAAAAAATTGATTGAACCGAAAAAATAAAATAAAAACATAACTGAAAAAATTGAATAATAAAAAAAAAAAACTGATTAAACTGATTAAAATATTATTTAAAAATATTTGGTTTGGTTTCTAAAAAAAATGAACTGAACTGAAAAATATAAAAAAATTAAACTGAATCAAACCGAAACTAAACTCATTAGAAAGTCCTAAAAAAACCCTAAAAAAATATAGGTTTTGGTTTTTAATATAAAATAACTGAATTCGAACAGCACCAAAACCAAATTGGTTGGTTGGGTTTAAGTTTTTAATATAAAATAATCGAATCAAACCAAAAACATTTGTTGAATTTTGGTTTTTAATATAAAAATATTTGGTTTGGTTTCTAAAAAAAATAAACCAAACTGAAAAATATAAAAAATTAAACTGAAAAAACTGAACCAAACCGAAACTAAGCTCATTAGAAAGTCCCAAAAAAACCCTAAAAAAATATAGGTTTTGGTTTTTAATATAAAAAAACCGAATCCGAACAGCACCAAAACCAAACTGGTTGGTTGGGTTTATGTTTTTAATATAAAATAATCGAATCAAATAAAAAACAATTATTGAATTTTGGTTTTTAATATAAATAAACGAAATGAAACTGGTCAATGATTTTAATTTTATTTTACAAAAATTTAATTTAATTATTTTTATAAAAAATCTAAATCAAACAAAAAATAATCACTGAAGTCACTAATTTCTGTTGACGTAAACCTGAGGCCAGAGCACCTAGAAATGAACTTGCAGGGTAAGCATTAAATCATTTTCTTGAGGAATTAACTAAGCTGGCTTGGCCTTTCATGAAGCAGGGGAGGCAGCACCTTTTTGCATTTTTTTAAGCACTACTTGTTTCTATATATTTGTGTATTTGAGTCACGACTCACGAGCTATTTTTGTGGGGTTTTTTCTCTCGAAAACATCAATTTCAAGAGCATGTGGTGGGGTGATAATCTCTCTTTTTTCTTTTTCTTTTTTTAAAATAATATCTAAAAGATTGTATGTTGTAACGCACATGTCATCCGATTATTGTTTTCAATTGCGAGTTCAGCATTCAATTAAAATGACTGAGTTTCTTCACTTGTCTTTGTTCCTTCGAAAAGGTTGAATTCTGAGATCTTAGGCTTGATTTGATTCTTAAATTAATACACTAAAGACTATAAGCTTCACTTTCAAGAGAACATGTTTAATTTCTTAATTGCTAGCCTAACAATCATCATAGCTATTAAAATAGTGTTTGAAAGTATAGTTGTTGTGGTTATTTAAAGTGTTTTTTTACTTGAAAATACATTAAAATAATATTTTTTTTATTTTTAAAAAAGTTATTTTTGATATCAGCATATAAAAATGATATAAAAACACTAAAAATATATTAATTTTAAAAATATAAATAACAAAATTAAATTTTAAAAACACTTTTATAAAACAAAACACAAACAGATATGATTTGCAGTTTGCACCGGTACATCCCTCTTTTATCGCAATAAAAATGAGAGAAGTTTGGCATTAGGAACATCCCAACTGTTATGTGAAAACAACTTTTTTTTTTGTTTTAAAAATATATTTTTTAATTTTTTTTTCAGATTAAATTTTTATAGTATTTTCAGATTATATATTGAAAATAATTTTTAAAAAATAAAAAATATTATTTTAATATATTTTATAATAAATAATACTTTAAAAAATAAACACACTGTGCCTTCGTATTATATGTTTGAAGCGAAGAAATGAGTGCTCTCAAGGTATAACACTGCCCCCCACACCACTACCTTTTTCATGTTAAAACTGATTGCTTGTGGAGGACAACTGATCTAAAATCACACGTCAATGTCTACTTAGTACTTGCCAGATAAAAATAATACTAAAAAGCGGTGAATTTACCATGTTCTTAATAAATAATAATTTATTTAGATTTATTTATTTTTATATTTTAAAAGTTTTTTTGAAAAAAATTATTTTTTATTTGTTTTTAAAATTAATATATTTTTAATATTTTCAAGTTATTTTAATATATTAATATCAAAAATATATATATATATATATATATTTTTTTTTTTTATGTATTTGAAGCGGGTGCTCATTTTGTGGGGTTTTTTTTATCTGGAAAACATCAATTTCAAGAGCAAGTGGTGGGGTGATAATCTTTTTTATTTTAAAAATAATATTTAAAAGGTTGTATGTTGTAAAGTGCATGTCATCCTATTATTGTTTTTAATTGCGAGTTCAGCATTTAATTAAATTGACTGAGTATATTGAGGATAAAATTGTGAGTTGTGCTTTTAATTTTTATTTTAAATGTGATTTTTATTTTTCAATTGTTATTTTTTGTTTTAATTTTTTTTTTTAATTTCATCATTTATCATTGATGTAGTTGAAATTTGAGCTTCAATATTTTTCCTGACAGGGTGATCCTGATCTCTAGCTTAGGTCACAGGTTTGAAAGTTAACTTGGGTTGATATCCAAGTCCTTTTATTTAGGGTTGATTTTTTTCATTAATTTTTTTTTAATTTCATCTTTCAACAATAGTTATATATATATATATATGAAAAAACTAGGCTTTGCTATTTTCTTTGATTTTTTTTTATGAGGTTATCCTGATCTTATAGTTCAGGTCACAAGTTTGGCGATTTATCTTGGATTGATTCTAAGTTTTTTTTTCTTTTTATTATTTAATTCTTTTATATTTTTTTCTTCAATATTAAATTAGTTTTGAAATTACATTTCTTTTTTTTTCTATTTTTCTATTTATTAGATTACTTCATTCCCATTTTGGGTAGGGGAGTTGGTGGGCTTTTGCTAGAGTTACAAGACTTTTTTTTAATTTCATTTTTTTATATTGAATTTATTAGAATTTGATTTTTGTAATTTTGTGGGAGGTTTTCTCTCGAAAACATCAATTTCAAGACCATGTGGTGGGGTGATTTGATCTTTTTATTATTATTTTAAATATATTTAAAAGGTTGTATGCTGTAACGTGCATGTCATCCTATTATTGTTTTTAATTGCGAGTTCAGCTTTCAATTAAATTGACTGAGTTTCTTCACTTGTCTTTGTTCCTTCGAAAAGGTTGAATTCTGAGATCTTAGGCTTGATTTGATTCTTAAATTAATACACTAAAGACTATAAGCTTCACTTTCAAGACAACCTGTTTAATTTCTTAAGTGCTAGCCTGACCATTATAATAATTGGGGTGTTTGAGAGTATAGTTATAGTTATTTTTTAAAATATTTTTTAATTTAAAAATAAATTAAAATAATATTGTTTTAAATGATAATCTAATAATCATCATAGTTAATAGAGAGGTGTTTAAGAGTTTAGTTGTAGTTACTTTTTAAAGTGTTTTTTTATTCAGAAATGCATCAAAATAATATATGTATTTTTTAACAAATTATTTTTGATATCAACGTATAAAAATAATATAAAAACACTAAAAAAAATTTAATTTCTTTTGTTAAAACACTTTTATAAAGAAAAAAAACAGATGTGATTTGCACCAGTACATCCCTCTTTTATCGCAACAAAAGTGAGAAGTTTGTGACATCAGGAACAACAGACTTTCCGACTGTCGTGTGAAAACAATTTTTTTATTTGTGTTTAAATTTTTTTTTTATTTCAGATTAATTTTTTATAGTATTTGCAGATTACATATTGAAAATAATAAAAATATTTTTTTTAATATTTTTTTAATAAATAATACTTTAAAAAATAAACACTACTCCACCTTCGTATTATATGTTTGAAGCGAAGAAATGAGTGCTCTCAAGCTATAACACTGCCCCCACACCACTATCTTTTTCATGTTAAAACTGGTTGATTGTGAAGGACAACTGGTCTAAAATCACACATCTATGTCTACTTAGTGCTTGCCAGATAAAAATAATACTAAAAGGTGATGAATTACCATGTTCTTAATAAATAATAATTTATTTAGATCTATTTTTTATATATATTTCAATTTTTTTTTGACAAATGTTTTATTTTTTTACTTAAAATTAATATTTTTTTAATATTTTCAAGTCATTTTGATGCGTTATATCAAAAATAATTTTTAAAAAATAAAAAAATATATTATTTTTATGTATTTATAAGTTAAAAATACATTAAAAAAAAATTACAGCTATATTTTCAAACAATTTCTTATTCTCATATATGCCCAATGAAGTCAAATTATAAACTTATGATTGGTTTTTATAAGATTTTCAATGTAATAGTAATAACAGATATATATAAAGGATCTAAAAATATGGGAATTTTGCTATTTACACAGTAAGATTTAGTTAAAAAGCAAAGTTTAATAATTAGGTTCGTCAGCAAACAAATACAATATTTTTTTCTTTTATAATATAAAAGATATGATGAAAGCTCTTTACCAATAGCTGCTTCTAGAAAATGATTTTTTTAAAATATTTTATATGTTTTTCTATCATTGTTTTAACTGATATTAAAAAATATATATATTTTTAAAAATATTATTTTAATATAATTTTAAATAAAAAATAACTGCTATCATACTTATAAACACATCTTAAAATTAAATCATATATCTACAAACCCTTAATAATAAATTAAAATTTTTAACTTTCAAACTTTTTTGTACTGTTCCCAACTTGTATAATACAGATTTTCTTAACTAATATATTTATGCTGTATACTACCAATTTTTTTTAACTAAAAAAAACGAGTACAAAAATGTTTCGAAGCTCAAAACATTTGCTTCCGAAAAAAAAAAAAGTTAAATCTAATGGAATCCATTAGAATCAATATCAAAATTGAAGCATCCGAGTTGAATTTATAAGACCTAATTTTATCTGTTTATTAATCCAATTCATTGATAATCCTACTTGGATTAAATGATGCACAAATTCTAATCACACGCAACACGTGTTATGCGATAGCATAGTTTTAAAATTTAACCTGGCAGGTTGATTCGGGATTTGACCGACCTAGAGTTAGAATCGGATTGAGTTGAAAAAAATAAAGGAAAAGAAAATCCGATGTGACCCGACAGGTTGATCTGGGAATCCGATTGACTCGGCCAAAAACACGGTTGCAACATATTGACTTTTAATTTTTTATTTATTAAAACAACATCGTTTTGATTATAAAAAAAAAATTGACTTAGACAAACCTAAAATCCAGGACTTGAACTGAATCGATTTGAAAACTATTTGCGATGAACTATGTTATTCTCGAGATTTTTTTTTTGAAATAATGCAAACAAAAAGAAAAAAAAATATTTAGTTCATATAATGATTTTTATACGAAATGAAGTCTGACAAATTCGAATGTCAATGGTTTATTGTTTATATTTTCAAGTTCAAACTAAACTTTCTAGAAGGAAAATTAAAATTTCATATCTTCTTTGACTTGTTATATTCTTTATGTCCTGGCTGCCGGTTTGTTTAGCGGCTTTACCGTGTTTTACAAAAAAAAAAAAATTATTTTAAATTAATAATTTTATTGTTTTTGATGATTTGACATGTTCATATTAAAAATAAATTTTAAAAAATAAAAAATATATATTATATTAATATATTTTTAAAAAACACTTTAAAAAATAACTCAAAAAAATAAAGGAATTTTAACCATTTTTCAAAAAAGAATAACCATGCCGCCGGCGCCGCCTCCTCTGCTCCACTCCTTAGAAACACTATAACTCATTAGAAAATAAGAAATAATACTTTCAAACTTCAAAGAAAAAAGAAAAGGAATTTTAACCATTTTTCAAAGAAGATTAACCAAAATAGCAAGGAGACTTGAATAGCCGCCGCCTCCTCTGCTCCACTCCTCCACCCACCCCCTTTCAAGCTACCCACACTACACGGTCAATTCTAAACCATCCACCCATAACAATAAAATAAAAGTTAAATATGTAACTAATATTTTCCATCAATTTCTTGTTTATTATAATTTATTTTCCTTTTATTTTCTTAAAAAAATAGAAAATAGAAGTAGGTAATAGACTTAAATATCTATACAGCAAGTGTTATTATAGTTTACTTTTTAAACTTTGTTTCTGTTCAATAATTTACATTCTAAAATTTAATTTATTTTACAGAATATAAATTGTAATTTTTTAATAATTATTAAAAAAATATAGTATGAGGATAATTTGAATTTAAAATTTTATTACTTAACCAAAAAATTCACAACATTCCACAGATGCTAAAAAAAAAAAAAAAAAAACTCTCCTATAAAACCCGCCCAAAAATCCACTTATCGTCTGCAACACGAAAAACACAAAACACTAGAGAGAGATGCGTTGCTATGGATTAATGATCCCAGGGAGCGAAACCACTCGCTTCTATCAATCACCGTTGAAGCCTGACCCGAATCCAATTCTCCGGGTTAAAACCGTTTCAAGAATCCCAATCGGGTCTTTCAAAACCAAAACCACAATAAATGCAAAAGTCGGCGCAGAATTGGGACAGATGAGCTTTTATGAGCTACTGGGTATAACAGAATCCGGGACATTGCCGGAGATAAAACAAGCGTACAAGCAATTGGCAAGAAAGTACCATCCGGATGTTTCACCGCCGGGCCGGGTCGAGGAGTATACCCGGAGGTTTATTCGGGTTCAAGAGGCTTATGAGACTTTATCGGATCCCAGGATGAGAGAGATTTATGATCGTGATATGGCTAAAGGTCTTCATTTAGCTTTCTCTGCTAGGAGACGTTATCCTTATCAAAACGACGAGGTATTTTTTTAATTTTAATTTTATGTGCTTATACAGCTTCTTTTTTTCCCTCCAATTCTTTGGAGATGAAATTGGGGTTCGATATTTTTTTTTGATAAATCATTGGTTATTTTGGGATTGATTTGGTGTGTTTCAATCTGGGTAAAAGTTTTGTTTTTTCCTTGTGAAGTTTGTTGTTAGATTGGATTTTGGTGATTTTCCTTCTTTAAATATTTGCTAGTTTGTGCTAGTTGGCCTAGAAAGGTATGGAATTTGCTGAAGAATATTTTTTTCTAAGAAGAAAAGAGGGGCTTTGAAATTATGTGTTTTTGTGCTGGTCAATTTTTGTTTATATGCTGACAGAGTTTAGTAGAAACTTTCTTCATGTTGGAATTGATTGGCTAAGAAACAGAGAATTAATTTTTAATTCCTTCAATCCTTTCCTGTTTAGATCTTCACTGAACACTCCTAAGTTCTTGTTTTTCGCTGGCTTTTTCGGCCTCTCTCCCTCGTGAGAATTGTTGTTTTTGTATCTAAGTATTTCAATTTGATCGTTTTATTGAATAAGAACATCGCTTTTAGAATCTTTGATCAGGTTAAATCACCTTGTTTTTTGGTATATAATGAAGATTTACACACGTTAGTTGACATAGTAGATCTTTTCGTTTGCCTTTTACCTTTGTTATCTGGGTTCTGATGTGTTAAAAAAAGCACCAAAATCAGGTTAGTTTCGGCATTAGGCTGTTGTTGTATGATATATTTTTATGCTTATTGGGTGTTTTTTTTTTTGCAATCAGGAAATGGAAGAGAGAACTGAGTGGAAGAATCGCTGGCAGTCTCAGCTATCAGAGTTGAAGAGAAGAAGCACGAACAAGGATGCTGGTGGGAGCATGTCATGGGCAGCTCGAATGCGAAGACAAAGAGAGGGATTATCTGAAGAACTTTAGATAGGTTTTGTTTTACTTTGTATATACACGTTCCCTGTACAGATGTTCACGAAGAACTGTCTGGTTAGCATTGCTACAAGCAGCAATAAAGTTAGATCAGCAAACAGTTATCTGAGATTGGAAATTGTAGAGTTGTTTACATGACTATGCCAACCATACTTACTGGGCATTTATGTTGTACATAAAGTTCACTGCTATGACCTGCTCCTATCAGTGTTATTTCCGCTGCTGAAACAAAAATTAGTTTCTGAAATATCATATAGCAAGTTTTGAAGCGTATTTCTTTCATTTTATCCCCCCTCCCCCTCCTTTTTTATTTATCTTGTGTTTTCTGTTTGCAGAGTGCTGAAATTCATGTAAAATTATACCTGTCAGGTTCAGGTTTTATGGAGAATGCTTTTGAAAAGCTTGGATGTATGGAATTCAATCTTATCTTCCATTAGAGGCCACATTTTACTCTCCTCTCTTCTCCCCCCATCTTTTCCATCATAAAGTTATTCTAGATAGAGAATCTTGATTCAATGTTTTCTTGCGTCGCTCCTTTCCTTCTCCTATTTTGTTTTCCAGTCTCGCTCCCTGATTTTCTGCGAAATTTAATTTTATATATATATATATATATATATATATATATATATAGAGAGAGAGAGAGAGAGATGAACAATTGGTGGCTGGATTGCGACGAGCATCCTTATCTGAAGTCCTGCTGTGGCCAAACAGCATCAAAATTATTGCGCTGTGTATAATTTTGGAGGAGAGGAAAAAAAAGGGCATCAACATCAGTAATGAAATGGGTGTGTGCGTGGCTTGTAAGCATGTGTGGCAATGCAACCACCTGAAAATGAAAGAACGGGCATGGCAAGTAGCTGGTGGTGGAGAGATTGAAGCGGAGTCTATTTCTTGGTCAGTTCTCGGAAGTCACGATTGAAACATCTGGCAACTTGGTTGGAGGACAGGCCCACCACATCTTGATTTATGTTCAATGTTGTTGTAATTTCCTTTCTAGATTCGAGTGCTGTTCTTTTGTCTTAAAGGGCCTCGTGGTCACATTGATTAGGGGACCGCTTTTGTTGATAGCAGTTTTTGTGTTTAAAATATGTTTTTTTCTTAAAATAATTTTTTTATTTTTTTGTTTTAAAATATTTTGTTTATTTTTATATGAAATTGATATGTTGATATTAAAAATAAATTTTAAAAAATAATAAAATATTATTTCAAAAAGTGTTTTCGAAAAAAATAAATTTTTTTGTTTGAAAATAATTTTTTTATTATTATTTTGATGTGACATGTTAAACATAAATTAAATAATAATAATAAAATATTATTTCAATACATTTTAAAATAAAAAATTCTTTTAATCTAATTTTCACTATTATATTTTATAATTTATATTTTGATTATTTTAATAATTATTGATAATTCAGAGCGGAGATAATTAAACATTAAAGAGATAGAGAAGGAAACCTTTTGATGGGTTATATTTCAATCACAAAAGAATGCCTATCTTGATATTAATGAGTTTATCTTTTAAAAAATTAATAATATTAGAAAAAATAAATTGAAAAAAAAAATGTTTTGATTTTGAATTTTTATACTCATAAAAAAATGTTTTAGGTTTAGAAATAAGGTCATGGAGATTTCTAACATGTGTTTTTAATATTTTTAGATGAAAACAAGTTGAAAATTAGATTTTAGTTGTCAAATAACTCGGACATAATTTTCAATCACTAATTATGCCTAAAAAGTCTTGTTATATATATATATATATATAGAAAAACAATTCACATGGCTCCTCTAAACCTAGACACGCCTAAACCTACAAACCAAGATGCAATTGATCCATCCTTTCAAATCTAAGACACAAACTAGGCTTGGATCTTTTGGCCTTTCCCCAATTTTTTTTCCTATTTCATTTAATTTTCCTTCTTTTTTAATATTCTTAAATAAATTTATTTTCAAATAAAATAATTATAATTATATTTTAAAAGTTATTTGATTATACCATATTTTTCAAATAAGATTAAATCTTTTTTTATGATAATGTCAGCAATAAGACTAATTATTTATAAAATTGATATTCATAAATTTTTTTAAAACTTTCTCATGAATATTCAATAAAAATAAAATATTTATTTTTTAATTATGATTTTTAATACAATTCTCTCATATTAATTATTCTTTTATTTTTGCATACAATGGCATAAAAACTATCAAGATATAATTTTTTATTTTTTTAATTAAAACTTGTTTTTCAAATCATGACAACTATGCTATGAATAAAAAAAAAAAGTTATATATATAAAAAAGGAATAATAAATAAAAAATAAGTCTTAATTAAAGAGAATCTTGATAAAAATCATTAAAAAATAAAAATTTTGCTAACACAATGGCGTCTCTCGATTGTTACTTGAAGTAAAACATTTTTTTTTTCATGTCAAGAATGCGTTGTTACCTACTTATTATAAAAATAATTTGATCTTTATATATCATAAAAAGCTTTCTTTATAAATAAATAAATAACAGATTATGTGCATATACCAAATTTTAGAATCCTAGCATTTGATGAAAAGATCATAAACTTTCTTGTTAGACTAAAAATACTTTTTTTTATATGAAAATAATTTCATGTATATTATTTTTCTTAATTTTCTTCCTCATTAAATTAAAAGTTATTATATAATTGTATGAACATTTAACATGTACCAAAATAAAATTATTTAATGTGAAAATTCATTATTTAAATAGATAACACTTTAATATAAAAAATTAAAAAATAGTTAATATTCTTCTACTTGCCCATTCGATGCTTAAAAAGTACCAATTTAATATTGATAAATCCTTAATTTGTTTTTTCCATTTATGCAATATCCTTATACCCAAAACAAGGGAGTTTTAATTCATGAATTGTGACAATAAATCCTATAGAGCAAGCATTATTTATTCACATTCCACATATTATAATGTAACTTTCTCCTTTGAATGAGAACTATATGTTGTACATATCTTTACAAATGAACTTTCAATTCGAAATGTTTATTTAGGGTTACAAATAAAATTCAAACATGCGTTGTCATTCTCTAAACTTTTTATATACAACTAAATAAGAGAAGACAAATATAAAATTATTGAAGTTTTTCAAATAAATAAAATGTGATACAAATATAAATGGTATCTCAATCATATAAAAAACTACATGATAGAAATGAGTCCTATATGCTCAACATGTTCCTTGTAAGTGACAAATGATAAACTTTTTGTCAACGATTAAACAATCATCAATTCAGTGATTATGTATTCAACAACCACTTTGTTTGCTTTAACAAGCACTCGAATAGTTAGATACTTAATGTAGATGTGCTTTCTATGACTTCCACTCATATTATTCTTGATGAAAAAATTTACAGTGAAATTATTGTAATAAATCCTTAATGGATTGGAAATTGTGTCAATAACTTCAAGCTCTGAAATAAAACTCCTTTAACCATGTAGCCTGTGATATCGCTTCAAATCATGATACAAACTTTTCTTCAGTAGTAGAAATAGAAACCAAAGATTTACACTTCTTCAAGAAATATCCCCCCAACTAATAAGAAAATATATCTTGATATCAACTTTATTGAGTCAAGGTAGCCAACAAAGTCAGAATAAGAATATCCAATCACTTCTAGATGATCGGATTGCCTATATGTAAGCTTGTAGTTTTTAGTCCCTTAAAGGTATCACTTGACTTTCTTTGCAACTCTCCAATAGCCTAAACCTAGGTTACTTTGATAACTGCCCAACATTTCAATTGTATATGTAATGTCAGGTATTGTACAAATCCAAGCATATATTATACTTCCAATAATGGAAGAATATGAAATGTTCTTCATTTGTTCCCTCTTTAAATCATTTCTTATGCTTTGTTCCGAACTAAACTTATCACCTTTGACAATAATGCAAAACTAGATGAACAATCCTTCATGCTAAATCTCTCTAAACTTTATTGATATAGGTTCTTTGAGACAATCCTAACATTTATTGGGATTTATCTCTCTCAATTTTTATGTTTATGACATAAAAAACTTTACCCATATCTTTTATATCAAATTGCATTGAGAAAAATAACTTAAGCTCATAAAATAAACCCAAATCACTTGAAGCTTATAGAATTTCATCTACATATAGAACTAAGAAAATTATTTTGCTCCCATTAACCTTATTGTATATACATTGACCCATGATATTATTTATAGAACCACATGAATAAATAACATTATGGAATTTTAAATGCCATTGACGGGAGGCATATTTTTGCTCATGTAGCCTAAAAACCAAACAATCATTCCCCTCTAAAATATAACCTCTGGGTTGTTTTATGTGAACCTTTTCTTTTTGGTCTCCATTCAAGAATGCCATTTTTTATATCTATTTGATGTAGCTTCATATTAAAATAAGCTACCAATATCATGATTATTTGAAATGAACACCTTTTCAAATAGGAGAGAAGATACTATGATAATTAGTTTTTTTTTGTTGAGTGAATCATTTGGTTACAAGTCTCATCTTATATCTTTTGTTATTGTTTAAAGAATCTCTTTTGATTTTTAAAAACTCACTTAAAGGCAATGATCTTTTTTCATTTAGGCATTTCAACAAGATCATAAACTTGTGTTTTAGCTACTGAAACTAACTCATCCTAAATAGCATTATGCCATAATATGGATTTATTTCCACTCATGGTTTATAAAACATAATAAGATCATCTTTAATACTAATGTCTATGCAGATTCATATAGATACACGATATAATGTGAAAACATTATAAGTTTCCTAACTCTTAAAGATCTTCTCAATGTTACATCAATATCTTTAGCTTAGTAATTGGATCTATATGAATATCCTTATGATGATGTAGCTCTTCAATGATTGGTTGTTCTTAAGTTATTAAATATTAATAATTATCATAAAACATAACCAATCCATGTGAAGTTGTGAGAGTAGGTTCAAAGTTTTGAGGTTAGTTATTCTCACTAATCTCATCATTTTTAAGGAACCTTGCATTATGAGATTCCATAATTCCCGTCATATATGATTGAAAATAAAATATGTATCTCTTAAACTTTTTTGCATAACCAATGAAATATTCATACACTATTTTTAAGTCTAAATTTATCTTATGTGGATTGTAGACTCGAACTTCAGTTAAGAGACCCCATATATGTATATGCTTTAAACTAGGTTTTATCATTTCTATAACTCAAATGGTATTTTGTGATACTAAACATTTTATTTTTAAACTATAATACTTTTTTAGTCTTATCCACATCAAAACACACGATCACCAAACTATACGAGTAGTTATTCTCCAAATGCTTGATTAAATTAACCTTTTCTCTCCAAGAAGTTTCTCAGTTGGTTTATATATATATACGATGATGATGATGATGAATTGACTATGAAATTTATACATGTATTATCATAAATGACTTTAAGGAATAAAAATGGATATGCCAGCTTTTTCAATATGTTTTTATATTAAAAACATTTAATTGTAAATTTAAAATCTTATGTGAATATCTAATTAAATAAATCAATAATTATTTATGAAGAAACAAACATTAACGATAACTTAAAGGAAAACTAAAAAATTAAAAGATAGAGGTAAATCAAAATATTTGATATTGTAATATGGAACATTTACTTATGTGTTTGCTGGATTTTTTTTATTTAAATTATTTTTTTATTCAATTAAATGATAATAAAAATAGATACATACATGAAATTGATTGAACACAATAGAATAAAAAAGTTATCATGCAAGACTGCATGTATTAGAAATATTATCTAAAACAATAAAAAAATTTATTTTTAAAAATAAAATTCATCTATATAAAAAATATAAAAAAATTAATGAATTAGAATAATATATTTAAAATTAAATACATACAATTTTTGTTTTTTTTTAAATATTAAAACAAATGATAAATAAGCAAAATAAAAAATCATAGAGAATGAATATTAATGAAAAGAATAAAAAGTTGCTTAAAAAAATAAATTAAAAAAGGTATAAGTTAAAATAAAAACAAAAAGTAGAATAAGAAATAAGAAAAAAACAACAATAGTCTAGGTTATGCAAGTGCATTTAAAAAAAACAAATAACTTGGGTTACAAGTCTAATCGGGGTTTAATAAGTTGGTTTCATTTTAATTAGATAAAAAAAAATAGTCAATGATAGCTAACGAATAAAATTATTATATATAAAAAAATCACAATAACTTGGAGAAAAACCCTTAGAAATATGAAATTGAAAAAAAAAAAAAAACACCCTAATCTACAGGAGTTAGCGTAATAGAAATGTAACCTGGGTAATAGAGAGCAAACTAACCCGAGTTAACTAGTAAAACCATTGGTCCAGGTCTTGATATCGAGATAACCTGATAGAAAATAAATTGAGGAAAACCATTAAACCCATCTTTTAAAAAAAAAAAACTAATGTCAAACAATGAAATTGAAAAAGAAAAAAGTTAAAAAAAAAGAATGTTAATTTATGTTAACTTTTCAAACCAGTGACCTAAGATCATTATATTGGAAGTATCATAAATTGAAAATTCAAGAAGCCCAATCCCCGGCAAATCTAACGTTGAATAATGAAATTAGAAAAAAAAAATTAATTATACAAAAAGATTTAAAACAAAAAAATATAATTAAAAGAACAAGGGTGAAATCAAAATAGAAAATAAATTAGAGGGCAACAACAAAATTTTGATTTGAGGGGAAAAAACACTTTTGCAAAAGAAAAAAAATCAAAAGAATAAGAACCGAATTAGCCATAAACTTCGATTGAATGATAAAATTATAAACCAATAAAACTTTAACAAAAAGAGCCAATGAAAAAAAAAATTAGAAGTTAAAAGAATAAGGATTGAATTGAAAAAATATATTATATGCACCATAAAGAAGAGAATATAGTAGTGCTTTCATCGACTTGGTGGAAGGGTAAGTTTGATCACTGGGATGCGTTGCACATGCCGCTCAAACAACTTAGACACCTCCTATGTGCTAGTATACGAAGATCATGTGTTATCAGCTTTTTAAATCTAAAAATTAATTATTCAATGCAAAAAACCCGAAATGCCCTTTATGAATCTAGAATTAAAAAAAAATCCATGTCCCTAAATGCATGTCTTATGTTTTTCTGATGCCAAGAGCAAGAATCACTTTTCACTATTTAAATAAATAAATAAAAATAAATACCCTTTGTCAACAATTCTTTGTGTTTTTTTTTGTTTTACTTAGAGATAAATCAATCACTTTACTAAAATAAAAAATGTTGAAATGATGCATATAAATGTGGATAATTCCTTAATGACCAATAAATCATTAAAAAAGACTAAATTACCTCCAAACCCAAGGCATCTAATTTTCTCGACTAAGGGTAAAAGCATAATTTCCCTATTAGAGTCAATAGTATTATGTGTGTGCATAGTGATTTACCTGCACATTTTGATGTTTTTGTTAATTTGGTTCCAAATAGGCTACTAAGGAAGCATATATTAGCATATGATTTAGTTCCAGATGATTTGACTATGAAATTTATACATGTATTAGGGATGTTGTTCTTAAGATATTAAGAGTGCCAATTTTTTTTTCCTAATTTTATTATTTTGAAGCGACTGCAAGGTAGCTGGATTATAGTTTTGATAGAGCATTATTGTTTCAAAACCGTGACCTTTTCTTATATATGCAAAATAAATTAAAACCTTCTGCCCGTTTTACGTTGCACTGCGCCGGAGACTCTATTTCACCAGAAATTTCTAAGCTAACAGTGGATATCATTACCACGGCGTGTCAATACTACAAAAATTCACATACTTGAAACAAAAGCGAAACAAAACGAGATAGGGGATATAAACCAGAAGACCAAAAAATGCCTTCTCGGTGAGCATCAAAGGTTGTAAAACATGATGAAAACATGAAAAACAGTAACAAGAGAGGTGGATAAATGAATGCTACTACCTTTTCTTCTATCTGACATTTCCTGTAAATAAGCCTTGTATGTTACAAATCAAAATTGTCGTGGAGTTGCCAAGACCACAGCCATTTTCCTTTACATTTTCAACTAGAAAGCACTAGGCTTTAGGCAAACAAGATAAAATTGCACAAGCTTATGCATCTCTCTACCAAGCAACCCTGCTCAGTAGCTTTTTCTGAAAGAATTAGTGATTCTGTGCCAGGAGGAATATCCCGCCCTCCAGTATGCAATGACGTCCGATATCATTTGCATTCACCAACTTTCCAAAAGTCAGGCAGTTGACGAATGCACATCGCTACTGTCTCTAAAACGAGGCAGTTGCAGACCACATTGTCCAAAGTATCAGAAAATAGCAGCTTGAGAATCAAATAACCAACCCAAGGCCCAGATGCTGCTATTCCTCTCCTCAGAGCGGTCCTATGGAGGGTCTATAACATTAGACGGTGCAGGATGGCCAACCATATCCAACTGCATAAATCATCAATAGGGAATAACGTATGGCAGTGCATAAACATCAGCCGACCCAATCTGCAGAGCTTCTGACCAAACCTGTTGTGTCTCGTCAATCCCTGAAAACCCAACCTGGAGCTTCTTTGATGGGACATTAGTACTCTGAAATAGCCATTCTTGGTCCTCAAAATCTGGCAGCTCTTCCATTTTGGGTACTGTAAGCACCTCAAGAAGGTATTTGGAATCTGGATGGGGTTGTTTCCTAGACACTTCAGCTATTTCATCAGTTTGTGCAGTTGAATGTGAAGGTTTTGTTAAAGACTTTGTTAAAGAGACTGATAGCGGATGGGTCGATGAGGTGATGGGTGGAGCTCGAGCTTCTATCAAACCATTTATCTTCTGTTCTTTACTATCCACCTTATCACTATTGACAGCCTCCTGCCTCCCTTGTATAACTGCGGTGGGAATTTTGCAAGTTCCCAACATTCTTCCATTCTCAGCTGATACAGGCAAGGAAGTAGGCCTTGGCAACTTATTAGGCTTAATATCATCAGCTGCAACAGAAATCAAAAGGAAGCGGAATGCATTAGCTGCTAAAAAGACAGATTAGTTTGGACGTGCTAGACATGATAGATTAATCTCGGTGAAAAAGTTTCTGGTCAATCAATATCTAAACTTGAATCCTTTAAGAATGTGATAGACCCACCAGAATCTGGTTAAAAGTACATTTGTTAACAAGATTTAACAATATCATTTGAATTTGACTCACCATGCAAAAGTCCATTTGTGTCAGAATCCTTTCGTTTCTTGATCTTTATATCACCAACAACACTATTAGTGCTCTCCTTGAGAAGATGTGAGCTTTTTACAGTATGGTCACCTACAAGGTCAAACATATTGCTTTCCTTCAATTTAACTGGCTCTTTCATCTTATGCTCGCTTTTCTCCTTAGCTTTCTCCTCTTTTTTCTTCTCTTTATCCCTGACTTTATCCTTCTCTTTGCTTTTTTTCTCTTTATTTTTACGTTTATCCTGGCTTTCCTTTTGTTTGGTCTTATCTTTCCCTTCCATCTTTTTCTCATTGTCTTTCTCCAGTGATCTTGGCATTCCATCAATTTTAGCCTTGAATGTTCCAGAAATGCTCTGAGCACTTGCAGTAAATCTTGCCTCATCCCTGATTCCTTGCTCATCCACCTTTCTATCATCATCTCTCTTGTTCTTTTCTTTTCCTTCAACCCAATTGCCAGGGGCCTTTGCCACCAGTCTAACCATTCCCTCATCTCTTTTTGCATCTGTATCAGTGAACTTCTCAAAGAGCTGCCGTCTGTCTTCCTCTCTGGCCCTCTTGCCCAGCTGTTGTACAAATTTGGACTCCTTAGGTTGGTGAGACAAATTGCTGTTTTGAATGGACTCCTTAGGTTGGTGAGACAAATTGCTGTTTTGAATGAGCTTCTGACCGTTATAACCTGAAAACTGTCCAGCAGTTTTTTTGTCACCAGAGATACTATTTTTATCCAGATCCCTTTCCTTCCTCTTCTGAGTGCACACCTCTCCACCATTAGATTGCCCAGGAAGTTTCCTTTCATCTGAGGCTCTGTCTCCTCCATTGTTAAGCACAGCTTGCCCCAGAAGTCTCTTTTCATCTGAGGCACTACTTTTGTCTTTATCCTTATCTCTATCCTTCTCCTTTTTCTCTCTATGCTTCTCCTTTTTGTCTTTCTTATCCCTATGCTTTCCATCACTCCTATCTTTCTCCTTCTTTTCTTTATCTAGTCTCCTTTCTTTATCTTTCTTCTCCTTGTTCTTCTTCTCTTTGTCCTCCTGAAAAGCCCGGAAAGTAATAATAAATCATTCAACTCAAGAGAATCAGAGACAGGGTATCTTCACCGATTATACTGGAACCCATTACAAAGTCATATCATGTAAAATATATATTCAACCCTTTCACTACCAAAAACTTGAAAATAAAACGCAAACAAGACAAATCAAAACTTCGATGTTGAAGCCTGCCCTAAGTTTTATCCATGAAATAAGCAGAATGCCTGGTAACTCTTGTGTCCCCAAATGATGGCACGTAATCATTATCAGTTGCCAACTTCAACATGATAAAAAACATTACAAGAACAGAGGTCAGAGAGATGAAAAAGATAAGAAACACCCATGAGCAAGCAAGAGCCTTATACACAGAAATACCAGAAATAATCCACACAAACATTTCTTTTTGCCAAGACCTCTACAAATTGCAGCAGGGGAAGGGGGAACCTTATGAAATACAAATTCAAAAGTCTAATCATCTTATCCATCCCAAACAGAAACCCTATCCCAGGCAAAGATATTTCCATCCTTTTCTCATGCAAAAGTAGCTTAAATATATCATAACGGCATCTTTCTATTTCTTTCTGGACACTAAAAGTCTGAAACCATCAGACGAAAGAAACTATTACAATCCCAAACATAAAAGCTCATTGAGAACATGCATATGACATGCTTATACAATGAACAGGATTCCAATATTTGAAGCAAAGAGCACACATCTGGAATCTAGCTCCAATACCTGCAACCTTACATGTTGAAACAGGTATTGTAGAAATACAAAAATCTCTACGCACCCCAAATATAGGAACAAAAATAGAAAGATCATAAAACTTGGAAGTGATATAAATGGCCACAGAGCCAATTATCAGCAAGAAAATAAACTACTAGAATTATGGTGTAGCATCATATACTGAAATATAAACACAAAAATTACTCCAGAAAATCTATAAGAAAAAACAAAGGTAAAAAATCAATCCGTCCATCCATCAAAACAATTCCACTAGCAGAGGCAATCTATGGAGCAATGCTGCAAGAGAAAATCTCCACATTTGATCTTTCAATTCATCAGCAACAATGACTCATGGTACATATAAATTAAAGCATTTACATGGAGAGTTATAAATTGCTGAAATTTGTGTTCTTGATGAATTCAGCAGCCTGTGCATCGTCAAAAGAGAATGATGAATGCCAAACAAAAATAAAACCGCAAAACCATTGTTTTTTATTTTTAGTTTTGCTAGCCCATTTTCTTTTTAGACTTAAACTTGACGAGGTAAAAGAGGCCAGTTAAATTCACTAAGAGACCTGCAAACCTCATCTCCCCGAATTTTCAATAGAAATTGTAGATACATGCAATTAATCCATCCATTTCAAATGGGATTCACTGAAACAGGAATAGCAAAAAACCAAAGATTTACTTAAGAATTCAAGCACCAAGAGCTAGCTAGTTAACAACCAACCCCTGAATCCCTCATTTAAGGAAGGTTAACTAATCACATTTTCCTGGGAGAATAGATGCAAGCAAAAAGTAGATACTACATGAACACTTTAATTGGAGCCACAAACAGAAGGTGTAAGTTCTGATCCCATATTTATTGCTTAGTTTCAGCTTGTAAGAATCTTTATTACTATTATTATAGACATAGGCAATTACTGGCTCACTCTCCATATAGCATTAACAGAGCAAAGACTTGAACCAATGATTTACACATGAACTCTCCATATGGGATTGTTTCAATTAAATGTGAATCAGAAAAGAATTCCTTTTAATGGCTCTAATAAATATCAAGCCAATTATGCAATGTGATTCAGTAAAAGGCAAGTGTATTAACCTTTTTTAGTAGGTCAAAATCATCACTCCTGGCCTTCTTTTCATATCCTGGTGGTGGGAATGGAAAGCAACGCGACATTGAACAGAATCCCAAAACACAAAACAGCAACGCCTTTCAACGAAGAAAATGATTGAATTACTTTCCCACAGCACAGTTCCAAAAAGGGAATGGACCAGTAACTATGCTCCTCTCCATGCACCATGTCCCCACATTCATTTCCAGGTTCAACACTTCTCCATGAACTTCTATATCACATCCAATAGCCACAAGTTCCAAACCCACCAATGCCCTTCACCGTAATGCACACACTGGTGAGACAGAATTCACAGGAAATTAATTTCAATGTCACTGGAATACAGCACTTTACCGTTCAAAACAATTAACTTCTATATAAAAAAGCCCTAAACTAATCCGCTCGATGAATCTGCTAGTATACTACACTACACTGCAATAATTCAACAAAAACTCAGTTGTACGAGTTTGAGTTCTTGAAGAACTTTACTTAAATTATGTTAAACCAAAGGCTTCTTGAGAAAAGAAATTATCCGCCACAATCTGATTTTCTGTGTTGCCTTCTGTGCCAGCAAAGAACTGTCACCTCCTTTCCCTTAAAACCAAACTCTAATACACAAACCATTCCCAAGTTCAAGATCAAGCACAAAACATCCAAAACCCAGAAACCTTTACCCTCAAGTACAAAAATAAAAATAAAAATAAAACTGATTCTTGATCACTACCAGACAATCATAAATGCACAATCCTCTTCCATGCCCAAAAACAAGCAATGCTCAACAATATTTTCAAATTAATGACGTGCAAATATTGTCCAATCCACCACTCCAATCACTTGAAAGACAGCTCATTTCCTGCTTTGCTCTTGAATAAAAACCCTAAATAGTCCAAAATCAAGTAATTCAATAAGTTCCCAATTAAGATCCAGCAAAACCCTACAAAAACAGACGAATACAAACTTCCCAACAAGCACACAAAATCCAGTTCTCAAACCCCAAAAACCCTTAAATTCAGCTCCGAAAACAGCCCCAGAAAAAAAAAACAACAAAGAAACTTGTCGAATATATAGAGAATAAAGGGAATATAAGAGAAGCCCTTTTCGTTTTAGTACCTAATTGGAAATGGGTATCGATCAAAAGCCAAAAAGAAAGCTTGATTCATAGATTAGACTTGAAGAAAACAAATCATACACAATTCAGACCAAGAAAAAAGGAGTTGTCTGAAATCAACCTATCAATCGGATTACCTTGTCCGCTACAACAAACAGAGCATTATTATTGTAGAGGAACAAGATCTTTCCCTTTCTTTATGGAATTTCGTGAAGTAAAACAATAATAAGATTTGATTTTTTTCAAGTGTCTGTCTATCTGAGTTTTTTCTGTCTTAGCTGCTGCTGCTGTTCTAGTTAAGAGAGAGAGAAAGAGGGGTTTCTTTTATTTCTTTCGTTTCTCTACGGAAGTTACACGCGAGAAAATGAGATGAGCCATATAAAGTTGTATATATATGGATACGATATGATACTGATACGGTAATTTTGTAAGATTTTTAAATATTTTATATTTTATACAAAAATTAATTTAAAAATTTGAGTAAAAATAATAATTGTTAAAATCAATATAGCCAATACTCATATAATAACCAATTGAATAAAAGAACATATGAAGTTATTTAAGTTATATTTGTTTAATAATTAAATGAATTTGGATATGTAAAATTGATAATTGTAAGGTATTAGTATCTCAATATTTATTATCATGATATCTATAATAATTTTATTTTTTAAGTTTCAGAATTAAATATAATTATATATCTTATTTAAATTTATTAATCAAGATAAAATTAGATAATTTTCCAGAAAATAAAAACATTATATTCCTTGGAGTATTTTATTCATAAAACTTATAATTATATTTTAATCAATTTTTTAAAACAAAAATTTATCAAACAAAAAAAAACTTGTGTGGTTGTCTCCATATATTCATACTTTCCATATCTCTCATTTATTCAAATTCAAATTTATATTTTATTATATTTCAATATATTTAATACATATGAGTTTAATTGTAGAATTTATTAATCCAACTATTCATAGGTATTTTTATTTTTTAAAACAATATTCATGTTTAGTAATATTATTTTAAGTATCCCTATTTATTAATAAGAGGATATATTAGATACATATAAATTTGTAACTCAATGGGATAAAAAAAATACAAAAAATATTTGAGTATTTTCTTGAACTTTTCTCTTATCAAATCTTTGTCTTACTTTTTAAAACTATCTCATGTGTAAGCACCCTGATGATATTTCAAAATCCAAGATATTTAGAAATATATATATATATATATATATATATATATTATGTTTGGATAATGGGCTTTATCAAGTGTTCATGATATTAGATCCAATCTACATAGCAAAAAAAAAGATGGTAACTTGATTTAAGAATAGTAAAGCTTGCAAATCAATTCTTTTTTGGTGGATTTAGAAACTCTCATATGTTTAAGTCAATATCTTCACAAAAAAAGTGTAATAAATATGTTAAAGAACATTAAATTCTAAGAGTAAAGTTGTTTGTTCTTGTTTTGATATGAAAATGTGTATGTTGAGATAGGAAATTGTAAACCTTTATATGGTTTAGGAGATATTTATACCTCATGAACCTTGTTTTTTTATTTGAATGAAGAGGTTGGAAAGTCATTTCATCCTTGTAGTATTAATGAAGAATAAATATCTCTTATACATGTATTAACAATGTATAAATATCTCTTACACATACATTAATGAATGACAAATATCTTTAATATAAATATTAATGATAAGAAAATATCTCTTACATATATATTAATGAGATGAAAATGTGGTAGGTCATAAAAGGCTCTTGTGCATTTTGAAGTGTAAATTGAGTAAGATCTAGGCAAATAGGCTTGGGTCAGATAAAAAATCCAAGAGGACCAGGTGGTGGTTCATGTCACAAAGCAAGGTTGAGAAGGCATTAGGATGTACATCGAGCTCAAGTGTGTGGCCTGGACGTACAAGCACCAAGTGTACACCTAGCCCCTAGGCTCAAGTATGTTATTTAAGCCCAAACTTATTTTCATAAACTTTCAGAGATTGGTCGTCATTAAAACAAACTTTGAGAAAATAAAAAGTTATTTAAAAATACTAATAAATCATGGTCCATCAATATCCCCAAGTATTTTTGGTAAAAATACACAAAGACTTAAAAATGTACCTGATTTTTTTGTTGGATTTTTATTTTTATTTTTTTTCTGTATAAGAAGAGAGAGAATATCCCAAGACATTCGAAAGAATGCTTTTTAAGATGAAAAATACCCAGAAAAACACTTTATGTTGAAGTTGACTTTAACTTTGGGATTTGCTAAAGGTAATGACATGTTTCATCAATCTAGAGGAGGATGAGGGAGGCCTTTCACTATATAAGGACTTTCTTTCATTCTATTTCACTTCACACTAGAAGTTTCTCTTTCTAAACTTCTTTCTAAGCCATTTTTCCTAGTAGTTTGACGTGTGAAGTGTGTTCTTAGTGGAGAGTAATTGTGTGGAGCATGTGGGATTTGTGTGGTGCGTCATACATGAAAAATTATCTTGAGATAACCACTCATACTTAGTGTTTTATAGAATTGTAAAAATGGATCCAAGAAAAGAGAAGCAAATAACATCTCGTAATAACTTCATTTTTTAGCTAGGGCCACAAAAAACCAGAGGGTTTGGGTCAATAAGTATTGGCCTTAGGACTAAAGGGATTGGTGCCCATCCATTAGAGAACATTAGATTACCTAAGGCTCTCAATGATTCAAGCGATAACACTATAACCTTAGAATAACTGGCCTATGCCAACGATTGGTAAAGAAGGGTATATGTAATCGTAATGCCTCATTGATCTACAAAGATTAGTAAGCAAACAAGGGGTGATCATAATAGAAACTTCAGATTATAACCCCTTTTGTATGTGTGAGTTAGGGTATTCCTTTCCTTTATGGGGTTAGTGAGAGATTTTTTTTTTCATTTTAATATATGTGCAAGCCAATTACATCCTAATAGACGAGTCCTTCTCAAGGCTTTTAAAGAGTATTTTAAGTTTGTGGGGCTGGAGCTAACCCTAGATATATTCAGAAATTATTATACCTTGAATGGATGCTTTAAAAGTGGCCATGACTTTTGTTAGTTCTTCACCTTTGATGGTCGGCTAAAAGGGCCTATGAAAAACTACTAGGTAAAACCATTCATTTAAAAGGATGGCGAGGGAGGTGATTGATCATAAGATATAATAAAGAGGTTCTCCAAGATGGAGAGTTAGCAGTGTGAGAGTGTCCCTTTTTCTAGTAAACTCCCTCGCCATACATACATGTGAGATCCTATTTGATTGACTTTAGGAAGAATATTTTCTTGAATCTAATGAAAGCCTATAATCATTTCAACATGTATCAAATGGAATAATGGTTGACTTTTGGCTATGTTTGACCCCAACCTTATTCTCAACTTTGCCAATATCTACCAGGTTTGAGCGGTGACTACTACCCATAACAAGTATGAAAACCCTCAATTAAAATATTAAAATTTGATTCGAACATAAAACAATGAGATGAAAAATAAATGAGGAAAATGGGATAACATTAATGTAAACCCTGGTTGAAAATCTCTTTTGGTAAAAAGTTTTCAAAAATTTAATCTAGTGATGAATAGATTAAAACCAAATAAAAATATAATTAAAAGAAAATTATGAAATTAAATGAAATAAAAGATAATGTAGCATCAAGTTATTAAAAAGGAGTTTAGTATGATAAAATAAAAATATTAGAAACAATAGGGGTTAAGGTGTGAATAAAGAAGATATGGCACATGTAAATAGGAAAAAAAAAAAGCCAAGTTGGCTGAAAATCATAAGGAAAGAAAGAAAGGGGAATGGATAAAAAATTCATGAAAAATCTCACTGAAAACATAAAAAATAAGGGTTAGATTAAAGGATCAAAAAGAGTTAGAAGAAGATTTAAACGAAGGAAAAGGAAGAATTTCAAGATTATCTACCTATTGTGGGACGGTTTAGAAGGAAATAAGAGGGGAGGAAGAGAGGTGAATAAAGCTTGGTTTCATTGTTTCTATCCTTCCAATCTCTTGAGTTTAAGATGTGATAAACTCATCTAATAAGATTATTCATCATGGTTTATGATTTCAAGTTTGATTGTGTTGTAATTTTGTTATAGATCATAAGTTTGTGAGTTTGAATATTTGGTTTCATGATTTTATGATTCAATGGTGTTTATTAATATAAAAATAGGTAGAATAATGTATGAATTGGAAGAATTGAAGAGAAGATCCACCTCTCACCATTGATAGGGTTTCAAACAAAACATGAAAAAAGTTGGGATTAATTGATATAATTGTTATGTAATTGGTATGGAAATGTGTTAGTATAAGTAATTAACATATGGGTAGTTCATGAATAGAGATAATTGAAAAGAAAATTAATTGATTTAATTGTTATGTAATTGGTATGGAAATGTGTTGGTATAAGTAATTATCATATGGGTAGTTCATGAATAGAGATAATTGAAAAGAAACCCCCCCCCCCTTTTATAAATATAGGAAATTTAGCCTAAGGTAAAGAAATGAAGGATGAATTTTTTTATTCAATTGATGAATAAATTATACTTAGATGTTTTGTTTGTACTATTTAAAATATGTTCAAGGTGGTGATTGGAAAGAAAATTGAAATGTTTTCTTGAGGACCATATTCAGTCATATTAGAGAAAAAAGGCTTTAAGTGGGTTGATTCATTTGACATGTGAATTGTGTTTAATTATATTTAAGGAAAGATTTAATAAGCTGTAATGAATTATTCTTGAGAAAAAAAACTGAAAAGAAATTATACCCTTTCTTATTTGAAGGGTTTTGACTTAGGTGTAAAAGAAGAGCTTGAGATTGTTTGATTTAATTTTAATAGGTAATGGGTAAAATTGTGTTAGTTAAGTACAAAAAGGATCAAGACTCTTAACTTGAATTGGTAAGAAAACCTTTATACGAAAAATGTTAATTAAAGTGTATATTATGAGGGTAATATGTGTATTTGTTAAACTTGATGAACATATAGCAATCTTTTGGATAGACAAATTCAGTCACACTATGAGGTAGGGGAGTTTAAATTTATTTATTCAATTAATATGAAACTCACGTGTGATGATATTAACTAAAGGGTTTAATGTATGGTAAGGATGTAATTATATAGAGAATAAAACAAAATGAATAAGCTATTTATAACTTGAATTTTCAACCAATAGGGATTTTGAAAGATCAGATTAGTAAATTTAATTGATATATGATTTTGAAACTCACATGTTTGTTTGATGAATATGTTGATGAAAAAGTGTATATACATAAAAAAAAAAAAAAGAGCTTTGAGTTTCCCTCGCTAATAAATGGGAAGTGATTAAAAAAAATGATTGAATTGAGAATGATGATAGTATTCTTGTTGATGGGTTTTATCAACATTATAGGACCATTTCACGAATACATACACCAGGTAAATGGTTTATACATTCCATACTTCAAAATAATTTTAGATATGAATAACTGTAAATTCTTTAGTTGCAATTTGACTAACTGACCAAAATGGGCTAATGGAATAAATATACTTGATTGTCAATATATGTAATAAATTGACTAGTTGCTCTAAGGGGCATTAATGGCGTTAGTTGTTTAACGACTATGATTTTTAATTGACTAGTTATCCTAAATGAGATCAGTGGTGTCGATTTGTCTGACGACCAAAATTTTTGATTGACTAGTTACCTTGAATGAGACTAGTGGTGCTAGTTTGTTTGACCATTGAGATCTTTAATTGGCTAGTTACCTTTAATGAGATTAGTGATTTCAATTTGTTTGATGGTGTACCATCTACCTAGGGCCTTGCTCTGAGGTAAAGTTTTTAATTGACTAAAACCCTAAATGGGATTGATAGTGTTAGTTTACTTGACACTCTAAACTTAATTAATTGATTACCTTAAGTGGTATTAGTGATATTAGTGAAACTAATGATCATGATTCTCGATTTGATAAAATTGTCTTATGGAGCCATATATATATGTATGTATGTATATATGTATATTGTGTTCAATTGTATAAAATTTATTTTTTAATCAAATAAAACAAGTTATATGACTTTGGGTGAATAAATCATATGGTTTTATTTATACTATATGTTATATAAATATCATGTATAACATTGCATGGAGCAATAGATATTCTTAGAACATATTTTGTTTAGAAAATGATGATGTAATCTTGAATTGCTAACTTATGTTGTTTGTAATTTTTTAGATTAATTTTGGTATGTAAATAATATTAGAATTAATGATGCATGAAATTTACTTAATAGTATTTACACATTAGGCTTATAAAGTAATAAGAACTTAACTTTTACATATTAAATTTAGAAATGCATGAATTTATTTTATAATATATTTATATGAATTTGTTTATATTATTTGGCATGATTATTTCTTGTTGTGGATTGTTATATAAAATGTGAAGTAGTTGAACACTTATATTAAAAGTATTCTAATCTTAAATTAAGATGCGAATGAGTAAAGTCCAGGATGATTGGACCTTATCGATATGTTAATTATAATAGAATGCTTGTTGTGTTATCGATAACTTGGTATCGATATTTTTAAAGGAAACTTTGTTGGAATTTTGGTAGAACATAAGAAACAAATTTCCTAATTTTTCATTTATCTATAACAATAAATGTGTTGATCCGTTTTTTAAAAAGTGAGAATGTTATACAGTACCTAAATAACGGGTCTGAGGATTGATAATAGGCCTTATCTTGGTGGGGAGTGTAGTTTGTTAGCCTTATGGTTAAAATAATGATTTAATTATAAGTTTTGATGATAACATAAACATTGGATATAATAAAGCATTGTTTTAATATAGTTTTGACATATGCATATCACATTATTAATATCATAAATAAGGATATGTTAATATGCCCCGTGTGTGTGTGTGTGTGTGTGTGTTGCACACACCCTTGTAATGATATAAACAAGTTCACAACATTCAAGATATCATTAAGTAAGCAAGGAAAGGATTCATAAAGGTCAAAAATAAAAAAAACTTGTACAAATTACGATATCGACTTCGCTAATCAAGAATTGGTAATAGGATTTTGTCAAATAGCACTAGACTTGTTTAGAACACAACCTTAACAAACCAAAAAAAACAAAAACAAAAAAAAGACAAGAAAAGACCAAAACATAAAAATAGGATAAAGTTTAGACAGTAGCTAAAATAGTCTCACTATTTTGGAAACGACAAGGCAGTAGCCAAACCGGTCTAGCCATTTCTTAAAATAGCTAGTCTATTTCTAGAAAATCTCTAAAAACTCTTGGGGTTCTTCAAAAAGGTTTGATTGACTTTAAAAGGGTTTGACCAATTCTCAAAATGGTCTGACCGATTATAAAATGGTCTAACTGATTCCATGGACAGGCCAAAAACTGTGTCTAACATCTAGTTTATTTTTTAAGCCTATAAATAGCCTTTTACTTGCCTAAAACAAGTATGGAAGTCCTAAGGAAAAAATATAAGCATACAAATATATAAGCATACTCCCTCTAAAAAACAACCTATAACACTCTTATTTCATTTGTAATTATTAAAAAAACAAGGTTTGATGTGAATTAGTAAAATCCTCTTAAAGAGCTTAATTGTTATTCCAATCAATTCTATTAAGAAAGTACATTATGAAAAGTGTAAGTGACACTTTAAACACATAGAAAAGTCTCATAGAGATAAAATTATGAATGGTTTAATACTTGTCGTTCAACAAGTATTGGTGAAAGGTTTTCTACTTTTTAGCCTGTAAAAATATTAGGGATAACAATTTAATCCTAAGCTTGTAAAAGGATCGAGTTTGATTTTTCACTCTCTAAAAGTTTATGTAACGATTTGGTCTCACCCGCTAAGAAGACTGATGTGTGATAGTGAAACTCTTGAACAAAAGTTCAAGGAGAAGAGTAAATGGTTTGTTGAACCTCTATAAATCTTAGTGGAATCTCTCTAAACTCTCACTCTTTAATTATTATATTTATGTTGTTCATTGCTTCCATATTTGGTTGAGTGTTTAAAATTGCATGTTATTAATTAAAAAGTGTTTAATTTATAGTTTTACCTTGCATATCTATTTCACCCCCCCTCTTAGGTGTTTGTGTTGGCTTAATTCTAGAACAACAATTGGTTATAATATAATATTTTCAATCTTTTCATGAAAATTTTCTTCTACTTTCATTTCATGGCACATTGTTTCATTCATTTTATTTCACTTCCTCTCATTACATAAACTTAATCTACCCTGTCATTTCTCATTCTTTGTTTTGGTCGAACATCCCATTATGGAACTATGAGTTTCTAATTGATTTTTTTTAAATAGTAATGGTTCATTGTTAGTTAGAACAATCAACTAATTTATATTGGCACAACCAATCGATCGAACAATTATTACTAATTTCATTAGTGTTCTTAACGATCGACCAATTTGATTAACCAAATCAGACAATAGCTAATTTCATTGTTCCTCCTATCAATCAATCGACTAGATCGTTTGGTAAGCCTAAACGGTTGACAAGTTGTGTAGTACATGAGACATTAGTTCAATTTTCAGTTTTTTCACACAATACCCAATGCTTTTTCATGCTTACTAACCTTATTTTGTCATAACAATATCCGTTTGGTCATTCATTTATTCAAACACAAATCTACATACATTCCATATGTAAACATATAAGTTTTCATTAATTTAACTCAAACTTAGTTCAAATCAAGGTTCTTTACTTCTTAAGCACAATGAATTGAAGAAATAAGAACATGAAAGAATAATTTTTACTTCTTTTTCTCTTCTTTTTCTTTTTCAAAATTGGCCCCCTCTATCAAAATAATCCTTGATATTCTTTAATTTATTGCTTAAATCCCTTCTTAATCTCTCAATAACCCTATAATTTATCTCTCTTTGGTGTTTTTAACAAGAATTTTCATGGATTTAGTTCAATTTTCCTATCTTTTTTCCCTTACAATATGGCTAGCCACTTGGCTTCTTTAGGAAGTCAAGATTTCTATTTATATTTCTCTTATAAATTATATTTATGATCATGCCCTTGCTCTTTACAACTAATATTTTATTTTACCAGGTATCTTGTCTCGAGCTATTTTTAAAATTTACCATAACTCGAGATTTAAATTTGTAAATCTTCATCTCATTCAATTTTCATTCTTTATTATTTTTATTATTCTTTTCTTTTTTAATCATTAGGTTACATTTTTAGCATTTCACTAAAATCACAATATTTTAACTAGGGTTTTACATTGAAGACTCCATTATACTGTGCACTACTATAATATAGCCCACTGTAATCTTTATTTTTGTCCTTAAAAATTATCTATTTTGTTTTTTCAATTTTATCCTTCATATTATTTTAACATGGGTTTAATGATTTGCTTTGGTTCATGTGCTACGCCATTCTCGCAGTGTAAAAAATTATCCTAACATTAGATTGATGTTTGGTTTTGCAAAAATAGGATTAAATTTATCGATTTAAAAAATTTAAACAAAAAGAACTAAATTTAACATGAAAACAAAACATCCCTTTTTTTTTTTTCATTGTTTATGGGGTGCAAAGATCAATAATTTGATCCTTGAAGTTTATAATTTTTTTTATTTTGCTTCTTAAATTTTTAGGGTTTCACGTTTCATTCATTTATTTCATTTTCAACATACCCTTCACCATTTTTGGCTTTCCATTCATTTATTTCATTCTACCCAGACATTCATTTCATCCTAACAAATTGTTATGCCATTTTAGCTTTCCAAACATATATTTCATTATAACCAAAATATTCATTTCATCTTAACACATATTATGTCATTTTGCTTTCCAAACATATATTTTATTTTCAATATACCCTATGCCATTTTTGACTTTCCATTCATTTATTTCATTCTACGTAAATTTTATTTTCTTTACGTTTTAGTCTTTGAAATTTGAAAGAAGAGAAATGATATGTGCATACAATGGAGGTACAATAGAAACAGGGATGTGAGTTGTGCACAAGGTTCCAAAGACAAAGACACATGGACGTGTATAATGCCTTACCATCAAGATGGTTAGTTGTCAAGTCTGTTTTACATGGATCATGCTTTGTCATCAAGTTGTTATGGAATAAGTCAAGTCAAGTCTGTTTTAATTAAGTTGTTAGCAGATAAGGATTCTAGTTAGGAGTTGCTAGTTACTCTTATAATCTTTAACAATATTATTATTCATTCATGTATATAAAGCTTAGTGGTGTTCAATAAAAAGAGAAGAAATTATCTTAAAACAATTGTTCTTTTCTTTCCCCGCTATTAATTTACTTCTTCCCAAATTCTACACATCAAGAAAATCACTAGAAAAAAGGAGGGTATAGAGAAAGTGGTCGGTCAGCTATATTTCAACCATTAGAATGATCAATCTTAGTGTTAATGAGTTCTTCTTGAAAAAAGAGATTCATTAGAGGTGATGTTTCTCTTTGAACATGTGTAAAATGTAAATAAAGACCCATAAAATTTTATTCAATTTGTTTTTTTATAGTGATTATAGGTTTTCTTGGGATTTCAAATGGGTTTATTGAAGATTCTAGAATGATTTTTTAAGTGTTTTCAAGTTAAAACAAGTTAAAAATTAGAGTTTGGGTACAAAAACTCATACTTCGGCTGAGGTTGTTAGAAAATCAAATAAGAGACAACATGTCTTCAGCTATTTTAAAAAGAATTTGAATGTATAACGTGTCATCCGCCCATTAAAAAAAAATACTAACTAAGCATCAAGCCTTTTTTCTTAGGTTGCACCTTGGCTGAGAGGTCAGGCCTAGGTGCACCTAGCCTTTTTCTTAAATGTACCTTTATTTATTTATTTTTAAATTTTGAAAAAAAAATCTCTTGCAATAAATTTATTAAAATAATATTTAAGTGATTGTCCAATTATAAAATTGTTTTTATAAAAAAAATGAATTGTTTATGATATTATTGATTTTTTATGGATAATTATGTGTTAGCCTAATATGTACTTTTTTAAAAATAATTCTCTTATTATTATTGGATGGGAATAATTTTTTTTATATGCTGATTTTCATAATATTTTATCAGATTTATTGTTCTCATGTTTCTTCTTTTTCAAGTAGGGGTGTAAAAATGGTAGATTCATGTTTTTTTAATTAAAACTTGATTTCACAATTATAATAAGTTTTTATTTAAAAACAATACTTATAAATAAAAGTGTTTTTGTCAAAATAAAAAAGAAATACATGAATAAAAAAATAGGTTTTTGATTAAAAATATTTTGTTTCTTTTTAGTTCAAATCAGTTGTTTTTTTCTTATTAATATTATTTTTAATTTGATGAACCACTAATAAAAAACCTTTTGTTGTCATAAAAAAACAAAATTATATGAATCTTTTATGAAAAAATTAAATTTCTCTATTATAATTTTATTCATCTTCTTTCTTACAAATATCTATTTTTATTATTTTATAATTAAATAAAAAAATGTATTTCAAAATGCAAAGTTATTAAATTCAATCAAGTCTATCACTCAAGTCACAAGTAAAACGAATTAATTCAGATCAATCTAAAATATTATCTTTTTAATATTTTAAAAATATTAAAATGATATTATTTAAAAAAATAATTAAATCTAACAGAACAATGTATGAATTCAAAAAGTTAATAACCAACCCAATTTAATTTAAAAACCGATTGAAGCTAAAAGTAGGATCAACAAGGCAATAAAGACATGTTTGATATTACGGTAGAGGTGGTTGTTCAAATTTTTTTTTTTATTAGAAATGTATTATTAAAATAATATGAAAATATAAAAAAACTAATTTTAATTTTTGTTTTTTCAAAATTTTAGAAAAAACACACCCGTTGATGGTAAAGGTTTTTAATAATGCTAGCGAAAAAGCCCCCCGCTACAGGATGCCTATCTAAAGTATTAGCAAGAACCAACAAGGGAGCTAAAAGGGGATCCGAAAGAGGGGAAAAAAACTGAGAAAAAAATGCCTCGTCTCGGAGAAAACCAAGGTTACATGATGAAAATGAAATATCAAGAACAGTAACAAGTTGTCATTAAATGAATGCTAACTTTTCTTCTATCATACATTTTCTGTAAATGAGCCTTGTATGTTACATTTCAAAATTTTTGTGGAGTTGCCAAGACCACACAGCCTTTTTCTTCTACATTTTCAACTAAAAAGAGCTAGGCTTTAGGCAAATAAATAAAATAAAATTGCACACGCTTATGCATCTCTTCCAAGCAACCCCGCTGGGTTCCTGCCCTTCAGCAATACCCTTGTATACAATGAAGGGTCCGAGATCATTTGCATTCTCCACCTTTTCAAAACTCAGGCAGTTAAAGAACACACATCACCACCGTCTCGAAACTGAGGCAGTTGAGAATCAAATAGCCAACCCAAGGCCCGGAGGCTGCTACTCCTCTCCTCTGTGGTCCTATGGAGGGTCCATCACTTTAGACGCTAAGGATGGTCAACCATGTCCAACTGCACAAATCATCAATATGGAATAACGTACGGCAGTGCATAAACATCAGTCGCTTCAATCTGCAGAGCTTCTGACCACACCTCTCGTTTCTCATCGACCACTGAAACCTCAACCTGGGGCTTCATTGTTTGGGAACAAGTACTCTGAAATAGCCATTCTTGGTCCTCAAAATCAGACCAGTTTTCCATTTTGGGTACTGTAAGCACATCAGGCAGATACTTGGAATCAGGATGGGGTTGTTTCCTAGACACTTCAGCTATTTCATCAGTTTGAGCAGTAGAATGTGATGGATTTGTTAAAGACTTCGTCAAAGAGATAGATAGAGGATGAGTTGTTGAGGAGATGGACGGAGCTTGAGCTTCTATCAAACCATTTATCTTGTGTCCTTTATTATCCACCTTATCCATATTGACAGCCTCCTGCTTAACTCGTATAGCTGCAGTGGGATTTTCGCAAGTTCCCAACATCCTTCCATTCTCAGCAGATTGAGGCACGGAAGTAGGTCTTGGCAACTTATTGGGCTTAACATCATTAGCTGCCATGGAAAACGAAAAGGAAGCAGATGCGTTAGCTTATACAAAGCATGTGGAGTTTGGACTTGCCACACAATTTGTTAATATCTGGGATAACATTTCTGGTCAATCAATACCAAAACTAAAAAATCTACACCTTGAAGAATACGATAAACCCACTCAAATCCATTAAAGACATTTTTTGACAAGGTTTCAGTAATAGTTATTTGAATGTGACTCACCATGCAAAAATCCATTTGTGTCCGAGTCCTTTCGTTTCTTGATATTTACTTCATCAACAGCACTATTAGAGCTCTCCTTGGAAAGATGGGAGGCTTTTACAGTATGGTTACCTACAATGTCAGACATATTGCTTTCCTTCAATTTATCCGGCTCTTTTTTCTTACGTTCCCTTTTCTCCTTTTCTTTCTCCTCCTTTTTCTTCTCCTTATCCCTGACTTTATCCTTCTCTTTGCCTTTTTTCTCTTTATCCTTGCATTGATCCTCGTTTTTATCATTCGTTTCCTTTTGTTTGGTCTTATCTTTCCCTTCCATCTTCTTCTCAATGTCTTTCTCCAGTGGTCTAAGCATTCCATCAATCCTAGCCTGAAATGTTGCAGAAAGGCTTTGAGCACTACCAGTAAATCTTGCCTCATCCTTGATTCCTTGCCCATCCAACTTTCTATCATCATCTGTCTTGTTCTTTTCTTTTCCTTCAACCCAACTGCAAGAGGTTTTTGCCACCAGTCTGACCATTCCCTTGTCCTTTTTTGCATCTGTACCAGGGAACTTCTCAAAGAACTGGTTTTGGTCTTCATCTCTGGCTCTCTTGCCCAGTTGCTGTACAAATTTAGAATCCTTAGGGTAGTGAGACAAATTACTGTTGTTCTGAATTAGTTTCTGTCCATTGTAACTTGAAAATTGCCCAGAAAATTTCTTCTCACCAGAGATACTATACTTATCTACATCCCTTTCCTTCCCCTCCTGAGTACATGTCTCTCCTCCATTACCCTCAGATTTCTCTTGAAGTCTCCTTCCATCCAAGGCTTTATCTCCAACGACATGCTTAGATTGCCCAGGAAATTTTCTTTCATCTGAGGTTTTATCTCCTCCATTGTGAAGCTTAGTTTGTCCTGCAAGTCTCTTTTCATCTGAGGCGCTACTTTTGTCTTTATCTTTATCTTTATCTCTATCCTTCTCCTTTTTCTCTCTATGCTTTTCCTTTCTGTCTTTCTTGTTCCTTTGCTTTCCATCACTCCTATCTTTCTCCCTCTTTTCTTTGTCTTCTCTTCTCTCCTTATCTTTCTTCTCCTTGTGCTTATTCACCCTGTCCTCCTGAAAATTATGGAAAGTAATAAGAAATCATTCAACTCAAGAGAATCAGAGATAGAATCTATTACATAGGCAAATCATGTAAAAATATTCAGCCCTTTAACTACCCAAAACTAGAGAACAAAATGCTCACAAGACAAATCAAGACTTTGATGTAGAGGCCTGCCCTTACATTATCCAAGAAACAGAGCAGAATGCAAGGTAGCCCATGTGTGCCTAAATTATGGCACGTACCAATTATCAGCCAACTTCCAAACGGTAAAAAGCATAAAGAGAAGTGATCAGAAAGAAATGAGAAACTCCCATGAGCTAACCAGAGCCCTATGGACAGACATAACAAAAATAATCCAGAAAACATTTCCTTCTGCCTAGACCTCTACACTGTTGCAGCGAAGGAAGGGGAACTTTACGGATACAAGTTAAAAACTCTAACCATCCTATCCAACTCAAATAGAAACATACTCTCCCAGGCAATACACCCAGAAAGCAGTTTGAATATAGAGTTACAGCACCGTCTTTCCAATTCTTTCCATATACTCAAAAGTCTGAAACCATCGGACGAAGTAATTCCATTACAACCCCAAACATAGAAGCTCATGGAGAACATGAGTGATGTCATAGTAGTACAATGGACATGATCCCTGATATTTGAGCAAAGTACACTTATCTGCAATCTAGCCCCAATATTTGTAACCTTATGTTTCAAAACTGGTATTCTCAAAATACAAAAATCTCTATGCACCCCAGATATCAAAACTAAAATAGGAAGATCATAGAACTTGATGTAATAAAATGGCTGCCAGAACCAAATATGAGCAATTAATATAAAAAGAAGCAATTTAAAGTAGGAAAATAAGCTACTCCATTTATGGAGCAGAATCAAACTGTTACGGAAATATAAAAAGGACTTGCAGCATCTATCCCCTGGGAAAATCTACAAGAAAAACAAGCTGAATCCAGCCCATTCATTCATCAAAATAATTTCCCTAGCATAAACGAATCTGAGAAGCTACGTTGCTGCAAGCCTGCAAGAGACAGATCTCCACATGTGATCTTTCAACTCAGCAACAGTGACTAGTGATAAATATAACTAGAAGCTGCTTAATTTGGAGTTCCTGATGCACGCGGCAGCCTGTTCATCTCCTAAACAAAACTGATGGAATGCCAAAAAAATATAAAACAGAAAATCCATAGTTCTTTTCCTTTCAAATTTTGCAAGCCTATCTCTTTTTTTAAGCCTCACACTTGACTAATTTTATGGTGCTCAGGGAGTAAATAGTAGCATCTTATTAGCAACTCTTCCGTGTTCCGGACCACTTTCAAAAAAGAGGACACAGAGGAGAGAGAAAGCCTAGGTGGAGATATGCTTATTTTCTATCTCCTTCGTATGTCTATCTCTTTCTTTAAAGTTGGCCTAGAAGAGATGCCACCAGCTACTCCTTGAACACCATAAAATTTTCCTTGCACTTGTCAGTAAAAGAGGCCAGAAAAATTGACACAAATTCACTTGTAGTTCAACAAACTTCATCTCTCCTATAATTTCAAGTAGAAATATAGATAAACACGATTAATTCAACCCTTTCACATGGAATTCATTAAAACAGGAATTTAAAAACCAATTATTTACTCGTGAACTCAAACACCAAGCACCAAGCGCAGAATAGTTAACAACCATCCCTTGTTTATTTAAGGCAGTTACTTCATTGCACTTTCCAGGGTGAACAGATGCAAACAAAAAAGCAGGCACTAATGAAACATTATAATTGGAGCCAACACCAGAAAGTGTGTTCTTATCTCATATTTATTACATGTTTTCAGCTTGTAAGAATTATCATTAACTGGTTCCCATTCATATAAGATTCAGAGAAACAGGACTTTTATCAAGGATTTACCCAAAAACTTGAAGACCAATAGCAAAATAGTGTGATCGCTATCTGAACTCTCTATTTAAGAAACAGTTAAGCGCTGCCCATCTGCACACACCTAGGAATGAACAAACACATCCAATAACTGAAGGTTAGCAGAAATTTTCTAGAGGAACTGATCGCAGTTCCTCTTATTATTCACTTCTTATTCTGTGCATCCTGAAAAAGGACAATCTATTCTCAATAACTAGACCATAAATGAGAAGAAACTTTGTAAAGCCTGCCTAAACTAGAGTATGAGACTACATAATACCACTCTAGTTAATACAGGTTTCCCAAACCATGTCAACAAGATTTCTTAGTACATACATCTTCTCATCATGAAAATCATAATAGCATTTGCTTCATTATAATTTAAGAACCAGGTGTACTGTATTTCTCTAACTGCACAGCATTCCTTTGCTGGAAGTTTAATAATCTATAGAACAAATACCTAAGAAGTTAAAAAGCAAATTTCTATAAACAAGTTTAGGAAAGATGTTAGAAGAAGTACAAACCATAAGCTCTCAGAAAAATTGACCCTGAAAATGAATTTTAGGGAATTCTAGATATTAAAGTCGTGAACTTTTCAATCCAGGGTTCATGCAGCAAACACCTTAATGAGGCAGGAACATCAATGTTCCATTGAAGCTTCAATCCCCTGATCAGCAGAATGACTACGGAAATGAATTTTAAGGAATCATAGAAGTGAAACTTGGGAACTTTCCAATCATGTCTTTAATTATTATTCAGGATGCAGCCAACATCTTCATGAGGCCAGAACATCAATTTCCATAATGCTTAAGAGAAAAAAAGGAAAATTCAAGTGTGCTAAATGGCACCAATCCTACAGTTTTCAATTAAGGCTGCTTTTATTAGCAATGCAAAGTCATGTGATATTTACAATGCAGTAAAACCCTCCACATAACAAACAGTACGGTTTTCAATTGAAGAGTTGGGAATGCTAGTATAACAGCTGTCACATACTTGAATATTTAAATATTTGTATCCCAAGTTTCTCATCATGTAGGGAATCATATCCACATCCATTTTTGGGAAGACTACAGATTAAGGGATACTCCTTTCACTGTGTCTTCATTAGTTTTGGGTACTTCAACCTGTCCTTGCTGTACTCCATTACTGGGAACTATGGAAGATGCAGGAACCTATTGGACCTAATATCTAAGTTATCCTAGCCTTTCTTATTCTCTGCATAAAAAAAGCTTCAGCATCACATTTCCAGGTGTAAATTACAGAATGCCCTATATCTCGCCCATTCTTTTCCACGAAAGGGTTCTGTTCTCAGTATTTCATCCTAGTTTTTCATTAGATATTAAATTCAACTAAAAAATTACAAGACATGACAACTTATGATGCATTCTTTTCCATGCCATTTGGTATTCCACGCCCTGGAACTTTTTCATGCATACTGCAAATCTAGTCTCATCAACAAACATGACCACAAAGGATTTTACAAGCAGCCAGCTTTGGGAAATTGAGCCAACTATTTAACAGGACACAAAAAACGGTCAGCCCAATAAATAAATGAACTGTGTATAGTTCTCATTCATTCAAATTAATGGAACAAAAAAAAAAAGGTAGAAAAATAGAAAAGGCTTTCAATTAATTAAGGCTCTTCAACGTAGGGGTGAGCAAAAAAACCGAATAACTAGTTCGGTTAAACCGAGAAAACCAGAAAAAAATTAACCGAAAAATCAAACTAAGAAAAAAAACCGAATTAACTAATTAGAAAATCACATAACATTTCTAGTTCGGTTCGGTTTTCAAAGTTTGAAACCGATTGAACCGAACCGAACCAAACCGAACCGAACCAAACCGAACCGATCCGACCCAGCTCAACTAGGCTAGCACTTGAAAAAAAAAAAAAGTTTAAATAAGATATTTTCTTCTAACCCTAACTTAAATCAGCATTCCCAGCCGCCCCCTCCCCTTGCTCTCTGTCTCTCATCTCTCAAATTTGCCTTCTTCTCCTCCATGCTCCACAACCATTAAATTCTATGATCCTCTGTCCTCCCAATCAAAGGCACACCTGAAATTAGATTGTTCTAGAAAGGAAAGACCCAAACAAGGAACTGAATAAAAAGAAAAGGTATCCAAGCCGATTAGAAGGCTAGCACAAGAGTTTCCAAAAAGAGAAATGTTGAGAGGGTAATTAATTAGCTAAAACAAGAAGAGAAGTGACTTCTACCATGTAAAGAAGATAAAGATGGATGGTAAGGATCTATGTAAACTTTTTGCAATTGGTTTCATCTGGTTCAAATAATACTGATTTGATGGTTTTACATTTCAATAACTTTTGATTTCCCCTTTTTTTTTTGCAGTCAAATTACTTCTTTTTTGTTTTGTGTATTTTTTTGCTGGCTTTAATTTATGGGCAAGGATCTAACAAAAAAAAAAAATGGAGTTGATTTTCAGGAAAATGAAAGCAAGTACAAAAATAAAAGCCCTGAAAAATGTGGTCAATAAAAAGCCCTGAAAAAACTCAACCGGAATAATTTCAGTTTGAACCGGTTTGGAAGGAGAAGAAACCGAACTGAAATTAATCGGTTTGAACCGGTTTTCAGTTCGGTTCAGTTAAAAAACTTGAAAAAAAATAATTTTGATTTGGTTGTTTATTTTGGTCCAAAACTGGACTGGACTGAAAATGCACAGCCCTACTTCAGGGTTAGCATATCTTGTCTATTTTCCAAATCATGGCAGTTGAACATCTGATGAAAAATGAATAAATTATAAGTTTTGAGCTTTTGACAACAAAACTTTCCTTTACTACGCTATATGGAAGAGCTTTTTTCAACTTAGGAACTCATTTTTATAGTCTTTCCAACGATAATGAGCAAATCTGGGCTAATTATACAAAGACAAAATTCTCATAAAAGATCACAAAAATCAGGGGTCAGATTCATACATGAAAAATATGAACACTTCTTCCTAATTTCTTATGTAAGAAGTTTCTGCAGATGCCATATTCAAGGTGCTTAATACTCAAATAACATAACTAAGATGGCAACAACCAAATAGATTAATAAATTACAAATAAACCATGAGCCAATAAATCAATCTGGTCTACACATAACGATAACCATCTAAAAAAAATACAGAGAGAGCTTAAAATAACAAAGAAAACCATGAATCAAACATTTTATCAGAAGCATGAAAGCAAAACTATCTATATCAGACAAATGCCACTTTGTCATTTCATCAACCATGACTTTTTAGCATCCAAAGAAACAATAAACTCTTTGTTCACATGCGATTAAATCTTATCTTTGTTTAAAGAAACCTATGAAAATGAATGTGCTTCATTTCGAACAGAATACTGTTTCTGAATCCTCAGTTAAAACTATTACGTGATAAGTCAAAGAGTAATTAAAGTTAAGACATGACAGCAAAGACTTATAGAAAGCATTTAATACCAATGGAACACCAAATTGGTTGTAATGTGGATTGTTTGACTAAATGAAAATAAGAATTGAATTACTTTTGATGGCTCTAATAAAAATCATGCCAAATATGCAATGCAATTCAGTAAAAGGAAAGTGTGTTAACCTTTTTTAGTAGGTCAACATCATCACTCCTGATCTTCTTTTCATATCCTGGTGGTGGAAATGGAAAGCAACGCGACATTGAACAGAATCCCTAAACACAAAACAACAACGCCTTTCAAGGAAGAAAATGATTGAATTACTTTCCAGTAGGGAATGGACCGGTAACCATGCTCCTGTCCATGCAACATGTCACCACATTCATTTCCAGCTTCAACACTTCTCCGTGAACTTATATATCACATCCAATAGCCACAGGTTCCAAACCCACCAATCCCTTTCACCGTAATGCACACTCCGGTGAGACAGAATTCACTAGAAATTAATTTCAATACAGTACTTCATCATTCAAAAAATGTTAACTTCAATAATAAAACTCAAAGCTAATCCACTCGATCGAATCTGCTATTATAGTACACTATACTGCGATAGTCCAACAAAAATTTGTTGCAATAACTTTGAGAAGTTTTCCTTCTTGATAAAGAACTTTACTCAAATTATGTCAAACCAAACGGTTCCTTGAGAAATAAAAATTTTCCACTAAAATCTGATCTTCTGTGTTGATTTCTGTTCCAACAAAGAACCATCACCTCCTTTCCCTTAAAGCCAAACCGTAACACACAAATCATTCCCAAGTTCAAGATCAAGCACAAAACAGCTAAACCCAGGAACTTTACCTTCCAATACAGCAGAAGAAACAATTCTTGTTCACTGCCAAACAATCCTAAACGTGCAATCTTCATCCATGCCCAAAATCAAGCAATGCTCAACAATACCACTATATGCAGTCTCAATTTGCGACAAGAACAAATTGTCCAATCCACAACTCCAATCACTTGAAAGAGAGCTCATTTCCTGCTGTGTTCTTGAATCAAAACCCTAATTAGTCCAAAATAAAGAAACTCAATAAGTTCCCAATCATGATCCAGTAAAACCCTAAACAAACACACCAAAACACAAACTTCCCAATAAGCACATAGAATCCAATTCTCAACTCCCCACCCCCCCAAAAAAAAACCCTTAAATTCAGCTCCAAGGAACCCATCGAAAAGAAAAGAAACTTGTCGAATATATAAAGAGTAAAGAGAATACAAGAGAACCCTTTTCTTTTTAGTATCCAAGTGTAAATGGGTATCAATCAAAAGCCAAAAAGAAAGCTTGATTCGAAGAGTAAACTTGAAAAACAAAAAATCTTCACAGTTTGACCAAACCAAGAAAAAAAAAAGTTGTGCCAAAATCAATCCATCAATCGGATTACCTTGTCCGCTAAAACAAACAAAGCATTATTATTGTAGAGGAACATGATCTTTCCCTTTCATTCTAGAATTTCTTGAACAGAAAACCATAGCAAGATTTGATTTTTTTTTTCTCCTTCTCTCTTGTGTGTCTGTCTTGGTTTTTTCTCTGTTTTTGCTAGTGTTCTCTTGTTAATAGAGATGAAGGGGGTTTCTTTTATACATCCACAGAAGAGAAATGAAGAGTGACTTGGTCCTGTTATAAATTGGAGACTCACTCCCTTGTGTGCTTGAGAGACGGGAGAATACTTTTTTTTAGCTTTTTCTTTCCTTCAAATCTGATTTTTAAAAATATATTAAAATATATTTTTTAATTTTTTACATTATAATATCAAATTTATTATAAAATATTAAAAAAAAACATCAACTTAATATTTTTTTTCAATTCAAATATAATTTTAAAATACAAAAACAAATAATTATTAGTTATTTCTTAATTTATAGGCCTGCAATGATTTATTTTTAATTAATTAAAGATATTCAATTAGTAAAAAGCTATTTAATATTTTTATTAAAGTCGAACTATTAAGTCAACTTAAAATATTCTACCTCACATATTATAAATAATTTTGCATGTATTAGTGGGGATTTTGAGACTTAACAACATTATTTTTAGTCTAAAACATTTATAATTTATATTAGGTTACAAATCTTTGAGACACTTGAAAAGTCAAAGTAAGTTGAATTGTAGACATTGCAAGTAGATGGGATTTATTGAGACATTCAAGAAAGACAACAAAAATATAGTTGCATATGCATTATCGTGAAAAAATATTATTTTTATTAATTTGAATACTAGACTTTTATAATTTGAGTATATAAAAGAATTATATCCCACTAATATTGTTTTGGTGGAATTTATTTTTAATGTGAATTTGCGACAACTAATGGATTTTTCAGGTATGATGATTTTCATTTTAAGATAAAAGATTATGTGTGCTTAATTGGTCAATGTGTGAATTAGTGGTGTTAAAAAATATTGATCAACCGAGAAAACTGAAAAAACCAAAGAAAAATTAACCGAAAAAACCAAATTGGGATGAAAAATTGATTAAATCAATTTTTAAAATCATAAAATCTAACTGGTTCAGTTCGGTTTTACAACTGAAACTGGTAAACCGAACCGGTCCAACCAAAAAAATCAAATATCTATAAAATTTAAGAGGGATATAAATTAACCTAACCCTAACATAACCCCCTCACAACAAGTCACAGCCTAGAGAATACTTTTCTCATTCTTCCTTTCCTTTTCATTTGCTTGGCACCTCATTTACATCTCATTCTTTCTTTCCCACACTATCTAGCCTAACACAAACCCGTCTCTCCATTTCTCTAACTCCTTTCTTTCGTTATCTCCTATTGTTTGAAGGTAATTATATTGTGTTTATTGAGCTAAATTTTATTCATTTTAGTCGAACACAACTGCCAATGATATTTACCTTTTGTTATTATGGATCCTCTAACCCAAAGCTCTCACAATTTATTCTACGCAAGGATATCAAGGTTTATGGCTTACTTAATGAATATTGATATATCACCAAATTGCTTTCTGCACCTAATTTTTTTGTTTTTTAGCTAATACTTGGGAGTGGGGATTAGTGAGTCACAAAAAAACAAATAATAATAAACTATTAGCTTTCTGGATCTTATCATATGATTTTGAGAGGAAAAAAACACAAATATATTACTGGTAAATGAAAAAAAAAATCAGAACACTTGATAGTTTTAAAAGAGCTATAAGTATAAACCATCATATTATAGATTTAAAAAGAGCCCATATATGACGTGATTAGATTTACTAGTTTTATTTTAAAAAATCGAACCAAACCAAATCGAACTGGTTCGGTTTAAACAGGATTTTGGTTCGGTTTGGTTTATATTTTTCAAAATCAATCTAATTGTTCGGTTGGTTTTTTTAGTCCAAACCGAACTGAATCGAATCATGAACATCCCTAGCGTGAATTGTTTGTAAGGAAAACACATGATAACAAAATTTATAAGATACTTTGGGATTTTTAAGACTTTAGAAGTTTTACATGAATTTTTTTATTGGCTTGGCATAAAAAGAGATGTGCAAAGAATTTTTGATAGGTGCAAACATGTAAACAAGCTAAGTCTATAGTGATGCCTTATGGATTATATACACCTTTACCTATTCCGAAGGAACCTTAGGTTGATATTTCTATAGATTTTATTTTAGGTTTACCTAGGTCAATGAAATCAAGAGACTCCATATTTATTTTTGTAGATAGATTTTTTAAGTTGACACATTTCATATCTTGTCATAAAACCAAAGGTTCACATGTAGATGATAAATTTTAAAAAATAACTGACGAATTAACTAACAGTTTTAAAATTTCTATCGATAAGATCGTCGATGATGTGCTGACGTGGTTAATGACTGACGAACATACCGATAAAAATGTCTATGGGTGATATTAAAAATCAAATATGTCGAGGTAATCCATAACTTTTCCCCCATTTCCCTTTCAATGTCATTTTTCTTCCTTTGTTTATCCTCTCTCTCTCTTCTACTCCAAACATCACCGATGATCTCTCTCTCACCACCTCATTGGCACTCTCTCTCTCCTCTAGTTAAAGCTTTCTCTTTCTCATTTTCTCATCACCTAACATCTATTTCAACCCAATTTCACAAATTATGTGCTATTTTTTCTTTTTTAGTAATTTCACTTCAAAGTTTTCTTGAGGATTTTTTATTAGTAAAGTTTAGATATTTGTAATTTCATCAAGTTTAACATTGCTTGTTTAAATATTGAATTTATATCTTCACTTCATGAAATATTGATAATTGGTGTCACTTTATTTGAGTATTTTTAAGTTTTAGGACTTTGTCAACTTTAGGTTTTTGAAATGTAGATTTTATGTTGTGTGCATAATGCTTTTTTTTTTTTTTGTACAATGTTGCAATTGTTGTTTAAAATTATTCAACAAATTATTGTTATGTTTATATGTATTTTGAAATTTGTTAAAGTTAATAAATTTTTAGCAAAGTTGGATTTTTTTATAAGGAAAACCCAAGTGATTACTTTGAATTTAAGATAGTGATTGGATTTTTAAGGTAAAAAAGGAAGCTAGTTTATAACACGTAAAGTTTGAAGTATTTACTTGGAATTTTTAGATAAACAATAAGAGCTTTACTTTAATAGTCATTTGTTGGCTTTGTGATATATACAAGATTACCCTATTAGAAGGTTATCATTATTTTTTGTTTTTAGTATATTTTATTCATGTTTGATGCACATTTTTCTTTTTTAGTAATGATAAGCAATAAATGTAAATCGATGGTCATAAGAAATAATCAAGTAATAATCAACAATGAAAGTAAATCAATGGTCATAAGAATTACAGTAATGGATAAATAAAGTTTGAAAACATTTTTTCAATTTCTTTTCGTATTGTATTTTGCCATCTTTATGTTCTCCCTTACTAAACTTGTGGCAGAAATGCTTATATGCTTTATGAATGAGTAAAAGTGAACCTATAATTTTAATGAAAAATTATCATTTGTATTGTAGTTGCTTAAGTATCATAGTTTTTAATAGCTCACAACCTTTAAACCTTGTCCTAGTAAGTGTGTATTTGGTTTGTGAGTGATGATTTGGCTTGTTGTATTTGGTGGTTTGCATTTTCTTTTTCTTTTTCAATTCTAAGTGGTTCCTGTATAGGGAATGTGTTGCCTAAATTTATTTTCATTGAATAGATGCATTAAAAAAAAACCATAAACCATAAATTTAGAATTCAATTGAATATTCTAAAATATTTAGTTATATTGTTTAGATGCCAAGGAAAAGTTTAGGGTCGAAACATAGTGGTTATGCATCTTTAAGCAATAATATTCATAAGCCTACGGTGCATTTAGATGCCGATCATGAAGAGACACCTGATGCACATTCTAACAATACAGGCTCATTGACTACAGGTCGTAGATTTGGTATCCCATACACTAGAGATCCTTTTAGCAAGTTAATAGCGGAATATAAGCCGAGTTTAAGAATGTAAGAAATTTTTTTGTATTGAAACATAATATAAAATTAATGATTACATATTTATATAGTCAACTGTTAATTAATTGATTTTCAGGTTCACAAATGTAGAAGTTGCATGAATAATAACATCGATGATGAAATCATTGATAGAAGTGCCCTTATTTCAATAGAGCTAACTTTAAAAACATCCAGAATGGATACTTGTGGTTGAGGCTTGGTGTGAGAAGTTTAAAGTTAGTATATATATAATCAATACTTGTAGTATAAAATATGTTTTATTTATTTATTTAGATACTAATTATTTTACATAAATAATTATAAGGAAAAGTTTTGGTGGGACGAGGAAAACTCAAAGTTGCAACGCAAGTTTAAGAAAATCACAACGCAACTAGGTAAGCTTTAGCTTGTGAAGTATATATTTTTTATGAAATTGTAATATTTTTTTGTTTGATAGGTTTTTGAACCAGGTTGTGTGATTTTTTGTATGACGCGCACACCTATACTAGAAGATATACCAAGACATATGAATTTAAGAAATGAAAGAATGGTAGACCTCCCCACATCACTGAGAGCAATTGGAAAATATATCTAGAATTCTTCATGTTGGAGTGTTTTAGGAGGTGTTCATTGAGTGCGTCCTCAAATAGAAATAAAGAGACTTACGATTTCATTAGCAAGCATACTGGCGAGTCATTTTCTTTTACTAACCATGTAAAGCGCCTAATAAGACAACTTGTTTTATTTGAACTATTTCTTTTAAAATGTTAGTTATTATTTGTGCTAACGTTTAACTAATGATTTATTTTGTAGGCTACACAACTTGGGCATATGCCAATTATGATGAAGTTATATATGGAAACATAAATAGGGAGGAAGTATAGACCAAAAAGAGTGTAACAATTCATGGATGGACAGCCGAACTGAAACATTTATTGTAAGTAAACTCCTAAACATTTTTTACATTGTTTGGATTGAGATTTTGTATTCATATCCTTGGCTTGTTTATTTTATTATGTAAGAACAATATAACACAAGCATGCATGTTAAACACGAGGAGAACACTTTAACCTATCAGAATATGATCCGTAGTTTTGATTAGAGATTAAAGCAGTTGGTGGACCTAATAAAAATTAGATTTATAATATCTTTATGGCTACGATTTGAGATATGAGGTTGAATTGTAATTTCATAACTGTAAGTACTTTATAATACATCATGAGTTGATCATCATCATTCACTGGTTGTTGAGGAGTTGGTTAAACAACAAATTGGTACTCTCAAGGTCAATATAAAGGCAAAATATAAACGAAAAAGGCAGCAAGTTGATGGATTCCACACAATGATGTGGTTTCCAAACTAAAAAACTGCACTAACCAAGTCATTACAAAATCCCACAATTTCAAACTTAGTTTCTAGATTTCTATGATATATATGATTCAATTTTTGACATGATTATTTTTATTGTTCGTTAGTTTTTTTATATTAAACAAGTTCGTTATTATGAAATTAGTAATAATTCTTGACTGTATTTGTTTCTCTTTAAGTTTTATAGTTTTCTTGTTTAAAGGGTTGTAATGATCTTTTGATAAGAAAACTTTTATAGATAAAAATTAAATATTTTCAGTGTTTTTATTTTTTACTTTTAAAAAGCAACATCTTGTTTATATTTATGTGTTTAACTGAAATAGTATGATTCAATATGAAATTTTTTCAATGTATTTGGAATATTTTTAAAAAGGTTTGAAATTGTTTTGGTCACAGTTTATAAGCTCAGTCTGGTGGCCGGCCCGGTCCTAGGCTTGCGTTTCGGGTTTTGACTGGGTCACTAGGTCGCCCGGGTCAATCTTTATTTAAAAACAAATCAAAACGACGTCGTTTTAGTTAAAAAAAAAAATTAATGGGTTACAATCAAGTTTTTGATTGGGTTTTGCCAGGTTGCTGGGTCAGCCGAGTCATATCGAATTGTGATTTTTTTTTGATTTTTTTTTAACCAGTTTGATTTCAACCTCGAATCAGGGTCCCAGATTTACCTAGTAGACTATGATTTTGGTTTTATATGTCCGTGGCTTGGCGTTCCTTGTAAGCTGTTATTACTAGTTCAGAAATGGATGACTAGTAACTCCACTAGACTTGGACAAAAAACTACCTAGTCAAATTTGGTGGCTATGATTGTAGTATTGTTCGGATCAACCACCTTCTGTATACTTTAGGTTTTATGTCTCCTTTTGTACAGAAGTGGATTTATACACTATCAAAATAAAACTAAACAAAACAATTTTGACATAGTAAACGATCTATCCTCTATTTATTTGTTACTGTCTTAAAATAAAATGATCTTGTAATTAGCCATATAGTTTATATTGTTATCTTACATAATTAGTTGATTAAGTATTCATTTAAAAACTAATGGTTAACACTACTATCTTTTATTCTTATTATTATTATTATTATTATTATTATGAATGTTTAGATTAAATCACTATAAGATTTAACAGTTTTACCGACAAAATTTTTCCGTCGGCGTAAGAAACATATTCCATCGGTAATTAATTTACCGACGAAATCACCGACGGAGAATTTCCGTCGGTGAATCTTTCGCCGGTAATTTTTTGTCCGTCGGTAATAATATTACCGACGAATTTACTGGCAGAACAGACGCGTCGGTAAAAATATTTTTTTATTACCGACGGAAATTTCCGTTGGTAATTATTTAAAAACATTTTAAAAAAAATTCATTTTATAAAATAATTAAATTAACATAAATCAACATTGTATAATATATACTCAAAATGCTTGGAAAAAAGAATAAGAAAATCAACTCAAATAAATTTGCAACAAAAAAATAAAACAAAAAAATTAATTCAACTAAAAAAATTCATATGAAAAAAATGAAGTTGCAATTGCTAAAAATTTAAAAATCCTATAAATAAATCAACTAAAAATTGATCTCATATGAAAAAAAAAATCTCACAACAATATTTATACAATTATTAAGAAAAAAATCAATTAAAATTAAATAAAAAACAAATATAGTGAAAAAAATCATGAAAAAATAAGAAAAAAGAAAAATCTTACCTTAATATACTTGCAAGTGAAGCTAAGGAAAAAAAATTCGTAAAGCATATTAATTAAAAAAAACTAAGAGGATAAAAGAAGAAAGAAGAAGAAGACATATCCGAGCATGGAGAAAAAGAAAAGGAGATGAGGAGAGAAAAGAAGAGAAAGAAATAGATATTGATGTTTTTTACATATAGTGAAGAAGAAGAAGAAGAAGAAGAAGTAGAAGTAGAAGTAGAAGTAGAAGAAGAAGAAGAAGTAGAAGTAGTAGAAGAAGAAAAAGAAATAATGAGTTTGTATCTTGTGAAATAAGCGGATTCAGGTTTTTTATTGTGGCGTGTTACCGACGGATAATTGAATATTAATATTTTTTAATTATTTCGTCGGTAATTTCGTCGGTAATATTTAATTTAAATTTTCAATTTCGTAAAAAGTTTTCAGAAACCGCCAAAAATTACCGATGATTTTTCAATCCGTCGGTGATTCTGTCCGTAATATTTAAATGAAAATTTTAAATCAATTGAATTTTTTTCGAAAACCGCCAAAACACACCGATGAATTTTCAATCCGTCGGTGATTTTGTCCGTAAAGTAAAACAATTAACAGTGCAATTGGAAAATAAACAATTCTGGAGCTCTCTGGAAAATACCGACGGAAAATTTCGTCGGTAATTTCATTGGTAAAAAATGACACGTCATCATTTTTTAAAATTTTTTTTCCCACGGTAATTCCCTCGGTATATACCGAGGGAATATTTCCGTCGGTAAAATCCCTCGAAAATTTACCGACGAAAATATTCCCTCGGTATTTCCGTTTGTATTTATTGTTTTTCTGGTAGTGAATTATGTTTAATTCGACTAATTTTATGGGTCTTAAAACTAACAATTATATAAATTTATTATAATTCTAAAAAAAAACCCAAACTAATAATTATTAATAAGAATGAAACTCAAAACTTGATTAGTTAGAGTTGTTTTTGTCTTGCTTTGAACGATTGAGGGTGTTTTTTTGGTTACTACATGTGGGTTCAGATAAAATTAATGATGGCAGGAAACCTTGGACATTCCCTGTAAGCTGCCACTGATTTTCAGCTGAAATGGATAGAGCAGGGGACGGTCTAATTGGCCACTAGACTTAATAAAATCTATTAAGAACTGAAGTCATTGCAAGGCATGGAAAAACGTCAACTCCCAAGGAAATGATAGTAGCACCTTTCAGCTCCAAAGAAAATGTCACAAAAATATAGCAGCTTCAATTTTCCACAACAAGTTTTGAATCTGTTTATACAGTAAAGCGCCTGTATGTGCTCATAATATGCATCCCAAATGCTAAGACGGAATATGGTACAAATTATGTTTTAAAAAATTAAAAACTTTTTTTATTAAAATTTAATATAGTTTGTATTTTTTTAGATTGTTTTGATTCTAATATTAAAAATACTTTTTAAAAAAATAAAAAAACATCATTAATATGTATTTCGGCATGAAAAGTTATTTGAAAAACAATCACTACCACACTGTTAAATACCGGATACAAAACAAGGACAACAAGCTTCAATTATATGTTTGGTAGCAGGCCATCACTAATATTATTAGGGGAAACAAGACTTTCTATATAAGCAGTCGCTTCAAACCATTCTCCTTCATGGTCGATGATGAATGGTCTTGCTGTGTCTTCGTCTGGGTTATAGAAGACTACTTCCCTTCCATCTAAATCATAAACAACGTTACCATTCTTTGTCACCCATAATAATCGAAACCAGTACTTGCCTCCAGGGATTGATTCGCCATTAAACCTCAAGAATCTAGTCCACGAAGCCTCGCTGCTATATTCCTGCATTATCCATGCCTCGCAGATTAGACCATAATGAGAATATAGACAAAGCCAGTCTCCTAAAACTTTCAATTCCAGGTCCCACTTACTGTCATCTTCAGTTAGACCTCGAAGTGGCGCCATCTCTAGGAATTTCTCCTCTGACAAATCAAACGAAACCATTACACGCTTTTTACTTCCACCATTTTCCTGTCTGAATAGCCAGTGCAAAGCCCCATTCGCTAAAGTGCCCTGGCCCTCCAAGAGAGCACTACAACGAAGGTCTTGAATTGTTCTCCATTTATTGCTTTTTAAGGTAAACACCTCCACTTTAGTTTCACTATAGGAGCCATCAGTGCTGTTGGTGGAAGTAGATATGGAACCTCTTACTATTTTGTAATCATCAAGCTTGACATCATTACCAAATCCATAAAACGCCTTATCTTCTGAAGAACCCGGAATAGCCAATTCCCTGGACTCTCTAGTAGATGGATTCCATATATGGATCAGAGGATTATCGTGAAAAAGTCCACACACCAAGCCATTACAAGATCCCAAGATCTCAATATAAGAATATGCAGGATAGCTGACAGGAAATTTGAGCTGAGTTGTTAAAAGATTATCATCGGCATCAAAATAGGCTTCAGGATCGATGGATAGGGGATCAGGATCGGTGGAGAGAAAGATTTTGTAGTGGTTTGCATTGGTGTCTTCCTTGGTACGTTTGAGGTGGTTCTTGGCAAACTCGGGATGGGATATTAGAGAACGCCATGTCTTGGATACACACTTGAAACGAACCAGACACCTGACGGGAAGCCTTGAAAGAATTTTTGAAATGATTTCTGATGGAAGTTTAGGGATCTTTTTGGTCATGGCTGCTTCAGCTTGGTTTGTTCAGCTGTACATGCAATAGCTACATATAAATAATGAATGACAAGAGACTTTCATGGCTGTGGCGTTCCTTGTAAGCTGCCATTGCTTGTTCTGCTAGCTGCTTTTCTAGAAATGGATCGCTACGAACTGGTTAATTGGTCACTAGAGTTGGACAATAAATACCTAGTCAACTTTGGTGGCTATGATAAGATACATATAAATATTAAATGAGAAGAAACTTTCATGCCTGTGGCGTTCCTTGTAAGCTGCCATTGCTTGTTCTTCAGCTGCTTTTCTAGAAATCGATCACTAGGAACTGGTTACTTGGTCACCAGACTTGTCTAAAACTACCTAATGAAATTTGGTGGCTATGATACTAATATATGTTACGGGAAATATGTTATAAATTTGTTTCAAAAACATAGTTAATTGTTATATTTGAAGTAATTAAAAGTGAGAGATTTAAAATTTAATTAAAAATTAATTTTCAACAAAAATACTTTAATATAGAATCTTAACATGATTATAATAAATCGTGGGTAAATGAAAAACTAATTCCAAAAAGCTATTAGATGTTGTGTGTTTTGTGAAATATAAAACTCTATGTTTCATATTGAAAAAAAAAAATACAAGATAACTTATATAATAAAAAATTAAAAAGTTAAAAATGAGTTTGTAAAGCATTCAAGTTTTTAGAGAGGATAGGTCCCGGATAAAACATGTTTAACTTAAGTCGAACAGGATAACCATGAGCTTCAAGCTTGGGTTTATTTTTTGAATAGTTTATTTTCAAAGAAAAAACATTTGTTTTTTTTTTTAAATTGTTGATTTTTTTTGTCCTTTTATGATGCATAATTAAAGCAAAATGACGAGAATTAATTTTGATAATTACCAAATTAATTTTTTATTATTTTTTGTTCCAAAAATTGGTATAAAAGAGGTTTAAAGGGAGATGTTTTGCATACCTTGCAGTAGCTCTTGTGCCTTCTTTGCTATTATTTTTCTAGCTTTTTTAGTCTTCGGTTTTGCATAGTGTTTGCCCCATTTTTTTCTTTATTCCAAGCTTAGGTTTTATTTATTTGTAGAGAGATACCGAGTTCAATTATTCCTTTGATTTGTAGAAGTTTGAAAAAAGTGTATCATTTAAAAGTTAAGTTATTGGAATCCCATGAAACTATTTGTAAGAAAGTGATATAGCCTTAATGGCATAGAATTTAATTTTAGGCAACAACATCTACCTTTCTTCATCTAAATATCTTCAACAAGTAAAGTACTTAATTTATATATATATGCATTGGTTTTAGTTTAAGTATGTTAGAATGCATGCTAGGACCTTGTTGATTCAATTACAACTTTGAATATTATACTATATGTCTAATATGCATATTATGATTTTTTTAAAGCTTTATTACAAGTTTAAGTATTTATAATCTAATCTATAAATTTGCATGCAATTTAAAAATAAACAATAGCAATCTATAAAATATCCATCAATTTCTATAATTAATGTTGTTTTGACAATTACTACTTAGATATGGAAGTTTTTACCATTACCTTTTATGGTGCTTGGTAAGAAATTTGAAATAAAATCAATGGATTAAACTTTAAGAGGTGAAAATAAAAGATATTGTTTTGTTTACTCACCACTTTGAACTTGGTTAAGTTCGTCTAAAGAAACATCAAAACTATTAGATAATAAATTTGAATCCCATTATTATGATAATTATAGATGCATGGAATTGTCGTGATTTCATATGTAAAAACTATATATGGAATGGATTGGACAATATAATATATGACATGTATAGTTCAATCACGATTACAAAGGCATTATAAGAGACTTTGGACCGAAAGAATAATGTTGATGATGTTGATATAAAAAAATTCATAATTGATAAATTTATGGATTTCAAGATGGTTAATTCAAGGATTGTGATAAGTCATGTTTAAGAGTTTTAACTCATATTACATGTTATTCATGTTGAAGGGATGGTTATAAAGGAATCATTCTAAATGGTTGTAATTATAGAAAAATTACACCATCTTAAAAAGACTTCAAGAACTAACACAAGCTAAGAAAGACTTTAAGAACTACCTTAAGAATAAGCATAAAAAATGAGAATTGAAGACCTTATTTTAAGGGTTATGATTCGAGAGGATAATAAGTTATTTAAAAGAAGGGCCAACTTTTCAAGTATAGCCCCCAAACAAAAAGTTATTGAATAAGTTACCTATGAGGAAGACATTTTAAAATTCATATTGATCATATTAGTTTGAATTACTTGTAGGATCAGAAAGCGACTTTTCCATCTCAGCATTTTTGGTTAACTAAATTATTGGGTTTCGACCATGAGATTAAATATAGGAAAGGAAAATGTTGCAGCTGATGCTCTCATAAGGATTCTAAGTGGTGAATTATATGCTTTGGTAGACAAAACAATTTCCACTAACATTATAGATAAAGGCAAGGAAGACTTGGGAGAATGATGTTGTTATACAAGCTCTTCTCCAAGATATAATCATCAATCCTGTTTTATATCTCCATTACTCTTATGTTAATAATCTGTTGAGTAAAAAATGAAATATTATGGTAAGATATGATTCTTCTCTACAAAATAAGATCATTGCCTTATGCTATGATTCTACTTTAAAAGGTCACTCAAGAGCTACAATTACTACTAAAGGGGCAAGCATCTTATTTTTTAGAAAAAATAACAAAAGCATATAAAGCAATATGTTAGGGAATGTTCTATTTATTAGAAAACAAGCTTGGAAATATTCTTGTCCTAGGATTGCAACAACCCCTACTTTTCCTCAAGCACCCTTTACCAATATTAGCATGGATTTTATAGAAAGCTTTCCTGAATCAAAGGGAAAGGAAGTTAACCTAGTGGTAATGGACTAGTTCAGTAAGTATGCTTACTTTATAGCTATTACACATCCCTATAATGCAATTATAGTTGTTAAAGCTTTCATGGACAACATTTACAAATTGCACGAGTTACCTACCACCATTGTTAATAACAATGATGTTGTGTTTTTAAGTTAATTTTGGAAGTTCATATTTTCCTATCAATAAGTGGATTTACACTATTTAACTACCTATCACCTATTATTTGATGAATAGACTGAAGTTGTCAATAAGTGTTTGGAGAACTATTTCAGGTGTATAACCATTGACACCCCAACTCAATGGTCTGGATGGTACAACACCAATTGATGGCTACCCTTAGCTAAAGTGGTGGTACAACACCAATTATTACATGTTAACCAGGTTTACTCATTATGACATCTTATATAAATTTGTTCTTTTAATACATATTTTCTATTTTCTAAAAAACTCGCCTATTAAAACAATATATGACTACTTGACAAAAATAGAACACATGCTCAAGTTAATCAAGACAATCTAATATCAATTTAATATAAAGTATATTTGGAAATACAGTTCAAATCATGTTTTTTTAAAATTTATATTTTTTTTTGTTTAAAATTAATTTTTTTTATGTTTTTATATTATTTTAATATACAAATATAAAAATATTACTTTAATATATTTATAAATAAAAAATATTTTAAATCATAATCACTTTTACCTTTCCAAACAAACTTATAAAATGTCTCGGTTAGCTGAGGAGTGTGAGGAGTGAGGACATTCAATATTGACGAACATCAAAATGCAGCCAAAGAGACAAAAAAACAATAGCTCATTGAAGTTCACAAAAGCTAACATCTAAGTACAATGGTCCTTTCCAAGGTGTGGAAAGGATTGTTTCACGTGTCGTAATTGAAGAAACAGTTGGGAAACAAGGAGGTGCACCTCATTTTTCAACCACAAGCTATTTAGGGCAAAAGGATAATGAAAAGGAACAATCAAGCTGCTACGAATGTTTTGATGCTCTAGAACAGAGGCTAGTTAGGAGATGGTTGATGAATTGGAATTAAGGTTCCCTCAATTCGCTCAGAATGAGCATGAAAAATATGATGGAATACTGGAATATGTTACAAGCATTCTCTTCTCCTTCTCTCTAGAGACCAGTTCTCTTCTTCTAGTAAACTCGCACCACCTGTTGGCATGTCAATACCTCACTTTCTCCTTCATTCCTTCATCAAGCTCCATTAAACCCTGTCATCATCTCTGGAGTTCATCCAAGTTGCTACCCTTAATTTGGAGCTTGCACCGTTCACTGTTCCAACGTCTTGTACATTAATGACAAGACAACCCTCCACAGTTCACACAACGATAAGAAAAAAGAAAAAATCCGAACGTACAACCCGAAACAGCGTCATATCAAATTCTCAACGCTATAAAGCAAGCAAGATACTTTACACGGGCCACTCAGCAATCGCTCTCTTAAACCCTAGCCGTTTCCTTTGTTTCACTCTCTCCCAAGCCGAAACCCACCCTTCCCCTCATTTTTCTTCAAAGGTACAATCTTTACCCTCTTTGCTTAAACCCTAAATTTCGATTTCTTTTTTGTTTCCCTTTCTCTTCATTTATTGAATGTACTGTTATGTTGGTGTTTTTATCTGAAAAAGCTATGTTTTTTATGATGTTTTGTGGATCATAGTTTGGTGAAGTAAAATTTTGCTCTTTCTGTTTTGGTCTTTGATGAGTTTCACTTTACTGGGGTTGTATTCTTAGGCTTTTTTTTTTTTTTTTAAGATTTTGTATGTGTTTTTTGGGTTCTGGGTTCTGTTCTATTTTGTTTTCTTAGCCACATGATTGGTTCTTTATAGTGTTCATATAATTTATTTTTTCTGTTTTGAGTTGTTTGTTATTAATTCTGTAGATTATTAATGTTAGCTTTTAGAGTTCTTTGTTGTTCTCTGTTTTTCACTGGCGCTGCTTATGGAGTGTGTTCTTTGTTGTTCTCTGTTCTTTGGGTCAAACAATCTTTTAGAGTTTTAATCCTCTACTTTGTCTTTCTGAGGGATTTTTGTGTTCTGAACAATATGTTTTGTGCTTTTAAGGCTTAGGTTTTGAGTTTTCTTTAATCAAAGCTATCTAATTGATCTCTTAATAAACAAGGAATCTAAAAATTGACCCCATTTTTTTTTAGATTAATTTTTGAATGTTGCATGATTGTGATTGGTTTGCTATGTTTTGAGTTTTTTATGTTTTTGGTTGAATATTGTTAATGCTCGATACTGATGCAATGATGGGTTTTGGTTTAGTCCATAGTTGAAATGGCTTTCTTTAACAAGTTTGGGAGCCTAGTCAGGCAGTCAATTTCCCAGAATGGGAAAGTTCCAATGGCATCATCTATGCTGAACTCTATTCGCTGCATGTCTTCATCAAAGCTTTTCGTTGGAGGTATTAATGTGTAGATGCTGTTTTAATGCTAGTATTGATTAATAAATGCTGTTTGAATGTTGGAAATCCATTTGCATTAATGCTCTGCTGTTGTCTATATCGTCTCTTTTTTAGGGCTTGCATGGTCAACTGATGATCAATCCCTTAAGGATGCATTTTCTGGCTTTGGGGAAGTGACTGATGGTATGTTTTTGCACGTGTAGTTGAATCAGTTATTTAGCAAGTGGTACTTTTATTAAATCGCACTGTTGAAATAAACATGGACTTGATTTCTTTCTCTAGGTTACCTGCTGTCAAATGATTGCTGAGGCTGGTTGATTTTGTTCTCATTTGATGCATCTTTGAAATTAATCTTTGACAATTTGATTTGTTATCATTCAATTTGGTTGTTTGAGCATTGCAAACCTTTGCCTGCTTTAACTGTAACCTCATTGGTAATTGTTAACTACTGTTCATCCACCCTTAGAATGACAAGTATCAATTTCTTGGAGTTGTCCTGTAACCTGTGGGTTTTACTTTAGTTCAAAGATGTGAATTGGTGCCAATGCATGTTTACATGTGAAACGACTGTGGTCCAGTTCAGCTTGATTATTAAATTCCAAAAATATATTATACTACATGTCAAAGTTTTCTGAATCTGATTCCACTATGATATTTTCAGAAAGATGAAGTGTTTTTTGGTTGGATATTTAGAGTTTTAACAATAGAATTTGTGATATTCTCACTATCCAAAGTTTATAGTGTTGTAGCTGTTGCAAAACAATCTTTACTTGGCTGGGTGTGCTTGGTGTTGTTAGTGTAGGTGATTAACAATCTGGTTTTGTTTTACAGCAAGAGTTATCACTGACAGAGACACTGGGAGGTCTCGTGGATTTGGGTTTGTTAGTTACGAAAGCACTGAATCTGCCAGTGAAGCATTGTCAGCAATGGATGGCCAGGTCAGAAATTTAGCGGTTTTGACAGGGTTAAGTGCCCTGATTCCTGAATGATATATTGATTGTTGCATACCGATGGTGCAGGAATTGGGAGGAAGAAATATTCGTGTGAGTTATGCCACCGACAAGAGACAACCACAACCTTACAATAACAATTACGGTGGGAATCCAGATTATTGAAGTGGTTGAGTTTCAGCTTTACATGCTGTTGAAATGGCTTTGCTTCTATAGCTAGTTGTTACTAGTAAGAATTGAGATTGCTTTTTAATTTTCCTTGAATGAGTTTTCTATAACTTGCGATGTTATCTTGTTATTTTGGCACTACCATGAGCCGGTAACGATATTAATAGTCCGACTGGGTAAGTTCTACGGTGGAGCTGCATCTGTTCATGTTACGTTTTCATAGTTATGGGGTGAGGCATGGTCTGTCGCCTGTATGGTTGCTCTGATGTTTTGTGCCTCTGCTAGTCATCGAGTGTGGTGGTAGGCATGCATGAGCATTGTTTCATTTAACTGGGTGGTAATGGGATGTCAAACAAAAGGCAGTTCCTTGCTACCATGTCTAGGCAGAGGTGGTTTAGTAAGGAGCAAAGAGAAGAGGGAGACTGGAAAGCGATCGGGTCTGGTGGCCAAATGGTGCTTTCAAGTCTTTTTTGGCTGTGCTGTGAATTGCTGAAAATTGCAAGAAAACAAATTTGCCTTGTAAAGCCCATGGACCCGATATATGAGAATGGGAGACTGGTGAACTCCTGAGGAGTTATTTAATTATCTAAGATGCTGTAGAGGTTAATTAATAGATTTTGATAAGCTAAATATTAAGTTACAGTAAAAGTAATGAACGTTCATGGCTCCTTTTTGAAGCCCTTCATGCATGGCTACTGCTCTCAGCTCCATCGTTTATGTGCTAGAATGTATTTTAAAATGTGTTTTAGAAAGAAAAAGATTTAATTGATGATTTGTTTTTATTCCTTGTATATATATTTTTAAAAAATATTTTAAAAGTCACTCCGCTGGCCTTTTTTTTAGCTACAGTAGAAGCCATAGACCCAAAAACCAATGCTATCTACAATTTCTAAATTACTGATCCTTGGGACCGTTAACCATTAGCCTTAGCATTCTTCACTGTAATACTTTTTAAGAGCTTTAAAGTGTTCTTATTCATTTATTATTTAAAATTGATCCAAAACAAATAATTATATTTGTCAATTCAATTACATAATAAAACATGCTATACTCTTAAAGTAGCAATTCAGTAATAAAACATACTATACTCTTAAAGTAGCAATTCAGTATTTAATCAAATATAAAAAATAAAAAATAATGAAAATGCATAGTAAAATAAAAAAAATAATCTTAAAATAAAAAATATTTAAGATTGAGATCAATAATCTTTTTTTGTTTCTTTTCACAATTAGAAAGTTAACTGAAATGAATTTTTGCATTTAGCTACTTGAAAAAAAAAAAAAAAAAAACAAATAAGGATGTGTAAGTGAGGCATATCCAAGGCGGATGAGAGGTGTCCTTGCTTTTTAGAACATTGCGTGTAATTATAGTTTTGAAACTTTTGCTTTTTAGAACAGTGCGTTTAATTATAGTTTTGAAACTTGATCTAGTCATTGACTCGGTTTAATGATCGGGTTACGAGTTAAATGGGTTGACCTGGGTTAACAAAAAAAAAAACACGTCTTAAGTTTAATAGTATATATTCACATGTTTTTTCTTTCTTTTTGTATTTTTTCAAACATAAACTATCTCGAAATTTTTTAAAAGCACTCTTTCCCTTCCTATGTGTTTTGATGATTGCAAGTTCATTTCGGAATACATTAAAGTTCTTATCACTGCAAATTCAAACCCTTTTAATAGTAAATACCATCAGCCACCATCAAAAGGACTAAACCATCGAAGTTTTTCTTTTGTTATGGGAAAGAGAAAGAGAAGTAGTGGTGATCATAACAAGACCAAGTGCACTTCTTCTTCGGGTAATATTATCAGTTATCTTGCTTCTTGAAATGATTTTGGGGTTGTTGAGAAAATGGTGGGAGATGAAGGGAGTTTTGAATCTTGATGATTGAACAAGAGCTACGAATTCAAAAAAGACAAAGAATAAAGAAAAGAGAGAGGGAAAGAAGGAGATTTGTGAAGAGAAACAAGAGTCTAACCTTATTGAACTAATCAGAAGTTTTCTGCTCCTCTACTCTTTGCAATTGAAATTGATTTTCTTTAATTAGGTTTCTGTTTTGCATCAGTGCATTGTTCATCTTCGTCGTTTGAGCTCTATGCATATAAAAAAATAGATCGGGTCTCAGCCGGGTTTACCAAGGTTGGCCGGGTCTCGGGTCGACCGGGTTTCTCCGGGCCAACTCCCAGGTGGGTTTTTGCTTAGACCCGGACCGGTTCCATGCTCGGGTTGGTCGAGTCGACCTGCGAAGCCAGTTCAGGTTTCAAAACTATGCGTGTAATGCCTCCTGGCGTTCAAATATGTTTTTTCACCGTGTTGCTGATATCGTTGTTGTGTTCTCATACTATTGGTATGACTTGTTTCTAGTGGTGGTCTGATTTGTTGTTGTTGTGTTCTCATCTTATTAGTCCATATTCTTTTGATTTCTCATTTTTTATCTTGGTTTTTTTGTAAAAGTTTTATTTGCTTTTAATTTAATCATTGAATTCCAATTTATCAAATACTATAGTCTCCAATTTAGTTCTCTTTTTTTTTTTTTTTTGCATTAGCCTTTTTGTTAAAATTTATTGGATTTTAATTTCATCATTCAATTCAAGTGGTCTGTGAACCACATTCTATTGACAAAAGAAAGACGATCTTGGTATCAATGAGTTCCTTTTAACAAGATAATTTTAGACTTTTATGTAACAAAAAACATTTTGGTATAGAAAGAGTATAGAGAAATTTTTCCGGTTTGATTTTGTTTTATTGAAATGATTTAGGGTGTTTATAGTGTGTTTTTATGTGAAGTTAGGTTGAAAATGAATTTTTGAATTTAAAAAACCTATAATTGATTTGACTAACTATAGTGGTCAAAAAGTGAAAAACATGAAAAAAGAAAAAAAGCTAATGAAGAAATAGAGAATTTTTTTTCTTGTCCATTATTCACTAATATGAAAAAAAATATTTAGTGTTATATATATATTGTGAGTAATGTTCTTCACTCATTTGCCAATAAAAAACATGCCACAAATGTAAGTTTAGTTTGTGTGCGTGGCCTTTTCATTAATAGGCTAGGTGCACTAGGCCTCCCATGCCTAGACGTCTAACTTATTATATTAGGTTTATTATGCATTTTTTATATTTTTTTTAATTAAATTTCATGAAAATAATAGCTTGAATATTTTTTATATTAACAAAAACACTTAATTCGACCCGTAACGTAATGCAAAACAATGATGTAATTTATAAACTAAATATACAAGGATTGGTTTTAACCCCAAGGCTTCTTATATCATAGAGAAATCTTAACCATTTGCACTTTTGTTTTTATGGATTAAGCATAGTAGAGTATATATTAGCTCATTTATATAGAAATTAGATCATTGTACACACAACACTGCGGGTCGGGTAATTTTTTTGACATAAACTTTTTTTTTCCATGTTGTTAATAAATTTTTAGCAAAACAAAACTAATTAAACTATAGAAGGATTGACATAATGTGACCTGCTTGACTTGACAAATTAAAAAACAACCTAAATTGTCCGAGACAACATAACAAGTCACAAGCCAAATGTGTCATTTACAACTCCCCCAAATTGTAAAATAGGTTAACATAATTTACAATAAAGAGAGATGTGATACAGCAGGGAGAAAAAAAAAACAAATAAAGAAAAAGACCCTGGAGAAACACCAAAACTTTGATGATTACTCCACCAGTATTTTTGAAAAGATCTTGACAAGATGAATTCAATGATAAAAAAAAAATCACCAGCGTCGAATGAATTGGGCCACATGAGTCATTCAAATGTGTTGGGGATCACGAGGCTACTTTGATTCTTGAAAAAAATAGTTAACTTAGATTGACCCTTTCAACTCATAACCTGGACCTTAATTTGGTCTACTCTAAAGTTAAGTTATTAAAACTATGATAATAACAATTTTTATCCTTATCTTGATCCAGGTAAACCTGGGTTGACCCTCCTAGTCTATGACCCTGACCTAGCTCCTGGTTAACCCTCTAGTCGAGTTTTAAAATTATAATAATATTCATTTTTATATTTACATTGACCAAGATCAACCCAAATTAGCTCTCCTGGCCTTTAACCTCGGCCTTGCCCCAGGTTAACCCTGGGTCGTGTTTTTAAATTATATTAATAACCACTATTTTTTTTACACTGACTAATTTAACCTGGGTTGACCCTCTTAACCTATAACCTGGGTCTTATCTCGAGTCAATCTTCAAGTCAGGTTATAAAACTATGATAACAATCAATTTTATCCTTGTCGTAACTTGAAAAAACCTGGGATGCCCCTTTCGACCTATGACTTGAACCTAGTCCTTAGTTGATCTTTGAGTCGGGTCACCACTTGTTAATCAAATTGATAGGTGAATAACAAACGTTTGGGTTTAAGAAAAAATAGAAAAAGGAACGACCTGATTTGACCTAAAGAAAAAAAAACTTGAGTTAACTCGTGACTTGTGTAAAATATGTCAAAACCTATTTTTCTTCTTCATGTTTTTATCCTTTATTAAAAAAAACAAGCTCGATTTAACTTCATAGAAAATATAGTCATTTCATAAATAAAAACCCTTGTGCAAAGAGTTAGACAAGTTTGTCCTACCCATTTTAGTGGGACAAAATCTCCACTAGAATAGCCTTGGATATGACAAAAATTGATTTTTGGTTCATCTTTGCTAGCATACCAAACACTACCCAAGAGTATATAGTATAACAACTAAAGAAGGGTCTGCTATATGCCAAGACATAAGTGTTAAAAAATGATGTTAAGAGGAAGCAAGCATTTATAAAAAAGCAAAAAAATAAAAATTCAAGACTCAAGTCATTAACATAATTATGTTAAATAAGCTCGGTTAATTTAAATAATTCAAATAAAAAAAATACAATCACAATAAATAAAATGACAATGTAAAAAAGCTAAAAATAAAAAAAAATAATTCAAGCTCATTCGTGTCAGCATGCCAAATTATGGCTCTAGTCGTGATACGAAGGTAACCTCGTCAAAAGTATAATAAGAAGCTTATTATCAAACAGTCCAATGTTTAAAGGGAAAAAAATAATTTGAGTCAACCAGGTTAACCCGCTAACCTTGCAACCATGGATACAAGATTGGAATAACCCTATATAAAGAATTGAAAGAAGAAGAAGAAGAAGAAGAAGAAGAATGAAGATCAATTCCTAATAAATTAAATGTTGAAGAGTGAAATTGAAAAAAAAATTAATTTTAAAAAATAACCAAAAAAATCCAAAGTCAATATGTTTTAACCTTCAAAACCTATGAACTCAATTATCAGCTTGAGATTAACCTCATAAAAGACAAACCTTAAAAAATAATGAAATAAAATTCTAAATTATCAAAATGTTGAGAGATGAAATTGAAAATAAATACAATACAAAAGGATTCAATACAAAAAAAAAAAAAAATTAACAACTACAAGAATGAGGACTAAATTTGATAAAAAAAAAATAATTTGAAATCAAATGCCGATGGATGGAATTGAAACAAAACTCAATTAGAAAAAAAGATAAAAATAAACAATAATCAATAGAATGAGGGCAGAATTCAAAACAAAAATTAAATGAAACCAATTGATGAGGGGCGAAATTCAAGAAAAAAATCAATCGAAAAAAGATAAAAAAACAAAACAAATAAAAATTAAAAGAATAATGACCAAATTGGATGCAAAAAACAATTAAATGACACATTTATATTTTGGTAAGGAGAAGAGAAATAAAAAGGGAAGGAGAAGAAAAAAGTTCACTAGAGTTCAACCATCGCACTGCCATATACATGCAAAGCGTCGACAGAAAAAGCATGGCGAGACGCTCCCAACACCAACCTGGAATGTGGTGTATGGATTTGGGACAATGCAACATACACCAGGAAATAATAATATTTGTATTAATCACTAGACCATGTCACCCCGTCAACTTGTTTATTATATATAAAGAAATAAAAATATAAAAAAGCCTTGAAATGTAAGTTTAACATTTTTTTTCTTCTTTTAAAGGTATAGTCTTTATATTGTGCTTTCAAGACATAAAAAGTATAATGTGCCTCCGTTTAACCTTTTAATGTTTTTTGCATTTTAAGGTAATATAGTTATTACACTATATATTTAAAAGGTAAAAAGATCAAATTATCCCCAATCAATCTCATAATAATTAATAGACCCTAGAAAAAAAGATAATTTTACCTTTAATAGAAAGTTTATTGATTTTTTGTTGAAAAAGTAAGATAATAATTATACTATTACGGTGAGTATCAATTTGTGTCTAGATGCACAGTGAAATGACCATAACTTTTATTTTTTATAATTAAAATTTTTTTCTTCAAACAATTAAAAAAAACTCTATAGTATTTATTTTGTGTAATTATAAAAAAATATATAATTTTTTATTATAGAAAAACTTTTAAACTCAAGAGTTTTTGGATATAAAATATAAAAGAACTTTGATTAATATATACCAAAAGAGCTTCACTTTTCACTGTAGCAATGAACAGTGAAAAACCAAACACTCTTTTCACTTTGGCCCTCAAAATTCTTGAGGATTGTTTTTTTAGTTTGCATCCTGCAACATTGGGTTTATTAGGTATAGGATTTCATAATCTTATGAATCGACTTGTGAATTTTACAGGTTAGCTGTGTTGACTCGAGTCATTGTTTTTTGTTCATATATTTTTTTTTAATTTCATCCTTTAACATTAGGTTGATTGGTAATCGGACTTTATAAATGTTTTTCAATTTGCTTTCTATGGAGTTATTCCAATCTCATAATCAAATCGCGAGTTTTGTGAGTTAGCCGTGTTGAATCGAGTTATTTTTTTTAAATAATTGTTTTTCAATTTCATCAGTCAACATTACTTTATATTTTTGTATTCACTTTTTATGAGGTTATTCTAGTTTTCCAACCCGAGTTTTGTAGGTTGGTTGATTTAAGTTATTTATTTGATTTTTTTTTCTATCTAATAAATTGGGTTGGTTGGGAATTAAAACTTATGAATTTTTTTAATTTTCTTTCTATGGAGGTTATCATAGTCTTATGACCCGGGTCACATGTTGTTTTTGTCTTTTTCTTTTTAGTTGACTTTTTTTTTTAATTTCATCTTTTAATATTAGATTGATTGAGAATTAAGCTTCATATTTTGTTTTGGTTTACATTCTATGAGGTTATCTTTATCCTATGACTCGGGTAGTTTTTTGTGTCCTATTTTTAATTTCACCCTTCAACATTAAATTGATTGGAGATTGAGTTTAATAATTTATATTGATGTTCTTTCTATAAGGTTATCCAAGTCTTATGACCCGTGTTTGACAAGTTAATGTAAAAAAAAAAACCTAAAAAAATATTGAATGATGAAATTAAAAAAATTAAATTTAAAAAAGAACATAAAAAACCACTCGAGTCAACTAACTAAACCTGTAACCAATGTCATGAGATCGGGATAACCTTATAGAAAGCAAACCACAATATTGAAAGATGAAATTAAAAAAAAAATCCAACTAAAAAAAGAAGAAAAATACCAAAGTTAGCCGACTTAACCTGAAATCCAAGTAATAAGATTGTGATAACCTTATAAAAAGCAAATAAAAAGTTATAAATCTTAATTCTCAATCAATCCAATTCTAAAGAATTAAATTGAAAAAAAATCAAATAAAAAAAGACAAAAAATAACCTAAATCAACATCAATTAACCTGTTAAGCTCATGTTAGAAGACAATGATAACTTAATAGAAAGCGAATAATTTTTTTTTATTATAAAATTTGATTCTTAATCAACCCAATGTTGAAGAGTGAGTTTGAAAAAAAAATAATTAAAAAAATAACTCGAGTCAACATGATTAGTCCATAAAACTTGTGACCTGAAACATAACATCAAGATAAGTTAATATAAAATAAATTGAAATAAATTATAAAAGTAAACTCAATATTAAAAAATAATTAAAATTAAAAAGCGCTACCCTTTTTCACTTGTGTTGGAGTGTATGTTAATTTATCAATAATTAGATCCTTGAAATCAAATCTCCCGTGAATCATGGATGTGCGTCGGTGAGCACCCATCATCGAAACTAGACAACACAAAATGTGTGGCCTGGCTATGCTACGGAGGAGGACATGCAAAAGGGGTAAAAAAAATATGGGTGGAGCGAGTAAAGGTAATTTGGCAAGTCCCTATTTTGCATTACAATAGAGATGCAATTATCCATTATAGTACAAATACGCAAAGCAAAGCCACTTTCTCTTGTTTTTCTCTTCAAAGCCATGCAATTTCTACTTTGTGTCACCTCTTCAAAGTCATGCCTTTTGTATTAATCAATCTTTACATAATTATATCGCAAGATAATGACATCTCTAAGTTAACTTTTTATAATCCCTTCATCTTAGATAATAATGCCATTTAGGGAACATTTGCGTGAGGTGAAAAGAAGGCATGCTACCCAATAAACGAGTTCAACTTTCCGCAATGTCTCTTCGTGTTACAAACAGGAATGGGGTAAAATTTTAAAATATTTATTTAAAATTAATTATATATATATATTTTTAAATTGTTTTGATTAATTGATATCAAAAATAATTTTAAAAAAATAAAAATATATATTATTTTGATATATTTTCAAAAATAAAACACTTTGAAAAGTAACCACTACTATACTTTCAAAGTATATATTTTTTTGAATGAAAATTTTTTTTTTATATAAACAAGCATTAACTTCTTTATATTTGCTAAATCTGATATTTTTCATATGAAATATTTCAGATTTTAATTTTTTTTAATCGTTATTAAACACAATCAAATGTTATTCTCGAGTTATTTTGTATATCTAATTAAATCCCATTCTCAATTTTGATTGGAGAAAGATCATCCATGGTCTAAAAATCGAATTTGATTGACAAGGTGATAAATATACCATCCTGCCTGCTTAACCAATCCTCAAAATTTAATCGATTGCTCATAAATGGAAGAAATAATTATTGCTGACATTACAATAATTTCACCCAAATTCCTATTTAATTTCCTCGACTTCTGAGCTCGGCTAGATAGGTAGCAAGGAAGATTGTAAGAGAGATACATTCCTTGCCAGCTAGCATTTGACAAATTAGTCATGGGCTGTACATTCCTCAAAATCTTTTAGATGAATCTTAGTTTATACTGCACGTCGGATTTTTTTTCTTTCTCAAATGTAACTAAAAATATTTAGATTATATAAAATTATTTAATATTTTTATTAAATTTATCCATAAGATAAATATTGAAATATCTTAATTTAATTTTTTATTACATATAGTTTTAAAATTAAATTATATGAGAATTGTCTTGATGTGACTTAGTCAACTTAACCAGTTTATAAGCATCCAACCACTCGATAAAAAAAAATCAAGGATGAAATTGATAAAAAAAAAAAATTAAATAAAAAACATCTCAACCTAGTTTCTTACCTAGTTCAGGTTTAAAATTAAATCATGTATTGCTTTGACATGATTTAATTGACTTGGCTGATCTAAAAGCAACTTGATCGACCTATAAACAAAGTCTAGGTAAAAAATTGACAAAATAAAAACATTTGAACCCGACTCCTTGCTTAGCTCTAATTTAAAATTAAATAATGTGAGAGTTTTCCCAACGTGATTCAGTTGACTTGGCCAATTCAAAAATAACACGTGCTATTGTTAAAAAAGTCTACAGATAAAATTTAAAAAAAAAAAAAAGAAACTTATCTCATTCATAGACTAGAAATATTAGAAAGCAAATAGCCATGGATTACTAACTTATCTCATTCATAGACTAGAAAACATTATTAGTTCTTCTCAAGTATTTAAGAGTATCTTTAACTATCTTTTAGTGACCTTCCTTTAGAATAGATTGGTATGTATTCATTTGCTCAAATCATAAGATATATTTGGTCTTATACATAACATTGCATATATTATGGATCATGTATCCAAAGTATATATAATCATTTACAACTTATATCTTTCAATTTATATTTTAGGGCACGTATCCTTGGAGAGACAAATCTTATGCTAAACAGGTAAGTATCCTCTTTAAGATTCTTCCATGTTAAACTATTTTAACATTTTGTCTATGTACATGGATTTAGAAAATCTTTATTCCAGTATATATGTTACTTCTCTCATATCCTTCGCGGATAAATTCTATGACAACTAGATCTTTACTAATTGGAGTAAATAAATATCATTTCCTATTAATAATATGGTGTCCACATATGATATTAGAAAAAGAACTCCACTCTCACTAACCTTTTTATAAACACAAGGCTCTTTCATATTTTTTTTATGAATCCAAATTAATTGATTATCTCATCAAAATGGATATTCCAACTCTGTATAGCTTGTTTAAGTCCTTGAATTGATTTTTATAGCTTACATACTTTATTAGAAAATTTTTTATATTCAAAACTTTCATGTCATAGACATATCATCTTAAAGATTCTCATTTAGGAATATAGTTTTGACATCCATTTTTTAAATCTCATAATTATAGTATGCATTTATAGCAAGCAAAATCCTTACAGATTCTAACATAGTTACCAACAAAAAGGTTTCATCAAATTCAACCTATTTTTCTTTGTCTATAACCTTAAACAACTAATCAAGCTTTGTATATTTGTATGTTGCTATCTATGTTAGTCTTTCTTATAAAGACTCACTCATATCCAATGAGTTTTATCCCTTAAGGTGGATTAATCAAGGTCTATACTTGGTTGATGTATATAAAATTCATTTCAGATTTCATGGCCTCAAGCCATCTATTAGAATTAATATCAAATCTTAGTTTTATGTAATTAGTAGCCTCATCAAGTATGAGCAACTCGTCATTTTTAACTTACATAAGAAGTTCATATATCATTGGTTTATGATATGTCTTACCAGATCTACAAAGTTCTTATATTTCTTAAGCTTTAGGCTGAACATCCAATGTTAAAGCCTTAAGCTCAAGTTCCATTTATATATCATTTTATGGCTCTTAATGTTCTTCAAGTTTTATTTTCCTATTACCGCTCCTTTTAGGAATAAATTTTTTTATTTAGAAAGGTAGCTTGCTTTGAGACATACATTTTTTTTCTTAACAAGATGATATAAATTATATCCAATATTTTCTTTTGGTTATTACACAAACTTACATTTATCTTACTTAGCTCCGAACCTTTCATATACAAAATGCTTTATATAAGCTTCACATCTCAAATCTTTTAGTAAAATAAGATTAGTCTCTTACCATTCCATATCTTATATGAAATCTTATCAATAGATTTTGATAAGACTTTTTTTAAAAGGTAAGTAGTTATTTATAGAGCATAGCTCTAGAAAGAACATGAAAGGTCTGTATAGCTCATCATGGACTACACCATACCTAATAGGGTACAATGTTTTATCTTAGGAACTTTATCATGTTGTGGTGTTTCAATAGGTGTTTATTTTGAGAGAATCATATTTTCTTTTTGATAATCTTAAAAATTTTAGCGGAAGTATTCACCACATTGATCCGATCAAAGTATCTTAATATTATTTTTAATATGTGTTTTAACTTCATTTTTGAATCTTTCAAATGATTTAGACTTTCATCAAATATGCATGACCTTATCCAATATGGTCATTAATTATAAAACATGTATATCCACTATAGCATGAATCGTTATTAGTCCATATACTTCTATATGCATTAGACCTAACAACTCTTTAGATCTTTTACTCTTTCAGTAAATATTGTTTTAGTCTCTTATCTAATAAACAAGCTTTACAAGTTTCATATGATTCACAATCAAATGGATTAAATATCCTTCTTTATATAACTTAGTGATTCTTATTTCATTGATATGACCTAGTCTAAAATGTCATAAATAATATGGATATTAATTATCTAATTTGTTCTTTTTGTTATTTATATTAAACCTGAGAATTTTAAAAATAAGTATATACAAACCATTTATATATAAGTACCAAATTCATGATAAACATTTTCTCTTATTACCAAGTTTAAATCCATTTAGAAATGGATATGATGTTTCTAAAAAGTGCTAGAATAAAAAATAATAATTATCAAGTTCTAATGCTAGCTCACTTGACAAAGTTAATGCACTAAACCTTTATTCAATTATAAACACACATAAAGCAAAAGCTTCAACAAATGTTTTAGCCTTTATAGTTACATGATAGTCTTGCAAAATCCTTCTTTAGTGTTTTTATTTACCACAATAATAACAAAAACCCTTGTCTTTTTTAGTGCCTAAAGTAGGATTCCATGCTTAAAATCCTTATTTTGCCTCGTCATCTACCTTTGTTTTTTGTCAGAAGTGGGCTTTATAACCGTTGTCGATGGTTATAGTAGCTAACGCTACTATAACCAACTAGCAATGCGAGGGACGACCCCTCGCACTATGTAGCTGTCAGCGTGAGGCAAAAGCCTCGCCTTAGACTTCCAGCAATAACCTATAACTATTGTCTCAGCTACTGGTTTTGCTTTGGTTGCGAACATAGCATAGCTAGGTGCGCTGTTTAAATTCCACCGTTGGCGGATGTATAACGTTTATAATTAAAAAAAAAAACAAATTATAGCTGGAATAGTAGCAATTTTTTGTTTTGTGAACAATCATGTGAAATCCGAATTCTAGAAAACTTATTTTTGCTCGTAAAATTAATTCACAATTAATGCCAATAATAATTAAAATATGCAATCAACAACTCTAATTGTCTGACAATGACTTTGATACCATTGTTGGGTTTCTCAAAACACTTACACGCGGTAAAAATGGTAGATTTAAAAAACAATTAGGAATCTCAAGATCTTGTTAGACAAATATAGAGTTATTTAGAGTTTATACAAAGATTACTTAAATATTAAATGCTTTTTTGGGTTTTCATTGACTGCTTTAAGGTTGAATTGTCAGAAGACACAAACCATCCAATTATCCGGCTTCTAATGGTAATCCATACCTAATTATCCAGCCTCTAATGGTAATCCATATGGATCATTAATGAGAAAACTCTTAAACTCTTGGCATATGCTTTCACTTGGCATTTAATTCCATAAATATGACTTCATATTCCAATTAAATTGCTACGACCATATTATACACGTGACTTTGTCATTAATCGACTATTTTTAACCAACTATTGTAACCCATTAACCAGGGCCATTTTCAATAATTATAAACCATTGACGAGCAATTAGAATTAGTTCTGATATCGACAACCCTACTCACTAGAGGTCATACTTCATTCGTAGCAACCTCAGAGTTTATAGCAACCTTAGAGCAATTAAGCAACCATTTGCAAATCCATTACAAAACACTTTCTTTCATAAATCACTTTATAAAACTTTCTTACAAAAAATTGCATTCACAAACATCCCTTCCTTAAAAATCACTTTATAACTAAAGTCCAAAATCTCTACTCAAACAGCCTATTTACATGTATATAAGATGTTAAAGTTCCTTCAACACTTAACTATGATAATTTGTGAATTGTACAATAAAATTCCATTTTGTTTTTGGGTTGTAAACTATACTTCATTATCTTTGCATCCATATATGATTCACCAAGTAATTCCTTTTATATAATTTATAATAAGCCGCGAAATCATTCTTGGGCACTACTACTAAACAGTTTGCATATCCTTTACTATTTTTACCATGACTTTTTTAATAAAATCGGACTAATACACCATTTATGGTGTTAGAAACTAGGTAGAATAAGTTTTCCTATATATAAAAATGGGGTCAAAAATACATTTATTCATTATAGTTTTTAAGTCAAGAAGTAACCTCTATCAAATACCTAAACTAACAACTTTTCACTTTTAATACCTAATTATTAACCTAATACTTCCAAACCATTAAACAATCATTAAGCACTCTTAATCCATTTTAAGACATTATATAATCCATTATATTAATTGCATTTGGTCATCCATGAAAATACCATTTAAATCTCATTAACTTTATGCACTTTTCATATAAAAAAACAAATTCAATCCAAAACCTTTCTAAATAAAAGAATTCATATTTCTTACCTTAAAATAAAGAAAATATAATGGAACTTCTGCTTCACTTCTCTTCATTGCAATTTTTTTTTATATGGATATAGGACTACATGGACTCTCTCTTTTTTTTTTTTTTTCTACTTAGTCCAAAATAAAATTATATGTGAATTTGGTACTTATAATACTCTAACTCAAAAATATTTGGGTTAAGATATTATAGGAATTGCCTCAACGTGATCTAGTTGATTTAGTCTTTCCAAAAACAACGTGAATAACTGTTAAGAAAAGAATCTAATGTTGAATTCGAGAGGAAAATGATGAAATTGAAAAGAAAAAAAACCTGGTTTTCTTAGTACAAATGGTAATATTCTTCTATATTTCAAAATTCTTGAATTTAAACTTCTTTTTATAATAATAATAATAAAAAAAGTAATAATTGTAACGTTCGTTTCTTTGCCTTCAGCATAAGTTCTTTTGATGAGTAAATGCTTTGAAAGCTTCAATATCACACATAACAAGAAAGTCCCAGCTATCATAACGTATAGTTGGCGTCTTCATGCATAAGTATCATAGCTGTAAATGATGATAAGGAATTATGAATTGTGTTTATCAATATTTCTAATCAGAAAGTGCCTAGATCATACAATAAACCAGCAAGCTCATTGCCTATTGTTTCCATAAAAACGAAAGAAAGGAAGATGGCCGTTGGATTCTTCAAGGACGAACCACACGATCCATTCTCATGATAATCTTGAGGAAAACAACATGGTTTGATCATATTTATGAAGATGACCTCAAAATGTTGTGAGGATTTTTCTCACGGACTTGCTTTGCTCAGCAAGCTTTTTTTTTATTATTATTTTTCTTCTGTTAACTGAGCATGTAATCCTCTGGGTATTTTGTCCGAGGCAGGGATCGAAACCAGACTGTGCCGTGCAATCCCCTCACTCTAAAGCAGGTCCTCTCTTTGAATTTCCTAATGCCGACCTCCATGCCTCCAAAAGTTTCCAATTTGGTCCCTGCCGTTAAATACTCAACCGAAACTAACAGCTGGTCCTCTCTTTGAATCAGCATTTTTCTATTGTTTTCAGACTTTTTTTTGGAGATATCACATATGTGAGATTTGGAAGGAAAAAAGATAGCAGAAATACAAGGAAAATAGAAAAAAGTTTGGGTATCTTTGTAAGCTCCTGTTGAGCATTTAATGGCAAGGAGCTAAGTGGAACTTCTTAGAAAAATCAAGGTCGCCGTTGGGGAAAAAACAAATTGAAGTAATAAATCGACACTCTTAAGTAATAGCTTTCAAATATATGAGACTAAATATATAAAATTGAAGAAAATGTATGATAGTTTTCTCTTTGATTTCATCGGTGATATTGCCAATAGTTGGATTACAGAACAAATTTGAGACAAAAAGAAAGAAAAACATTAATTAAAGTTTTAGAATTGGGACAAAGAAGAGCTCTAATTCGTATAGAATATGAAGTTTATGCATCATAGTACATGATTAACATGTAACCACTATATAATATATGTACTTTCTTTGTAACCTAATTTAACGGCTACGGAATTGATTGAGAGATAAACAAGAAAGGGACACATGGACAACTAATTTCTACTTCTCTATGAAATAATTGCAGCTACTGCATTTGCACCTATTTTCACAAACTTAAATTTAATACGCGCAAAAATCATTTAAAATACCTAAAAATATTTTTATGGGCTTGGGTTACAACATTTGAGTCCAATTTTTACCCGAGCTTGGGCATGAAAGCCCAAGTCAACCATCTAGATGCACGCCCAACATGCTAGGCATGCACCCTATCACTTCCATGGGTTCGAGCTACCATGCAGTGTGTTTATAATTATTTTTTACTTTTAATAGGCTCAAGTACTTTGCTCGAGTCCAACATTCCTTTGAGAATTTTTTCAGGATCTCATGTGGATCCCTCAATATTTTATATTGATCTAGTACATATATATTTTTAGTAGAATATAACTCAAAATATCATAAGAGTAAGATTATATTTTAGTCATTTCTCTCCATATAAAAAACAAAACTCATAAGCTATAAATACACTATGAATCCTTCAAACTCAAGGTTCACAATCTCTTTATTTTTAACACTTTCTGCTTATATATTTTTAGAGTATATCTCTCCAAAATATTATTACACTTTATCTCTATACAAAGTTACTAACTTAAAGCATCTAAAAGTCTCTATATTCATAAAAAAAAAAAAAAGATTTTTTTGCAGTTACTAGCCACCGTGACATACCAAGCACCACCAGTTACCAACTTGGACTTTCCATATCAAGCCATCAGATACCTTGGTTAGGGAGAATTGATTGAATTGCTTAAACCAAGAGATTAACCAGTTATCTAACATATTAATTGTGTTTATCGCCCTGACTCATTTTCAATCTTGTAATTATGGACTAGACATGTAAAATTAAATTTGACTCTAGTATGTATAATATATATTTTTTTTCATATTGGTGAGGATTTGTTTGAATTGAATTTTTTGTATTAAATTAAAATATTCTTATCATATTTTAAGAAAATCATTAACAAAAGCTAAATGGGGATTGGAAATATTGTTAATACATATTCATTTGTACTGTTCACTTAAACAACGTAATGACAACTTTATTCTTTTCACCAAAAAGACTTAAAACAAGACATTGGGAGCATTAAGATCTTTTCACATGGTGTTAGTCATTACTAAATTTTAGTGACAAATATGTATTTTTTTCATTTCAAAAGCACAATGAAAAGATTGAAATACCCTCAAAAGAAAAAAAAAATCAATAATGGCATCAAAGGGCAATTTGGTATTTTAAAAATAACTTTTTCATTATTGTCATATAAAATGAGAGGCAATCTTGTGTCTTGCCAAATATAATAAATAATCAAAAGCACATTGGAACAATTAAATGCCCTTGGAAGTTAAAAAAATAAAATTGGTCTTAAGGGGTTTTTTCGTGTTTTCATAAAAATCTTTTTGTCATTACCATATCAGCTCAAGGGCAATTTAATATTTGATTAAATATAAAATAAAAGGTAAAAAATGACAGGCACGTGAGAGGTGGTGGTTTGGTTTATCACCCCTCTTTCCAAAAATATATTTCTATCATGTTGTTGGAAACGTCACCGTATCCTTTTCTTCATTGCACGATGTGTGTTGGCAATGGTGATCCAGTTTATTGCTAGTAGGCCTTTTTCTCTCTCTCCTCCCCAAAAATTACAGCTTGATCATTTTTGTTGTTGGTATTTCAACTACAATCTTTTTTCTTTTCTTTTGATTTCTAATGTTTATTCTTAATCATCTTGTAGAAGTTGTATTTGTTTTTAATTTCATTATTAAATTCAAATTTACCAAATATTATATTTTTGCAATTTAGTCCTTATTCTTTTGATCTCTATTTTTTTTCTTGGTTCTTTTGTAAAATTTTATTGGTTTTCAATTTAATCCTTCAATCCAAATTGATGGTATTATATTTTTTAATTTGGTTCTCATTGTTTTGATTTCTAATTGTTTTTGATCATTTTATAAAAATTGTTATTCTTTTCAATTTCACTCTTCGATGAAAATTTTATTTTTTATTATTTATGCCAATTTTTATCTTTATTCTTTTAATTTTTATTGTCCTTTTACTGAATTGATTTTTCTTTTCAATTTGACATTGCAATCAAATATATATTTATTTTGTATTCCAGTTTTAATCATTATTTTTTTAATTGCTATATTTTAAATACTTTTGTATAATTGAATTTTTTCAATTTCATCCTTTAATATTTGATTGATTGAAAATTGAATTTCATGATTTTTCCATATAAAATGCATCGGATCTAATGACCCAGTTCGTAGGTTTGAAAAGTTAACATGGGTTGTTTTTTTTTTTAAAAAGGCTTTATAATGCTCTTTATTTTTTTTATTAGGTTATTCCAATCTTATGATCTAGGTCGTGGTTTAGCTCGGTCTTGATTATCGGAGTTAAAGGTTTTTCAAGTTAACTTTGGTTGACTAAGATATATTTTTTGTGTTTTTTTATCCCAATTTGTTCTTCCGCATTTAATAGGTTGTGAATTGAGATATATCGTTTTTTTCTCTTTTTGCAATAGAAATAAAGCCAACTTGTTTGACTCAGTTAGGTCTATGACCCGAGTCGCATATTTTTTTAAACACTTGTAACATGTGAACATTATTTTTTACGCAAAAAAAATACTTCGGCTTTACGGTGAAGCGCGGGCTCCGAGGTTAATTCATATCCAAACTAATATATTCACAAGAAAATTTTTGTTCATGACCCTCGTATATATAAAAGGTTGTTATGATCAATCAAATACAAATTTATCATATTTGGATCATGTGGAAATCCTATCTATCAAAAATAAGTATAACTTATTATTCTACCATTGAATCAACTTAAATTTGTGAAAGATCTATAATCAACTCGCTATAATCGCTATAATCAACTCATGTGGAAGATCTTCTACTTAATTAGACTCATAAGATGTTATTTTGTTAGTTGTATTATTTTTCTTTTAGTTTCAAATTTCTAGATTTAATTTTGAATTTTTTTTTATTTTTCCTATATGTTTAAGGAATTGATTTTTTTTTTTTGGCTTGCAAGGGTTGGTTTCAGACCTATTTAAAGGATTGTAATCCCTTTTTAGATAATAGAATATTAAAAATAAATTACTCTATAATAAAAATCACAATTAGAATTGTTGATGGGATCCTTTTTAGAAATTCTATTTTCCATAATCTTTGATTCGTAATATATTTAGATTCGATTGCATCTAAATGTTGAATTGCATATTATAAACGCATCAAGAAATTAATGTCTTTATTTTTTTTTAAGTTGCTATAATTGATTAGTATTCCATATCATTAAAAATAATTGGATTCACATAAATCCAATTCATAACGAACTAGCCAATAATTCAAGTGTTGTGTGGCTTGTTACTAATTAAATAATATTACCCTACACTGATTAAATAGGAACTACAATACAATTTAGAGCAACAAAAATTTAAATATGAACTTAAAGCTAAATTCTTTAAACCTTTAAAAGTATTATAGGTAATCAATCAATAGTCGTGTGTCTATATCTGGCATAATAGTATAGTTTGTGTTAAAAACTATTGAGATAATATTGGAGGTGAAATAAAATATAATTATATAGATATAATTATTAAAACAAATATATGCAATCCTACGAAGCTCCTATAAAAATGCATAAGATTTATATATGTGTGTCAGAGCCCGCTTGAAAGTGTAAATGTAAATGTGATTATTTTAGACTGTTTTTATTTAAAAATATATTTAAATAATATTTTATTATTTTTTTTTAAAAATTATTTTTAATATCAATACATCAAAATAATATAAAAACATCAAAATAATATTAATTTGAAATAAAAAAAATAAATAATAATTTTTTTTAAATTACTTTTAAAATATAAAAATAAACATAATTATTAATTAATGGAAATATTTTGGTATTTTTATTGAGAAGCTGAAAATCTAAATATTTTATAATATAGTACAAGATTTATTCATGATGCTTGTAAGGCACCTTGAGAAGAGAAATTAAATTAAATTAAATTAAAAAGATCTCATCAACTTGCATTTCAAAAAGAACACACCTAATTATGACCAAGAAAAGAAATGCAAGGGCAATAAAGCATCGAAATAATTGAAAAGAAGAAAGAATCTTAATGTGATCATTGTTGTCCAATCACAAATTTCTTTCATGTGAATCTAATGGCTGAGATCTGCGTCCCCTTTTGAGCAGTCTCATGACAAATTATTACAACCCCCCGAATTCACAGATCTACACCTTGTCCCCCCCTGCCCTTTTCACTCTCTTGAATCTTTTTTCTCCTCTTCTTCTTCCTTTGTGTCAAATCTATCTCTACATGCTACAACATCAACGACAGCTAGCCACAATTTGATCCAACACATCAAAGGAACAGAACATTAATACCTTGACCAGAAGAAGAGAAAAAGAGTTGAGTTCATTTAATTCACAAAAAGGAAAAAAAGAAAGAGAAAAGACAAAACCATGTGATGATGGCGATGATCATGGACCTTAAGCTGATTCCTCGGGATGCTCACTGTTGATATCGCTATCCTTCTTTACCCTTGTCTGAATCCCATAATAATCCACGTACCACTTTACAAATTTTCTCAACCCAGTAGCTAAATCTGTGGTTGGTTTGTAACCAAAATCCCTGTATGCCAGAGTGACATTAGCGTGTGTATAAGGCACATCCCCGTTTCTTGGCATCTTGATCACATGCTTCCTTGCTTTTGTACGCAGTAAGCCTTCTAATATTGACACCAAATTCCCAACGGGAACCGGCGAGGTGTTGCCAAGATTGTAAACTCTCAGTTGCGCAGGTCCTTTCTTCTTGCCACCGCTTCCTGTGCTTTTCTCCGCCGTGTCCAAAGCCCCGAGACACCCTTTGACGACGTCATCAATATAAGTGAAGTCACGAGCTACTTGCTTCTTATCTTGAGTTTGATACACATCAATTGGTTTGCCTTGCAAGATATCTTTCGTGAAAAAGAAATAAGCCATATCAGGTCTACCCCATGGACCATAGACCGTGAAGAATCTTAATCCAGTGAGTGAAAGACCATAAATATGATTATAAGTATGTGCAATTTCTTCTCCTGCTTTCTTGGTAGCTGCATAAAGACTTGCTGGTTGGTCTGTTCTATCCAATTCAGAGAAAGGAACTTGAGTGTTTAACCCATAAACTGAGCTTGAAGATGCCCACACAATAGCCGGCTGTGGATTTGCAGTTTTTGCAACTTCAAGAAGATTGACAAAACCTGCAATGTTTGAACTCACGTAGGATTGTGGATTTTGCATGGCATAACGAACCCCAGCTTGTGCTGCAAGATGGAGTATATGCGTGAAGGGAACAACATCAAAAAGCTTTGTTAACAATGAGGCATCGTTCAAGTCACCTTCAACAATGAAAACTTGGTTTTTCAGTAGAAGCTTTTGTCTTGCTCTTTTAAGTGAAGGGTCATAGTAACTGTTGAAGTTGTCTAAACCAAGAACCCCGTCACCTCTTTTCTTTAGAGCAATGGAGCAATGAGAGCCAACAAAACCAGCTGCCCCGGTTACTAAAACCGAGAGCCCGTTTGGCTTTTTTGGAGTGGAGGAGTGGCGGACTTGTTTCTCCCAGGCATCACCGCCGGCTGAGGAGGTGAAAAGGGCAGCGGAAAGGAAGTTGTGGTGGTGGAGGTGGGCATGATTGGGATGTTTATCAGAGAGTGGAGGGTAATTAAGGGTAAAAAAGAGAATCAAGACAAGAGCAATAAGAAGCGTAACACGGAAGATAAGTTTCGAAGAGGCATTCAGCACCTTTGTGCTATGTAGCCTGCGAAGGTAGCTATTGTAACGCTCTAGCTTTAGGGACTTGCTTGTGTGAGGCGGTGAAGCCATTTCTTTGTGTTAAAGAAAGAGATCAAGAAATGACCAATCCTGTTATCGATCAAGAAAACAATAGTAAAACAAATCAACAATGGCGGTGTTGTTTATGTTTCAAGGGCAAAGGGCTCAATGCTTGCGTGTGGGTGTTGTTGGATAGAGAAACAAAGTGAGAGCTGAATTTTGAGGTAGAGCCCTGAATTTCCGAGGAGTGGAGATAGAGAAGATTATAAAGAAAAGAAAGAGCGAGGGAAGGTAGTGGGGTTGGTGGTGGTTGGAGACCACGTTCTCTCTCTCTCTCTCTCTCTCTCTCTCTCTCTCTCTCTCTCCTTTCTATACACTACTAGCACTCGCTTACAGATGGAAAGGTGGGCAAAGTATTAAATATATATATATATATATATATATATATATATTCAAGAAAATGCCCTTATTTCAGTTTCAATTACAAGAAATATCCATAAATTACTATTTTTTATTAATATTAATATTTAAACCGACTTAATCTCACAGCTTTTAAAATTAATTACTATTTTAAAAAAACTCAAACTTATAATTATTAATAAACAAACTTAAAATCTAATTAGCTAATCTACCTCTATTTATAAATTGTAATTATTATTATTATAATAATTGAGATTGCCAGCTAACTTGGACTGTAGAAAAACTTCACTCCCATGTGAGTTTTTACTCATGTTCAGGTCCAGGATTTGATGTGAACACTCCCATGTAATGTAACTAACTTGGTTTTTTTTTTTTTTTTTTTTTTGCCCTCAAGTCTTACGCGGACATTATTAGCGTACTATACATGACAAAGTGCCTCCTTACCTTACCTTTTATTTTCTGGGTTGCTGTGGTCAACTGGGTTTCATATAGATTAACCCATGAATTTGAGCAATTTAGACCGGTGATGAGTAATTTATTGTTTTTAATTTGCTTATTGTTCACCTCATGGATGGGGTGACTAGTCTGGTATTAGCTAGGTAGGTCCATGATGTAGGAAATTTGTTACAAGTCAAAATCATTGAAAACCAAAACCACTAAATATTTAATTTTTATTTATAAATAGAAAAATAAAAATAAAAGATTATTCTCCTCTAATAGAAATAAAAAGTAAAAAAAAATAATAGAAAATGGAAAAAATTCCTAAAACAAAAGGAAAAAATAAAAAGAATTAAGACATAGTTATTTTCCCAAAACATTCTTGCATTATAATTAGTATCCCTAGGTTTGAAGTAACTCGTCATCGAATTCAAAACTCATTCAAGAAGCCTTCTTCACCACGAACATCCTTTTGGTGCAGTAACATCTTTACTATCAAGATTTTTTATAACACCTCTTCACATGTGGTGAAAATATAAAAGAACTCCAACGATCTTAATCAGAGCCTTTCTTATTTTAGATGAAATTAACCTTGGTGTATGCACTTTACCACTAGGCTAGACTATTTTTTGTGTAAAAAATAATGTTCAGGTTCTGGAAAAAAAAAAGTAAAACAAAGGACATAAAAAATTGATCATGACAAACATGTAACCATGTTACTTAGTGATGAGCCAATCTGAGATATCCCGTCAAATCCATAGACCAAATTATATGATTGGAATAACCTGATAAAAAAAAATAAAAAGAATTATAAAGTTTTTTTTCATTAAAAAAAAATATCATTACATTATTCCAATGGATAAATAGCAATTTTTCAATGCAAATTAGGTTTTGTTAGTTGAGTGTCTTTCAGATTTTTATTTTTTTGGAATTTCCTAAAAATAAAAGGTCTTTTTTTTTCATTTTGTAATTTCCTAAAAATTACGCTTTTTTTTCTAGGTTAGATAACTTCTCCTGTTTCGTTGATTTTAGTCATTTAGAATGAATAAAGATCGGTTAGTTTGATGAGAAGATTTAAGCTTGGAGTTACTTTAAATTAAAGAAAATTAAAGATGAAGGTTTTGGGAAGAAAAGAAAAGAGTTATTACAGAAACAAAATCCACGTGGTTAAGTTTTTGTTGATTATAAATTAATGTCATGCTTGTCTGAGTGTCTGGCACCGACGAGGAGTATTAAAGCCTATAATTAACAATCCTTTACATTTATGTTTTTGTCCTTTGTAGACGATCAACTGAGGCAATCCATGCTATCTTTTAACTCGGGACGTATTTAATGAAGAGTATAATATCAGTGGAGTCAGTGTGAAAGCTTGTTCTTTTTTAATACATTTGGTACGTTATGGTGATTATTTTTAAAAATATTTTTTATTTTTAAATATATTAAATAATATTTTTTTATTTTTAAATTTTTTTTTAATATTTACTCATCAAAATAATTTAAAAATATTAAAAACAAATTAATTTAAAAAAAATTAAATGTTTTTAAAATATTTTTAAAACTTAAATACAAACCTGTAAACACAGAAGTTGTTTTCTGCAGCAAGACACTCGTCGGTGGCCTTAATTAAAAGGTGTGAGTTGGAATACGATTGATCATTATTGCATTTATTATTTTTTATCCAAACCTCTAGCTAGAGGTTTATCTTTAATATTAAAAATAAATTTAAATTTAACTCGAAAACTTTAGTTTTAATTAATGTATGAAAGATGATTCAAGGAAAGAGAATTTAATGGAAAATGATTCAAACAATTCAACACATGTTTGATGGATTATTTCTCTAATATATTATTGATTGTTTATTTTATCATTTTTGTTAATGAAATATTAAATATTTAACTATCAATAAATTTAGTAAAATATCTAAATATTGTTTTCATAAACAATAATGTTTATTTAGAAATGTGGTTGTAATTACTTTTTAAAGTGTTTTTCACTTAGAAATATATTAAAATAAATTTTTTTTTATTTTTTAAAAATTATTTTTGATATTAGCGCATAAAAATGATTTAAAAATACCAAAACAATATTAATTTAAAATAAAGAAAAAAATTTAAATTTTTTTTTTAAATTGCTTTTAAAACACAAAAACAAACAACTATAACTTTTTATGCTTTTCTTATAATTTTCTCTCTTTTAAGTATTGATAAAAATATCTTGAATATAAATATTTCTTGTAATACGAAGATGATTCTTAATTTAACTGATTATTCTAGCTACATATATATACTTAGCCAAAAATGGGTCTTGGAATCTATAATGTGGTTCGAATGGAATAGAATTTTGGATTAATTTTTTTTTTTTTTTAGATAAGTTGATTGCAGTATGGATAAACCCTAAATTCAACGTTCAAAAATAAGGGCGTAACGCGGATTTGCGGGACCCTAGATACCGTGTCCTTAGCGAGTCGATGGGAGATGCTGGGAGGGGAACCCCACAGAAGGGGAAAGGTCGTAGGGTACCTTACTATATTGGGTCGCTCTCCAATTCCCTCTTATGTCTAGGATCGGTCTCCCTGCTCACATGGGAAGATAAAGAAAGAAAGAGAGAGAAATAAAAAAGGGGAGACATATCAGAAAATCAAATTTTAATATATGATAGATATTCTTTACCAAAGGAAACAAAGATTAATGACAAATTTGTATTTGACCAATTTGTGATATTGGATAGATTTTGCAAGTGAAAAGGTGGAAATAGTTTTGACCCATTTTACTACTTGAGGTCTTTTGGATTTTAAGGGAAAAAAACAAGAGATTTGGGTAACTCGTTAGGTAAATAGAAAGTGAAAATAGTTCGAATTAAAGAATGTTATAATAGAGACATATCAAGGATATCTTTTTCGGATCTTGACTTTTACTATAATTGTAATTTTTTATCTTTATAAATATATTTTTTTAAAATCTAAAAGACAAGTTGGAGAGGAAGAAAAAATATATTGAAAGAAAAAATAACTAAAACTTAATCATAAAACTCGTCATAAAGACAATTTAGTTCACGAAAATGGCCATTAATATTTTTCTTTCATTTCTTAATTTTTCTCTCATATTGTGCTAACTCTTCTTCACTATATTTTCTTTCTTTTTTTTTCTTATGATTTTTCTTTTTAGTTAAGACATAGCTTAGACTCAATAGAGTAAAATAAGTTCATAGATGCGTTGAGAACTAAAACTCAATTATTTCGACTTTAAATGAATGCAACTACTCAGATATTTTCACCAATAATTCATGGCGGGTTTGCTCTAACATTGTTTGGATAATTCAGGAAATTAATTATACAACGGCTTGTTCCTTAAATGCTAAGATTATGAAGGCTAATTGTGATGACAATTTGTTTGTTAATTGGTAGCCCATCAATGTTAAAAAACTTTTTTAATTTAATAATTTAATTTTTTAGATGAGATTTTAGAATATAATTTATATTATTTTTTAATATACAATATCATGTTTCAATTTAATTGGGAAGAAGAAGAGGAAAAAGGAAGGGGTGGCCAAAATGAGGCTCCCAACTGGCATCTGTCGCTTCCTTTCGGCTCTTCAAGAGCATAATTCCAAGTCTTGAAAGTCTATTCTCTAACCCTACCGTTGCCTGTCGTATCTCCAGGGAAAAAAAATGTAGCCACAAATTCTCCATAAACTGCTATTTATATTCATGAATTTGAATATTGTGCGCTCGGAGAAGAGCAATCTCCACCATATATCAGCTTTTTAAAGTTGAATCTTGAAATGAATTCAGCACTTTTGAAGCATCCATTTATTTGTATTTTATTCATTTAGATGGAGACAAATATATTTATTGACAATCACTTATTAAAACAGATATGATTTTTATTTTCATGCTCGTACATATTTTTTATTTTTCTAATTAAAATACATGAATTATATCAGCTTTAATATGATTGGTAATCAATACATGTGGTTCGGTTTAGGTGGATAAATATGGAGTGATTGATACTTTTAAAATAATAATAATGGAGGTATTTTCGTTAAATTTGATCTCTTATTCCATTAAAAAAATCAAACTACCACACGAATGGGTCGTGTGTCTTTAATGCCTTTTAAATCCATAATATTCAGCTAAAAAGGGGTAATTTTTTTATTTAAAAAAAAAACAAGAAGAAGAAGAAAAAGAATTTTGGATGCAATATGTTAGAATATTTTTATAAAAATTTCAAAATTTTAAGTTGTTATAAGAAAATAATTGCTATTTTAACTGCATGCAGTTACAATACTTCATATGTTTTTTTAATGGCATGCATGCATGCATTCACAAACATTATATTCTTTTAATTACAAGTTACGAAGCATTATATGCTTTTATTTACATATTAAAGTCGAAATAATTGAGTTTTAGTTGTTGTCGCACCCCCAAAAAATATAATAAAAAAAAAAAGTTGAAATTTTGCGACATTCGATTGGCGACTTTTGTTTTGTTCTGTTTTGTTGATTTGGTTCTTTGGGAGTCGCCACCTAGTATTTTGGTCACTAGGAACCCTAACTGGTCTTTCAGAGATTCTAAGGCAAGGGACTGATTGCGTAAAGGGAAGGTATTAGCACCCCTAGTACGCCCTACCTAAGGTAAGCTGCTTGGTGTTTGGTTTGCTCTATAACTGCTATGGTGTAGGTATTTTCTAGGCTCGTCAATTGATTTTGGATAGAAATCTAAGGAGATTCCATGTGCTTTGAAAGCTCATTTTTCCCTTAGTATTTCAAAAGTTTGTGACTCATAAATCGTGGAGAAAAAAAAAACAAAATTAAATTAATTTTGAAATGTCCTCGATTATAATCAAGGCTTCTTTCAAGAATTATGTGCGGATTTATTATTCCCGATAATATTTTGGATATTCATCCTTTTAAGGATTTCTTTATCCAAACATTAGAGGTAAATAATAAATAATTTCCTTTTCCCAAAATAAGATTTTTATAGTTTTTTGAATATTGGCCAATACCCTTTGGAATTTTTACAAACATGTTGTAAAATCCAGAAATGCAAGAAAAGAATTTGTGTTTAAGAAATCTATGCGAAAACACACTTTCGAAGCTTCCAATATATTTGTTTTATAGAAAAGAATATTCAAAACATGTTAGAGTATTGGCCGTATGCAACACGCAAGAAAAATATATATTTTTTAAAAAACAATATTTTTTTTTTGACGAAATCAGGTATTTTTAATACTGAATTTGTATCTCCACAAAAGAAAAATACAAACTAATATTAATTCATAAAAAAAAATATGCGGAAAAATCCACAATATTTTTTAGGAATTTTAGAAATTTTTGAAAGCAAAACAAAAAAAAATTATCTTTGGAAAATTTCGGGTGCTACGACGAAAATCAGATATTTTAAATACTGAATTTATACCTTCATAGTATATATATAAAAAACAAACCCCCCTTAAAAATATATATACATGAAAGAAAAATAACAATATTTTTTTTAGATTTTTTTACAAATATTTTATATATATATATAACATATACACATATATATATAATATAATAATATAATATAATTATATATTAATTATTAAGGGGCTGGGCCGGCCCAACTAACTGGGCCGGGCTCAGCCCCACAGTGACTGGGCCGACCTCGGCCCAGGAAAGGGTATTGGGCCGACCTCGGCCCAGGAAAGGGTACTGGGCCGACCTCGGCCCAGGAAAGGGTACTGGGCCGAACTCGGCCCAGAAGGTACTGGGCCGAACTCGGCCCAGAAACTAATTAACCTCGGTCTGGGCCGGACCCGGCCCAGACCGCCGGACTGGGCCAGATCCCTCTGGCCCGTCCACATAACTCTGGGCCAGACACAATCTGGCCCAGAGGAAAAAAAAAAGAAAGCACGGGGGGGGGAATTAATTTCCCCCCCGCCTCCTGCATGCAGAACGATTCTGCATGCAGGAGGCAAAACATATATATATATATATATTAACAGAAAAAATGCAGGGGGAGGAGAGGCGGCGTACCTGGTACTGGCGGAGCTGCGGTGGTGGTGGCAGTGTCCTCGCTTCACGGACGGCGGCTTCTCTCTCCTCTGTTACAGGGTTTCTCTCTCTTCCTCTCTCTCTTCGTTTTTTTTTTGTTTCGGGGTTCCTCTCTTTCTCTCTTTTTTTTTCGTTTTATTCTTTTCTCTTCCCCTCTATCTCGCTGGTTCTATCTCTCTCTTCGGCCTCGTCTCTCTCTTCGGTCTTCCTTCTCTCTCTTTAGTTTTTCGGTTTTTCCTTCTTCTTCCTCTTCGGTTTTTCTTCTTTATTTATAGGGGGAGCACGGGTAGGGGACCGTGGTTAGTGCGCCTTCAATCACGCATGGCTGGTCTGTTCTTTCGGTGGTGGTGGTGGGGGCGAGGAGAGAGAGAGACGCGGGAGATTTTTTCAAAATTTTTTACCTTCTGTTCTGCTACAAACGGGGGGGGGAAGGAGATGATGAACAGTGTCGTTCAAAACGACACCGTTCTGCTTTCCCCCTTTTTTTTTTTTTTTTTGTATATGAAACGGCGTCGTTTTGAATAAAACGCGCCGTTTCATTTAAGTGGCCAAACTTCAAATCAGTCCTCCAAATTCGGTCCCCGCCCTTCTTGTTGGCCGCCTTTTTCATTTTGGTCCTTGGCATCTGATTTATGCAATTTAGCCCTCAATTGATTAATAAACTTTCAATTTCTTCAATTAGGCCCCTGAACCGAAAAATTAGCAGCCCCTCCATTTACGCGCCTCTTCCAATTTGGTCCCTGGTTTCGGATTTTCTCAATTAAATCCTTAATTGGCCCTTAAACTTCAATTTTTATGCAATTGAGCCCCTGATTTGACCCAATAAATTCCTAAAAAATATATTTTGGCCCCAGAACTTAAATTTCTCCAAATTAAAGCCCAAATTGACTTAAAAATCAATTTTTCTTGGAATCAAATCTTCTATAAATTCAAATAAAAATCCAATTAAGTCCGTAAAAATCCAATTAAGTCCATAAAAATCCAATTAAGCCCATAAAAATCCAAATTTGGGCTTTTCTCCCTAAAAATTCAATTTTTTCTTCTCAATAGGGCTTTCATCCTTCAAGAATATACTGTCAAAAATTCAATCCTTGTATTTTTAAATTCCTTGACCAATTTTCTGACTATTTTCCGAGCGTTTCTGCCTCCTGTTATTTTTCTAACCTCTTTTAGCTATTTATTTTATTTTTCATGGGGACCCAAAAATGGGTTACAACAGTTGTCAACACATCTATGAACTTATTTGTTTTTATGAAGAAATGGAAATTTCACGATCATTCTTTGTAAAGGGGGCCAATTATGCAGGGTTTTTTTTTATTAATCTCGTTGGAATCATTCATGAGGTGCAAATATGGGAAGAGTCCAAATAAGGGCTAATGTGTGTGTATCCAACTTTCTTAGAATCATTCTTAAACTTTTGATTTTGTGGTGCAAATATGGATGGTTTACTCAACATTTGATGGGAAAAAAAATATTATTTTTATATGTCCCATTGCTATCAAGACAAAAAAACCCTAATTGTTAAAAATAAATGTCTAATTTGTATCAAATGTGGTGCATGTTGCACTATAATTATTGGCCAGAAATAGAAAATCTATCACTAAAATATAAAAGATTTTGTGCACATAGATAGAGCACGGCGCCATGTTATAATCCCTTAAAACCTGAAAAAATGTTAAGTGTGTGCATATTAGAAACCTGTTAAGAAAGGTGGGAGGCAGAGGAAAAGACCAAGTCAGATTAGGCTAGGTATATCCATTTAAACATATATATACCATCATCCCCCTAAGTTTTTTAAACATATATGTTTGAAAGATTTTAAATAAAAAAAAATAAAGAGAATATTTATGCCTTTAAATGTTTTCCTTTTATAAAGTGTATGCATGAGAGTTCTCTTCGTGATTTTGGAGACTCGTATGGAGATTCAATATGGATAAAATTAGAGACATAAATATCTCATCGTGGAGATTTTATGGAGATAAATTTGGATACGAGGAGACCTTGCATGGAGATTTTTATAGAGATATATTTGAAGACAAGCAGACCTTATGTGAAGATTTTCATGAAGACGCATTTGATGACATAGAGATCTCATTGTGGATATTTTTCATAAGGGTATGTCATGGAGATTTTGATGAAAACTTTTGTTAGAGACATTGAAGATATAAAAGAAAATTATTGCTTTTATTAAAAATTTTAAAAGATGGAGACACAATTTCTAAGGATAATCAAGAGATTATCTGATCTTATGTATCTCATCAAGTATGCAGATTTCTTTCATTTATTACTTTGGATATTTTTTTCTTCATATATTGTTGGAGATAACCTTTAGTAATCAACATTTCTATCCTTTTTTTTTAAGGCTTGGCATTCCTCATTGTCATGTCTATGGTCATGGTAGGAAACGCATAACTTATTAGAGTTACTTGTGTTTACATTACTTTTTTGAGATGAGGATATTACATAAACACTTTTTTTATATAGAAATTATCACCTCAGTATATATGATAGTCAATAAGGATAGTTAAGAGCTTGGGGAATGTCAAGAGATCACGAATGTGCCTCTTAATACTTCTTTTGGATGCTTTTATGGGAGACTGATAATGTTGGAGAGACTTTGTTAGTGAGCGAAAATGAGGGTGTTCTTATTTGATCAAGATGGCTTTTTTCATCCCAATATAATATTTTATTGCTTGTTTAACAACGATAATATTTCTCCCATGGAGAGTGTATAACATTTCCCATAAGAAAATAGTTATAGACTCCATTAATCAAGGTTTCAATGGCAATGGGTTCAAAGAGTTTTTCCACGTTGAGCATTTTCTTATTGAACCTTTGAAGGTAGGCCCTGGTACTCTTATCTTCTCGTTGTGTGATGGTGAAGAGCTCAATTATATATTTTTTTTAGTTAGAATGCTTGTGCTAAAATAAAATATGATTTTAGAGATGAGATCATGAAAATGGAGGATAAAGCTAAAATTTAGACTATGGTATTACACATGCATAAACCTATAAAGTGTTCTTGAAAAAACTTTACACATAGCATCACTTTCTTAATGACATGCTCTAAGTGCTTTCCATATTTTATATAATCTCTTAGGGTTTGTAAGTCCCTCGAAATTGTCTAAGTTGACTTTTACAGAGATAAGGTTTTTGAAAAGTCAAGTGTGCAATACTCTATGATAAAGTAGGTATCCTCCCACTTGGTGGAGGCTATTTTCAAGAGCTTATAGAGTCATGGATTTTGTCTTACGCCTGGATCTTTTTCTATGAGGGGTCTATGAGTGAAACTCGATGGAGGTTAATGGTGAATTTGGATAATCTCATATAAGAATAATAGGTGTAACTCCTTTTAAGAGTAGGAGTGTAAGTATTACTCATTTGCATGCGCGAAGCTACTTGTGGGGTGACGAATGGATTGTGTCATGTGGTGATGAATAGTTGTGGTTGTGGTATAGTTTTGATGCAGAATAATATAGGATGACATTTTGGATCCCTTACAGAAGAAACTCTACCAAAATTTAGCTAAATTGGATAAAATTATTAATTTAACATGAAGATGTGTGGATGCAAATTGAGTGTACTGAAGTGTTGGAAATATACAAATTATTGGAAACAATTTGTAATTGAGAACATGTATAAAATGATATTTCATCCTCTATAGTGCATGCATTGAAGTGATAAAGCTAACAAATTACATGAGAAAGCTTTTTGTTTAGTTTTCTACTAATAAAGTCATGAAAACATTTCATATAGGGATTTGACTTATCATAGGTTTTGATCTTAGGCCAAGACATGTGGGTTTTAATTGAGCTTTATGTCTTGGATTGATTATTTTTTTAAAAAAATAAGTTTCTCATGGAACGTGCATTTGAAATGTTCAATATGTTACATAATGACACAAGATATTTATAGACCTAAGTCACATTAGCTCCCCTCAGAATATAAAGAACCGCACAACAGTTAATTGGTAAAAACGGTGATGCCGACCATTGGTTTTAATGTCTTGCATTGTTCTTGGTAGAGAGGTAGATAAATATTAGTAACACGTTGACTACATATAGTTATCGGTCAAGAAATGAGGTGTCTAATTTGTATAGAATTGCAACTATTAGTTAGAAATGTAGTGTCCATCTTACATAAAAAAAAAAATTATACTTGTAGAGAATCTATCATTAAAGCATAGAAAAGTTTGTGTTCATGGATGGTGTGCGACACCATGTTATAACCTCTAGGAACTCGAAAAAATATCCAGTGTGTTCATATTGATTTGTAGGAGGAGAAGGAAAAAACCTAGCCAGTCAAGCCAGGCTAGGTTTAGGTATTTAGATCGGTCTTGGCTTGAGCCTAAACAAGAACAGGACAACAAAGGTGAATTTTTTTTTTTAGATGGTACATTATCAAGACACCAACATAAATGGAATAAGCAAAGTGAATAAAATAAAAAAGTTTTATAGATTGAATAGAAAAAAGGGCTTCCAAACACATCTTTAAATGGATATTGAGGTAAAAAAAATAAAAAATAAAAATCTAGTAAACGTATCCATCCAGCTGCAGGGGTCTAAATAAGCTTCATAAATTAGATTTAAAAATCCTAACCAGACACCCAAATCAAAAGATATGACGAAACCATCAATTTATCTTGAGCGTAATTGCTGGTTTTGTTAACTCGGATCGATGCCTCCTTTTTCTTCCAAGCCATGATATCAGTAAAAGTAAATGAGAAACAGAGAATGACCTAATTATACTCTTTTGTAAAATGAAAAGCGTCAAAGTTGCACTTGAAAGTTGAAAGACGCAAGTCATTTTCTTATCTCAGTTGAAGACTCTCTCGTGAGGCAAATGAGAACTCTCTCTCTCTCGCCCCCCCTACCACAACGCAGCAGTCCTTTGAGAGTCTTCCTAGATTTTGTTATATTAAATTCCAAAGACAAAGACTTCATGTTTCTTAATCATTGTATTCGATCCAATTATCACACCGAGAAGGCATGCTGACATTTGCAGAGTAGACCTTGAATGTGAAAGAGAGAAATACCTTACAGTCGGAGATTTTTACAGAGATTCAATGAAAATGTTTCATATTTGTAATTTAAGCTGTGTTTGGTATCGTGTTTCAAAGGGGTTGAATAAATTTTGAAATATTTTTGTTTAAAATTAATTTTTTTGCATTTCAGATTATTTTGATACACTGATATCAAAAATATTTTTTAAAAAATAAAAATATATTATTGTAATATATTTCCAAGTAAAAAATATTTTAAAAAACAATTGTTACCATGCTTTTAAAAACCCATTAGTGTTAGGAATACTATGAACTTTATTTCCATATTTATCTTTTATGTATTGTATCCGCGTTCTCCTGCTAGTTCAAAGCTACATACAAATAAATTTAAGGCCTGGAATTTGTTAGGCAGCAGGATAGTTTGACTTTCTCATTATAAGAAATAGTTTGACTCCATTAAAATTATTTATTTTTAATTTACCATTTTTTATAATAAAATAAGGCCTCCCCAGTAGAATGTGCACCCACGACTACAAATTTTGAACCCATCCGAACGCTGTTTCTTCTCCTACTAGCGTCTTGATATGCATATCAACGTATATGAACACATACTCATGTTGACCATTTGCTTTCTTATTTTGAAAGATTAATAAAAATATATATTTTCTTTGTCTGAAGAGCAATTTAATCACACTTCTAGAAGCCGACTTGTCGTTGCACTCTGGCCGAACAGATGAGCTTCCTTTGACTTGGAAGATTTATGGATTCTAGAGAATTGAAAAGGAAAATTAAAATATATGGAGAGCTGGATTCGTGCTTGAAACACTAACAATGGAGGATATTTGAGTCCACCTGTCACATGAGCTAGAACATTAACTATCATAAATGCTTGGTTCGAGAAAACAGCCAGAATTATGGCAGAAATCCATATGCACGAAGTATGCTGCTATATATGCACTAATGGTGGGGCATGGGTGTCCATAATATATAGGATTTGGCTATAAAAAAATGCAATTGAAAATCCTTGTGGCTTTACATATTACATACACATTAACAACAACAAAATATTAATTTAATTTTTTTAAGCCAAACCTGACCAAACACGGTTCTAAACACAAAAACAAATGGTACTAGATATGAAATGGATTATTACATACACATTAATGCTCAATATTTTTATATATAACTTCATGTCATTATGTACATTTGATACTTGAAGTAGTGCTGTAAAAGCAAGGAATTGTCTTCAGAAAAAAGAAAAAAAAGAAGGAAACGAAATCTAGGTGGGCACATAACCAACAATTCAAGATATTAATATAAACTTGTTCTGTTTATTTTTATTTATTTTTACTGAAAACATATCAATGCATTTGATTTTGTGGATTAGTTCAAGGTATCATGATTTGCATATGTTGGTTCAAACTATTATCCACCCCAAATAATAAAAACTTGTTTATAATCAAGTATTCGTGGGAAGCTAAGTGTGTCTACTAGAATGATTTTTTTTGTAAAATATTTTTTGTTTGAAAATATATTAAAATAATTATATATATAACATCATTGTATCAAAATTATTAAAAATGAAGTGTAAAATATTAATTTAATTTTTTAAAAAACCTAAACATCCTCAAATACAGTTTTAAACATAAAAACAAATAGCGTATAGATATGGAATGGATTTACACAACGCATGTTATTAGTGATAACCATTAAAAAATGTCGTCTCCATTGGCTTGCAGGAGAATATTGAAAGCATATAATCCTGGTAGAAATTGGGATGATAATAATCTGTTCATAAAGCTGCTTTTGATTTTCTATTATGATTGATATATTGCAACAGAAACTTTTATTTTTCATAATTTGCTGTGTCATAATAGTTTCTTGCCCATCGAGGCATGGCATCTCGTGTTGTCGATCAGTCACACGGTAACCTCAACGTCTAAAAGAGCGAAAGCTGCATTGAATGAGATAACATGGAGCCCCTCCGGCAAGCACATGTGAAGACGACGAGCACATCACCTGCATTTTCCGCCTTGATTTCGAAGGACAAAGATGGCGATCTTCAGATGAGAGGCATGTGTTTCTGCTAGCTGCTTAGAGAAAAGTGCTTCCTGCCGTAGCAATTTCCTTAATCTCTCGTTTTCTGGGTTAGGGTTCTTCTTCATTAATTAATAATTTCCTCCTTTTTTCCTCTTCTCTTCATATTATGAATTACTACACACCATTTTAACTCTACCAAGATCCCTTTCGTTATGGAGAAGTTAATTATTTGAGGGGAAAGAACAAGATTTTCTTGATAAAATACAAAATCAGAGAGAATATTAAGAGATTTCGTGTTAGAACAAATGATATGAAGGAGGGGGGAAATAGAAATGGGAAGAAAAGTAAATTGAACTGAAAAACCAAAGCTAAGTTATGGCTTTGGTTGGATCCAGAGTTTATTATAAGTTTGTAACGTGCATGACAATTATAGTACAAAGGGTCTAAAAAGATGCCACGTATGGGAGAAAGGGTATTCCTACTCGCACAGAAATAGGAAATTACGAGCCAGGTGGCCTCTGTTTCAACGCAGGTCGGATAACAGATACTATCAATATGTTTTTTCTGGGGTAAACAAAAAAATTAATTGTAAATTAAATTTTTTATTTAATTATATGATAATTAAATTTATTTTCTTAAGTAGAGTGATAATTAAAGAATTTTTGAAACAAAATGATTTGCTAGTATACTTTCTCCTTTTCTTATTAATTTTTCTCTAAAAATTATGTAATTTATTTGTTCTATGCTTTTTATTTAATAAAAATCAAAAGTAATAAGAACAAATAAAAAAAATTAGGACCATAAGGATAAGAAATATATATCTCTAATTAAAACTCTTTTATATCTCATCAACGATCTCTATTTTTTTGGCTTTTTTTCTAGAATATTTATTTTTTAAACACCTTATAATAATAATAAAAAAAAACCAAGTTTTAATTACAATAAAAAATATTTTGATGATTTTAACATGAATGTAATCAAAACATATAAGAACAATACACTACTTGTATGTTGTCGCGTGTAACATTTTAGCAATGTTATCAAACGTGTCATAGCCTAATGGGTCAACTTAAAGACCCCTTTTCTAGTTTAAGTTTCAACTTGTGACAGCCGGGTCAAAAGACAGTTTCACTTCAAAAAAATATTTTAAAATGGCATCGTTTTAGCACTTATATATATATATATATATGACCAATTGATCGATTTATCTCTCACCGGCATTTTTTTTAGTGGCTCTCTCTTACATCTAAAATGGAATTGTGATACAAAAAGTCAGCCGATTTGTTGTCATGTCCTTTTCTCTCTAATTTCTTACATGCTAATTATAGATAAAGGGCCTCCTAATTTCTTCCAATCCTCTCTCTTACATCTCTCCCACATTAGTTGAACTCAAAGCTAGGAGGCTTTCATGACTTTCCACCCCTTTTATAAACCTTATGAAAACCACGTTCTGAATTTATTGTTGAGCGTGTGATTAACAATGCGACTGTCAAAATTTAAAATTCAAGAACTCAATTTATATGATGGCTTGTGATGATGTTGGAACCCAACTAGATTGGTTATTTCTGTTGGAAAAGATTAATTGGAGATCTTGAGGTCTGTATTCAGAGCGAGCATGGCTAGAAGTTCTACGCAAAGCTCTCACGATCCAAGAGAAATAAAAGAGAACAGTCTAGTCCAGAAGTGGAAACTAACCAGATTCTAGGAGTGACCCTACTGCTGAAAATAGCAGTGTGGTAGAAGAAACGGTACAGAAATTCATCTTCACTACTGCAAAAATGGCGACACATGAAAACAAAAAAGTATAATTTGAGAGAAGACAGTAGACAGCTACACCTGAAAAAAGAGACAAATCATCATTACTGTCGAAATGGAATGGTTGTATATGATTTTTTAAAAAAAATAAAAAACTATTACGCTGGTAAAGTAACAGACGAATCCATCACTGCTGGAACGCTGTTTTTTGTGACGTTTTGCATGGCCAGAAGTTTGTGTATACGACAGCAGCAAATCTTTACTGATGAATTTGATGGTTTTATAACTATACTTTCTGCCCTAAGACAACAAGAGTGGGAGATGGACATGAAGGGTTTCCAAAATCTGTCTCTTTAATCAACACCATGTACTAGGCATGTGAGGTGTTGGATTTTTCCTTTGATTTTCAACAGGGAAATTCGGGGATCCATGGTCCATGATTAAGACAAATGATGATATAAAAGATTATGCTTTTGAAAAACAGTTTCTACTGTGTAACTTGGTGGTCCAAGTAGAGAATATAAACCTCGTGACCCATGCATGTCGCTTCCTTTTATTGTAATCTTTCCAAGCTATGGCCAAAGTTTTTTATGCGGAAGAATACCTACAATAACTAGAAAGAATTAAAACAGGAAAACAAAAAAAAAGCTTTAGAGACAAAAGGTTAAAGAATTAAAAGAAAAGGGAAAAGTTAAGAAGAAAAGAGAATTCAAGAAGGAAAAATCTGTAAAAGTAAAACATATAAATAGGATAATTCTAAAACATCTAATTATTAGACTCAACCCATCAATTAAAATTATCTAATATAAAAAACTCGAATAAATAACATAAAAGAATGAGATAGACCCAATGAACTCAGTCTCCCAAGCAAAAAACAATGGGTTGGGCTACCCTCCATCATCTATAATCATACGCGTGCGTAAATAGTGTCTCGGATCGTATGTCCCATCAGTTTTCCACTCCAAGGCCCAGCTAGGCACGGATGGAGGTCCCATCCAGTTGAAGTAAAGATAGAAGGATGCAGTCAGTCCAGGAATTGAGCTTATTAACTGAGACTGATAAAAAAAAAAAAAAAATGGGATGATGAGAGTAAACTCCTTTCGAGGCATTATTTCTTAATGATAAACAAATAATGGTGCAAAAAATTCCGAAAGAATTTAACTCAATGCGGTCATTTGTACAGTTGTATACATACCATTATGTTGATTCAACTTTCAGCTCCTTACTTGTAGGGTCAGTAGCATCCTTTGCATCTGGGATGCTCTTTAACACCTGTGTGACAACAAGAAAATTGATGTCAGCAACATCACCAACAACAGCAGTAAATGTGAAAGAAGATTCACGGATATTTACTTGGTATAGTTGCCAAGAAGCAAAAGCATCAGTAGCAGCATATTGTAGTTGTTCTTTTGATAGAACATCAACTTGCCAGTTTCCAAGTCTGATTTTGTTGGGCTTTTGAAGCTGCAAAGTTTCATCAACTTTTTTAGAATTTCTAAGAAACACAGCAGCGTAACTCGAGAAAATTAAATGTCAAGTAAACTACATTGTAAATGAAGCGCTTGTTTATGACCATGAGAAAGTGGTATTGGATCAATGTCAACCAGAAAAACCACAAACCAAGGTCAGATGGGGAAAATAGAAGACCAGAAGAGGATAAAACAAAAATGAGAAAGCAGGAAGACCTGTAGAGCTAGGGTAACTCCATAGCTTTTTGATTTAAAGAACAAATATATGGATGAAAGAAGAATTTACATGTAACATTCAGCCAATATATGTGTGTTCTAGACAGGGTACAATGCCCTGTAGTCCTTCAATCTTTAGTGATGCGTTGCATAGACTCTGCATAAGAAATACAATCAAAGCTTTTCCTTTCTGTTTCATATTTTTTTCCCCTTATGGAGAAGGCAACAAAAATTTCTACTAGAAATGCATAGGATCTGTATTTTCTGACCTATAAGGACAAGTTTGGATTTATCACTATAATAGGCTGATCCAACACAGCCAAAGCACAGTATCGGCATCAATTTGCGCTCCCAAAATTTTAAAACTGTTGATGGTCCAGGGAGAGTCCAGTGAATTGATAAAATTGCAAGACAAACATAATCAATGAGGAATACGTTGGAAAATATATTACTCAAAGAATACTCGGTAGGCATCCAGTGAAATGTAATGGATACCTCTTTGCAAACAAGAATCTTTGCCAGAGCTTGAAGACCCCAAGTTTTAGGTTTTCCATCAAGCTTTTGATTTGCAAGATAAGAAAGGTCCTCCACTGATTTAACTGAGACATTATAATCTCTGAAAACCTTAGCACAGTCACCACCTATGCCAATTCCAACCTGAACATATGCCACACATTCAATGCAGACAATTAAATCTGTCATAAAAAAAGGGGGAAAGAAACCAAATGTAAAAGAAAATACAGAAGCCAGTGCAAGATCTCACTAACTTTTACAAGTTTAGAATCCTCTAGAAGAAACTGCAGGCTTTGAGTGATTCCAGAATGAAAAATATGCATCACATGACAAAGACTAGTGTTCGCACATATCTGCATAACTGCAGCCTTTCCAGGCAACACGCCTGCAGATTCCAAGATTATCCAAGAAAAATATATTTCATGAAGGGAGAGGCAGCATGGGAAGGAACACGCTAGCAGAGAACAAGATTTTGATTCATTTTTCATTAATTTAGTTTAAGTACTACAACAAAATGCTATGGAACCCCACCTTTCTCTTCCAGAAGCACTGGGAAATCAAGAAAGAAAAAACTAATATTCTAAGTAATAATACTCTGGTTGTCAGAAAATGGGGTACATAACATAAGGTTGAAATGAAAGAGCAAAAGTCAACTGCATTTATTTGATGCCATGCTGCAACGTAACAGTAGCTTGGTTGGTTATGAGTTTTATGTTTCTGATGTATACTGAAGGTGTTTATACCAAGCTACAATCCATGATAAAAATTGAGCATCAACAAAGAACAAGATTGCAGCATATGAATAAGAGATAAATTTCCATCAAGCAAAAGAGGAAGTGGCAAATGGAATAGTAAACATACATAGTCTACAACTATAAAATCCATAGGAGAATAAATTTAAGCATACAATAATCAATAAGCCTAATCAGTCTGTAATTAAAGTTCACATTCCCAAAGATCTCCTCCGACTCCAAGGAAGCTGCAGGATAAAACATTAAACAAGAAGAAAATGTTCCCATAGACTTGATAAATCATAATTGCATAAGCATAATTGAGAGAGAGAAAACACAAAATCAGTGACGGAAAGAAAAACAGGCAAATTCAATTGTTCCCTGAATAAATCTAAAATTAAAAGTGAATTATTTTATCTTGTAATTCCCTTTTTCCAAAACAGAATATTTACAACACTGCCAGCTTGGAGTGCTTGATATGGCAGAGCATAATGCATCATCATAGGTTTATCAGAACTCAAACAACATGAATCCATGAACTTGCTTGGATAGACCTGGCTTAAATTGACGAAAACAACTACCAAAATGAGTAACAAACAAACCTGTTGTAAATGAGGGCTTCCACTCAATATCAAAACCAATGATAACTCGATCCATTTCTCTCTTTTCAGCTTCAAGACTCTGTAAAAGCTCCCTTGCAGCTTTTTCTACCTCTATAGAAGTTCTGCTATACAAAATTTGACCCCCAAACTTCATTGCCGGGTATCTCATCTTCACATTATCTGCTTACACAAAACACAACAAACACATTGCCGTCCCACAAAATAATCAACTTGAGTTCCAATTGAGGTTAAGAATAATAAAAAAAAAAATCGTGTTAGTTAAAGCTTAGTTTAAAGCTTTGTACCAAATTATGGACCTCAGTGACAATTCACAAGCAATGCTCATAGAAGAGGGAGCTTCCATACATTATTTAATTAGAATATGAGCAATATAATATGTAAACAGAAATTTGGTTAAAATTATATCAACATAACCCACATTGAAATCATTACATTAACATAATCAGCTGCCAAAAATGAAGTACTGCATCATTTCTAAATCCTAAATTCTATTTATTTCTTGTTAAACCTTAACTATCACACGAACCTTACAACAATGGACTGCAAACATCTAAAAGGAGAAACCATAGCCCAGAATGTTTTTACAGAAATCGAAAAACGGGTTTTAGAAAGAAAAGAAATTCAATTATAAATGAGATTAAAAGAAAAAAAAAGAGAAGAAAAGATGGGCCTAAAAAAGTTACCTTGACAAGGAGAAAGAGAAAAAGGTTTGGAGAGAGAGAAAATAGAATTGGGCAATTGGCGTCGGGTTTTTGGAGGTTCTTGATCCTTTTGTGGACTTGAATGTCGTTTCTTGATTACAGAAGAGGAAGGAGTTGTTGCAGCAGGAGTTGATGATGATGAAGATGAAGATGAAGATGGTGTGGAGGATTGAAATGAGGCTTCGATTGCATCAATGGCTTCAAGTTCTTGGTCTGTCAGGGGCTGGTCCCAATCTAGGATTGGACTCCAATTTATTTTGCTGTTGTTGTTCGTCTCGTGTTGTCTGGAATTCATGGGACTTTCTGTTGATGGTTCACCCCTGCTAAACAATATATAAGGAAGGTTAATTATTTATTTGTGTGGTTATTACTAAGATATTGTTATATTTTTTTAATTATTGATTTGTCTAAAGTTTATTTAATAGTTAAAGTCAGTAGAATGCATAGTAGCTTTATGAGTTAAATTTAACTATTTTATAATTAAAAATATTTTTATATTTATTTTTTAAAATATTAAGAATACATTTTACATTTAAATTTATAATCTTTAATATTAAAATAAATTATTTAATTTTTTTATTATCTTTAAAATTTAGATCAAGTCCTCACGATTTTAATAAACTTGTAATTAAATTTATAATGCATGCAAATTATTAAAATTATTTCTTTGATTGTTTTGAAATACTAAATCTTGCGGTGTATTTTTTTGTATTTTTTATATTAAAAACAAAACATGATTTTATTTTTTCGGAGAAACTTGTTCAGGTACAATTTTAATCATAAATTTATATTTTTTTTAAAGAAGAATTGTATGTTGATTTCATATTTTTTTTAATTGATTAACTTAATACCAGTAAAGTATTTTACACGTAAAAACATATAAATTCACAGTTTCAAATATTAAATATAAAAATAATGTGAAAGACTAAAAACCAATTGCAAAATGATCCTCATAGAACTAAAATATAATTAAAATTAGACTAAGACAATATTTTTGGCAAAATATAATAATGTGTTTTAATCAAACTAGTTGAATTAAGATATTATCTCAAAACAAACTATTTATTTATCATTCATTAACCTAATAATTCAACAATACCAAAATTCAATACAAATCTTGTTAATTTTACAAACTTCATTCAACATATTAATTCAAATGAATCAACACAGAACCAAGTACAATTTATGAATAATTTTTAATGTCTAAATCAATATAAACTCAAGTATAATCAATGAACTAATATTTAGTAATTTTCAATTACAATCCTGAAAATAAATTCACAATCCAACATAAATTATCAATTAATCTCAAATTAAAAACAAATATCAATCCAAATAAATAATTTCCAAATAATCCATAATTTATACATGATAATGAGCATTTTGTTCTAAATTTTATAATATTTTAGCGATTTATAAATAAAAAAATTGAAATTATAAGTTGACTTTCTAAGATGTTTAGGTGTCAAGAATCTACTAAGATCAAGAGTCAAGGGGTTATTGGGGCAATAGCAACACGTGAACTACGCGCCACCACCATTATCGACCCATGAATTCAGACGTCGCAGCTGTTGGGGGGAGAGTGAGCTGGTGGGTCCAAAGCTCCTCTGTCTCCTTTTCACTTTTACATTGGCGGTGACACTCGTATCTGATCAAGGAAGGAGATTTGGCCTCCCAAAGCTTCGGTCCTCTTGGTTTTTTTCCTTCTCCTTCAGCTCTCTTTACCGGTTCTTGTTGCTATCGATCATCATCGTCATTTGTGGCTGAGTTGGGATGTTGTTGTGGTCTTTGGTCAGGTGACGGCTATTTGTGGTGCGACCTCACGGCGACTGGCGGAGAGAAGAGCAGCGTGGAGATGGGTTTTTTATGCTGACAGTGGTGAATGAGGGAAGAAACAATGGTGAGCTGATCAGCTATGGGTTGATTGGGCAGAGCCGGAGCCGCGGATGGGTTGACAGCCATGGGTGATGGTTCAGGTGTGGCCATTAGTGTTGAGGGAGGAAACGCCAATTGAAACGGTAAAGAGCAGATTGGGCAACCTACTGATTAAAATGTAAAAGCACCATCTCTTTTAATTTATACAAGTCCATTAGCCTGCGCTTTGTCACGGTTGGAGCAAAACAAAATTATAAGTGCAAAAAAAAAAAAATATATATATATATATATAAGATCTTTTTATTTTTTAAGACAATAACAGTAATTAGACAAACAAAAATTACAAACATTCTTCCATCCCTCTCTCTATTACTACGTATTAGCATCCGGTAGGTGTGCAAGTTTAATTTGAGGCTATGATAGATTTTGAGAACAGGTAAGAATTCTCTTTAAAACCCCTTAAAGGATTAATTATGATGAGTAGGGGGGGAAATAGATTGGATTTGAATGGGGAATTACGTGAGGGAGTTTAGGATAATAATTTTTAAGACCCTTAAAATTGTTTTTATTTGTTTTGTTAATATTGGGTTTGAGTTTGAGTTTAAAAAATTATAAAATCGATGTGATGAAAATCTAAATTTCTTGAACAATCAGTCGATTGGTTGTTCTTTCAAGTGTGGTTTACCATTTCCTCCATTAGGTGTCAACCAACTTGTTTTGGTTGACCAGTTAATTCATACTGGTCAACCATTTAAGGAGTAGTATAGTTTTTTTTAGTTTTTTTCAGTTTGTTTTGTATAAAGGATTCAATTTCAACTAGTTTTTGAATGCATATTTTATTTCTTCATATAAGTTCAGCTAATACAACTAAAGTTAATTCTTAGCGAGTCAATTTGCTTTAGTTTCGTTTGCTTCCTTTTGTTTCTATCTTTCCAAGTGAGTGAGATAATTTCTATTATGCATTATGTATAAATATATAATCTATTTTTAAGGAATTCGGCAACCAGAGATTGCTAGAAAAATAGGGCTTTGGTTTTTTTAGCAAAAAAACCAATTTTTTAATTATTATTTTTTACGCAAAACACCTTGACAAACCTATTCATGGTCTTAAAAGAACCAAAACAATAACTCAAAAAATTAAAATCAACCCAAAGCTAAAAATATTATCATCGTCAAATATGCCTCCTCGAGCAAAGAGAAGGAAAATAAACACCTAGGTAAAACTAACCTCTTGAAATGAAACTCATTGACGATGATTTTAGCCTTTTTGGTGGTCGAAATCATTATCAATGACCGCTTTCTCTCTCTAAGCTATAATTCATCATCCTTTCTCTCTCTCTTTTGACAAAAAAAACTGGAAAATAAGGGAAATGAATTTGTGTATCAAAATTGAATTTTGGACAACTAAAAAGATTAATCACCAAAAAACCTAAAAAGATAGGGGATGAAAATAATTTTTTTGTATGGAATTCGTAGTCACCATTTATTCTACTTGTCATTTTCATTTTGATCCTCTGACTTTCAACCCAACCCTATCTTCCAAAAAAAAATTGCAATTAGATGCTAATTCAAGCTCAAAAGGGCTAAATTGTGCCAACAAAAACTTGTGAAACAAATTAAAAATTTTGACCATTACAATTTATAATGATCTGTGAAATGATGAACAGTGTTGGCGATTCTCATGTTTTTTCTATATGAATTAGTTTCTATTAATTTATATTATAATATGGTTATATTTGCAATAACTTTGTTAATAACTATGTACGAGTGTAATATGCAATAAATTGTTCGAAATAATTGAACATCATTATTCGATGAGAATAAAATATTATTTTCATGAAGTAATTACTTTTTTTTCATGCAGCCACGTAAAAGTTATGAAGACATGATTTAAAATATGATAAGTCTTTATTTAAAACTTTTTTTAAAAAACTTGCTTTTTAGAATATGAGCAATCTTTATGTAAAAAAAAAACAAGCTACAAAAAATAGGCATTTTCTCACTTAAAAAAAAGAAAGTGGAAGTTTTGTCTCAAGAAATAATTTTTTCCTTTTTTAATTTAAATTATTAAGATTCTCACAATTCTCGCAAATACATGTTTTAATTATCTTGGATTTAAAAAAAATATCTTTCATAAAAGATGTATAAATAAGGAATGAGTAATTCGACTTAAGAAATATTTTTTTCCATAATTTAAATTTTTCAAACTCTTGGTGATATTGTTTTAATTGTTGTGAAATTAAAGAAAAAATAGCTTTGAAATTTTCCCAACGACATCTCGCTATTGTGTTTTTATATAGACAAACATTTTCTTAGTTATATCAAGTCAATTATATGATCTAAGGTTCATCAAAGTAGAATTAGATTGGAGACTGAGTCAAATTACATCATGTAAATCATGTCTTTGAATCATGTTCAGATTACATGAAAATGATAGAGAGACTAAGGTAGGAAGGTTTTTTTTATGGCTAGCTTGGAATTCCAAAATAGCCCAAATTGCTTAGTAACCTAAAATCATAAACTCAGTAAAATCCAACAACTATTTTTAATAAGCATGATTATGATGAAAGAACAGTATGGAGTTATTAGGAAAAGGCAAGAATAAATATGCATAGGACCATCCTACTTTAAATGAGTTTTTTAAGAAAAAAAATAGTATATAAAATAAAATATTGGAGAAATAACATAATTTGTAAAGTCACACATGATATATGTGGCTAGCAAGTCACATTCAAGACTCACAAGTCACAAATGTTATATGCAAATTGATTCAAAAATAATTATAGAAACAATTTGTTCAACCTTTCAACTCTCTATCACAAAAAACATTCAATTTAATAATTCACAATTCAACACAATAATAATTCACATGACATTTAATTTAATTTAATTTCAACTAAACTCATAATTAAACAAAATCAATTTTTATAACATTCAAGTATATCATTTAATTATATCTAAAAATTATCTCAGTTTGTGGACTGGCTTAAACCATTCATTCATGAAAAACACTCTTGTCCTTTACTAATGCCATTTTGGCATCCCCACTCTCCTCAACTTTCTAAAGTCCACCACAACATAAAAAGAGTGTAGTGTCAGTCGTGACACATCTCATCTCACTGATTTCTTTGTCGCACGTGTGCGATGTAATGGCAATCGTCCTCCTATATTTGGATCTTTATGGTGATGAGGAAAGAATAAAAAGTTCTTGTTTCTTATCAGTAAAAAAAAGAATAGAGTCATCATCTAATATTTTGGTCATTAAGAACCTTAATTGATCTTAGAATATGGATAAGAAAACTAATTGTCCATAAGTAGGGCGTATCAATCCTAGTACACTTTACCTAAGATAAGTTGTATTGTTTATTTATTTAATATAAACTAAGGTATTGCAATGTCTTCTAATTGTTGATTTGTCTAAGATTTAAAAAAAATCTTTCTTGGTAAAGAGATCTTTATCTTATCAAGTTAAAACTTAATCATTCTAATGACAAAACATATTTTTTTTGCATTTTTCATTTAATATTGGGAACATGTCTTACGTATAAGTTTGCAATCCTTGATATTCAAACAAAAAAAAAATTTATTTTTAAAATATAAGCCAAGTTCTCATGGAGTTCATGAGCTGGTTATTAAATTCAAAAATACATGCAAATATATTAACAAAACTATTTTCTTATTTTTTTGACTCAAAGATGATAAATCATTTCATTTATTTTTTTTATGAAATGTGATTTGTTTTTTTTTTTTTAGAAACTTGGCCATATGCAAATTAAAATAAAAATTGAATTTTTTAAATAAAGATTTTTTGTTGTTGTTTTTATGGAAGGAAACCGATTCGTTTAATACCGAAAAAGTGTCTCGCATGTAGGTCACAATTTTAAATATTAAATATATAAGGCTAGAAAAAAGTGAGGAATTCAAAATTAATTGCAAAATGATCTTTCAAAAATTAAAGATTTATTAAAAATTAGATGAAGAATGTGTTTGGCAAGATCCAAATACAATGTTTTTATTAATGCTATTTTAACCACGATATCAATTCAAGGCAAATTATCACTCATCAACTCAAAACCAAACAACAAAAAACATCCACACAAATCTTATTAATTTCATGAAGTTCATTCAAATTTCATGTTAATTCAAATAAATCAACATATACCCAAACATAAATCATGAACCAACATTTAACATCCAAAAAGCAATCATAACCCAAAAATGAACTTGCAATTCAATGCAAATTATCGAACACAAAACACACATGAATTCAAATTAAATAATGTCCAAATAGTCCAAAAATATACACAACAATAAACAATTTGTTCCAAATTTCACAATGTTATAGCAATTTATCCAAAAAGGATTTGGGTTTGTATATTGACCTTTTGAGGCATTTGAAATGTCCAAGATATACTAAAATAGACACTGAAAGACTGCTGGAATGGTGGCAGCACATGTATCGTGCGCCTTCACCATTTCTAACGTGTGGATTCACGCATCACTACTATTGAAGGAGCATGAGCTGCTGTATCTAAAGCTTATCTGCTCCTTTTTCACTTCCTAGCTAGCAGAGTCATACAACATCAATTCTAGAGAGAGATCTGGTGACTTGAAGGTTAGGTCCTTTCTTTATTTTTGTTTTTCAAATTTGCTTATCTCTCTTATCTTTCTCTTAGTTTCCTCCTTTTTTTTTTGTTTCAGGTAAACAAAGGGTCTATTGTAGGCAAGTGACAAGTCTATGGTGGAGTGTGTGGTGGTGGTTTATGTTTTAAAAGAAAGGTTTTTTTATTGTCATAGAAGAGTTGGTTGTTTTGGATCTGTGGGTGAAACATCAGTTGGGGGAAGTTGGGTTGATAGAACATTTATAATGGTGGAGGATGTTACCGTTTGAGAAGATGAGGGGTGTTGTCACGGCTGGACTTGAAGAATATTGTTGACAACACTATTATGTAGGACAACTAGACTTAGAGAAAATTACTGACAACGCTGAAGTTATAGATGACTGGAAGGTGTATAGTTATTGTCGGCTACTTCTAACTAGTTCAAGTTGATAGTTATTATGGCTTAAGGGTTGTTAGTTGTAAGGATGGTCATGGTTGTGATAGGTTGGACAATGGTTGCTGAAGAAAGAGATGTCGTTGCTGGCGTGGTGCTGGTTGGTTGACAGTGGAGGAGCCAGCGAGAGGAGGAGGGATGGTTAGCTGTGGGGGAAAAAGGAGGATAGTTTTCAACAATATGGAAAGGAGATGATTTTTTGCCTTTGTTTTTTATTTTATCTTCCTTCAAATATCATTGTGGAGAGAGGATGAAGATGGGTTGTCGAGCTTGGATGGTGGTTAGGTCAATGGTGACTGCTGGTGGCGAGATTGGTGGTTGTTTTGGTACGGGTTCAATGAAGGATATCGGTGGGTGAAGACTAAATATTGAGGAAATAAGACGTGTTTATGGTTACTGAGGAATCAAAAGAAATCATTGGATTTGCTTTAGACTAAAAGGAGTTGGGTTTGCTTTAGACTAGGCTGATCGAGAGCTTATTTTCTAATCAATGAATGTGGAGTTCTGGACCTCCAAATCAGATGAGATTTAATCCCTATGGTAGATATACAATCTCTTTACAAACATCACCTACTTGTATCTCATGTTTATATCCAGTTTATTGCAATGTTCTCTCCAAAGTAGCTTACTCGATCAGCCATGATTGAAGAAAAAAACCATCATGATTGTTTAAAATCCATGGCTACCTTCTCTTGATATGTTTGAGCTCATAAAAAAACCAGAATGCACCTTTTTAAAAAGATTAAAGGAGAGAATGAGCAATATTTTTCTCTTACAAAATCTAGGCAAAACCACCATGGTTTTGCCATTTTAGGTTTTGTTTAACTTATAAAAAATTATTCTTGAGCACACCAAAATATCATAGAAAAGATTACTGCGAAAATTACAAAGAAAAAGGAAAGAAAATACATAAAAATAAATAAAATACTTAGAATAGAAAGAAAATAAAGGTAACAAAGATTGTGTTTTAAAAAAGAATAAGGAGAATCTAAATCAATCTGAGATTGAAAAGAAGCTAAAAATCAAGAAAAGAGAAGCAAAGAATCCAGAGAAAGAATCAATTGTCTCATTGTTAGGTAAACCTTCAAACTTTGATAGGAGATAGAGCTCAATGAGCACACCCCTTTTTTTATTTTTATTTTCTTTTAAATTACCATTTATGATGGGTGTTATACATCTTTTGAAGTCATTTATTACTTTGAAGGCCATGATTATTGTCTTGAAATGTTTAAACATGCTTTGAATATAGATTGTGTATGCTCAAATTTTGTTTACTACCTTGTTTTGATATGTTAGAATATAATTATGGAATGACAAATGTTAGTATAGAATGTTGTTTTTACATGCCTTGATGTTAGGTTAATTTTTTTTTAAGTTATGGCAATATGTTTTAGGTTTTGATATTGTTGTGGTTTAGATTGTTTTAGATTAGTTTATTGGGTTTGGTGAAGTTATAGATATGTTGTTTAAGCTTCAAGAAAATATTTATAAACAATAAAATAGTATTTATGCACAAAGAGGCTTTTTCTTCAGGATGTCATTTTAGATTTTGCTTTTTAGTTTTTGCCTTTAATCATTTGTTTTTTATTGTTTTAATGATTCCAATAATTCATGATAACCATACTTAAACTTAGGTTGGTGGGTTTAGATTGTTTTTATGAGTTTTGTTGCATTTTTCTAGGTTTATTAGACCTTTTATAGGTTTATGAGCTTGCTGTCTTTTCTGGATTGATATTTATCCATTAAATTTTGCCTTGGATCTTTGTTTTCTGAGTCATTTCGGTTGATTGATTGTTTTACATGTCTGTTTAAATAGCGTGTTTTTATAAGTTCTCGGTTCTTGTGCAAATTCAAATGTCAAATGTTTTTCCCTCTTTAATCTTCAACTGGAGTTGCGAGACACAGCTGTAGCATGAGATGAGGCACAACTCCCAAATGCTTCCAGATATAATTGACAGTGGGCATAGATAATTCAAAGGCACAGAACCGTTCTCAATCATCACTTGCACGAAAGCTTATCATTGATTTATTGAATCAGATACATCGTAATAGATCATCAAGTCATTGAGATAGTGAAACATTTTCATAGCTCGAATGACATGAGGACCATTCATCCCAAGAAGGTAAATAATAAGGAGAAAAGCAACAGATTAAAATCAAATGAAAAATTGACAGCTAACTACAAGAACAGACAAAGATGGAAGCTTTTTCTTTCCAGGGAGAATGGTATTTGCGAAGACCAGAACAGAAAAGCTAATGATAATTGAATAGTTGGATCTAATCCTTATACTTCATCTCAGACATCAGAAAGCCAGGCATCTCAAAGGAGCCTGAGAACTGTTCAACATCAGCCTTGAGGGCCTCGATTTCCTTGTTGTTCAGCAGACCCTTGTTGAAGTCCTTCAAGAGCTTTCCATGTTCCTTTTGGATGCTCAGTGTGATGGTCACAGCACGGTGGAGGAATTCTCCAATCTGCTCGAAATCCTTCTCAACCAAACCTCTAGAAGTCATGGCGGGGGCACCTGCCAACAAAAAGCTCCAATTAATAACTCCAAACTAATAGAGGCAGAGGGTTCTCATTTCAAATTGTCTAATATCATCATTATCTAGATACTGCATCCGTAGGGTAAGTTCTTACCGATTCTCACTCCACCAGGTGCCAAAGCACTGCTGTCACCAAACACGGCATTCTTGTTCACAGTGATGTTTGCAAGGTCGCATAGTTTTTCAACCTTGTTGCCTGGAAGAACATTATTTGATGGATCAAATTTCACATCAGATTAAACCAACATGCATGAACCAGAAACTTTACAATTCAATTCTTTACCTGTCAACCCAAGGGGCCTAAGATCCCACAGAACAAGGTGGTTCTCGGTGCCTTCAGTAACAAGCTTGTATCCCTTGCTCATCAAGTAGTTTCCAAGGGCAACTGCATTGGCCTTGACCTGCTTAGCATAGGCCTTGAACCCGGGGCTCTGAGCCTGTTTCAATGCAACAGCCAGGGCACCAATCTGGTGGTTGTGAGGACCACCCTGAAGAGATGGGAAAACTGCAAAGTTGATCTTGTCTTCAAAGTCATAAACTGCATCCTCCGGCTGACCCTTCTTGGGTGGCTTAGGGCCCTTCCGGTAGAAGATCATACCAGCCCTGGGACCCCTCAAACTTTTGTGGGTAGTGGTGGTGACTATGTCACAGTACTCAAACGGGTTGGCAGCTTCCTACAACCCAAAAGGAACGGTAAAGATTTAGACCGGATCTAGACATTTTACATTGGATATGTTAAAAGAAAAAAAAAATGACAGCGCCAATCTTTCAAGTGCAACAGAGTTGTTTGCATATAAATAATGCAAGCTTATTTCTTGGATTATCAGAGTGGAACCTAAAATTCTGCAGCACATTTTAAACTCGAGTGATAATTACATGGAGAGACTTCATCGTAACATTAATTGAATGGATAAACATTGCACACCATTAGCTTTAACATTTCATGTTAAGCTTCAAGCATTTATACATGCATACACATCTCCATATCCAAGAATTCCACTAGTTCAAAATAGATCTCGTCACCTAAATAAACAACAGGCTTGAATCTAATTCCTTTAATCAAATTAGATGATTAATTAGATAGGAATTGACTCCATGATCATTAAGAACATATTTCTTTTAACATCTTCTGCATGCAGATGCAAATCAATTAGATTTTAAACTCTGATCTTTTAAAACCTTTCAGCTTTGCATGCATTTAACAAACTGCAAAGAAATGACGAACAAGTAAAGAATCTACAAAATCAATCCCATAAACCAACCAATCTAGTAGTTTTCATTAAACAAATGTGGCACCACATAATGCCAAAGCCAGATCTAAAGCTGAATTTACATTAAATCATGCTGAATCACCACAAAAGAACCCGGATCAGAATTTTAAAATGCAGGTCAAGAAACACCAAACTCAGAACAGATCTTTCAGAACTTAAGCTTCTCCAAATAACCAGGAACAAAACACGATCAAATCTAGCACGACAGATTAGTCACAGGAAAATACAGATCCAACAGCCAAAAATCGAAAAAGCAATACATACCTGAGCAGCAACAAGGCCACTGATGTGAGCCATGTCACAAAGCAAAAGAGCACCACACTTATCAGCAACAGATCTAAACTTCTTATAATCCCAGTCTCTAGGATAAGCACTTCCACCACAAATAATAAGCTTAGGCCTAAAATCCAAAGCCTTTTCTTCCAACCTATCATAATCAAGAAACCCAGTTTGCGGGTTCACCTTGTAAGGCAAACTCTCAAAATAAATACTTGTAGCTGAAATCTTTTTACCCCCGGATGTGTAATACCCATGAGTCAAATGCCCCCCTGAAGGCAAATCCAAGCCCATGATTCTGTCATGGGGCTGGAGAACTGCTGTGTACGCAGCGAAATTTGCAGGAGAACCAGAATAGGGTTGGACATTTACACCCCATTTAGTGGGGTCCAAATGAAAAGCTTGAAGGGCCCGAGCTCTGCAGAGATTTTCAATCTCATCAATATATTCATTACCTCCGTAGTAGCGGTTACCTGGCATACCCTCAGAGTACTTGTTGGTGAGAGCGCTTCCAAGAGCCTCTATAACAGCGAAAGAAGTGAAGTTTTCTGATGCGATTAGTTCGATTCCTCTGCATTGGCGGCGTTTTTCCTTCTCGATTAGGTCGTGGATTTCTGGGTCAACTGTTTGGAGGGAGGAGTTTCCCCACGCAGTTACTGGATCCATGTTCGAGGGAGGGGGTGAGGAATGGGTTTGCACTTCGCAGAGGATGGTGGCTTCGTGGCTGGCAAAGAAAGATGACGGTCTTGTGGGGAGCTTATAAAGGGAGGAGGAGAAGTGGGAAATTACTGTTTTGGGGTTTTATTTGATTTAATATGAGGTGGGTGTTCATGCAAAAGCCAGTATGGTTATTTTTACGTATGGCTTAGCTGTGATTTATGTCATTTTGGAGGTTTGACTCAAATGGTTTTTACTATAAGAAACCATTACCGAAAAAAAAAAGACATTACTATAGATAATTTGGCTAAGGTTAGATTGAGACATACTTAAAGCTTTTTTATTATTATTATTATTATTATTATTATTGACGTAAGAGTTTGAGTTAATTTAGGTGTAACTCGACTAATTTCACAGATCCTGAAATTAATAATTATATAAATATTTAATGACCATTATATTAACAATTACATAACTCAAACTTAAAATATACTTAAAACTTAATGTGATTAGGGATGGATAAAAAAAATTGAATTTTATTCGTAATAATTGAATTTAAATTTGTAAAAATTTAAACTTTATGTATAAAATATAAAAAATTTATATTAGGTTGGTTATAACTATGGATTGTAAAATATAAAAAGTTAGGTTTTATATAAGTAAACCTCACCTAATTATATTTATTAACACTTCTAATTGAGGTCAGCACCTAAACTTTTCTTCTTCTTCTTCATCGTGTTACAATTTTCAAAAGTTATTTTTTTTCTTTCTCAAAAATAAAATCCAAAAGTTTTATTTAAGCTCTTTTTATTTTAGTTTTTTCTTTATTATATTTAGCTTGTTTTAGAAGAATTTTTTTGAATTAAATTAAAGTAATTGCTCAATATGTATTTTTAAAAATATATTATCTAATATGTCATCATCTCCATTTATTTTAATATTTTTAAGTTTAAAAAAAAAAAATTAACCCGTAATGTAGTATAACGTATTAAGTCATTTGTTTTTTTTTTAAGTTTATATTTTTTTGGTTTTTTCCATCAATATTTAATATCTTTTAGAAAATTAAAGTCTTTTTTTTTTGTTTCTATATAATTTCACTCATTTTAAAAATAATATGAGTTATTTGGATTTTTTTTATTTATCATTTATTTATTTTTTTAATTATATTATTAAATTAACTCAGTTTAATTAATCCAAAATTATTCAAGTTTTGAATTTTTTTTCATTTTTACTGGTCGAAGTCGCGTCATAATGCAGGGCATCATTCTAAATTTGCTTAAGTTTTTTTTTAAGCTTTTAATATTTAATTAATTTAAATTTAAAGTCATAATTTGTTTAAATGATCTCATGTCACAAATTAAAAGTTTCACGGCTTAAATAAAGTTGTTTTGGTCGATGTACTATACTAGTGTCTCGATTATTATTTTTTTCTTCAACAATTATAGATTTATAGATCTAACTCTTGACTTCCTAGCTAGTGGGGACAAAAGTAGGTAAGTTAAGGGCTAGATTTATACAGAGCCGACACGTTGAGGATCCAGCTCTTAATGTGTTATGTGTGCTTCAGGAAAGGTTCGGTCACAGTGATGTATTAAAATTCCAAATTTATTTTAAATTAATAACGCATCCATGAATAGGAAAAGACTGTTTCAGGAAAGGTTCCGTACAAACCGTATTTTATAAAAATTTAAAATTTAAAAAAAAATAAAGTTTTTTTATATATTTTGAATTGTTTTATACATTTATCTTAAAAATAATTTTTAAAAAATAAAAAAATATTATCTTAATATATTTTAATATAAAAAACAATTTAAAATACAACCATAATTATACTCTCAAACAGGCTTGGAAACAAAGCCATTTGATCTTGCCCTTCTTTTTTCGTCAAATCCAATAGATCTTTTACCATGTTTGAGATTATTATAATGATTTTTTAAAAAAAATTATTTAAAAATATATTAAAATAATATATTTTATTTTAAAAAAATTATTTTTAATATCAACAATTTGAAAACACTAACAAATATATTAATATAAATAAATAAATTTTATAAAAAATATTTTTAAAATACAAAATAAAATGATTTTTATCTATAAAACATTTTCTATGAGCCCAAAGAAAAATCATAAAGGCTCTTTGCAAACTAGTGTTGTTATTGAATCTAGTATTTGTTGTAATTTTAAAATATAATTATATATATAATTTTATTTTGTTTTGGAATCAAGGTTGATGTTTGATGTTTTCTTAAGAAAAAATAATTTGTTAAAAGCATAATAGTGATTATCAAATTGTCAAATAACACTTTGACTAGTGCTTGTTTTGTATTATTGTACTTTTAAAATGTATCTAAAATGTGTTTCGATTATATTTGTTTTTAAAGTAAATTTTATTTGATATGATCTTTTATAAAGTGATTTAAATTATTCTTTAAATTTTAACTTTGAAAAGAATTTTTCACTTAAATAAAAAGATTTATTACATAATTAAGTAAGAATCTTGATTTAATTACTTTTGAATTCCAACTTATATTATATTTATTCTTGTTTTAAGTAACTTATACCAAACATACTTCTAATACTTAAAGTAACTTTAACTTATTTTTATATTTTAGTATTATGATTTAAAATAAAAAAATATTTTCCATAGATTTATACCAAATCTAGTATCATTTTCTTTCATTTTTTAATTTCAACTCAAAAAGCAACACTATAACATGTAGCTATTAGCTAAAATACAAACGTCAACCCATTGATAGTAAATGTGGTGACGCAGTTGATGTTAAAGTCTGTTTATTTTTATATTTTAAAAATACTTAAAAAAATTATTATTTTTATTTCAAATTAATTTTTTTATATTTTCAAATCATTTTAATATGTTGATATTAAATAATTTTTTAAAATATATATATAATTTCGATATATTTTCAAATAAAAAAATACTTACAAGACAACCACTTGTTCTTAAACATCGGCTATGCAAAAGAATTGATCAAACCTAATGAAACGCAGCCGTTTGAACCAATAATGTAAAGCATAAGGCAATGAGAAATTGTAAATTGGAGGGTTTAAAATTACATGACTTGTGAATCGACAAACGATGGAAATTAAAATTTCCAATTTTGCAATTGATGAGAGGCTTTGCATTAAATGCGTCTCAATGAAAAAAAAATTAGGCTTAGCAGTCAAATCCTTCTGTAGTTTGATTAATAGCATTAATATTAGGATTTTTTTTTTAATCAATCCTAGTTAAAAATAGGAGGACAAAGATGAGAAATCCTTACCAGAAAAACTCCTATTCAAATTAATCTTCAGTCAACTTAACAACCAAAATCAGTATAAACATTTTAAATATTATTTTAATATATTTTTAAATGAAAAAATATTTTAAATCGTAATTATTACTACAATTTCAAACAACCAAAATAAAATATAAACCACATTATACTGAATTATATAAACAAATGGACCTAACAATCTCAACTTTAGGTTGAAATCTTTGATAACTTTCTTTGCTGAAAATTGAGTATTGGACAAGGCAAGGGTATCTATCTTCGGCTTGTTATGATGTAGCATATTTTAGCATGGTAGTCTAACTGTCCTTTTTAAGTTATTAATTTTTTTTTAAAAAAGTTTTAAATTAATATATTTTTTTAGTATTTTGTTAGTTTTTTGATATGTTGATATTAAAAAGAAAAAAAAATTAAACCATTTTCAAGTGAAAAATATTTTAAAAAACAATATCTATCATATTATCAAATAGATACTTTTAGTCATGGCCTAAGCTATAAAAATGATGTCCATCATACTAGATGTAATGCCTCTTTTAAATGAATGACTATTCGATGTCCATACCGTTATCGCACTTATGTTGTATCGCGATAATCATCCTTCTAGATCGGGAATGATGTGGGATGAAAGGACAATAAATTCTTGTCCTTCATTAATAAAAGAAGGAAATGAGAGTTGTTACCTAATGTTTTATTCATTGAGAACCCTAGTTGGTCTTAGAATTCGGGTAAGGGGACTAGTTGCATAAATGAAATGTATTAGCGTTCCTAATATGTCTTACTTGACCAAATTAACTCTTATAAATTGCAATTTGACTCCCAAACTTTAATTTTTTTCAATTAAAGTCTAAATTGCCTTGAAAAATTATTTTTTCTTGCAATTAAGCCCTCAATAAATTCAATTAATTAAAGCCTAAATTAATTTTTTTTTCTTTCAATAATTTTTAATTTTTTAATTTTCTCTTTTTTTCCTCTCTTTTTTTTTATACAAAGACCAAAAAAAAAAAAACCAATAAGACAACAACAACCTTGTCGCTGTTAGGGTGAAGAAGCGGCGGTGTTGGAAAATTACACGAGAGTTGGTGGATTCGGGGGTTGTTGAGGATCCTTTGGTCATTTTAGATGAAACCACCTCTCCTGATGCTGACAGCATGCATCCTTTCTCCCCACTCCACTGCTAAAATGTTGGTGGCCTTCGTTTCTTTAATCATTGACCACATTTTATTCACCCAGAAATCGATGGAGTTTAAGAGTAGACAAATCAATGATGACTACGAAGGCAAAAAACACCAAATTAGGAGGTGTATTTCTTAATTCTTGGCTAGGTTTTCTGGCAATTTCTCACCAACCCCACCAACCCCCTCTTGGGCACCGGAGTTTTGGCTCTTAGGGGTGTTAATTTTATCAACAAAGGCTGCGGCTAATCCAACAAATTAATGGAAAAGACACAGAAGTTTATCTGCTTCATCAAGGAATTTCATATCAAACTCATGATATTTTAATAACAAATCTCATATTTTATTAATTTTACATTTAAATATAAAATTACCTAAATACTCTAAAGCGTGTTTGGCAGTGTGGTAGCGGTTGCTTTTCAAATAGTTTTTCGTGCCGAAATACATGTCAATGATGTTTTTTTATTTTTTTAAAATTATTTTTGACATCATCACATCAAAACGATCCAAAAAGTACAAACCACACTCAATTTTAGCAAAAAAAAAATTTTAAATTTGATGAAACATAGTTACAAACGCAATGCCAAACAGTATCAAAAAACTGAGGTGTTTTGTGGTGTAAATGTTAATATATTCTTATCTAAGAATTTAATGTCGTGGCTCAGATGGTTGAAGCGTGCATGCAGTGTTGGATGTCGCGGGTTTGAATCCGTGCGCCAGCAATATTGCTCAAATAAAAATACTTACTTTTTTATTTGCTGATTTTTAAATATTATAATAAAATTTTATTTCATTTTTAATAATTCTTTTAGCAAATATAATGTACAAGTAATATTTCTTGAAAAATCTTTTTTTATATATATTTTTAATATAATTTTATCATAATTATAATATTTTTAGCTTTTAATCACACATAAAATATGAATATATTATTTTGATAATTTTTTTAAATTTTTTTAATAATTATAAAATAATTAACAAAACAATGATTCAAATTTAAAACTCTTTAGATAAATAAAAATATATTAATAAAAGTAAAGATTGTCCACGTGCAACATAGCTTGGCTCTACAAACTAGCAATTTCCAAAAGAAATGGTTGGAAAGTGCCTGACCTCCCTTTCAGTCATGTTGGTGTGCACCAAATCCCACTTTTGGTCCATTCAAGCTTGGTTATATAATAATAATAATAATACAATAATCGAATAGCTGATTTAACGATAAGAATTTAGAATAAAAGGGTTATTTTTTGTAATTTTTGAGCCATGTGATTATTAATATAATGGATATTAAAAATTTATATGATCGTTAACTTTAAAACTTATAGTATTAATCGAAGTATAGGTAAACTAACCCGGATATCCATATAATAAAAAAATAATAATAATAGATATAAAGCTTGATTGAAAAAGCAAAATCAATAAATTAGGAAGGCTCACTTCACGTTCTCGCCACTCCTCTAATTTATGCCTTTTTTTTTTTTTTTATGCCTTTTTTCTTTTGACAGGTAGCATGTAGACAATAACATTAGTCATAGCATGTTTTGCTCTCCATGGCACCAGACCGTTGCTCTCTCAAGTTGCACCTTTATTCTTGAAAACAAAACCAAAAGGTAATTCATGTTGTTCTCCAAACACATGGCGTTGACTGTGGTTGCTCAGGATTTTTTTTTTCCTAAAAAAAAAAAAACAGGAATACCTTTTTTTATTATGTTTTTCAAATCATATAGCTTGCCACTAGAAGATCGGTTCCGATTTTATGTTTTTTATGTTTTTCAAACCAAACAGGAAATATGCTTTTTTATTATGGTTAAACCATTTTTTTTTTTTATGAAAACAAAAATATTTAGGTGATAGAGATTCTTTAGCAGTGTCAAGTCGATATAAAATGTTAATTTTATAATCTTTGGATCCAACTTTTTGTTTAATTTGAGTTTTAAATTAAACTATGTAATAGCTATTTTAAAGTGACTTAGCCCACTTGATATGTCCAAAATCTACTCCGAACAACTAGTTAAAATGTGGTTTATCTTTTAAAAAAATCAAGTTGATATATTTTTAAAATATTAAGAATACGACATATTGAATCGACTTAGTTTCGTAATTTACTGCTAAACTCGCGATCCAAGTTATTGACTCGACTGTGTTTAATAATTTTATTATTTTTTATTTAATTATACGACAACAAAAATAAAAGCTCACAAAATTAAGCACTAATTAAATGTCACAATATTTATTTAAAACTACAATAACACCATAAAAAAACAAATTAAAATAAATTATGAAGACCTATTTAAAATTAACCAAATGTTAAATGATAAATAAAAAAAAATAGAAAAAAAAATCAATAAAAACCTGCTTGATAATCTAAGCAAGAGATTGGCTTAAAAACTTGTTTTCAACTCATTTTTACCCAAAAATATTTAATAAACACCATAAAAACCTCCATAAATCACTTATCAATTCCAAAACACCTTAAAATCACAAAAAAAAACAAAAATTATTAAATAAAAAATCTTAATAAAACTCAATCTATGTTTTTATATAGGTTTGTAAAATAAACAATTACCATCGAATTTCTCTTGTCAAATAGAATTTATTGATAATAAAATCAATTATTTTATCATTGGATTATGGAGAAATGACAATTTTTTATCTTTATTTTTATAATTTAGTAATTTTTTCTTTTATTTCTAAAATTCAGGAACTGAAAAATAAAAAAATAAACTTCTAACTAAAATTAAAATTGCAAAAATTACAGGAGTTGTAGAGAAAGAAACAATAGTTTTTAAAACTCAAACACAAGTTGCGAAATCATGACACCGCGTCACAAAAATACATGATTAGTAATCCAGATCCGTGGGTCTGTCCTTTATCACAAGCCGGGATATTATTTTTTTATTGTATAAAACAAAACGCTTGAGGGGTGCAAGCTCGTTTCATAGAATTTAAGAAAAACCGTAACTCAAGGTGTAGACCCAACTGAACAAAAGAAAATAGTATAATTTAATTAGAAAATAAAAGACTATATCATGAAAGTAAATGGAACAATTCACACAAAAAAATCATGGAACCTAAAAAAACAATTATCAAAATGAAAAAAATGACGTAACTAAGATCCTAGTCAATCAAATAAAAAAAATATATCAGGAAATATTTAAATTTAATCATAAGATTGTAATAAACTAATAAAAAAATAAAAAAAAAATAAAATCCAACTCCAAACAGATCCATGAATTTTAAAAAATTAAAGTCAATTACAAAAAATAAAAACCAATAAAACATAAAAGCTGTTAAACTATGTGACTTTGATCATATAAATAAGACAATTTAATTGAAGGAAATAGAAAAATATTATGAAATTTAATTTTAAAATAATATAATGTTGAAGGAAGAAAAAAGTAAAAAACATTAAATTTTAAAAAAAATCTCAAAAGAATTTTAAGTTAATTTATGTTAAAACACTAAATGTGTGATCTAAATAATAAGATAAAATTAAATAAATAAAAAGAAGAAAAGTCAAGATATACACGCCACTTTAGTTTTTTTTTTTTTTCTTAAAGGGTGTGTTATTCATTTTACTATGAATAGAGAAAGACCTCGTTACCCCATTGCCAAGGCAAGCTTTTGTTAATAATAAGGGTAAAATTATAATTTTACTGTATCAGTAAACAGTATAAATAAATCTGATGCTACAGTGATGTTGTAATTATGCCATGAGTTTTAGGTTTTTTTTTTTTTTAACAAGTTAACCTTGAAGATTTTCTCTCTATGATTTTTGGACCCATCCAATTTAAAACCATGGATTTTAAAATAAATAATACTTTTTTTATTTTTTATTAAACTTTGGGAGGTAGTGATGTCCCACAACGCCGTTATCACGTGGAAATATTCCCTGTGCTGGCAGCCGCTGCTCTCGCGTTATCACGTTTTATCACTTTTCCATCTAAGGAAATGTTGCTTTACATTAATTGGATGTCCACTACAGATATTTTCATTTCATTTTTTAAAAAATTGATTTCATCATGATCCACCGACAGCCCATGATCCTCCGTCCTTCCTTTCAGATCTGAGCGCAGTACACCCGTATCTATCTCAGCTAAGCTGTAGCATCAGGGCCCTACACGGCTGTCCCACCGAATCATCACTCCTCCAACTCCGACACCTTGTTATTGTTTCTGGCTTTCTGCATTTCGCAGTCGGCAACAAGAATCGGAGATGGAATGCACTCTTTCATTGTAGCTTGGGAAGCAAGATTCAATAGGCTATAAGAAAATAATATTTTTTAAAAAAATTAATGTAAAAGATGTAAATTAGAGAGAAATTTCAATTGTGATACATATAAACAAATCAGAACGTAGTTATAGCATATTTGAAAGGTGATTACGATTATATTAAAATAATATTTTATTTTTATTTTTAAAAAATTATTTTTAAAATTAACACATTAAAATAATAAAAAATACATAAAAAATAAATTTTAATAAAAAAAATTAAAATTTTCAGGGAACGGTGCCTCACTTTTAAGAAGGGGTAGATTTGAATGTTAATTAAGCCACCAAAGTCAATGTTAATCTTCTGATGAGTAAGAACAATGAAATAAATGCATCATAACTAGTTTGTCAATGAATATTAGAAGCAACTAGTTAGCTGCCCAAGAAATTTTTTTGGCGGTGTATTATTAAACTTAGTTTGGATCGGTGAATCAACATGGTAATTTGTTGATTCGGATTTTGTATCAATTTTTAAATTAAATAATATAAAAATAGTATAGTATGATTTGGTTAACTTAAAATTTATATTTTAAAATAATATTATTTTAATTTTTTTTTTATAAAACAATTAAAATAATAACATTTTAAATTGACTCAGGTGAACCTGTCTAACTTAAGATTTGAGTTATGGGCTTGATCGGGTTTGATAACTTCATATTTATTACTTATTTTTTATTTAATTATATGATAATAAAAATAAACATTCTAAAAAAACACAACAAATAAATTTATGGAGAAGAAATGTATTTTTTTAATAAAAAATTATCTTTTCTATTGAAAAAATGTACTTTTTTTATTCATGCATTTCTTTTTTATTTTGAAGAAAACATATATTTTTATAAGTATTTTTTTAGGTAAAAATATATTATGATCATGAAGCAAGTCTTAAATTTTAAAAAAAAAAACATGAATTGACCATTTTCACATGTATAGATTAAAAAAATATAAAAACAATAAATTGAAATAAAGTATGTAAATCATTTACAATAAAAATATTCATTCTTGTTTGAAATAAAGGAGCAAATTATTTTAAGAAGTTCGCATATCAAGCTATATTGACAGTGTTATAAAATTTAGCATGGTCCAATAGGTCAATCTGGTGACCTGTTGACCCGGTCTTTAACCCGGGCCAAGTTTCAAAAGAAATCAGGTGAGAATGAACCTCATGAGACACAAACGACTTAGCAAGTTCATTGACGACTCAATTGACATAGTCAAAACCTGATTTGACTTGTATACATATGTATTTAAAATGATATTGTTTTAAATATTCATGTTTTACTATTGAAATGATAATTTATTGAATTGACCTGATTTAACTCACCTAACTCTTGATTCATATCATAAACTTGACCATGTGTTAATAACTATGCTTTTTAAAATCTATTATTTTTTTATCTAATCATACAACAATAGAAAAGGATACTCACATAAAAATAAAATAAAATTATGGAAGATAAACATATTTCCTTCATAAAAAATATCTTTCCTTGTTCATGTAATAGTTTTTTTTAGCAATAAAATTGTTTTTCCATTAACAGCATAGTTAATCGAATAAAAAACAATAACAATCATAAAAGATATTTGAGATAAATGTAAGGATTTGAACTAAAAATAAAAAAATGTATATTTTTAATAAAACACCTAATTTTCTCATTAATGAGTTATTTTTATTTTGATAGAAACACATTTTTTAAAAAGTATTATTTTTGAAGTAAAAATTATTGTGATTGTAAAAGCATGTTTCAATTAAAAAATTATAAATCGATCATTTTTATGCACCTATTTAAAAAGATAAAATTAAGAAAATTATGCAAAGCATTTATAATAAAAAAATAAAAAATAGGTATTTTATTCCCGCTCCATGGTAATTGAGCAAATCATTTTAAAATATTTGTATACTAGGCTAATACATAATTATCAATAAAAGAATCAGAAAAAACCCTAATTTTCTTTAAAACAATGTCATAATTGGACAATCAACTAATGATTTAAAGGAATTTTTATTCACAAATAAACAAAACATAAACAAATAAGGAATATCTAACAAAAAAGCTAAGTACGACCTTTATAAACTAGTAATGTCTAGGCTTGAAAGGCCATGGTTTTATTTAATGGAAAAATTCATGGTTAGAGTTTTTAGATTTTAAAAACCTATTTTTAAAAATTTATTTTCATATAAAAACACTCCTTAAACATCTTAAAACCCTCAATAAACTCATTGCAAACAAAAAAGAGAGCCTATAATCATTTTAAAAAACCAAAATCAAAATGAACAAAAAAACTTTACAAAACCTAATTTAGTTTTTAAACCTCTTTTTCTAAAATTATTTTGGTGTCTTAAATGTTGTTAACTGACCATTTTTTCTTGTTATTTTTTGTATTTTTAAAAACTCCCTCACTCTTCTTTCAAATTTCAAAAACTGAAATGTAACATAAATAAAGTTTAAAACTTAAACATTAAAAGAAAAATAAAAAAGAAAAAGTTAGAACTTTAAAGACTAAACCGTAGTTTTCCTAACCCATGAACAATAAAAAATGAAAAGGTTGTTTTTTGGGTTAAATTTGATCCTTGTTGTTTGAATGTTTTTCGATCAACAAAACTAAATTCTATTTTGCATTAATTTTAGAATTTTTCTTGACTTTTCAAATTCAATAAAGCACCTAAAACCAATTATTATGGTGAAAATTGTGAACATAACATGAAAGATGAAATAAAAAAAATATTCACATATCAAAATGAATAATTGACCTAGGATAAAAAACACAAGAGGGCCAAAATTAGACGCATTGTAGCAATTCACATCTTGCTCGGAGTCTTGAAAAACAATAATTCACCTTATTGAGTATCACTTTAATGTTATGATATTTTTTAACATTGTGAACACAACAAAACAGTCGAAACTGAAACCAATTATCAAGTTAAAACTTTTTAAATATAATATAATGGTGAAATTAAAAAAAAATTAGGGACTAAAATGAATAATTCATGAAGAACAAAAAATATGATAGTGCCAGAATTCGAACAAATAAGCACCCGTGTTTTTTTTTTTTTTATCAAAGTTAACCTATATTTATTATCCCCATCAATTTCATCCAACTGAACACAATGGTAAATAAACTACTAATTGCAAAGTAACGTTTTTTAAGGTAAATATTAATAGCCATAGGGCACCTGTTTTTGACGGCAGGGACACCAATTTTAAGAGAAAAGAGATAATGTAAATGTCATTGACTAGCATTTTTTAACAGATTTTTTTTTCCAAAAATTAAAAATCCTGAACTTAAAAAAACAAAAAAAATTCAAAACCATTAAAATAGTTAAAAATATAGTTTTGAAATCCGGCCTAACCAGACAAATTAACTTGGGATTGGTAGACCTGGGACTGAAACCGGGTTGAATTGAAAAAAAAACAAGAAATAAAAAACCCGGTATGACCCGATAAAAAACTCGGTTGCAACTCGTTGATTTTTATTTTTTTGTTTTTATATATAAAAATAACATTATTTTGATTTTAAAAAATAACCCGGCAATTTAATGACATGATTAAAATCTGAATCCAATTATGCTGAATTTGAAAATTATGGTTAGAAATGCTCAATAAAGAAGAAAATATATTTTTTGGGACAGAATTAAAATGATTTAAAAAGGTTCAGGAAAAAAAATACATTCAAGTTATGGATCAATTATATTTATATGAATCAATTGAAGATTTATTATTTTTTTTTAAAATTTTAAAATAATATTATTAAAAAAATACTTTTTTCATTAACTCCATCCAAAACAAATCTTGAATTAATAATCACCGAGTCCGATCAGTCAAGTATATATATATATATATATATATATATATATATATATATATATATTTGAAAATAAAAATTTAATTAGACGACAGGAAAAATAAAAAATAAAAAAATACACACACCAAACTAATACTAGGAAGTGTGAACTGGTCTTTATTACTTTACCATGTACACTCCACCAACTCCCTGAAAATACCCCCAAGACCCCTAATCTTAAGCTCACCCTCTCAAACTTTCAATCTCCACCGTCCACTCCTCCCCCTCTAACCTATTTAAAGACATGCTCTTCCTCCTCTTTACACTCGCTCTTTCCTTCACAGCCGCTACGCTTCTATTTTCGCTTTCGAGGGTGAAGGAAAACAACTCTTCTCATCTCCCCATCTTTCTCTTACAATGGCTTTGCTTGTCGAGAAAACAACAAGCGGTCGTGAGTACAAGGTTAAGGACATGTCCCAGGCTGACTTCGGCCGTCTCGAAATTGAGCTGGCCGAAGTTGAAATGCCTGGATTGATGTCCTGCCGGACCGAATTCGGCCCTTCACAACCATTCAAGGGAGCCAAGATTACCGGATCTCTTCACATGACTATCCAAACCGCTGTCTTGATTGAAACCTTGACCGCCTTGGGTGCTGAGGTTCGTTGGTGTTCTTGCAATATCTTCTCCACTCAAGATCATGCCGCCGCAGCTATTGCACGTGACTCAGCTGCTGTCTTTGCCTGGAAAGGGGAGACCCTCCAGGAGTATTGGTGGTGCACTGAGAGAGCTCTTGATTGGGGCCCGGGTGGTGGTCCTGATTTGATTGTTGATGATGGTGGTGATGCTACTCTCTTGATTCACGAGGGTGTGAAAGCTGAGGAGATTTATGAGAAGACTGGTGTTTTGCCAGATCCAGCTTCGACTGATAATGTAGAGTTTCAGCTTGTTTTGACAATTATTAGAGATGGGTTGAAGAGTGATCCCATGAAGTATCACAAGATGAAGGAAAGATTGGTTGGTGTTTCAGAGGAAACCACAACCGGTGTTAAGAGATTGTATCAAATGCAGGCTAATGGGACTTTGCTTTTCCCTGCCATTAATGTTAACGACTCTGTGACCAAGAGCAAGGTATTGTTTTTTCTGCCTTTTAGATCTTGTTTTTTGTTGCTTAGATCTGTTATGTTTTTTGTGTTTTATGTTTCAGATCTCATATGATTCATATTGGTGTTTTCAAAATGATAATTGAGTTTTAGATCTGATATTTACTGGATTTTTTTAGTTTGATTCAATTGTGGTGTGGATTTTTCTAACGAAATTTTGTAGAGGTTTGTGGCGAAAGAATCCTTTGAAGATCTAATATTTTGTCTTCTTGAAGAAGCAAAACTGACAGTTTTGGAATGTTTGTGTGATTCTAACTCCATTGGAACTAAAGGCACTGTTAATCAGTGGATTTGACTATTAGTGTTCAGCTGTTTATGTCATGCAGTATGAAGTTACTAGATGAATATTATGAGTTTATTTGTTTTTTTTGTAAGAATCAGCTGTTGATGGCATGATTGCAGAATTGGTTAATCGGGTTTTCCATGATTTCATTTCCTGTTTTGGTCAAACAGTTTCTCATAATCTTTGTGGATGCAGTTTGATAATTTGTATGGATGCCGTCACTCTCTCCCTGATGGTTTGATGAGAGCTACTGATGTCATGATTGCCGGAAAGGTTGCTGTTGTCTGTGGTTATGGTGATGTTGGCAAGGGTTGTGCCGCTGCCATGAAGCAAGCTGGAGCTCGTGTGATCGTGACTGAGATCGATCCAATCTGTGCCCTTCAGGCTCTCATGGAGGGTCTCCAGGTCTTGACCCTTGAGGATGTTGTCTCTGAAGCTGACATCTTTGTCACCACCACCGGTAACAAAGACATCATCATGGTTGACCACATGAGGAAGATGAAGAACAACGCTATCGTCTGCAACATTGGTCACTTTGACAACGAGATCGACATGCAAGGACTTGAGACCTTCCCTGGTGTGAAGCGTATCACCATCAAGCCCCAGACCGACAGGTGGGTGTTCCCAGACACCAAGTCCGGAATCATTGTTTTGGCCGAGGGTCGTCTCATGAACTTGGGTTGTGCCACTGGTCACCCGAGTTTCGTGATGTCTTGCTCTTTCACCAACCAGGTGATTGCCCAGCTTGAGCTTTGGAACGAGAAGTCGAGCGGGAAGTATGAGAAGAAGGTATATGTTTTGCCTAAACACTTGGATGAGAAGGTTGCTGCACTTCACTTGGGCAAGCTTGGAGCCAGGCTCACCAAGCTCTCCAAGGACCAGGCAGACTACATCAGCATTCCAGTTGAGGGTCCCTACAAGCCTGCTCACTACAGGTACTGAGAGATGGAATTTGAGGAAAGACCATCTGTTTGGACGGCGCTATTGTTTCTCTTGTATCTTGCTGATGATTTGCCCTAGAATATATCAGGCTTTGGATTTTTTAGGATTTGTGTTTTGGTGGGGAAGATTTGGGAGGAAAACATATGATCTGTGATCTCGGAGAAAAGACCACATGGGATCTAATTTAATAAGGTTTTGGATGGAGGTGCGTGGGATAATATTGTAACGGCTGGAATGAGTTTTCTCTGCTGCTGCTTTTCTTTTTTCTTCTTTTCCACAAGGAAAAAAAACGAGAACTGTTTTATTCTTGTTTTGGTCTCTATCATTTATATTTTCTAGACTAGGTGAAATGAAGCAGAAGGTACTGTAAATCAAGAGGTATCTTCTGTCTTCAGCTAATGTGCGTATGGCAAAATGAGCTGCTGCCATTTTTATCTCTAGCTCTTCGTAATAAACAGAATTGACCCTTTTGCTGCAACAGTGTATCGTTGAACAAGATGCTTCACAGCTTTCGAACTTAGCTGGAAAAACAAGCCTGAGATTTTAATTGGATGTGTGTATATCAGGAAACAGCAAGGTCAGGAACTGCAAATAACAACATTTGATTTGATAAACTTCAGCCATTGCAACTATTTTTTCAAAATAAGAGAGAATCGTGACAAGAACTGTCGTTTGTGATGCGCAATTGCAAGTTGAAACACTAAATGATGCTCTTAACGCTAGCTAGCTTAGAGGTGTTGTCTCTTGCATGCTAGGCAAGAATTCTTCTCATGGTCCATCGGGTGGCTACTTTTAAAATGGTCCTTGCAGATGCGCTGCACAAGAAACTCGGATGTCTTTTCCTTTTATCTGACGGAGAAAGAAAACAAAACATGCTGTGGAAACTCGAAATGGCAAAAGGAAACTCTTTAATTGTCTTTTAAGATGTCCATTATCGAGCAAGTAACGTGAAGCCTCTCCTCTTGAAGGTAGACAATGGCTTGTGTTTTCTTGGGCCAAGGACTTGTAATAATTTGTTCCATTATCGAGCCCTTTAGTAAAGTGAATCAGAAAAGTTAAGAAAGAAAGAAAGAACTAATTCACAGGCATGGTGTTTAAAATTTAATGGAAGATAATATATATATATATATATATATATATATATATATATTTGGGTATCCTTAAATGTTTTTTTTAAGATGAGATTAGTTCTGTTTAGAATTTGTGGACCTCTCCTAATAAATGTACTTTTTAAAGATTAAACTTATATTTTTATCCTTATAAGAATATAACAATATTTTAACTGTTAAATCAACTCTTTATTAATAATGAAAGATAAGATATATAATGGAAGATGATGTATAATCCAGGATAAAAACCATGAAGTGAAATGATGAGCAATACCAGGATAATGAATGATAAGATAACATAATGGGAGATCATGCAAATAAAAATAATAAAGTTTTAATTAAAATAAAAAAAACTGTAGAAAGAGATCGTACACAATCCAAAAAAAAAAAACAAATTAATCTTTGACCACAAGATTTTCAAATTAAAAATCCCCGTTCAAAGAAAAATAATATAAGTGTTCCAATATTATTTTTCCACTTTTGATTTTTTTCTGGTTTTAACATAACCTAACACAATAAATTAGGGTCTAGAATTAAAAAAAAATTAGCAAATCCCGGAGCACATACAAACAGTAGAAAACCCTAGAGAAAACATAAAAAGAAAAGAAAAGAAAAGAAAAGACACTCTCTCCTCCACATATACAAGGCTGTAACTAGCCTCCATAGCCTCCACTCCCTCTTATAACTCCGCCACTTTCTCAATTCATTGCCGATCAACCAGAGCAAACCACGACAAGCCACCTCGTTGACCAAAAAAACACCACGCTAGTAGTCACAGCCCACTACCATAAAAACCACAGCCCTTTCGATCACCAAGTCCAGCCACCACTGCTATTCTTCTCTCCTAACCACAGCCAACCAAGCCACCATCATAGCCTTTAGTCTAAGATATCCTTCGAGTTCCTGTTTTTTAAAAATTTATTTTTTTATGTTTTAAATTATATTTATGCGCTGATTTAAAAATAATTTTTTTAAAATAAAAAAATATCATTTTAATATGTTTTAATATAAAAAATATTTTAAAAAATAATTATAACTACACTCTTAAACATTCTCTTAACCAACAATATTTGTCCACTTTGATCGGCACCACCATCTTCACTATTCTCAAGACACCAATGCTTCTCATACAATGTGAACCTTTTGCTTTTATGTTTTAAAAGTGTTTTTAAAAAAATTTAATTTTTTTTTATTTTTTATTAACTTCAAATTAATATGTTTTTTGTGTTTTTAAATTATTTTGATGTGATAATATAAAAAATAATTAAAATAAATAAAAAAATATCATCAATATACATTTTAATATAAAAAATTATTTAAAAAATAATCGCACCCAAACTAATTAAAGTTTCCTTTACAGTGATCTCTCTTAGTAGGTCATGGCAAGCATCATCGTTGCGAGGAGAAAGAAACAGGAGGAGCAAGCAAACTGCTACTATCCCACACGTCTTTCCACTGCCAACACGTGACTCTTACACGTCTGTCCATTGTTAGTGGGTGACTCACACACACATAATCACTATCTTTTTGGGATTGAAAATTCTTTTCACATAAAAATTTATTAAAATTAATTTTTTATAATGTTAAAAATTATTTTTAAAATCAACGTATTAAAATAATATAAAATATAAAAAATTAATTTTTAATAAAAAAATTAAAATTTTTAAAAATACAAATTTAGCCATATCTCTTTTATTTTTAATTTTACAGCTTCCAATCAATTTTAGTAATTTTCAAAGGTCATTTAAAACTCGAATGAATTTTTATTTATTTTAAATAATTTTCAATGTATTATTATTATTATTATTATTATTATTATTAACTAGAATTTATAATTTTTTTTTAGAATTTCTAGTTATTATAAAAACAGAAAGTAACATATTTTTTTTATTTTCACCCTATGAATCTTGATTAGCTGGCAGATGCGACAACAGTAACCCATGAGAAGGAGGGGGATAGGTGGTCCTGCATCTGAAGATAGAACTTACATTTTGGTTACAGTAAATGTGTTGGATTTACCTAAAGTCCTGTTATATTTTGAAATACTCGACAATGCTAGCTAGTCCTCAAGACCTGAAAGGCTTAAACGTAGGAGCCACCATTTGGAAGCCATGGAAATGGAGAAATTATAGTGTTTCAGCGCAAGCTTCAAGTTGATAATGGCGTTTCACACGTTCTTTTCCTTTATTAATGATGATATTGAAACCAAGGAGATGAATTTGTCTTCCAAATGTCACCGGACCGAGCTGTTAATTGCCTGGGAAAGGCTTTCTGATCTGGTAAGTAATAATATTGATGGTGCCTGCAAGTCTGGTTCTGGATGTGCAGGCTGGTTTCATGGCTAGTATTGGCTCATGCTCTTCGAGCGTGTTTGCCATTATAATTATAATTGCTTTTCAAATAATTTATCGTGTTAAAATATATATCAATAATTTTTTTATTTTTTAAAAATTATTTTTAAAATCAACACTCTTATAAGAGTTTTGGATTGTGTTCTAAATCTCAGGTTGGTTTGGCAGCATGGGTTCGAACATGTTATTAGCTTCGGTTCTATGGTTTTTTACCCTCTTTTTATACAGCTTCTTAACAGGGATTGGGATAGTTTTAAAACTTAATTTAAGCCATGACGGTCAAGATAGTCACGGTTATGTTAGATTAACCTAAATTATTTTGAGAAATCTTTGAAACAGTGTTGTTTTGAGTTTATTTTTTTTAAAAACAAAATATGTTTAAAATTCAGTTTTTTGGCCTGAATATCAGAGCTACGTTTACGGAGAAAGGAAATAGATGCGCTCATCTCACTCATTGAGGTTCATTATTTTGATTCCTCTCAGATTGGAATTTCTAATCTTTTGTTTTGAGACATCACAGTGGTGACTATTTCCCTTTAACCTTGTTCTGTAGTTTCTTTACTTTTGGGCTTTTAGAAGCTAATGGATATTGTGTCCACACTTTGCGGCAAGATGAACAGTTTTTTTTTTGTAAAAAAAATTATGGGCTAAATAAAAGTTTAAGTTTTAATTTATTGGTTCAAGTGATAATTTAAAAAATATAAAAAAATAAAAATAATAAATAAATTGATAAAAGAAAGAAAATAAAAAGAATCATACTTGAGCCTATTTGAATTATTAAACAGTTCAATGATAATCCAATTGAAGGAATACCACAAAAAAGAAGAAGAAAACATCAGTTTTAAAAAAAAAAAAAAACCAAGCAAACTCAAATGAACCTCCTAAACTTGATCTAATTTAAATAGATCTGAGTTCAATAAAAAAACTTAAATTCCATCAAATTTTATTTTAAAGGATGGAATCGTTGAAAAAATATTAATAAAAAAATTTCAAAAGAAAAGGAACATAAAAAAAGGGGTAAAATTTGACAAGAAAAAACCTAAATGAAATTTGAAATAAAAATAATAAAAAATGATCCCAAACAAAAGAAATTACAATTAAAAGAATAAGGACCAAATTTGAAAGATTAAAAAATCATTAGGGGATGAAATTGAAACTCATTTGTAATATGATATATTATTTATAGATTAAAAAAATGATAGGGGATAAATTAAAAAAAATTGTTGAGGGCCAACCTAATAGAATGAAACCGAAAACAAAACAAAAAAAGAGCTAAAAAAGATGATAAAAAAAAAAAAGAAAACATCAATTTAGTAAAAGAGAGAAAACAAGGCAAACCCTACAAACCTTTTAAACATAGTTTAATCTTTAAAAGTTGCATCCCGTGCTTTGACCCAAATTCAACATAATTCTCAACCAATTTAATTTAGAAGGATAAGATTGACAAAAAAATATTAATAAAAAAACCTACAAAAAAAAAAGCAACAAAAAGAATGTGAATAAAATTTGATAGAAAAAACATGAGGATGAAATTTAATGAAAAAAATTCAAATATAATTCCAAATAAAATAAATAAGAATTAAAAGAATGAGAACCAAATTTCAAAGATAAAAAAAAATCATAAGGGATGAAATTGAAAAACATCTTTAAAACCAAACGAACCTAGGTAAACATTCTAAATTTGGTCAAATCTTAAAAAGCTTACAACTCACGAAACCCTGGATCTAGGGCTGATCAAGAAATTTATTATGAGTTAATTTTAAAAAAATCAATTTAAAAAATTATCCAAGCAAAAAAAAAACAATAAAAAGAATAAGAATTAAATCTAATAGGGAAAAAACAAAAAGAATGGAACCATAAAACTAAACCAATTTTAAAAAATGATCCCAAATAAAAACTTAACAAGGCCAAAAGATTAGCAATAAAAAAAACATGGATTAAATTTGATAGAAAAAAAAAGCCAAGGAGGGTAAAATCGCAAAACAAAACCAATTTTAAAAATGACTCAAAATGAAAAAAAAAATAGTAATCAAAAGAATGAGGACCACATTTAAAAGATAAAAAAAAATTAAGAAGGGTAAAATTGAAAAGACATCAATTTTATAGATTATTCAAGATAAAAAAATTGTGATAAAAATAAAAGAGACCAAATCTGAACAACCGACAAATTAAAGGGATGTTCTTGAATTTTAAAGGGGTTAACTTGAAAATCTAGGAGGGGAGAGAGAGAAGAAGGGGAAGAAAAGATAGCCGATACCAAACCGCCGTGAATGATGGTACATACACCACCTCATCATGTTGCAAATGTTAGGACCTTTTAAATACCACCCAAAATATAGTGTTTGGTGGCTACACACGTGCCGCTAGAATAACGCAACGGCTATCCACACGTTGACATGTACGGGTTTTATGTTAAAAAAATTATATTTAATAAATATAACTTATAACAATGCCCCTTAGTACATTTGAAATTTACAATAAAAACAAAGTAAATGACAAAAAAAAAAACCTTTGAGTAAGAGTTTAATTAGTTTAGTTTTGTCTTTAAATGTATTAAAGTAGTCACACTATTTTATGAAAAATAAAAATACAAAAACACCCTTGAGGAGTAGCATCTAATTATCTTATTCTAAGATTAAATGAGTAATTTTATTATCCATTTCAAAAAAAAATTACTATTTTAAACCCATACAATTAACAAAATACATTTAGATCATGGTAAAAAAACCATCCCAGCTAAACTAAAATATTAAATGATAAAAGAGTAATATAGTAATTAAATTATTATAATAAATAGTAATTTGTGAGTAAATGCACGATTACTCCATGAGGAGTTTTAATGTTTTTTTTTTTTTAAATTACTACAAAAATAAAAACATAAGTTAGGAGACATGTACGATACTTCCAAATGTAAACAATCTTTAAGCATTGGGCAAATTAATGATGAGGTTCTCGCTGTTTAAAGCAGGATGTTGACAAGTGTGGGTATTATTGAATATATCTTGTAGTCAATTAGTTAGCCAATCAAATGTGGGTATTATTGAATATATCTTATGATTAATTGGTTAGCCAATGATTAGATATATTTGGTATTGAATTTATTTATGTATGTGTGTGTGTATATATATATATATTTAATTTTAATAAATATATATTTAATTTTAATATTAATCAAATTTTTGATCAATAAATTTAGAGTAAAGACAAAGTTCTTGGAATAAAAAAATAATTTACAAATTTTTTTTTTAAAGTTATTATAATTATAAGATTCTTGTTATATCGAAATATTTTTTTTTTAAATATTTCTAATCAATGCTCAACTGGATATTAATTTAAGCTGTCAAGAATGATACATATTATATTATTTTCTTTATAAAAAAAATAATTATTTTTATAAGCTAGGGTACGAGAAATACCTAAAAATAATAGGTAGATGTTTGTTAGATAACATTTACACTAAACTGACTCACATGAAAGTTTCATATAAAAAAATCATTTTTATTTATGAAAAAACTCATTAGATAGTTGTGTAAATAATGTTTAGACTTTAACATTACTAAGTTATTTTATATAAGAAATGTTATGCCTTGATCCATTATATAGTGTTCTGATCAAGGGTAACAAACAAGCAAATATTTAACAATAATTATATAAAAATATTTGAGTAATCAAGAAAGAACCCATCACTCAAGATAAATTAAAAAAAAATATTTCATATATTAATTATAAATCACCTATGGCCCGGGAAACAAGGCTGAATGAGCAAGAGATGGTGCAGCTAGCAAGGGATAAACGGCATCAGCCGAACCAGTGAAACTGGGAGAAAAGCTCCCTTGCGAAGGGTTGTCCTACCATTGCTACGGAGGGACCAGTTTAGGAACCTATGTTATAGCTTTGGCGTGGGTCATAATAAAGCAACTAGCTAGGAAGCTTACATTAGGAATTTGCAAAGGGAACTTTCCTTCAAGGCATTGAATTACTAGACAACGGATTTGAACACAAAGTAGGAAGGATATAACAAAATTTCAAATCCCTTTTGATACCACAATGGTCTATTCTCAAAACATATCTTCACACATTCTTCGACAAATAAACCATGAATGACGAATCCCAAGAAGTCAATGTTAAGCAGTAATCGTTAAATTTGATGAACATAATTGCATGATTAGAAAATCTGTTTTTGTTTTCATCTGAGGTGAAGGTGGAAAGTTTAACTATCCTGGTACCATGATTTAACTCTGGAGAGTCTAAGGCCATGAAACTGATGATTGCTGCAGCTGATGTCCAGGGTCATATGATTCAAGACTCTTCCCTTATCTGCCCAGTACTAAAATTCTAAAGAAACACCAAGAAAACTAGTAAAATCTGAAGGTATTCTTGACTCAGAATGGCTACTGTTAAAAAGGGAACTGCAGAAATTCCCATCCAGCAAATCTGCTTGGTTTTGAAGGGCAAACATGATCAACCTTACGCTTCTGTAGAAAAGAAATGACCTCAAACAGTTCTTGGTTTCCAGAGACTGATCATTGCAGAAAGGGTTCAGAGTCACTGCTCACAAACAAACACTCTAAGAGAATTTCATGCCAGTAAACAGACAAGAAGCTATAAGATAGCCACATACATGTATAGTTGCTTCAGAAACAGATTAAGAAAGCTCACTGCCAGATATGATTCTAGGAAAAGCAATCCTAGGTAAAATGGTGCTGGCTGCTGACGAATATCAAGGAATAACCATTTATCGTGCCAGGACATTTTATATGTTATTACCAAAGTTGAGGAGGGGCAAAACAAATAAGCAACCATCAGAAAGCAGTAAATCTAACTTTCACATGTTTTGGTGATATTCAACTTGCTATATTAAATCTTCATTGCAATTCTGAATTTCAATGGCAGACAGCACTTTCAATGGCAAAGGACTATGAGCCAAATAGGAATTGTGAAACATCATGGATGGAATACACTCTACAATAGAAAACACACACACACACACACAAGTATATGATTACTAGTGTGAAGAAAAAGAAAAGCAATCATATGCATACTGGTTCTCAAATGCTGGACTAACCACATGTTTTTTTTTTGGCTAGGTCTAATGTTTTATGATCAAATATGGTGGAGAAAACCTAAAAGAAAAGCACACGAATTATAGGCAACTTTCACCTAAGAAATACGAAGCATATAAGCTGCTATGCAGATGCATTTTGCAAAAGAAGATACAGAAAACAAGGCAAAATAAAAGAATCACTACCAAGCAGCAGTGCAAAATACAGTAATTGCTTTCACAAACAAGAGCTTTCTCTGAGAATTCTTAGTACCAGTACCTGGAAAATAAAGTTAGCGCAAGGCAATAGCCACAAGTTTTCATGCAAAGATTGGAATGGTGGGTCATCTTATTTCCAAGTTAGGAGGTCAGTTACAGCAAGACTTGCATCTAAATAAAGAACTGCATCCCAATTAGTAAGATGTTGTTGGGTGGTGTCCCCATAGCTTCAGTGTCTGGGCAGAATATGTCGAGATTGCAGAGGAAGTTAGATTGACAAGAAGCTAAATTTTGAAGTCAATTTTTCTCTTTTTTGTCTATTGATGCAACACTTCTACATAGCACTTTCAATCCATCATCTTCCTATGGAAATCTTTGAATCTTGGCAAACCTCCACTTTTCATTCCTTAAGTTCTCACAATCTGTCAAATATAGAAATTGCATTTGTTTTGCCTCCATAGGCATATCTGGAAAACAAGCCGAAGGGTTTTGTTTATGATCACTTCCAAAATTAAGCTTTTGCTTCCACAGCCCGTGATTTCTTTAATTGATATGAAAGTGATGCGCTAAGAGTGTGTAACATCAACTAGGTCTTTCACATTAATGAAAAGAAAAGATAACCTCAAATCTTCCCTAAAAGAATGCTGAGATTTCCAAGGCGTGACATTCTCTACTCACCAAAACAAGTATCAACTATATATTGTATAAAAGGACGGTCCAGATCTCTCAAAAACTAGGTTAAGATTTTCGTTCTCAAAGCAGATCAAAACATGATTCTCTTAAATTTACAGATGCAACCAAGAAAATCCCAAAAGGACACAGAATCAAGAAATGCAGAAACACATCACCAATTACATAAGATCATGTCAATTTGCTATTTTCTTCTTCTAATTGTTAATGTCATTGATGCTTCTTGCGCACCTTGTAATGACCTCACAACCTCTGCTATAAGGATGAGCCTGTCTAGCATTGCAATCATAGTATGATGCTCCTGGTTTATCACATGGAACCATATCCCTCTTCAGTGTCCCGTAACTTATGTACCTCTTTTGCATCAGCAGCACTCTCCTACTGATCTCCGACTCCATTTCTGTCTCTTCAAAGCATTCTCCAATTTTATTGGAGCAACCCCTACTCACAGTGGTGGCATCAACCTCACTGGTTTTCATTGAACTGAGGCCAAGCACTGAATCAGCATTGCAAACAGAGAAAAGGGTGAGGAAGAAAAGCAGTGAGAGATGGAATGGGGGGGTATTAGGGAGAAATTTGAGCTTGGACATTTTTTTATGGTTTTCTTGAATTGGTTGGAGTTAATAATGATTTCTTCTAGTTAAGTTTTCTTGTGGAGGTGTGTGAAAGTAGGATTTCGTGTGGATCATTGGATGGATGCGTCATAACAAAGGACAAGACATGCAAATAGTTACCACTTGCCTGGCAATGTTTGTTAGGCTTCCACTTAGATATGAAATCATTTAAGGCTTTGTTTGTTTGTTTCAAGAAAAACCATTTTTCTCAAAAGAAATTTCTAACGCTTTGTATGGTGAACTCCACCAAACTATTTTTTTGGATAGCAATTTTTAAAAATAATTTTTTTATTAATAAAATATTATAAATTATTTTCTAATTTATTTTTTATTGCATAACTAAATATTAAAAACTACCTTATAATTTATTTTTTATAACAATATCAAATATAAAAAAATTAATCTACTTTTCAATAGTTTATTTTATTATAAATGGTTAAATAGTTATATATGTATATGTTGGATAAACTTGAAAAAAAATCCAAAATATTTATAAGTTATTTTCCAGCTTATTTTTTATTATATAGTCAAATATTAGAACCAATGTTCCAATTTATTTTTTATATCACTATTAAACATAAAAAAATAACCTATGTTTTTTTAGCAATTCATTTTCTAAAAAAAAAAAAAAAACTTTTAAAAGGAACTTACCTCTTAGCAACCAAATGAGACTTTAGCCAACATTGAAGGCCATCACCTACTGCTTGAACTTGACAATCAAAGTCCATTGTTGCTGTTATAGGTCTAAAAGTCTTTGTTGGGAGTGTTATTGTACTTTTCTCTCTCTTTTTAATTGTGCAAAAATACTTTAATTTTTTTTCCTGCTTCTTTTTAGGCTAATATTATATAAAAAAACTTATAAATAAAATTTTAAAAGTGATGGAGAAATTCAACCCAAATCTCTTTTTTCGAAGACCCAAAAGGAATATAAAACAATATCAATGATCATTGGATATCCCATCAAGAAATAAGATCATCAATCTACTGGGATTTTGTGTAGAAAAGAAAATTACTAAGATTCGAGCCAATATATAATTAATTTAAGTATTTGTATCTCATGATAATCAGCTTAATAATCACCTAAAGCCATGTTTAAGCCAAGTTTATAACTAGAACAAACCTTATAAGTATCAAGTTTCCAAGATTCCCCGAAGCCATCCATGTTCTTGCAAAAAGCACAACATATTATGTCAAGTTTTTTCAAACAAGTAAAGCTTGTGGTCCATCGGAAGAAACGCATGTGTGCTTTTCATTTTTACAGCTTCCCTTGGGTCCATCAAGAACTTCTTTATTCCTTCTCTTGTTAGCTTTAGATTCTTTCAATTCAAGAAAAGGAAGTAGACAAAAAAAGAAAAACAAAAAAATTAAGATTTTATTAAAGAAAGATTTGATGTGGTGCATGAAAGATCACTAAAGAAGATCTAATATTAAAAAAAAAAGAAGGAAAAATTAATAGCTAATGAGATTCACCCCGCAGCGGAGTATCAAATATTTTTACAACAATATTGTTTTTAATTAGAAATGCATCTAATAAACACCCCTTTTAACTCCTTTAGTTGGAAACAAATGGGAAGTTATGAATGCCTCTTGCATTCCTTTCATGGCAGCTCAGACTAGCAAGCAGAAAAGTACAGGGATCCACACTGTAACAGTATAAATTCTTTCACCAACTCAACCCTAATTATGTCAGAAGTTTAAGTTGTTTCGTTCAAAGTCCTGATAAGGCAAATGAAGCTGGTGAATAAATTGTAAAGAGAGGATGATTTGATCGCATAAAATACTTGGTCAAATAAATGAGGTAGAGGCCACAGTCCTTGAGTGGAGTGATGAGAGGGTCCAACCCACCACTGTCACCCACTGTGGAAACTTTAATGCAAGGTTTTTCCAGCTCAACTGTATAATCATGCTCGTGTGCCTCTCCGTGTATTGGCTTGGACTTTTGTGCTTGGGACTGCACTGCCCTGGTGCGGCGTCAAGATCCTGGCGGGCAGACTCAACGGAGTTTTACACGTTTCCGGAGACAGATTTTACAGCGGTTTTCAATGGTCGATTAGAAAAACCGGAAAACAAATCTTGATATTTTGATGTTGTTCTCTAGAATGAAAACGATCTGAGGGAATTCTAGACAGTAAATGATGAATGATTTAAGCCATAACCTATAACATCCGGTTCATCCAAAAGGCGACGAAAGGCACATTTGAAGAACCATATGTTTTAACTTGTGGTTCACTCTTTACATAGATATAGATATGATTTTGGTTTTTTTTTTTTTTAAGTGAATATCTCAAGTAGTCAATTAGTTGGGTAAATGTAATACTGATTTTACTAATATAAAATATATTTATTAATTACATTAGTTAATGAATCTAGAATAAAAATAAAAATGTTTTACGTAGAATATTATAAAATTATTATAATTATGATATTACTATTATATCAAAATATTATTCCTAAATATTCATGGTCAAAATTCTATTAAGATTATATATTAATTATAGCTGTTAAGACTGGTACATATTATGTTAATTGTTTTATGAAAGAAAACAACTACTCTCATAAACTGATGTATGAGGGATACTGAAGACTAATATGCAGATGCTTGTCAGATGACATATTCACTGAACTAACTCGCAAGAGAGTTTCATATGAAGAGATCACATGTCAATAAAAACACTCACCTGATAGTTGTGTAAGTGATCTTAATATTGATAAGTTATTTTATATAAAAAATATTATGTTTTGATTCTGACTATATATTGTATTAATCAAGAATAACAAACATGCAAATATTATATATAACATGAATTATATATAGATATTTGAGCAATCGAAGGAGAACCCTAGATAAATTAATAAAATATTTATCTGTTCTTAAATAGTATTGATTGTGAAATTCTTTGTCAATATAAAATGAGATTTAGAAAGAATTTTAAATTTTATTCAAAGAAAGAATAATTATAATATTAAAAATAAAATAATTTAATAAAATTAACAAACTCAATATTATAATATCTAAATCTAAACATAATTAAAACATATGTTAAATGTCTTTTTAAATAGCGAAGAGCTAATTTTCTTGAAAATGTAAATGTGCCAGTGCTTTTCTACACATGCTAGATTTACATAAATAGGCTTTTTATCATCGCAAGCACAGAGGAGAGAATGAGGTCAGGTATAACCTGCAATTTAATATTAGTAACAAAAATTGGGTGTTTAATGTCTCATCTTTCACGAAAATGCAAAAAGGAAAATCAATGGAGAGAGATGTAACAGCAATCTGTATAAGGAAAAGAGGGTTTAGTCTATCTATAAAAGAGAATTTGTAAACAATGGTTAGATTGAAAAAACCAGAGCTATGATTGTTTTAATTTCCCATTATAACGGGGTATTATAGTTAGTTTTCTTGGATTTTGACCACCAATACTAACATTTTTTGGAATCCTGGTAATTGAATTCATTTAAAAGTTTTAATAAAATTTCATATTTAAAATTATTTTAAGTGTTGAAAATTAAATTTCAAATAAAATTCAATTTTTAAAAATAATACAAAAATAACTTCAGGTCAAAATCAACTTTCTAAAATACCCATTTCTTTTTTAAAAAAGCTTAATTAAATGCAGTTATAGTAAATAACTGGTTCCAAACAACCACTAAGTCTTAAAAACAGATCATCGAAAGTGTAAGTTTTTAAAAAGAAATCATGAAAAATATGACCAAGTATAAAGCAGCAAATGCCTTTTAAAATAATCACATGCGCCAACATAGCATAAAACAAGTGTGTTGTCATTGTAACTTTGGGCATTAAGCATGAAAAGGGGAGATTTTTTTCGAATGTGCTATTGGTTATGAGAAGCAGAAGACAATTTCCAACCAACAATAAGGATCAGACATTGGTTACTATTCCACCATTCAAATCTGTACCATACCACACCCATATACTTCAATTTCCCACATCAATAGATAAGAAAAAATAATAGCAACTACAATTACTAGTGGCATGTCAACATTATATTATTTAAACCAAACAGAAAGTTTCATGTCAAGTTATATTCTAGATGTTACCAATTGTAAATTTTTGAAATTACCGAAGGTACCAGGAGAAACCTCCGCACGCCTCTCGCTAAGCTTTCAGACAATTGTGATGCTCATAGAGAGAGCTGCTCCATGTTTTTAGCATTTCTTGGCACTCCGAAACCTAACCTTCTTTCATCCTGCTCATCATAAGAGTTTGCTTGGTAATTAGAACTTGCTTCTTCATTTTCAGAAGAGCCCGGTCTTTCAGTTAGGAACTGTTCCCAGAAACCATCATTGACTCTAGCTGGAGCTGATGCAGGCACTTGATTGTTAGTTGGGGTCTCCTGGGAGGAGGATAAAGTTGTGCCCTCGTTACCCAGATTCATGTTCTGAATAACTCGCATGTCCGAATCTTTGTTACTCTTGTTAAACCTTGATTCTGGAGATTTGACAATTTCCTGACGTAGTGGAGGCGTCCTAGCTAAATAAGGATTTTGGTTGACTTGCAAAGCAGAAGATGCCAGAGTTAGGTTCAATTGACAGGAAATAAGGCCATCAACTTCTTCATTGGAAGTCAAATTCGCCTGCAGTGAATGTTGTGCTTGGCTCCCACTTGCTGGTAAGTCTCTTGGGACATCAGGATTCACTTTAAATGTATACGATGTCCCAGTATCCGAAAGTTCCAATGTTTCAGGTGCCAATAGTAAACCTGATGTCCTAGTAGGTCCATCTTTTGGATTCCCTTCAGATATTTTCCTTTGTGGGCTTCCCCCGTCTTCATTGGAGCTCTGCGCACTACGTGAAATCAAATTAATATCTGAAACAGCTGGTGATAATTCCAGCCTCAACTTATTTGAGAAATCTTGATGGATGACATTAGACTCAGGTCTAGAACTACAGTGATTTTCGACAAAACTATTTTCTGCAGTTGGCATTGAGTGATCAACTTGAGGCAGTCGTCTCTTCTTGCTATATGCTGAAAAATCCATAGATTCAATCTTATAAGCAAGATGTTCAACAAAAGCAGGGTTTTGAACAGCCTTCTCTAAGAACGACAGCAACTTTTCCTGCCTCTGCTGCATAGTATCTATCCTCTGTGTTAAATCTTCCACATGAAGCTTTGCAGATGACCGCTGCTGTGAAAACCCTAATATACTTGCCTCGAGTTTGGCTTTATCACGTGAAAGCTTGTCTATTTCTTCCTCATATGCTGCTCTTTCTGGATCCACTAAAGAACCTTGAGGGTTGCTGTGACTGTGGATTGGTTTTCTTCTGTGGATGTTCTTAAGCAGATGCTTTTGATCTTTCAAAAAATCTTCATTGGCAAATTCCCATTTCTCAGGATCAATCTTTCTAAACCCCTGTAACCAAATCATGCAGTGCTGAGTTAAGCTGTTTTTAAAAAACCAAAATCCTCTACATGTAGACAATAAGCTAATTAGACTCCACAAAATCTCACCCACCTTTCCCTCTTCAAATAAAAAACTCCACGTAGAAAGACACACTTAGGCTCAAAGACAGTAAGAAAGACATATCTAAACAACTAGTTAATAACTTTGAAAATGGGAAGTTTCTTGTAACAAAAAGCACACTAGTTGATAATATTCCACCTGAGGAGTTGTTAACAAGATACAAGGCAGTTTGCACACAGTCCAATAGGTGTTTTATGAGGCGATAAGAAACTTTGAAATCCAAAGATAAAAAGAGATTTCTCTTTCAAAAGAGAAAGAGCATGAAGCAATACAAAATTTTTCACTACACAAATCAATTACATATCCAACCATCATTGACTACAAGGACAAAGTTGCATTCCATCTTTGAACATAAAGGCTCTTCCTTCATAGCTGACAATTATAACATGCATGAAACACAGAAATTTGCAAATTTCACTGAAATAAAACATCGTTAACTCCACCACCCACCAATATTTTCCCTATCCATCCTTTTCCTCTTTTATCAATGCATCCATTGTTTCCAAATCCATTTCCAGATCCAAAATCCACCCACAGATGAGCTAGTACTCCGGAACTTGTATTCTAGCATCTGATAATCGAGCTGATTTCATTACTAAACATCCATTCAATACTGAAGCAGATCAGACACGCATTCTATCATTGATCCAAGGGTTCATGTATCTAAAATAGAAACTCAGATTACGTTAACACTACCGTCACTCTTTTCCAATTAATCTCTTCCATTTCTAAATCTCACCATCCCATCAAAACCAATTCCTCAATCCGCGGCCAATTAAACCCAATATCTACACAACCCAACCAAACGATTTTTACACTAAAGCAAAAATCTAAAAACGAACTTTCTTAACTACCAATATGGCATCAACAATTTCAATTCAGAAAAACCTAATTTCCTCATTTGATTCAAAATTATAATTAGAAAATAAAAAAAAGTAGAATTTGGAGGACTCACATAAGTATTTAATTGTCTGATAAAGCTAGAGAAATTATTGTGCTTGAAAAAGGTAGGAAGCAACAATCTGGCGAATTCTGGAGGGTTCCATACGACAAAGCTGTTTTTGTTCGAACTCCAAGACACAATCTCGTCAGTGGATGAATCATCCACCATGTCATATGTCTTTATCAAGAACGGCGCCGGTCCTCCGCCGGCGGCAGCGGATGGCGATGATCCCGCTTCCATTTGACAGGTCTGCAGAAGAAGAACAGAACGTGTTGAATTTTGGGAATATATGCAGAGAAAATGGTAGTACTTGAGAGTTTTTAATGTGACACAACAGTTTTGTTGAGGAGTTATTTTAGTATTTTCTGTTTTCCTTCGCTATAATAAACTTTGGGTTTTGACCTGTCTTTGTAAATTTTATGATATTAACTATAATTAAAACTCCTCTGTCTTTTACCAGTGCAATCCACAGCTTAAAGGACGAGCAGTTATTTTTTTGTTTTTAATGTTTTTCATTGCTGACTGCACATTACAGTACATTATGAAAAGATGAAAGCTTTTTAATATATATTTTAATGAATATATTTTTTAAAATTTAATTTTTAAAATTTAATTTTTTTATTTAGTTATTTAATTTTCATGACATGTATTTTGAGTTTAATTGATTAATCTGAATTGTTTTTTAGCAGATTTTTATTTTTAATTAATTTTTTTGTTTAATTTAATTTGTTAATGCTATTTTTTTTTCTATTTAGTTATCAAACTTTTATGATACGGATTCTGGGTTTGTCCGGTTAACCCAGCTACTTCTGGGTTAACCCGTAAATTGTTTTTCTATCAAATTATCAAATTTTAATGACATAAATCCCAGATTTTATGGGTTAACCTGATTTGAAGGGTTAACCTAGTTAATTCAGATTTTTTTTTCTTCAAGTAGGTTTTTTTTTCTTTTAAATTAATGTTTTTTTTTTGCTTTTTTCTTTCGTTTTCGTTTTCTTTTTAATTATTTTGTTTTAAAATTTAGTTTGCTAATATTAATTTTTTTCTATTTAGTTATTAAATTTTCATGACATGGATCCTAAGTTTGATGGGTTAATCCGGTTAATTCATTTTTTTTCCTTTTCTTCATTAATTTTTTTTTTCTTCTCGTAGGTTTTTTTCTTTTTAATTAATCTTTTTTTATTTAATTTAGTTCATTAATATTATTTTTTTTTCTATTTAGTTATTATACTCTCATGACATGAATCCCAAGTTTGATAGGTTAACATTATTTAATGGCTTAACTCAGTTGATTCAGATTTTTTGTTCTTTTTCTTCATTAGTTTTTTTTTCTTCCAATTTCATCTTTTAATATTATAATTAACTATAACAAAAAGGCATCAACCTTTTACCGTGGACTGCACTATGCAGTCCACAGTGAAAAGGTTGATGCCTTTATTTTTTATTTTTTTTGCTTTGTTTTTTTTTAATTAATTTTTTTAACTTAGTTTGTTAATATTACTTTTTTTTCCTATTTAGTTATCAAATTTTCATGATATGAATTCCAAGTTTGACAGATTAACCTGGTTTGACGGGTTGACCAAGTTAATTCAGATTTTTTTTTTCATGAGTTTTTTCTCCCTATAGGTTTTTTTTTCGTTTTTAATTAATATTTTTTTCGTTTAATTTAGTTCATTAATATTAATTTTTTTTCTATTTAGTTATCACACTCTCATGACATGAATCCCAGGTTTGACATGTTAATCTAATTTGGCGAGTTAACTCAGTTAATTCGGATTTTTTTTCATTATTTTTTTCCTTTCAATTTCATCTTTTAATATTGTAACTATAACTACAATAAATCAATATTTCACTGTGGATTGCATTATGCAAATCCATAATGAAAGGCATATGCCTTTTAGTTATAGGTTTTTTTTTTGTTGCTTTTTATTTTTTTATTTTTAATTAATATTTTTTGTTTAATTTAGTTTGTCAATATTAAATTTTCTTCTATTTAGTTTTCACTCTCTCATGACATGGATCCTAGGTTTGACGGGTTAACTCAGTTAATTCAAATTTTTTTTTCTTAATTAGTTATTTTTTCCTTTTAATGTTATCTTTTAATATCGATTTGATTGAGAATTAAAATTCATGATTTGTTTTATTTAATTTTCATTAGATTATCGTAATTTCATGAGATGATTTTATTGTACCCCTCCTCGCAAAGCACTATTTATTGGAATAGTGCTTTGCTTTTTTTTTTCTTTTTAATTAATCTTTTTTTTGTTTACTTTTATTCTATAGTATTAATTTTTTTTTCCTATTTAGTCATCACACTTTCATGATATAACCTTGTAGCCAAACCCACATCCAAGGCTCTTGGGTCTGGTGTTGCAGCCAAACTCGAGACTCTTGGACTTGGCGTTGCAGCTAGATCCACTTAAACTTGGGTAAAGCAAGTTTAATATTATTATTAATATTAAAAATATTATAGTTTGTATTATAAATATTATTATTTTTATTATAATGAATATTGCTAATATAATAATTAATAAATTTGAAAAAAAATATTATTAGTTATAGTTTTTTTTTGCTTTTTTCTTTTTAATTAATCTTTTTTTTGTTTAATTTATTTTATTAATATAATTTTTTTTTCTATTTAGTTATCAAACTCTCATGACATGGATCCAAGGTTTGTCGGGTTAACTTGGTTTAGTGGGTTAAACCAGTTGATTCAGATTTTTTTTCTTTTTTCTGAAGTAATTTTTTTATTTCAATTTCATTTTTTAATATCAATTTGATTAAGAATTAAACTTTATGATTTATTTTGTTTACTGTTCATTAGATTATTGTGATCTCATGAGGGGATTTTACTGCACCTCTCCTCGCAAAGCACTATTCATTGGAATAATGCTTTGCTTTATTGTTTTTTTTCTTTTCAATTAATTTTTTTTGAATTTCATTATGTAATATTAAATTTTTTCCTTTTTAATTATCACACTTTTATGACACGACCTTGCAGCTAGACCCACATTCAAGGCTTTAGGTCTGGTGTTGCAGCCAAACCCACTTAAACTTGGGTCATACAAGTTTAATATTATTAATATTACTCTTGTATCAGACATTGCAGATAGACCCAATGCTCTTAGGTATAAATTTTTTTGATATTGTTTATGCAAAAAAATTGACCCGCGGTGTAGCGCGGGCCACATAACTAGTTCATACTATAATTAATACATATTTATAAAATAAAAGAGAAATAAAAAATAATTTTGTAATAAGAGATGATTCTTGTATATTTTAGGGGATGGTATATGATTTTCTCTTGTGTTTTTATATCTATCATTTGTATAAAACAATTATAGTTTCATCACAATAAAATTTTCCAATTTATAATAAAAACACAATTTAGTTTATAATATTAGGATTACAATGGTTAAATGAATTTATTATTTTAAAAAAATCTTTTCTCCTTTGTTTTATTTTTTCAAAAATGTTTGGGAACGCGGTGCAAACGGCGTTCCATAAAACATTTAATTTGTTTTTGCTAAAAAATAATTTTGTGTGTGTTTTGTATCGTTTTGATACGCTGATCTCAAAAATATTTTTTAAAAAAAATAAAAAAAAATCATTTTAATGCATTTCGACACAAAAAACATTTTGAAAAGCAACCATAACCATTATGATAAATAGACCCGATCCAAAAGTTCAGAAAACCTTGAAGTACACCATATCAAAAATCTTTCTTTAATAATATATTATGATGAAGGAAATTGGAGTTATCAAGCCTAAAAATATACTTTATTAAAGAATGCTACTGGATATACAAATATTATACAATAAAATATAAAATTGTTAGCTCTCAATAATTATGACGAAATCACTATTCATATGACAAATTTTCTGGAAATCAAGAAACATATCCATGCATTCAGAACACGTGATTTGATGTAATTACTCACATCATTATTTGTATAATAAGTACTAATTATATTTTTAATTTTAAATTAATTTTTAAAATATTTTTAGATCATTTAACATACTAATTTAAAAAATAAAACAGTCTCAATACTACATAGTTCAGAAAGATTTTCCATAATGCTTATATATATATAATTTATTTTATTTTAATTACTATTTTTTTTCCATCCAATCAGATCTTTTTACAATTTAATTTGATAAAATTAGGCTCTATCTCTTTTTCTTTCTTTTAATTTAACCCCCCTCCTTTCTTTTTTTCCATCCCTTTTTTGGAATAAATTCATATTCAAACTCCACCCTAATCTCCAGAGCGCATCAATGAAATTGATCTCACCCTAATCTATCAAGCATATGCCACCTGTTTTTTGGACTAAGCTTTTTTGCATAGTTATATACCTAACAATAGATTCCAAACACATAGGTTTATATAAAATTATATACGGTTGAATTGAATATTAGAGATGTCTAAGTTAATTTATTCTTCACAAAAGCATAATTGTCAGTTTTATATGGTCTTTTAGAACGCTTTCTTTTTAATATTGATGTATTGCAAGAATATGTTTTTATTGATAATTTATATTGTAAACCTTTGTTTTAACTATGGAAAAACACTTATGTATCCATTATTATTATTGATAGTGGAAATTCTTAGATTGACTATTACAGTCTCATAATTTTTCTTGATATCAAGATTTTTCATATAAAAATATTGGTGTTGATTTGTTGTTATTGTGAATTTTCTTATATTGGTGCCTTTGCAACAGAGTGGTATCAAAGTTTGAATGTGTAGATTGATTTTTTTGTATAATTAAAATGAAAAAAGGAAGATTTAGGAACTTTCACAACCCAATTCTTAAATCCTATTTTTTTCCCTCCAAAAAGTAGAAAAATTGAAAATATTATCTTTTCAATAAATTTACTGAATTTTAATTATTTTTTATACAATTTTGTGTTTCAAATTACATTATACATGCACATTAACAATGAAGGGGTTTTCTATTTCAAATAAAGGATCTATCCAATTCATTAATCCATTTCAACAATCATTAGGGCCTATGTTTCCTCTTAACAAACTTGTTGTAAATTCCATGAAAAAAATGCAAAGAAATACAAAACAAATTCTTAAACAATGCTAAAACATTTTTTTTTTCTCTTTTTTATAAATAAAATGCAATTTTTTTGTAAGTATTAGGCCATATGCAACAAGTACAAATCTTTTTTTTTTTTTAAGTCATGTTTAGCAAAAACTCATTTTCTCCTAAAACCAAAACTATTAAAATAGATTTATGGCGCGGACATGTCATGACCCAACTTAGAGTTGGGCACGAACGCGCCATGACCCAACTTAGAGTTAGGCGCAAGCATACTTCGGCCCAATACAAGGTTGGGCATGGAGAAGACATAACTCCATTTTAAGTTATGACTTTAATGTGATGGCCTTTAAATGTGTGAGGATTTTAGAAAACCATAACCTATCATAACTGATTCGTTAATGGATCGATCTGAATTTTTAACAATAGGTTTCGAACACATAACTCTTCATTATTTATAGTTGAATTTAATATTAGAGGTGTTTAAGTTGGTTTGTTCTTTATAAAAGCATAGTTGTCAGTTTTGTGTGATCCTTCAAAACATTCTCTTTTTATTGTTGATGTATTGCAAGAATATGTTGTTCTTGATAAAAAAACTGCGAAATTAAAGGCTTGATTAATTCATTTGAATAAAAAAGACAATTTTATTTGAAGGAAAAGGTAACACATGTGCCAAGTGAAGATGGAAATTTCATTGCAAAGATATTTTGTAGAAAAGATACAAGTCTTCTATATTGGCAGCGAGAATAATGTTGCAGTTGTCAAGATGGGTTTCCAATGAGAGAATAACGGTAGCCTCATGTGGAAATTATATAAACAAAAGTAAGGATAGTGGACTCCCTGATTAATTGGAAATAAAATTCAAGTAGGTTTCTTTGAGATTGGGTCACATATCTCCAAAGTTGAAATTAAATTCTTCTTGTCGTACAAGTATGTAATTCTCTTTTTATTTCAATCATTTCTTCTCATTTAATAAACTCGAAAAATTTAAATAATAAAAATAAAAATTTACTGAATTTATTTTTAAAATGTATAAAAAAACTAACTCGAGTCTATATGAGCTAGCAAATTTATGAGTTAGTCGTGATATCAAGATATCCCTGAAAGCAAATCAAATAAAACTATGAAACTTAATTATTAAACAATCCAATGTTGGAGGTCAAAATTGAAAAATAATTAATTAAAAAAGCAATAAAAAAACAATTTAAGTTAGCCCGGGTTAACCCGCTAACCTTTCGACTATGGACACAAGATTGAGATAACCACAAAGAAAGGAAATTGAAAAAAAACACGAAAACCAATTCCCAATAAATTAAATGTTGAAGGGTGAAATTGAAAAAAAAATCAATTTTAAAACAAATCTAAAAAAGACCAAAGTCACCTCATGTTAGGTTTCAAAACTCGTGACCTTGATTATAAGTCCAAGACTAACCTCATAGAAAAAAAACCTTAAAAATAACGAAGTAAAATTTCAAATCATCAAAATACTAAAAGATGAAATTAAAAAAAGATCGAAAATAAAAGAAATAACAATTAAAATAATGTTGACTAAATTTGATATAAAAATAATTTGAAATCAAATGTTGAGGTATGAAATTAAAAACAAAATTTAATTAGAAAAAAAGATTAAAAATAATCAAATAACAATAAAAAATAAGGATAAAATAACATCATTATATTTTGACAAAAGAAAAAGAAGAAAAGAGAATAAGAAAAATATCCATCAAACCCAACCACAACACCAAGATTTGGGTTTCTCTTTTGAAAATGACGTCGTGCTGGTTTTTTTGTTTTGTTTCTAGCTTTGAAGAATAAGACAAAAAAAGATGGAATGATGGTCATATACCTGACATCAGAACAATATCGCTTGACATTGTTGAATTTCAAAATGGTCCCTGAAAATTAGTTCCTTTTCAATGTTAATACCCCTTTAATTTTTAATTTTTTGAACGAGCCCTTAATTGGGACCGAACAATTAAAACATTCCAATTGAGTCATTAGCCAAACTTAAGACAAGCCTTCAATATCTTAGCTTTTCTTAAAACGATTCCTAAATTTCAAAATCCTTTTAATTGAAGTTGAAATCATCTATAAAAACAAAAAAAATTATTCAATTAAGCCCTTGATTGAACTAATAAAACCTCCCTAACTATGCTAAATTAACAATTTTGGTCCGTAGTCTTTTAATTCCTTCAATTACAACAGATTTTAATTCAATTAAACCCTTGAAAAATTCATTTTGTCCAATTAAAGGAAAAAGTTTCATCCAATCAACTTCTAAAATATATTTTTGGATTTTCATGTTTTATGATGTTTTTTTGAAAGAATTTTTATATTTTTTAAAAAAAAATTAGGGGTAACAATTGAGTTATAACTAGGATGATTTCATATGATAGTAGGAGACAAATTGATAATGAATCTAACTAGGATAACAGGATTAGGTTTTTGTCAGAACCTAACAACATGTCAACGTTGTCAATTGAGTCTAGTTGCTGGAACAATGATTATGCTATACATATCCAACTTGTGTCCATCCATCAAAAGATTAGTGAGGTACTTTGATGGCAAGACGAAATGAGAACGCAAAAAAGGCCATATTTGTTCTCATTTGCTCGTGTACCAAGGCCTAATCTTCAAGATTTTATTCGAGGCAAGATCATCAAGGAAAGCCAAACTTTAAAGAATTTGTGCAAGTGTTACTGGTGCTATTACTTGTGATAATCCAGATAATGTGATGAGATTGTTTCAAAATTCACTCTATTGCTTACAGCCCCCGGGGGGATTCATGCACCAGGCGATTGATATTTGATTCCAATTTGGAAGGGTGCATTCTAGTTTTTTTTTTTCCAACTAGGCACAACTTATGCACAATATAAATTGCAGGGAATCAATCATTGCAGGACGATTGACAAAAGATTAATAAGACATTGCGAACATCTACTATACATATTGTTGATTAGCCATATAAAAACCAAAAAACCAACCAAGATTTAACAATTTCTGATGGTTTAGTAAAAAACCATTGGAAATAGTTAAAGAGGAAGAGTGAAATGATCTAAGTGAAGAAAAATGAAAGATAAAACTCCAGAGAATTCCGCAAGGAGAAGTTAAATGGAAAGCTCACTGGATGAGAGCAACATTTTGTCTGATGGGTTGTGGGCGAAGACAATGGTTGCCTTTAATTGTGATAACTAGATATGTTAGTTATGCGTTCGTCTTGGTTGCTAGACAGGCCAGGAGCATACAACATGTGTCAAGGACGACCAAACTATCATGATTCTCTAGATTATTTAAAGACCAGCCTGCTTTAAAAGTAATCATGAAAAACATCAAACAAGATTGGAAGATGCTGATATTGATAAAAAAAAAAAGAAGGAATCCAATGGTTCAAGGGATCAAATCACTACTGAAAAGTACTTGAACTAAAATTTTTTTATCATTGATAAGTATTGTCCCCATGAATCTCGAATTTGAATCTGGGACTTCGCAAGCCACTAAACTAAATAAGAGAAAAAAGATTAATAATGAGAAAGAACTAAGAGAATAACTAGAAGGTAGACTTGGGCACCAATAAAACTCTCAGGATATCTCTCAAGAAACAACTCCTTACTAAAGAGAAATTTAGAAAGTTTGTGGAGCAAAAATTAATGGAAAAAGACAAGAAAGTTGTGTTTCTAGAGAAGCAATTGAAATAGGAAAAAGTTGCCAGAAACCGATCTGAGAACGATCTGAGAAGGGGCGGGGAGAATTCGGAGCAAGTTGGATGCAAACCAATACTGTATTTGAGAAATTGAAAGCCAATTTCAATGGTTGCAAAGAAAGGACCGTGATGTCTTCAAGAGTCCGAGAAACGTTCGAAAGCCGGATCGAGCAATATGAGTAGTTATACAAGGAACATGTAATGCTTGAGAATGAGCTGGCTGAAGTAAAAGTCCAATGAAAAGCTGCCAGGAATTCCCAAACTGATAAGATCAACATGTTGAAGAGAGAGCTCGACACAGAAAAAATCAATGCTTTCATAAATTGTTAGCTTGTAATGAAATTTACATGTTTTGTGCTTGGGTGTCTGTAATGGACTTCCTGAGATCCTTGCATTCATTGAGTTAAATTTGTGCATCTTTGACTTCACTTTTTCATATTAAGTTCCTGGTATTGGAAAATCTACATCTTAATTTCTTGAGCTTCTTGTTTTGCTGCATCAGGGTGCAAGTGCTGTCCATTTCCATGATTTCAATGCTGAAGTCCTTCGATGCCTCACCATTCCCAATGTAAATGCCTCAAGGAAACGTCGTTCTCCTTGCTGGTGATTGGAGCCAAGTCCATCAATGTCTTCCTCACGTGCATGAAAAGGAAATGGACCTAAGTTGCAGCTCAGGGCACAGAATACAGATCATGCTCTCAGTAGATAGCCTTTCGTTCTTAATCAGGAGCTATGACTGTAAGCCTGTTCGCTGAAGCAGACGTACGGTTTAGCAGATCAAGGTCTGCAATCAAGTTGAATCAGATCCTCTCAATCTCTAAAGCTAGATGTGGCCACAATATGCTCCTGCGTGTGAGATCAAATTCATTAAGCATTAATCAACCAACACTCTTTGCTTATTTCCTAATCCCTGGCTAAAAATTATGTGGCAGAAAGGAAATAGCTAAAAAAGTGCATGTAATCTGGGAAGCAAAGAGACAACCACACATTAATCCGAGTTGCCGCAGAAAACAATTGTTCTATAAATGGCAAACACTACATATTTATAACAGCCAGACCTTTCGCATTGTTGTCACCAAATCCATATTCAGAAAGGAGCAAAACTTATATTGATTGTTGGCGTTTAATGGCATCGTCTAAAGCATTGCTGGTTCTGGGGGTTTTCATGCTCTTGATGACCACATTTGTAGCAGGAGATGTGGCCGATACCATTAGAGACAAACCACGATACATAAGTTATGGAGGTCTCGGATGTGACCCAAAGAAGAATCCCCGGTGCCGCCTCAACCCAAACCCAACCCCTTCAGGAAGAGGTTGCAAAGCCGAACATCGATGCAGGGAAGGCTAGTAAGGGGAGCTGGTGAATATTCTACACCTTCGGAAGGAGGCCAACATCGTTGAATAAGTTTATTATTATGGTAGCAATACCATCATCAATGGATGATTTCTTTTGCTCGAAGATGATTATATCTTCTCCTTTCAATTTCATTTCATGAATTTTTTCACATTATAAATTATGTTGTAATAAAGATTACATTAAGAGATAATCTAAAACACGTGGGCAAAACATTGTGGATGTCTACTATAAAAAGACACTTACACCCTTCTCCACACAAACCAAATAACTTTCACTTGACGTCACATGATCCTTTTAACATAGACACATTTATCTTTTTCAAATTCATTAATTATTTTAACAGTTAAATTACTGCATTTTAGGGGAAAGAAAACTTGCATCCAAAGGCTTTATGTACATTTCTTATTCTAATGAACAATGATATTAATTAACTGTCCTTGTAATAAAAAAAATTAAAACTTTTTTGTAGGAGCTTTTTTGACTGTTGGTTTTTTTGTTATAATCAAGTTCACTAAAAGGTATTTAGGCCTTTTAGTCACTCACTCACTCACACACACACACAGTAGATGGTGCGAGCCATGCATGTCTTAACAAGTGGACGCCTCACATGCTCTCACGCCTTAATAAGGGATTTATCCAATTTAATAAATTTTCTAGCAAAGTCAAAACATTAACATACCAATAAAAACACTACTATCATTGCCAACACACAAAATATATATTATGCATGCACATTAACAATGCAAGGGGTTTTCCATTTAACATAAGGTATTTATCCAATTCAACAAAATTTCGGTAAAGTCTCCCCTTCACAAGAGCCCTACCCAAAACTTTATCCATATTAATACGTGTGGAACACAACAACAACAACCCAAATCACATTCGACTCACATCACCAATAATCAGGTAGCCTCAGGCATACCACCCAATCACTTTCATCAATTATAATTGTCTGTGACATTTATACACATGTAGAGTTTATAATATTTATGTCACACACACACACCATTTTTTTTAATTTCTTACAACTTCATAATATCAAAATTAGCATAAATATTAAGTTAATTACATGCCATAAAATGGTAATTACAAAATTCCTCCTAATATAAAAGGACTAAGTAAAACGAGGGTGTTGTGTTAAGGTTGAGATTCTAGATGGAAAGATACTTGTAAAACATATTAAAATTTTGAGATAAATACTAGCATAATATACGATCATTTCCTTACTAATATTCACTAGACAATAGAAGGAAGCACAACATCTTGAGACCTTTATATGCATATTTGAACCCTGCCTGCTTTGCATTTTCTGTTTGCGTTAATGGGAGTCTCTTTGGCTTCTTCCAAGGTAAGTGTGGTGTTCGGCAAGGAGATCCATTATTTGCCTATCTCTTTGTCGCACGTGACCCGCGAGGCTTCTAGCTAGCGATTTTTTGTTTGTTTGTTTTGCTTGGTTCGTTGGGAGTCACAACCTAGTATTTAATTGAGGGCTACTAGGAAACCTGAGTGTACTGGTCTTGTAAGAGATTAAGGGGTAAGGGACTGGTTGTGGTTAGGGAAGGTATTAGCACCCATAACGCACCCTACCTGAGGTAAGCTGCTTCGTGGCCTTGATGTGTTAAATAAGTTTTAAATTTTTTGTCTTTTCATTGAATATTAGAAATACAATTTACGTATAAGTTTGTAATTCTTTATCGTGAGCAAATCAAAATATTAAATTATTCTTTTGCCTTTGCAATTTTATCATGTAAAAAAAAAATCCATAAATAAATAAAAAAAATTCAAAACACACACATTCACTTATATATATATATATATATATATATATTTCAATCTACATTTACAAAATACTAATGATAAAAACTCAAAACTAAACAAATATTACATTAAACAATTTGAAAATTATAAATAACCCAAAACAACTTGGAATAGTGTTAAGCCAACTTCTGAAGCGGCTGGAACAGTGGTGGCATGTGGACCTCATGCACCACCGCCAACCCACGCGCCGCCACGAGAAATGCTGGAAATTGGGTGGGTCTGTCTCAGCTTCTCCTCTCCTCTTCCCTTCCCTGTCGGAGGTGACACCCACTGTCACTTACAACAGAAGAAAAACACACAAGCCAGTTGATTTTAATTTTTTTTAGATCTGTTTCGCTTCTGTTTTCTCTCGGTTTGTTTTTTCTTCTACCGATGACAGATCTGGTGGTTGGTAGGGAGCAGCTGTCTAGTTGTTGGGTGGAAAAAGCTGAGAGAGGTGCCTGTCAGATTTGGGGAAGAGCTGAGGAACGACTGGCCAGGGAAGGGAGCTGATCTGTGAAGGCCGACGATGGGGCTGCTTCTTTGGACGCCGCTGAAGGAGGAAGTGCTGCTACTGACGGCGAGGACCGACTGAGAGGAGAGTGAGGGGGGGTCTTGGCTGGTCCGTGAGTCTGGTGAGGAGTTGAAGGATAAGATTGGGGGGAAGAGGAGAGGATGGAGGGAGTGTTGGCTATTGTGGAGGGAAATAGGGCTGCTTTGTTGTAGGTTGGTGAGGGAAATCATAGAGCTTGAGAGAGGGGGCTCTCTGGTGCAGTGGGAAGAAAAGGAAAATGTGAGATCGTCGGGGAAGAAGAAAATCCAAAACTAGTGGGGGGGGGGGGCGCAGCTGGTCTTGGTTTCTTTGGCTAAATGGGGGCGCCGACTTAGGTCAAGAGATAGGTTTTTTAGGGTTAGTTTTTTTTTTTTCTGTTATCTCCCTCAATATGCAAAATTGCCCCCCTCTTCAAGTGTGTTGAGGAGACCAATATTTATAGGTAAAAATGTTGTTAGGTTTTCAAACTTGGTCCCTCAACATCTTTTTTTTTTTTTTTTTTGTAAATTTGATTTTTCTTCTTTTTTTTTTTGGATTTTTCTTATCAACATCGACTTGAATGAGGAAAATCAGTGATTTTAAAATATAACGCGTTAAAAGTCGAACGCGTTCCAAAGATCTTTGAAACTTTAAATTCTTTTGAGATGATGCTGAAAATGCTAAAAACGATGCAAATATATTAAAAAATATATTTTTTGGATTTTTGTTGTTTTTCATTATTTTTGGATTTTTCGAAACTTTTATAAAAAATGTAGTTCAAAATTGGGTAACAACACTCTTCATTATTTGCATGGAGTACTTCTCCAGGTTACTGCAAAATAAATACTAAGCATTCTGGCTTCCATTTTCAACCCAAATACCAAGCTTTGGGAATCAGTCATCTCGGTTTCGCTGATGAAATTCTCTTACTCTGCCGTTATGACATGGTCTTTGTTAGCATTATTCTTCATCAACTTAGTGTTTTTGGGGAGACATCTGGCCTTGTAATTAATGCAGCCAAATCTTCTAAATTCTTTGCTGGTGTTTTGGGGGATATGAGGCAGACCATTCTCTGCCTCTCACAGTTCACTGAAGGGAGTTTTCCCTTCAAGTACCTTGGTGTTCCTCTCAGACCTCACAGGCTTTTTGCCAGCCAATTCTCTCCTCTTATTCACAAGTTAGAATTGGCTATTCAGAGTTGGATGGGAAAGCATCTCTCTTATGCTGGTTGGCTGGAGTTAATTAAATCAGTTTTGCAAGGTATGGTGTAGTTTTGGATTAGTATCTTTCTAATTCTAGCTGTAGTTACTAACAAGATTACTAGTCTGTGTCCAAATTAAAAAAAAAAATCAATTTTAAAAGAAATCTAAAAAAGACCAAAGTCACTTCATGTTAGACTTGAAAACTCGTGACCTTGGTCATTAGCCCAAGACTAACCCAATAACAAAAGTGTAATTTTAAATCTTCAAAATATTACAAGGGATGAAATTGAATAAAATACAATAAAAAGAAGATAAAAAACAAAAGAAATAAAAATTAAAAGAATATAGGCTAAATTTGATATAAAAATAATTTGAAATCAAATATTGAGGGATGAAATTAAAAACAAAATTCATTTAGAAAAAAGATTAAAAATAAACAAATAACAATAAAAAAATAAGGATAAAATTCTTAGATCGTGGCATTTGTCTATATAAAATTTTTAATCGGGTGAATTCGAATTTTATTTAGTTACATATTGATAATTTTATTTCCAGGTAACTCACTCATTGTAATATTTTAATCACATTTTTGTATTTTTTTTTCTTTTGTTTTTGGTTCGTTTTAATGCTTATTTAGTACTTTTGTTAAATCTATTCTATAAACACTTAGATTGCTCTTCTACCTAATTTTCAACAAGGGTTTACAATGATTATGCTATACATATCCAACTTGTGTCCATCCATCAAAAGATTAGTGAGGTACTTCGATGGCAAGACAAAATAAGAAGGCAAAAAAGCCCATATTTGTTCTCATTTGCTAGTGTACCAAGGCCTGATCTTCAAGATTTTATCCAAGGCAAGATCATTGAGGAATGCCAAGCTTTAAAGAATTTGTGCAATTGTTAATGGTGCTATTACTTGTGATAATCCAGATAATGTGATGAGATTGTTTCAAAATTTAGTCTATTGCTTACAACCCACGAGGGATTCATACACCAGACGATTGGTATTTGATTCCATTTTGGCTGGGTGCATTCTAGTTTTTTTTTCCAACCAGGCACAACTTATGCACAATATAAATGGCATTTTCCATAGAATTATAGCAAATGTTTCGTGTATATACCAATGAAAGTTGTTAAAGATTGGAAAGCTTGCTCTGAATTCTAGAGGAAAGAGTAATATCCAGGAGGAAGGAGGTCATAAGTCTCATTCCAAGGATAATATGTGTAGATCCAAGATCCAAATTGAAGACCTTTGAAGATGCATTTTGATGAAGTCGTGAGTATGTCCTGGGCTAAAATTGACCTGTAAAATAAATCACCTGTTGGTGTAGGGGGTATAAAGAGTTAATATGCCTTGCAAATATATCTTTTTATTAACTCAATGACGATATATATACAACCATGAAGAATGAACAAGATAAGCTTTCCTAACAACCTGATAACAGAGGATTAGTTCAAACTCAAAATACTGAAATCCTATTAGCATTTGTATTCCTGAAGACTAGCACATAATCCTAACTATACATGATTCCTGAAGACCAGCACTGTAATGTCGTATGTTGCTGGCTGACATCCCTCCTCAAAATGGATGGCCTTGAGTGAGTCCAATCTTGTCCTTGAGTAACTCAAACCGATAGCCTGGAAGAGATTTTGTCAGTGCATCAACGACTTGATCATTAGAGGAGACATGACAAACTCGAAGAACTCCAGATTGAACTCTTTCACGGATAAAATGGAAATCAATGGAGACATGTTTCATCCTTCAATGAAAAACTGGATATGAACTAAGTTGTGTTGCACCAATATTATCATAATAAATCACAGGCACTTGATTAACTGAATATTGAAGTTCATTTAATAATGAACATACCCAGCTGATTTCTGAAGCAGTGTCAGTCACTGAACGATATTCAGCCTCCATTAATGATCTAGCAATGGTTTGTTGTTTCTTGGATGACCATGAGACAAGATTCTGACCAAGGAATAGAATGTAGGCACTGGTGGAGGAGAAGTCATCCTTGTTTCCTCCCCAATCTGCCTCTGAAAACGCATGCAAGTGAGCAAGTGATTGATGATGCAGAAGAAGACCTACATTACTGGTGCTTGAAAGATAACACAAGAGGCGTTTGACAAGTTTCCAATGTTCTTCAGTCAGTTTGTGCATGAACTGTGACAACTTGTTCACAACGAAAGATACATCTGGTCGGGTG